>OX155688.1:5318297-6518297 GCA_944547425.1 Eupithecia centaureata | reverse complement strand
ATGCAATCAGTTAAGTATGTGCAACTCAAACATTGGTTGCTACGCTGTTTGGGTTTCGCCGTGCTAGCTTTAACCACTTTTCTAGTATGATTTTCTTGTGTGGAACATACACAAACAACTTTTCTGGGGTCGATATCGATGTATTTTTACACAAAGGGACCGCACACCACTTATAAACCTTGGAATTCATTTTTAAGTTCACTTTTCTTCGCTGCCTATGGACACAATAAAATGTTTACATACTCGTGACGTCAGAGCGACGCCATGACACTTACGAGCTGTTTTCGTGCTCTACTGTCAAACGTTTTATGAAATAATAAAAACAGCATTATTGATTATTTTCTATCCGAAATAAAGTGTTTTCTTGTAATAATAAATGTGTACACACATTATGAAAGAGTATTTGAAAATCTTTCGTCATGCCTAAATTATTAAATTATTTAATTTTCATGGGTTGGCTTCAAATCTACCTAAGTTATAATAGTTGGTAGGTATATAGTTAAGTATACAGGACAGTCACCCTTTCAAAAACGACACAAAGTAAAGTCAGCATCAAAAATAAAATCCTTCATTCAAAAGTTAATTAAAACCCTGTCCCCAAATTGTTCAACGAAAAACAAACTTTATTCCTCAGGGAACCTTAGCTACCAATGTTTTGTACATGTAAACTCTCGCACATCGTGTTTTATTATAAAAATAAGTGATATTTTTTTATCAATTTTCCGAAATAGCTATGTTAGAAAACTATTTAGGTTTAAAGATGTTTATACTCATAAAAAGAAAAAAGTTTCTTTATAGATTTTAGATACACACAATAAGTACTTATAAATTTATTCTGTATGCCTCCAGGGCCGGACAATTAAATAGTGAGTGAAAATTTGATTCTTGTACTCGCATCACCTTGAATCAGGGTGTTTTTGTACAAACCTAACTTCTAATTTATTTTAATATTAGGAGCGCTTTTGCTGCTTTTAAGGTACACGCTTAAATTATAAAGCTTATAAAACATCGTTCCCTTGTGCATCATAAGCCAGCGAGTCTTCTAGCAGGGACCATAGCACGACTGAATAGCGCTATCGTGGTACGAATACAGTCGCTTCACGCGGTCGCATCATCACTACATAGTATAAAACAAAGTCGCTTTTTCTGTCCCTGTTTCCCTATGTCCCTTTCACTGCTTAAATCTTTAAAACTACGCAACGGATTTTGATGCGGTTTTTTTAAATAGATAGAGTGATTCAAGAGGAAGGTTTATACGTATAATAAAACCGTGCGAAGCCGGGGCGGGTCGCTAGTTTTACAGAAAGAAAAAATTACATTATACGCCGATGATGCATACAAAATCGGTATTGTTAGGAATATTTTAACTAGAAATATATTTGATCCCTAGTTTGGCAAAGGGAAAACACTTTTTCCTGTTCGGAAGTTCAAAATAATTTTTGGTTTGTCAGGTTTTCATTCATCATTTTAATTGATTTTCGTCTTTTTCACAAACTCAAATTAAAACTTTTTCGCTACTCGTCATTTTGTTTATTTGTTTTCGATAACCTTGTAATTTTGTTGTTTTCATTCATAAATGTATTGTATTTTTTTAACTATAAAACTTTCGTAGTTTGACGATTTCATTGACTCTAATCAGGTTAGCTAACGAACTTAGTTTGTTGTGTCTTTTTTGTCATATTCTTTTTTAATTCTTAAATCTACTCTTCTATATTACTTATAGCGTTTCATCTCGATAGCGTAAAAGTACCGTGCTATCCTCACAGAAAACGCGTTACGCCAAGTTTCGTCAAGACTTCATTTGTTATGTATTCTACTTAGCTTGTAGTAGCTGTAACCACCCGCTTGGTTTTATTAATTAATTTTGCAAGGTTTTTCTTTACCCTGGCACTCTGTGCTACCCTGATTGATGTAAAAATTAAAATCTAGGGTTCAGCTCTAGACAAGATTAATTATTTTCTTTATGATATTATTTTGCTCTTGCAAATAAAAGTTCACTTACCCTAGGTTTATCTTCTTACCTGCTTTAGTATCTAATGGAAAGTCTAGCTAAATTGCAAAAAAAATCAGAGAAACCGAAATAAACATTTAGGTACCTACATGATACCTTCCTATAGATTTTTTATTATCTGTCAACAAGTTAAAAGAAACATTTTTTAATTCTATCAAACTAGCGTTAAAAATTATCTTACCCCACTGAGGTTTGTGATAGATCGGCATTATTTGTTATGAGGCATCTTCGAACAAAAGCACGAATAGATAGAAGATAGTATTCTGTAGGAAGGTTTCTAAAGAACCACAGTATTTGCTTTGGAGATATGAGATGAAAGCATTGGGCCATGTAGCGCAGGAGTCTGTGACTGTTTTATTACGGTGTCCAATTCTAGTTAATCGTTACGCACAACGATATTTGCCTGCATCAAAACACGTATTACCGTATCTAGTTTGAAACTCTAATTAGAACTCAGAACTCAATAAGCTTTTTTCAGGCATGGACAAAATAAATGGGACGTAGTCTCAGTGAGTAAATAAATGAGAACTCATGATAAATTAGTTCCGAGTACGTACAGGAAGGTCCACCCTCGTCATTGGCATCAAGGTAAGTTGGTTGGCTGGCCGCCATTACGGCTTTGGGCACCAAATTGCAATTTTTTTAAATAATTCATTTGTAGTACAAAAAAAAAACAAAAATTTTGAATAGTTAACGAAGATAGGTAGGGTACAACAATGAACGGGTTAGGAGCTCGCAAAAGTTAAAAACTGTGGAGCCACCTCATCGCCCGCCTTCTAGGCACAACATAAATTATGTGGAGAAATTTTACAGATAAAAAAGTAAAAAAAAAGTAATAAAGCAAATTAATCAACTTATTATTAAACTTCACTACATAATCACTACATAGTATAAAATAAAGTCGCTTTCTCTGTCCCTTTGTCATTATGTCCCTTTGAACGCCTAAATCTTTAAAACTACGCAACGGATTTTGATGCGGTTTTTTTAATAGATAGAGTGATTCAAGAGGAAGGTTTTTACGTATAATAAAACCGTGCGAAGCCGGGGCGGGTCGCTAGTATAAAATAAAGTCGCTTTTTCTGTCCTTATGTCTCTTTGAATGCTTAAATCTTCAAAACTACGCAACGGATTTTGATGCGTTTTTTTGAATAGATAGAGTGATTCAAGAGGAAGGTTTATATACTTACGTTTATATACTTAAAAACGCATCAAAATCCGTTGCGTAGTTTTAAAGATTTAAGCGTTCAAAGGGACATAATGACATAGGGACAAAGAAAGCGACTTTATTTTATACTATGTAGTGATAATACAAACGTGCGAAGCCGGGGCGGGTCGCTAGTAATTTAATAAAACTACTTTATGTACTAACTCAATTGCAGAGAGTAAGTATTCGTTTTTATGTTAAAAACCTAAAAGAACATAGCTTGCAAAAACCGAGTCACAATTAAAAATATTATCAATAAAATAGGCAATAAAGTGGTATGTAGTTCTTTTTCTCTTCGCCAATTTTTTTTGTAATATCCTTATATACCTACTAAGGCATAATCAAAAGGTTGACATTTAGTGCGAGGCTTTTTGGTTGGTGAACTTCCAATAGGTTAGGTACTCTACGATTAATATGCGGTTAGAACGTAGATTAGTCTTCACTTTATAACTCTTAATGTAATAACTATACGACAACCTTGATAAAAACTACCAGTCTTAGAATATTCGATTTTTTTATTAACAAATCGCAATGAAGTGGGAAAAACACCCCGTGTTCTCCAAGAATTTACACAATGGCCGTTTGAAGCCTGCAAAAGCATAGATTTTATTGAAATCCTCAAGAACTCGGGAAATCGGTATCTTATATCACTGCGAAGTTGAACCTACGATAAAATAATATTACGGAGCTGGGAGTCGTCTCATTTTTCTGATATTATTTTATCATTTTAGCTGTACAGAAATCTGCTGGTATTTCAATTTACAAATTCCAAAGGCATATTGTGGGCAACATCCTACATAATAATATTGTCAAAGTCAGTGATTTTGAATATCCTTCTAATATTATAAACGCAAGAGTTTGTATGGATGGATAGTTGGATGGATGTTTGTTACTCTTTCACGCAAAAAATGAAGTTTGGCACGATTAGTTTATAGTCTGGAATAACACATAGGCTATATAATAACCCGGAATTCACGGGAACGGTTATTACGCGGGTGAAACCGCGAGCCGCTGCTAGTCTTTAATATTTATTCTAGGTTTGACGGGTTCGATTGACTTTTACTTCTCGTACTACCGAGCCCTTAGGTGAACTAAACATCAACAGATAGCACTTGTATGTATGTAGTATGTAGGTGGTGCGACAAAGACAAAGAATCAGATGCCCAGTATGCCCACGTAGTCCTGGAATACGAGGGAGTGATAGCACAACGAACAGAAATCCTCAAGGTTCAGATACGCAAAGATCCCAGGGGGAGTTTGCGCTTCAGGTGGGAGTTCGCCTGGTTAAACTAGCAAAGCTTATACGAATAACGGACCAACTTGAAACTAAATGCGCACAAAAGAGTACTTTAAGATGAATCTAACCCTAGGGTGAGAAACACTCAGAGGTACCTTCGTTAGATACCTTCACTTCACACACAGACTTATGCGATTCTATAAATGCATAGTGGCTAGTATGAATATGCACAAAACAAAACTTATTACTCCCATGAATTTTCCAATTTATGTTCCTTGAAGGCAAGAAATCACAAATCCAACATCTCTTTTAAGAATGAAATGATTATCTTCCTACTTATCACGCGTGTCAGCAGAAGTTGAGGGATTTATTGAGTTATCAAAAGCGATTTTCTATTGAACTATTCACCCCAACCCAAATTACCCCACCAGACGTTCAATAGCCTTAGTCGATGCTAAATCATACCAGCCAATGGTGCCCACACCCATGCCGAAGCACAATGCCATGCCTGAATAGCCCTGATTTCACACACCGATTCTGCAATTTATTAAGTTAGGTACCAACATGTTTTAGCTAGGTGTAAAATTGAAACTCGGACAACAGGTGTTACCTGTAGTTTTCCCCTTTTTTTCGTTGAGAGGAAAATCTTTTAAAATTAGATTCCTAAAATTAGACCCACAAAATAAAACCCCGATAGAGTATTGTGTGAAATTCAAACAGCAGTGTCGTTTTTTTAAATTTTAGGAGAAAGATTGACAAGAGAAGCTATTTTCAATAATCCATTAAAAAAACAGCTTCTCTCACTGTTGTCTGAAAAGCCAAACCTACAAATTTCCGGAAAGAAATTTAAAAATTTGCAAGCTAGATTTTGCAACCCTAAAGAGACCGAAATTTATCAACTCTAAGCCACAAAGTGCACTTAAGTTCAGAAACCGAAACATATTTCAGTGGTTAAGTTTCAGAACGAAATATTGAATGATCGCTCGACACACGAGAACAACTTAAAACCTAACATGCTTACTTATAAAAATGTTATTAACGTAAATTAGAATTGTAAAAAATAATAACAAATGCAATTAGTTATTATTTATTTTTTACTTTCTATAAAGCTCGATAACCACTGACTGACTGACTCACTGACATAATTGTTCTCCCTGTTGGTGGAGGGGAAGGTATGATTTTTTTTACAGAAATGTGTAGGGGGGTTGGGGGTTGAGTATGGGAAAATTCCGACTTTTTTTTAATTTCGAACCCCTTCTAGTTGATATATAATTAACTACTTAGATGCGCCCCGCGGCTTCGCTCGCATAGAAATTTATATGTCAAATTTCAGAAATTTTTAACACGCCTCCAAAAAACAAAAATTAGTAATAAAAGGTATTTAATAATTTACTTTGCAATTTATTTATACCGAGTTTTGAGTGAATCAAACTAAGGAATAATAATTTTCCATACAAACTTTACCGCCCTATTTAACCCCATTGGAGAAAAAAAAATCCTTTGTTTGTGTCCTAAATTATCTACACACGAAATTTAATATAAATAACATAAATAGTTACTGAGATAATTTATAACACACATCATTACTACATAGTATATCACAAAGTCGTTTTTTCTGTCCCTATATCCCTATGTCCCTTTGAATGCTTACATGTTTAATACTACGCAACGGATTTTGATGCAGTTTTTTTTAATACACTCGAGAGCAATGAATCCGGGTCACTCAAAGAATCCAAAAAATCTCGGAAAGTAAGAATGCTAGGTTAATGCAATAAATTGTATTTAATAGACAATTTAATACTCCTTAAATGAAAGTTAAAAAAATATGAGTCACCATACATTTTATTTACACAAAATTACATAAAGAAAAAAACTGCTGATCTCTCCTTAAAACAAAAATAGGAAACATGAAATTTTTGAACTTTATGACGATTTTCTTGAATTTCAATACTTCGTATTACCTCCTCGTGCTTCCATTACTGCGTTTACGCGGTTTGGCATGCTGTACACCAAGTTCCTTATACGATTTTGGGGAATATTCTCCCATTCCTCTGTGAGAGCAATTTTGAGCTCAGGAAGCGTGATTGGGGGAGGGTTTCGTTGTTTTACGCATCTCCCTAGCTCGTCCCAAGCATGCTCGATCGGGTTAATATCCGGGCTGCGCGCTGGCCACTCCATACAAGTAATGTTCATCTCTTGAAGGTAGTCATTCACAATCCTACCTGTATGAGGTCGGGCATTGTCATGCATAAATATAGCATCCTCACCCAAATTGACCATAAATGGACCAACGTGTTCGTTGAGGATTTCTTCCACATATCTTACGCTAGTTAAAGAGCCGTTTTCTATGATCACCAGCTCTGTGCGACTTTCAGAGGAAATTCCGGCCCACACAAGTACAGACCCACCACCGTAGGCTACTTTTTCTTCGATGCATGCTTGCTTGAATCTTTCCCCTGGTCTTCTATACACTCTGTGTCTTCCATCGTGCTTGTAGAGCATAAATTTTGATTCGTCGGAGAACATAACTTTCGACCAATCTTCAATACTCCAATTTACGTGGTTCTGGGCATATCTTAGTCTTGAAATACGATGGCCACGCTCCAGTTTAGGGCCGTTTGCAGGTCTAAGGGGTTTTAAGTTAGATTCAGCAAGCCGACGTCTTACTGTCCATGCACTTGGGTTACTTCCTCCGAGGCGTCGAAACTGATTTGTGAGTTCAGTTCCTGTGAGAAAGCGATTTAGAAGCATGGTGTTCACCAAGTATCGGTCTTCTCGTGCTGTGGTACACCTAGTTCTGCCCGTTCCTGGTCTGCGTAGGTTAGAACCAGTTTCTTCGTAACGTCGGAGAACTCTTTGTACTGTTGACAGCGACACACCGACAGTCCTGGCTGTATCGCGCTGACTCCGGCCGGTTTCCACCAATGTAAGTATTCTGGTGCATTCTTCAAGTGTAAGCGACATGATTTCAGCTTGAATAATGAATATTGAGCACTATCAACCTGGTTTATGTACCAACATAAATGACAGATTACAAACAAAAGCAAAAACAAATCCTGTAATTTCGTAGTTCCATCTTCGACAGTGTTCCCTTTTCAAATTTGATTGTTTTATGATATAACTTTACAATAACTAAGAAGTTTTAATACTTTCATTTAAGGAGTATTAAATTGTCTATTAAATACAATTTATTGCATTAACCTAGCATTCTTACTTTCCGAGATTTTTTGGATTCTTTGAGTGACCCGGATTAATTGCTCTCGAGTGTAGATAGAGTGATTCAAGGGGAAGGTTTATACATATAATAAAACCGTGCGAAGCCGGGGCGGGTCTCTAGTTTATTATAATAGTAAGATTCAAAATTCGAAATTCTCCCTTCTCAAAGTTCTTAGGTAAGGAGCAGGAGTGGCGGCTTCGAATCCTTCTTTCCACGACGACAGCCCCATAGGTATCTCGGGGCACCTTATACTTGTGCCGTTAATTGTTTCATGACTGTGGAATTTTGTTTTGGCGTTTCGTTTGATGTCCTTTTATTTGAGCGAGTATGTTTTACCAGAACCTAACACAACTTTCTGGTTTTATTCTTAAGTTAGTGAATATTATTTTTGTGCTAAACTGTGTTTTAGAACCGAATTTTGAATAGAGGATTGTAAATTTGCATACTTAGTTCTTGAATTTTTCATATTATTACGATTTTTACCTGAGGTGAAAATAAAAGTTAATAAAATTTAAATTATTCCGAGCCACGGATAAATGGCTAGCTTATAATGAAATCTTTATTTTTCTACAGATATTTTATTCAGTCAAAGACGAATTTACCAACCTGCATTCTGGGTTTGTTATAAAATGAAAAAAGGTATAAAGATTTTTATTACTGAAATATGAAAATAGTCCAATAATTGAACAAAAATTATTGTTTTACATTTCAAAAGGTACCTCAAGTGTTCATTCATTCATTCACCGATTCATTCAAAAAACACAAAACACAAAGATGCCTTGAATTTTATCAAAATTTAGAATCTACAAACTAAAATTTCAAGTTTAAATCCAAAGTTGCAATCTAATAGTTGTTTCGTCTTTCATCTAGAGCTGTAATAGAATCAGCTAGCCTCAGGGAGTTTAGATTAATTCTGTTGCCTTTGTCGTGGCCAGATATGAGATACTGCAGGCGAAATATTGTTAGTTTACAATAGATGTTATTAAAATCTTGCTACAGACTAAAGATTCTAGGGTTTTATGGTTTTTGCGACAGGTGATATTTAGTACATAGGTAAATCAGTATGATTAGATTAGTTAAACTAAGTAGATAAGTATATTAATTAAGTGCCATGAGAGCTACTGCCAACAAACTGGTACACAGTTTGGGAGAAACTGTATAGTGAAATGTTCTATTATTTGAAAGTAAATAAAACACAATTACAATGTTAAAACTATGAGAGTAACAACGAAAAGTACAGGAAAAGAAAAGAATTTAAACTAGAATAATAATATACAATTGAAACAATGGAGCTAACTGACTAACAGATCTAACAGACGTAAAATAGTAAGCAGTAAAAAAATTTTTCGTGTTAATTTTTATTTTAGTAGAACTGAACAAGTATTAGGGAGCAAGCTATAAACTTTAAAACCTTTAATTTTTTGACGTGTACAAGATTCTTGTGAGGTCTAAAGGAAATCAAACACTTTTTATTTGAAAATGACATAAAGTGGCTAAGTCGATACATACAGTTCCATGTTGATAAATCGATGGACGATCTTCTCAGAAATAAACCGTATTGTTTTTAAACAGTGTCGGCCGTACTCTGTTTATCAATAAACCATTGGCCCAGTCCCAAAGCGAAATAAAAACAATATGAAACTAACAGAGTGACTGTTTGTAGACTAAATGGCTATGGAGGCAATTCCAGAGGCACCTGGGACTTCTCGGGGGACCAAGGATAATCGAATTACGAGTGTCGCCCAGACAATTGCTATAATCGTCGAGACAGCTTTCAGTGCTTTGCCCACGGCAGGCGTTATGGAAAAAATCTGTAATGGGTTCATATAACAGAAAATGTTCGTTATGTTATCAAATCGAAAAAAGATATAACCCTTTAACTGTAGCCCGTAGGGAAAATACGAATTAATCTATCTTTCTAATTTTATTTCGTTACAAAGCCAATAAATAGTTCGTTGAATAATCGAAAAACCGAAAAGGACGTGTCTTTTATCAAGCTGAATACAAAAACATTAGAAAAACCTAATTTCTTGGGTGATAGAGGGTTAATGTTGCGCCATCATCGGAGACATTATAACCACATCGCATCGGTCCGCGGATTCGCAAGTTATTGCTATGGAAACGTTTCAAAGCTATTTCTATTCTATGGGAACTGATGTATGGGATGAAAATTCCTAGGCTAGAACAACGTCTATTTAAAATTTCAACCCGTACCGATCAGTAAATTTTACGTTATAGAGATATGAGTAGGTTTAGTAAGGATGAGAAGCACCAGCTTTGAAAAAGATTCATCATAATCGATTCACCTAGGTTCTGAACACTCAAAAAAATTCGCATTGAGAACTTTTTTTTTTGGATTCGATTTAAAATATATGTGGGCACAACAGCAATTAAGCGGCAAATTAGTTGGATTGGTATTCACCTGGAAATATACGAATATTATTGATTTTAATATCGATAAGTACTGTGCTCATTTTGCTTTTAAGAATTTAAAGTTGGTTTATAGTTTCATAAAATACATCTTAAAACAAATACCTCAAATGTAACGGGAGGCGGCCGTAAGAATTCAGAAGTCTCCTGTACCGGGCTAACTCGCTCGTTTATCTTACTAAACTGAAACAAATTTGCTGTATGGGACTTCAGAACAAATGTGCCGTACATCACTTTTTGTAAGCTCCTTTGGTTCCGTAGGCTGTTGCACAAACTACTAAGGAAAACTAACGTTTGCTTGTTGTGTAGATGGTTCAACAAAAGTTGTAAGTTATAATATTAGTTTATAGTTTATAAATAGTTTAGGAAGATTTTGGTTGTAGCCTATAGTGAAATTGTTTTTTTCATAAAAATGTTAATGCTGGACAATCCACTCACCATCATCTAGCCCCAAACTAAGCAGAGCTTGTGTTATGGGTACTAGATGACTTATATTCCATTACATAGATTGAAATCTCTTTATTAACAACGAAAATAACAAGCAAGTAATAGAAAAATTACAACTAATATTTACAATTGAAACCGATATGGTATCGGTCGTTAGCACTTATCAATACTTTAGAAAGGTCCAGTGGCTGATTTTTCCCGGTCGCACGTTTCAATAACTCATTGAAATATGAGAGAGAATAGAGGGTCTGAATAATTTGTGTGTGTTAGAAATAAGTGCTTACATATTTGTATAACATAAAATAAATAAAAATAAAAAAAAACCTCAAAAAGTGTGCCTACTGTATTATAGTTAATCGTATATACTTACGATCAACTTATTATTACCTATGTGTTACAGTGTTCGTGACTTCGTCCTCGTGGAATAGTGACTTTGGGCAGTCGCATAAACCTTACAAATTTCCATTTTAACATATTGTAATTTACCCACAAATGTATTTAATATTTACAAACTTTGAATGTCATAATATGGAGACATACATACAGGGGGGAGCGATTTTTTTATTCCATGAAGTGATACGCCATATCTATTAGGTACCTACAAACTAATAGTTTATATAGTATATACATGTAGCACAAGAAAATCACCACGTAACCACAGAATAGAAAGCAGCGATACACTAACAGACGACTCGTCCCCACGGGATCTCTTTAATTAAATAAAGCCAGCATCGAACGAAACCTTGCGCCATCGTGAGAAATGCAATATTTCACCTTTTTCTTGTTTCTCGACGCTATCGGGAATTGATCAGCTTTGTGGACTTTCTCGAATAAGCTGATGGAAATTTTATTGAAAATAAGATGGGGAAATTAGCTTTACTAAGTATTCATCTCATTTTTCTAATGAGAGAAAAATGAGAATTGTAATAATGGAACCTTATCAGTGAGACAGACGCTATCATAGAATAGGGTTTATGTTTGATAGGGTTTTATAAATATTTTCTAGATTAATTTATTTTAGATTGAATATTGATAATAGAAAACAGAGTTTGGTGGCAACTTCGTATCTCTTCCTAAACTAGACAAAATAAAACTACTACAGTTGTATTAATAAAAAACTTAGTTACGTATAAGAAACTGAACGATTGAATTTTGGAAATTCTTTACACACATACAAAAATCCTTTGTTTAACGTACTTAAGTAATTATACTATGATAAAATAAGTGGGGGCGGTACACTAGTACCTGCTGTTTCCACCTGACCCAAAGGCAAGATTTTCATTATTTGTCTCCTTATTTATCTCTATGAATCTCACGACGAAATAAAACGAACTTGCTAACTATGATATCACGTGCAAAATAAAGTCCATTTACGGCACTCTCCGCGCATAAATTCAGAAATATGTAATCATGAAAGAGCCTCAACTTCCAAATATATTTATCGTTTGCCTAATTAGCCATTAGAAGTCCCTTTTTTCCTGAGAACGCAATTAATTTACAATTATGTACGAAGGGCTGCGGAGCCTTATTAAATAAAATGTTTCAAAGACCACCTCTGCCCATTAATTTGGGCTTATTTCTTTACAGAGTTATTGCGGAGATTTATTTAAATTTAAGAAGTAAATAATAAGATAAATTTTTTGATCAAACGATGTTTTTATACTGAGTGTATTGTAAATTCCGAGTAGGTATATTTTAATCTTTCGTAGTTTATTTAAACCATTTGCCTATATCATTGCGGCGCTTATCTGATTAGATAAGATCAAATGATATTTTCCTTTTTTTCTAGTTCTAATTATCAAATATCTCTTGGACAAGAAGATCAAAAAGAGAAACGAGCATCTCCAAAAAAACCAACGCAATATCAATTTTAGAAAGATCATCTTGTCCTTAAATAAAATGTAGGTTAGTTTCATAAAAGATCATCTACCTCGCAATAACATCATCATATTCTGGTAAATTAAACAAAAGTGTCAACAGCTCGTGCCTCCTGAAAGGCCACTGTTGCTGAAATGTTAAACAGATGTTCATAATTCAAGTGGCTGAGAGTAGGCCGTCGATGCGGCTGAATACAAAATGTTCAATCATAATCTCAAACATCGCTTCCTACCCTTATTTCTCAGCTGTGAAGTTCATTCATCCTTATGGCGTATCTGGCTTTTGGTGACTGCGAATGCAGTGTGCGTAATACTCTAAACATATACCTTCTGCTTCTCTTTAAGGTGTTTTATTAGTTTTATTTCAAATAATCTTTAATACGTGATAATATAGCTTTCTTAATCCTTACTAATATATAAACGTTAAGTTTGTATATAGATGTATGAATATGTATGGAGTTTTGTTACTCTTTCACGCAAAAAGTACTGAGTGGATCGGGATGAATAGACGTGGTTCTAGCCCTGGAATAACACATAGGCTAATTTTTATCCCATAAACCAGTTACCTCGGGATATAAATCAACTTGAAAAGTTTCCATACGCATAACGCCTGCGAAGTCCCGGACAGATACTAGTTTCACATAATTATCCATAGATGAGTGAGGGGCTATACCCAATGAGGGGCCTCATCTGTAATTATCTTATAAAAGTACTTATCTTATGTACCTAGTATAAAAGTACTTATCTTATAGTAATGTTCTTTATTCTGGTATACAATCAAGCATTGTACATTGTATTGTATTATTTGGTAAACTTGCCTCTAGAAATATGGGTAAGGACCAAAATTTTTGCATGTTTGCACAACGGAAACAAAGCAAATGTAGCACAACAGAATTTGTTAAGGTTAGTGTACATGGGTCTAGAAATAATCACACTGGTATAGATTACTTACATTCTTATTGTTTCTTAACCATTGAAAAATATATAAAGGTTTAGAAAAATATAGCAAATACAAATATATTATTCTTTAATTTAATAACACATATTATAAGACCTAAACCTGATTGAGAGTTAAAATCGTTAAGTAATGTTGTATACCTATCTTTACAAAATTCCATTGTAACACGTCACACAACTTCGTGACATTCGTCGCATACAGGAAAAAAAACCACATGACACAGCATTCAAAAATTCATACTGAAGAAATTAAACACCTTTATGAATATACATCAGAACTATTCAATAGTAGACAAAATAAGCTACAAGAATTAATAGTAAAAAGTAAGAAAAGTTGACGCAAAACACTTTAAAAGTCTTACAGAAAATCCAAATTTATAATGGTACACATGCACCTTCAACACGTTTTTGCAAATGAGCGAAAAACAACGTGGCGGAATTGGCCTGAATTTAGTCACAACTTAGATGACGGTGTAGCCTTTGCAACAAAACATTATTTGTTATCCTATCTTGCCATGTTCTCGATTTATGCTGTCGCACAACTGAGTGACACAACGGAACGAAATTTGGGACACGCTTTGAGATTAATATTATAAATTAACTATAAAGTTTAACGAGACCGTAATAATAAAAACGTGAAGATAAATTCATGGTGAATATAAATAAATCAAAAAGTCTTTGAAAAGTTTTTTAGTTTTAGAATAAAATTGCAAAAACCTGGAGGAGTCAGAGATGTGCCATTCACATTTTGTATGAAAAACGAAAATGGATTCAGTATCCTTATTTACATAAAATTGATTTTACAGAATCCTAGTGAAAGAAATATAGATATGAATAAAGCACAGGGTGCAAAATAAATTCAGCTATAATAATCAAGTTTTAATATTCACATAAGTTAACAATTTTTTTTTATATGTTGATTTGAAAGTAATGTGCCATCGTACTCACGCAAAAAGTGCAAAAATTTTGGTCCTTACCCATATTAGCTTAATTATGAGCCCGATTACATTTGTCTATGTCGAAAACGTTTCCTACAATTCGTCATACGTGCATAAAAATGCCAATAAATTTTCGAAATTCGTTAAATAAATTTTCATGCGGGCGAAGCCGCGGGGCGCAGCTAGTAAAACCTAGATCACAAACATTGACGCAACGCAACATCATTGGTACTCTAGCTATTACACAACGAACATGAGAGAGCTTAAAATAAATATTGATCTGTGAAATCACTGCAAATCTACACACGTTATTAATACTACATTTAGTGCTCAAATATCAAAAACATATTCCATTTCACTAAACGCCACAGACCAATCAAACTACCCTCGAACATAAACGCCATGAAACAAAATAAAACAAATATATTACTATGAAATCACTGCGAATTAACACCCTTTATTTAGGTACACTACATTTTGTCCTCAAATACCAAATAAATCTTCCATTTCAATAAACGAAACAGACTTCACACAATCAAACTACCCTCGAAAATTAAACGCTATGAAACAAAATAAAACAAAAACCATTAACGCAAGCACCACGCCCGAAGACTGTCCACAAGATACCGGATTCCAGCAAAGTCCAGAACTTTAATCACCGCTTAATTAAACTCCGTAGTTGGTACGTGACCGCAGCTTCCCTCCATATGTTTCTGATAGTGGAAAACTGGAAACACGACGGTATTGAGAAAATAAACTGGCTTTTTTATCGCTTGAAATGTTCGTAGTTGACCGTTCTGAAGAATTTAGGAGTGCGATTGGGTACTATTGTTTATGAAAGTAATGATGATGGTGGTTTGAGATAAACCAACCATGTTTTCTGCCTATCAGCTAAGGGGAAGGCTAGAAGGTCTAGGTTTTGGGCTGGTAGCCCATTGTTCTGAAGTTGAATGTGAGTTGTTTATATCGTCTCGTCCATGCTAATTTATCTCTACCACTGGTATTTTATAATTTTTGTAGTTTTTTCTACTCCTTAACGAGGAGCCCAAATTTTTATTATTATTGACAAAGTTATTATGTCGGTTCAACTTTAACAACCAAAGGGTTTTTAAACTCGAACACGAGAAAGTAATGAAAATGGCATAACAATGTTAAATGAGATGAAAGAAAATAACCGTTGGGGAAATAATAGCCCATTAATGTCCTCTATTGCCTGGCCTCTGGCCTTCTCTCGTTCAAGGTAAACTGCTTCAGGTCGCGGAAAGGTCGCCGGCAGCATTTTAACAGTTAATAGCCATTTTATGTACAAGTTTATTAAAATCACCACGAAAATAGAACAAAAACTCTTTTGCTTCGCTAACTTTACAAACACAAAAATTTTCAGCTCCATATTTCACTTTTATCTAAAGCTCTACAAAAAATACGAACCAAAATTGAGTCACACAAATAATACGTTTATTTCGAGACATGAAACGTATGAAGATAGTTGGGTAAGGACCAAAATTTTTGCATGTTTGCACAACGGAAACGGAGCAAATGTAGCACAACAGAATTTGTTAAGGTTAGTGTACATGGGTCTAGAAATGATCACACTGGTATAGATTATTTACATTCTTATTGTTTCTTAACCATTGAAAAATATATAAAGGTTTAGAAAAATATAGCAAATACAAATATATTATACATTAATTTAATAACACGTATTATAAGACCTAAACCTGATTGAGAGTTAAAATCGTTAAGTAATGTTGTATACCTATCTTTACAAAATTCCATTGTAACACGTCACACAATTTCGTGACATTCGTCGCATACAGGAAAAAAAAAACACATGACACAGCATTCAAAAATTCATACTGAAGAAATTAAACACCTTTATGAATACACATCAGAACTATTCAATAGTAGACAAAATAAGCTACTAGATTTAATAGTAAAAAGTAAGAAAAGTTGACGCAAAACACTTTAAAAGTCTTACAGAAAATCCAAATTTATAATGGTACACATGCACCTTCAACACGTTTTTGCAAATGAGCGAAAAACAACGTGGCGGAATTGGCCTGAATTTAGTCACAACTTAGATGACGGTGTAGCCTTTGCAACAAAACATTATTTGTTATCCTATCTTGCCATGTTCTCGATTTATGCTGTCGCACAACTGAGTGACACAACGGAACGAAATTTGGGACACGCTTTTAGATTAATATTATAAATTAACTATAAAGTTTAACGAGACCGTAATAATAAAAACGTGAAGATAAATTCATGGTGAATATAAATAAATCAAAAAGTCTTTGAAAAGTATTTTAGTTTTAGAATAAAATTGCAAAAACCTGGAGGAGTCGGAGATGTGCCATTCACATTTTGTATGAAAAACGAAAATGGATTCAGTATCCTTATTTACATAAAATTAATTTTACAAAAACCTAGTGAAAGAAATTTAGATATGAATAAAGCACAGGGTGCAAAATAAATTCAGCTATAATAATCAAGTATTAATATTCACATAAGTTAACAATTTTTTTTTATATGTTGATTTGAAAGTAATGTGCCATCGTACTCACGCAAAAAGTGCAAAAATTTTGGTCCTTACCCAGTTGAAGACAGTAATTTTACGCATTACATAACCCGTCCCAGAGTAAAGATGTGGGCATTCGTCATCCAACTTCCTGCAGGAACGGACCTCCCAGCTCCCTTATTTTGAAAGGACGAGTAACTTGTATCCGTTTACAGATTTATTTCCTGCTCGTAAATTTTACGCAAAAAGAAACTCTTTTTTAGTTAACTTGAAAATATTCAAAGTAATTACCATTTTTAAATACTCGCCTAACCAATTAGCCACACGTTGGGCGCCAATTGAATGTTAAGTGCGATAAAGTTTTAGTAAGCTCACATGTGGAAATGTGACGCGAGTTCCTCTTACTGCCTAGTAAAGTTGGTTTAATTAAAAACGTGACTCTAGAACAGTTGCTTTATGGAGTAATAGTTCTATCAAATGCAGTGCAAGCGGGAAACGAGACAGTGCAGTTGTAACTCTATCCAGACTTAAATGGGTTGTAAATAAACTGGTATTACAGAGATATCGCGTAAAATACAACCATATTACAGGGTTTAGATGTTCCCGGCGTAAATAAACATAAGTGTAAGGATTTCATTTTACTTAGCTGACACCATGATTGCGAAATACACGTCACGGCAATTAAAACGTGTATCTACTTTATGTTTATTTATGACTAGCTGGTGCCCGCGACTTCGTCTGCGCATGATTAGTATTTCGAGTACTCGCTATTTTACTTGCGTAATTCCTTTCTCGTGGGATTTTCGGGATAAAAGAAAGCCTATGTGTTATTCCAGCTTATAATCTATCTCTGTGCCAAATTTTATCCAGATCCGTTCAGCAGTTTTTGCGTGAAAGAGTAACAAACGTCCATCCATCTATCAATCTATCCATCCATCTATCCATTCATCCTTACAAACTTACGCGTTTATCAGTTCAATTCAGTTTGGTTCCCCTGGGCTATACGGGTTTTCAAAAATTTCTCACAGCATCTGAACGACGCGCGCGCGTCGTTCAAATGCTGTGAGAAATTTTGAAAACCCGTATAGCCCAAAGGAACCAAACTGAATTCCGGGATAAAATGTATCCCATGTCCAATCGTCCCGAGTTCCATTCGAATTCATTCACTTCCCTCGTGATGCGTGGTTAAAGAATTTTTCTTTCACCCTCTCTCCCAGGGGAACCTTACCGAATTCCGGGATAAAATGTATCCCATGTCCAATCGTCCCGAGTTCCATTCGAATTCATTCACTTCCTCGTGATGCGTGGTTAAAGAATTTTTCTTTCACCCTCTCTCCCAGGGGAACCTTACCGAATTCCGGGATAAAAAGTATCCCATGTCCTTCCTTGTAGTATGAACTCAAAACGTCCCAAGTTTCATTCCAAGTCATTCAGCAGTTTCGGCGTGATGCGCGGTAAAGGATTTTTACTTTCATACCCTCTCCCATGGGAACCTTACTGAATTCCGGGATAAAAAGTATCCTATGTCCTTCCTCGTAGTATGACCTATAATCATGCCGAGTTTCATTTAAATCCATCAAGTAGTTTCGGCGTGATGCGCGTTTACGATACAGACAGACAGACAGACAGACATGAATGAAAAAAAATACAGTTTTGGCTTGAGTATCGATATTAGAGTGCCCTCCAAAAAAAATTTTCAAAATATCTTCAATGTACAGATTTGGACCTGTTACAGTTTTATTATAAGTATAGATATTTTTATGTATGTTAGACTGTTTTGAATTTAAATGGGCCTTTATTTACCATCTAGCTAGACTATTCGATGCCTGAAATAAATGATTTTTTTTTTTCATTTATTATTTTACTTCTTTAGGTGTCTTTCCACTACACCGTAACATACCATGATCTTATTAGGAACGTATCAAGCATGGAAATTAACATGATACGGACTACTATCCCCGAAGAAACAATATCTTTAATTTCTACGGCTATTCTGTAGGTAACCGCAAAAAAATGAAATTTTTGGAGAATTTCTTTCAGTCAATAATTTCACGACATCGAATAGAAATGTAATAAAATCATGGCACAACATGGTGCGGAAAACAACAAGCTTAACCATGGGATTGGTGTCCCGCTGTGAAAAACATCTCGTTATGACTATCAGTTCAACGTATTACATAAAAGTGAACGTTTGCTCAAAGCGGGATCGTGCAACCCCTATTCCATGAAACTATTTGAATTTAGCCCTAAAATGAGCATCATAACAAACTCCAAAGCCACGCCAGTGACAGAGGACAATGATACATATTTATCTAACAATATTTATGGCATTGAGAAAGCACCGCGATTTTCCCTATTCATATTTAAAGTTTTCTTAGGGAGAGATGCTGAATCGATAACAACCTTATTCATGAATAAAAAATAAAACTGGGACTTTAAAGAACTTGATGGGGTGCATAAAAAGTTGTTTTCAGGAAGCTCGTTAAGATGCAACGCAAAGTTGGAGAACGTAAATAAATATATCTAACAATTTACATAATGGTCATTGCAGCTAGAAAGAAACCCCAAGGCAATTTTCAAAAGCAGACAAATCACATCTTTTATGACGAAAATACTCTTGTTTCCCATCGTAATACCAGCTAATACCACCTTCCCGACAAGGGTTTTTCGCAAGGGTTGTTTAGCCCTACATCACAAATTTGTCCACTGACGAGATATTATCAAAAAATAGAACCCTCTTGGACAGCGGTCCGATCAAGTGGCTCGTTTATCAAATATAGGAAAGTAGGGAGAAATCGGCAGACCCTTAAGCAGCCCTTTCGATGAATTTATTATAATGTGGAAGTGACACCAGCCGGAAACAAATTCAGCTAGCAAAATGGCTTACTTTTAAGAGAAATAAATAAAAATGCTGTTTTGTTTAAGGGTAAGTTTGAAATGGTCTGTTTCATCTTTTTAATTTTTGGATTATTTTCTTGAACAAAATAGAATCAGTATATAAGGCTAACCAATGAAAAAGAAAAGTATAAATATAAAGAAGCCCAATTATAACTTTTCACAGATAGAAAAAGAAAGAACCTATAACCTATAACTTTACAGTGAAGAGAATAAGCGGTGGATTGACAAAAAAGTAAATACTTGTTAAGTTAAGAAAGTTAATAAACAAAGAAGTTTTGAACAAATCAACTTCTTGCACCATTGCATTGAAATATCGTGTAATATGTGTATGAGTTGTGTCTATATCGTGATTTAGATGATGGGATATGAAGAGAATTACTATTTCTTTCATTATTGGAATAAGCCTTAAACAGAGGTCATGAAAACAAAAAGCTGGTAGTAATTAGTTCAATGTTTATTACAAAAAGTGAAAAAACACGATTTCGAAAATCGCGCCTTTAAGTTAGAAATGATAATTAACTATCAATAAATCTTGATTAAATTAATATGACCAATATGACCATACATGAGAAGCAAAAAAAAAAGAAACATCAAAATCGGTGCTCCCAGAACAAAGATAAGATGTAACACACATAAAAGTCGAATTGAGATCCGCACTTGTTTTGAAGTCGGTTGTAAAAATATTAAGCGTTTCAAAATGAGCCTGACAACCGAAATAATATAGCAAGCATGGAGGCATAGACACCATTTATTTGGTTATCTGCTACCACCCTTTTGTATCACTTAGCTCCTGCTATAGGTATGTTTCTAGCTACCCGCTCGCGACTTCGCTCGCGCAGACTATACGATTTGTCCTGCTCTTCATTCAACCCATTTTACACTTTAAATAAAAAAAATTAAACTCCTAAAAATGTGTTTTAAATTAAGAATCTAAAACTTCGATAACCCGTTTTAAGATGATAGTTTTTGGAAAAACCCCGAAACACGTGTTCAGTAAATTTATATTTTAAGTCTGCTCTGTAAATTTCAAGATAATTGGGCTACTGGTAAGAGTTAAAAAAAGCACAAAAAATCTTCAAATCCCTTTTTTACCACCTTAATTTCCAAAAAATCCCTTCATAAAGGATGTCTGCGTAGTTGTTACCATCAACTGCGACGCTCCAAATTTCAGCTTTCATTCAATTGTCTCCAAAAAATCTCATGTGTTTTAAATATTAATATTTGTTAATTTTATTCTTTTTCTGTACTTGTGTAAGAAAAAAAATGATTCTATTCAAGACAGAACTGTCACCTTCCATAACAATAACTCCACAGCTACTCTCTGCCTGGCACAAGGTGATCTGACCGGAATCAGGTGAGCGCTGAGAGGATCGATGAATAACCAGGACAGATGGGATACATGCACGCCTTTTAATGGAGCACAAGTGCCTCCACAAGAGCTTTCTGAGATATTGGCAGTCGAGAACTGTTTATGTGAGACACGCGGCACTTTCTATCTTATTATGTTTACTTCGGAGTCTCTCTGAAGGATAGAATTCGTAACGAATACATCCGACAGAGAACCAAAGTTATCGACATAGCTCAAAGAATTAGCAAGCTGAAGTGGCAATGGGCCGGCCATATCTCGCGAAGAACCGACAACCGTTGGGGTAAACGTGTTCTTGAGTGGAGACCGCGACTCGGTAAACGTAGCGTGGGACGCCCTCCGGCCAGGAGGGATGACGATCTGCGAAAGACTGCTGGCAGATGCTGGATGCGTCAAGCTGAAGACAGGGCGCTATGGCGCTCATTGGGGGAGGCCTATGTCCAGCAGTGGACTAATATAGGTTGATGATGATGATGATGATGTTTACTTCTAAATCTACAATCTAGTTCAACTTTAAGTTAACTCTTGTGATGATAATGACATGTATTGTAAACATAAATGTAATTGTAAACTGCTTAGTAAACTTATCACATTTAATATACTTAATACCAAAAAAATGTATTGAAAAGATACGATAGCGAAGTATAATAATATTAAACTTATAACTAAACTTTTATTTTGTCTAAAAAGTATAAAACAAAAGTAAAAGTACTGAAAAGATATGATAACAAATAATAATAAGAATTCCTACAATTTATTAAAAAAATATTTATTTTTCTCACAAAGGTAAGTAATCTTATTAGCTTACGGGGTAGGTTCTTAAACTAGGTAGAGTTGTTGGTGGGAGAGTAAATACACTGAAAGATAGAAAGAGGTAAGAAAGTTTAATTTTACCCTTAAAAACAGAGTATTTTAAATAATATAAAAACTAAGTATAACCGTTATTTATGATGGTTATACTTACAAATTCAAATTCAGTCAACGCAGATCATACAAACATTTCTCCCGAGGCGAGAGTCGAACCTACAACCTTCTGCGTCTAAGGCGGACTTTCGTCTGCTGCGCCACAGATGTCATCAACTACGATCGGCATTCCGTTGTTAAATGAATAGCCACAAAACCTGGATTGAAGGGCTATCTTTATGAATCTACCTTCATCCGTTTACCTCAAATCGCACATAACAATTTCAGAAAACGACCGCAGTAATTCATCCACATGTAAGTTACACCCAAGTCGTTCTTACAGCCCATTCAACTCGTCAAGTTACTGCTCAAGCACTAAATCTAAGGATAATGCGCTCACACGACGTGTTAGGGACATCAAAATCCCTTTCTATGTTTAAAATAAAAATTTTACCCTAAGCAGTTCTGTTTTATGATACTTTATGCCTCGCGGATGCATTTATGTATTTTATTTGTAGGTACTTTGAAATTGTTTGCAGTTCATACTTCAACGATGGTCTCGTGGATTATGTTTGAGGGTCGGTATTAAAACTTGTGTATTTTTATTTAATCGTAGAGCTCGGATTTGCAGGATTCATTGGGCAGAATTTTTCAATTCTCTCAAAATGTTTTAGCGCTCTGGGTGAACACAGAACGTATGGAATCCGATAAAACGCTGGCAATGTAGTGGATTCTTTGAATGTAAATTAAATCGGGCTTTAGTAGAAATCTAGCATATTCGGTCTTCGAAATTCCATAGAGTATTTTTTGCTGTAACTTTTACAACGCGGCGAGGGACCGCGATAAAATTCCAATTTAGGACAGAATATACTCCTGACAACATTTTGAGCCGCGTCTCAACTTAGTTTTAGAACTGGAACCGAGCCTGCCTGCTGAGAACTAAGTTACTTCTTATGCTTGCTTAATCGAGGTATGTTACTGTCATGTCAGTAAAATAACTTATCGACCATATCTATGGGGCTAGACAATGCTATGTGGATTCTTGTCCAAAATTATTATTATACAATTAAAATTATTTGTATTTCAGTCAATTAAATCTAAGTTCTTTCTTCTTAAAACCATTCGATGAAACAAAAACAACGTTATTCAATGCCAGTAATTCTATAATATCCTGAACAGTTAGTGTTAGACTGGCTGGCAGCATAGCGTCATTTTTCAGTGGAAACTGGCAACAAGCAAGCATTTGCAAGTTCCCGTGACATCGGCGTCAGGAGACGGTGTTTTACCAGGAGTTATGCTGCGATAGGGATACCTAAGATTAATGTGGTTTCATGGACAGTGAACAATATTCCTGGGTTTCATCCATCACAAAGCGTTGCGAGGAAATATTGCAAATTACGAGTTTATAATAATAATTAGGAGTTTGTGTGATGATACAAAATTAAACTGTTAAAAAAACTGCTGTTCAATCAAATAGCGACAGCATCGTGCTAAATGCGTTTGAGGTAAAATCTCACTATTATAATAAATTGTGAAAGTCCGTGTCAATGTTTGGTGGGATGTTTGTATGGAAAAGTAGGTAACTATTATTCCTTGATTAGATTCATCAAAACTCGGTATAAATAAACTACAAAGTATTTTTAACAAAACTGCTCCTAGGATGAGTGCAATAAGTTTGAATTTCGACAAATAAACGATACGGAGATACGCTGTAACATACATTCGTACAGACTTTAACATTTATAATATTAATAGAATTAAATCAAGCCTTTTAGAAGTTCATTTCATCTGTTGACGAATGCGATAACCAAGACTATTCCATTACTCAAGCTCCCTCTGTTCTGTTCAGACGACAGCCGCATTACCGATGTGTCTGCTCTTCCGATTCTAAACTAGATTGGAGACGATATAACCAATCGTGTTAGCGGTACAACTGTCAGCAATGTTTTACAACGGAAACTGGAAAATCGCAACATGGTTTTCTTTGACGAGGGTATAGTGAAGAAATCAACTGTCTGGAATGTTAATGGCTGTTTATTGTTATCGGAATAAAATAATGCTGGCATATCTACACAGAATCATCAAGCCCCAAGCTAAGCAGAGCTTGTGTGAGGGTTACTATGTAATTACGTGAGATGACTTGATGATTACATGGATAGAAGTTTTTTTTATTAATAAACACCCAGATAATAAAATAAAAAAATAAAAAAAGCCTTTATTGTTGTGTTTTACATTTTTTTCCTAAAATTAATTATGGTATGCCTGAAACTTATTTTACTTAATTACCTAACTACTATTAAATTTGTAACCGTTACCGGCAAACGGTATTTATTTTACACAACTTGTCCTCCGACAAAGGCCTCCTCTAAAGATTGCCACTCCGTTCTATTCCTGGCTATGCGGCTCCATGTTGGACCTGCTATTTTCCGGAGATCATCTTCCCATCTCTTATTCTGTCTACCTCTGTTTCTCTTACCATCTAGTGGGTACCATTCTGTTGTTAGTCTTGTCCATTTTTCTTTCTTCTCCCTGATCATATGTCCTGTCCATCTCCATTTTAGTTGTTTGTATGTTGTGTATGCATTCTTAAATTTGGTTTTACTTTTTATGTCTATTAGTTTTACTCTATCCTTTCTTCTAACTCCCACTGTGCTTCTCTCTATTCCGTTTTGACAAATTTTTATTTTGTTAGCTAATTGTTCTGTCAACGCCCAGGTTTGACACCCATATAATAGACAGGGTAGGATACACATATTATATATCTTCCTTTTTTCTTTCATAGGCATTTCCTTGTTTTTCATGACTTCGCTAAGTGACCAGTATCGTTTCCAAGTGTTAGTGATTCTTCTTTCTATTTCTTTTTCCATGCAATCTTCTATTGATATTAGTTGCCCCAAGTATATGTATTCGAGAACATACTCTATTTGCTCATTATTTACTTTTATGATTTTTGTTTGTGGAGAGTTTGACATAATTTTTGTTTTACTTAGATTCATTGTTAATCCTGCCTTTTCACTTTCATCTGCTAGTTCTTGTAGCATTGTTTCTAAGTTTCTCGGGCTGTCAGAGAATATGATTAAGTCGTCTGCAAAACGTAGGTGGCTCAGGGTTTCGCCATTTATGTTTAGTCCCTTATTCATCCAATTTAGGTTCCTGAATATCATTTCTAAGACTGCGGAGAATAATTTAGGTGAGATAGGGTCCCCTTGACGTACTCCTCTCTTAATAGAAAACTCTTTGCCTATACTTTCTAGCTTTACTTGAGCAGTACTCTTTGTGTAAACCTTTTTTAATATTCGTATGTATTTTGTTGGTACACTTTACTTTTAGTGCATCCCAGATAAATTCATGCTCCAAAGTGTCGAAAGCTTTGTTGTAATCAACAAATCCCAGGTAGTAAGTCTTGTTGTATTCTTTATATTTTTGTAATATTTGTCTAATGGTATGAATATGGTCAACTGTTGAAAAATTTCGACGAAATCCAGCTTGTTCTTTGGGCTGATTTTCTTCAAGAGTATTGGTAATTCTTGATAATATAATTTTTGAAAATACCTTGTAAACGTTAGACATCAAGCTAATTGGCCTGTAGTTTGATATATCTCCTTTGTCACCTTTTTTATGTAGAAGTATGATTGTTGATTTTGTCCAATCTTCAGGAATCTCCTCCGTTTCAATAATTTCGTTAAATATGTCTGTAAGCTTTGGAGCAATCACTGGTAATGTAATTTTCAGTAGTTCATTAGTCACAAGGTCTGATCCAGGAGCTTTGTCATTTTTTTGTGTACTAATTGCTTTTATGGTTTCTTCTTTTAGTATTTCAGGTATTTCCAAATCATCAGTTGGTGTATCATATTGTTTTGTAATTTGTCCCACCTTTTTGGTCTCATATAAATTTTGATAAAATTCTGTAGCCATTTTTAGGATTTCAGATCTATTTCCTGTAGTTATACCATTTTTCTTTTTCATACTTGGTATCCATTCTTTATTACAATTTAATTCTTTCAGTGCCTTTTTTATTCCACCTGTTTTTTCTATATAGCTCTTCATAGTTGCCAACCGTTTTGTTTGTCTTTCTTTCCGTAGTTGTTCACTAATCATTTTGCTTATCTCTGTTATTTTTCTACGGATTTCTTTAGTTTTCTCTTCTTTTAGTAGTTCTTTGCGTTCTTATTAGTTGTTTACTTTTCAGTGATATTTCTTTCCTGTTGTTTGTATTTGTTTTCCTAGTTACAGATTTTAATTGGTGTAGTAATTTATTGTATTTTTCTTGTGTTGAGATGTGCTTTTCCTTATTTATTGAAAGTTGGAGATTGTTAAGCAGTAATTGTGTTTCGCCTATGTAATGAATAACTGGATATTTATTGTGAAGTGGTCTTGTTCTTTTGTGTTCTGTTACTGTCAATTTAGCCCGTACCATTCTGTGGTCTGTGTTGAAATTTAGATTATGTATAACAGATACATCTTTGAAAAATTTCTTGTTGTTCGACATTATAAAGTCAATTTTGTTTTTATAAAGTCCATTAGGTGAAGTCCATGTCCATTTATCTGTGATTTTCTTTTTATAAAAACTGTTAAGGATACTTAATTTATTTTCTAGTGAAAAATTTACTAATCTTGTGCCATTTTTGCTTCTTGTTCCGAACCCGTGGTTTCCTATAATATGTTCTTCTCCATTATGTTGTGTTCCTATTTGACCATTAAAGTCGCCCATCACTATGACATTTTTATGTGCGGTTTCGATAGTTTTTTGGAGGTCTTCATAAAAATTTTCAATTTTTATTATGTCTTCCTTTCTGTTAGATTCCGTTGGTGAATACGCCTGGATAATGGACCATTTTCCTTCTTTCTCCCCATTTAGATTGATGTTAAGAATTGCAATGCGTTCAGAGATTCCCCTTAATTCTTCTATGTTGTTTACTAGATTTCTTTTGACCATAAATCCATACAGACCCGGTGTTTCCCCTTTGTAATGCAGTACATATTTTCCATGGTCTTCTATATATTCTCCAAATTTTCTTGTTTCACTGATTCCTATAATGTCCCATTTAATTTCTTCTATGGCTATTTCAAGTTCTTGCAATTTTTCAGGAGTTCTAAGAGATCTACAGTTTATTGTTGCTATATGAATATCATTTAATTTTCTTTTCCTTATTGAGTTTGAGTTATTTATTACCTTTAGAGGGTCGTGGTCATTTTCCCCCACGAGGACCAGTCGGCTTGGGGGAGGGTTTTGTATATTTGTTGTGTGATTTTGTTTTTTCTTATTCAGTTTTTGATTTCGTTTTCCGGTTGATTTTTGTTATTGTTTCTTGTCCATTGAAGTAGTTGTAAGTGAATTCGAACGCCCTCTCATCAAGTCAAATGCATTTGTTCTATTATTCTTTGACAATGATGTTTGTTGTTTTTTTGGCTGTGAATCGGTCAGCGGAGAAACCGAAAGTTCCCTTTTTCTACTGTCTTTGGTGTTTATATTTTCTTTTATAATAAGTTTGTCATATTTTAAGAAGGCAAAGTTGCCTTTCTTTCTTTCTTCCATCAATTGGGGTAGTAGTGTCTTTCTTTTTTCGAGGATTTCTTTAGAATAATCTTCCGCAATGTAGATTTCCGTTGATTTTTTCTTGTTTTTCAAGAATTCCTTCTTTTTCCATTCACAATTGAAGGACAAAAGTATAGGTCTCGGTTTGTCGCCTTTGTTCGGTTTTCCAATGCGGTAGATTTGGTTAATATCGTAATTGTTCATTGTGTAAGAAAACTCGCTATGAAATTTAACTTTAATTTTGTTTATCAGTTCTGTCGTGCTTTTTTCTCCTTCTTGAAAACCATAGACTATTATATTATTACGTTTCTTGTCCCTTTCCAAAGACTCCATCTTTTTTTCCAAATTTTCTACTTTCAGTTTTAAATTTTTATTTTCCTGTATTATTGGTTTTGATTTTTCTTCTATTTTGTCCAATATGTTGTTAGTGATAGAGTCAGCTTGGGTTTGCATCTCGATTTTCATTTTGTTAAAGAGGAGCTGGAATTGATCCTCCATTCTGTGCGTAATGGAGCGTTGTTTGGTAGAAGTTGGTAGATTTTTAAATATTTTTTATTAGTGGCAGCACTGACACAGGAAGTCAAAATGTGAATGTCAACAACATCTAACAAACCTATATAATATATAGGTCTCAACAACATCTAACTAACCTATATATAGAACTATCTAACATCAACTGTCGGTCGTAAAACCCCGAGCAAGTGGACCAGATTGATCGGCTCGATACAGGGAAGATCTTCTCTGTAACCATTTGGGGGAATACCACCTTTATCCCAAACACCATAAGACGTATCAATGCCATCTGCGGGCTCCGCCGCAATTAACGATGCATTTCAAACAAAGGCGAGTCAAATCAACCGTTTTTTCATTGACCTACTATTTTCTCCTATTAGTAGGACCACGAGGGAGACCTATTTCTGTCTTTCCTATTCTAGGGTGAATCAAAAATCTACCTCCTGTATAAGTTTCTCGTTACTCCTATGATAATAATTATAGAACATTTAGGGCCGATTTTTCAATAGTCAGATAAACAACCAGATAGCCTTTATTCGTCGAATAGCAATATTCATGGTTTTTCAATGGTCAGATAGTAGTTAACTGTCGAATAAGGTCCCTAACAGAAGAATAAAGTTATCTGGTACTTGAAGTCCCAGATAAGGTTTTATCTCCGCGATAAGTTTGACGTTTAGGTTAAGTTTGGCAGTTTCGTTCGTTTTATTTTTGCTTGCATAGATTTGTTTGGTAAAACGACATACCTACCGTGATTTGTTAAATGGAGCGGTCAGTAAACTTATTTCCGAACTACTAAAATATGTAGCACGTTCACGTTTCTTGGATTCCATTTTCTGATTCATTCACAAAAGAACACAAATCGTTTAATGATTTTGTTAGGAAGATAATTATCACGGTTTGAACTGACTGAACTGTAAACAAGCAAGAGACAGACAACAGGTTATGTTTTGTATTGCAATCAACGTCAAATGTCAAATACATTTTTGTTGCTATTCTTCTCTAACACGTTGAATACAGTATCTGTGCATCTCGCTTGCACACAGATGGTGTGAAGTTGGCTAGGATAAACTACTAATAGTTATTCTCTAGATAATAAACGATTGAAAAATTGAAAATATTTATTCGCCCGATAAACAGACGGATAATTTTATAGGCTAGGTAGCTATTCGACGACTTAACTGAGGATTGAAAAATCGGCCCGTAATGTATTATTGTTTACCTATTTTTTATTTGAGTCTCATAACCCACTGCATTCGAAATAGTGAGACGGACGGATTAATGGATTCGGATGAACATAATACATAATATATACACCATGACTCGGACTAGAACATATGGCTAATTTTTACCCCCAGGATAATCATATCTATTCAATTTGTTTCTCTGCAGGGAAGACAAGTTATTAAAGGAAAAGATCATTCCTGTCAAGTCAGTAAAGTAAAGTAAAGTAAAAGTATATTTATTGCAATTACATGTAAAACAGATGGTAGTAGGTACATTCAATAGGTAACAATGTAATTTACCCTATAAGGGCTTGCAATTGTCTAGTTGTACATTTTGCATATAATAAAATAAAAGTATTAAACTATAAATTAGGCATGTATGTGTACTAAAAAAATAATAAATTAAATCTAGAATCAATTAAAAATAAAAATTATAGTTAGGTATATGTCAAAATCTTTTATCGTCAATGAATTCTTTTACTGTGTAATAACACTTGTCTAATAATATGGTTTTCAGCTTGTTCTTGAACATCATAGTAGGTAATTCTCGAATTATGAGGGGGATTTTATTATAAATTGTCGGTGCCATAGCAAAGAGACTAATCTGTAATAGCCTTTTCTTGCATTTTAAGGTGCAAATCTTCAAATGGTCGCGTCTATTACGTGGTACGACGTCAGATTTCTGACAGAACAGATCCGGATTGTTTCTGACAAACAAAGCTGTTTCTAAAATATACAGCGAGGGGAGAGTTAGTATTTTGTACTTTTTGAAAAAAGGTTTACAAGAATCCGTCATTTTCATACGGAACATGGCTCTAATACATCTTTTTTGGGATTTCAATACTTTGTCGACGTCCGTAGAGTTACCCCAAAATAATAAACCGTACCTGATGTTCGTGGCAATCAGGCCGTGATACGCAATGAGTAAGGTTTCCTCATTAACTACTGGCGATAGTTTATGTAGCACATAAACGAGACTATTTATCTTCTTACAGACATGCTCTACATGTGGTTTCCAATTCAATTTCCTATCTACATAGATGCCTAGAAACTTAGTGGTCATAACTTCCTCAATTTTGTAATTATTGTATTGTATGTCAAAATTTGGAAAAGCAGCAGCATCGCGTTGTCGAAAATTAATAATTTTAGTTTTATTAATGTTAATTTTTAAATTATTATTGTCTAGCCATTGTATTATAGATGTCAGAGCATAGTTAATTTCGTATTGATAGGAATTCATATTATTACATGTTATGGTTTACAGTACTGTCGTCAGCGAAAAGAGACATAGGTTGTGTTGTGGCCTTAGGTAGATCGTTAATGTAGGTAAGGAATAGCAAAGGACCTAGTACACTTCCTTGAGGAACGCCATACTTAATGGTACGTTCATTGGATACGAAGACTTCTTCTCGTTTAGTTTTATAGTTTATTTTTGTTATATGAGTAACCTGTTTTCTATTTTGTAAATAAGATTTTATTAGTTGGAGAGCGTTACCTCTGATGCCATATGATTCAAGTTTATTTAGTAGAATGCTGTGCTGGACGTAATCAAAAGCTTGTGTCATGTCACAAAATACAAGGTATAACATATTACCCCTGCTAAGCCGAAGGGGGGGGTTTCAGGAACCCATGGTGATCAGTTGTGGGGGGGAGATAATTAAAAATTCCTATTTTCAGTTTCCCATACAAAAAGTTTTCATTTCCTAGTGCCAAAATAAAGTGACAACCCTATTTGGGAAACCTATACCTACCTACTACCTCTACTGGTATGTAGGTAGGTATTTATCTTCGTAGATTTCAGCTATGGCGGGAGATTACTAGACGATCTAATAAATGCGTGATAATAATAAGATATGTAGCTAGTATGTAAGTTCCTAGGTTGTATTGAGAAAATTTTAAATGCAAAGTAGAGTTAGGAACGTTGTAAGTGTAGGTACATACCTCATATTTTCTCGCTTGTCAGCTGTCTGGATGGCTTCTTACGAAGGGATTTAAGTATGTTTTGGTAGGTCACTCGTAGGTACACTATCACAGACAAGAAATTCACACACTTCAGCACAAGGTTGGTATCTTTTTAGGCATCAACATGTCTCACTCACTTTAGCACTAGTTAGGTTAGTTAGTTACACATGACATACCGATAACTATGCATGTAAGTAGGGTTCGATATGCCTCCCCTCTTCCAAGCAACACAGACGAGCGCGGCCAACCACTGATGATGTTGCATTGCCTATTTTTATGGGAGTCAGAGCAGCACACGCTTCCACCACACGCCTCTTCATCTCTTCAGCTGTGTGACACTCCGATGCATACACCACACCCTTAAGGTAGCCCCACAAAAAGAAGTCAAGCGGGGTGAGGTCAGGGGAGCGCGGTGGCCAGACAATCGTACCTCCGCGGCCGATCCACGTACTGAACCGCCGGTCCAGGTAGCTCCTCACTGCGCGTGAGTAGTGAGCTGGTGCTCCGTCTTGCTGGAAGACCAGGTCCCGGTAGACTCGCAGCGGCAGCTCCTCTAGCAGTTCTTCTACCTGTTCAGACAGGACTTGGAGATAGGTTTCCCCGTCTAAGCGATTTGGTAAAAAAATTGGACCGATAAGACGGTCTCCAACAACGCCAGCCCAGACGTTGACGGCCCATCGATGTTGGAAGGACGATTGGCTCGACGCGTGTGGGTTGACGTGCGCCCAGATATGGTCATTGTGGATGTTGGAAATGCCGTTCCGGGTAAACGTGGCCTCGTCACTCCACAGCACCGTGCTGATCCAACTTCGGTCCGCCTCTGCCCTTTCTAATACCCATCTGGAGAACTGAACGCGTGGACCGTAGTCAGCTGCTACCAGTTCCTGGGTCCTCCGGTAATGGTACGGGTGCTGGCCATCGTCATTAAGGATCCGCCAAACTCTCATATGAGGCACGCCGAATTGAGCCCCTGCTCTACGAGTACTCCTTCGAGGGTCTTCGTCAAAGAAATCCAATATGGCCTCCTCGTCGGGTACCGAGACAGCATTTGGGCGCCCTCCGAAGTTACTCCTGTGGAAGGATCCTGTAGAATAGAGCCTTCCTACAAGCTCACGAAAGCAGCGGTATGAGGGTAACGGCGCGTTCGGGTGTCTTTCACCATACAGCCTCCGCGCAGCCATCAGGTTGTTATTTGGAGCAGCACCCACACACAGTATCATATTATAGTAATCAGCATTGCTGTAAGTCGCCATTATTCTTAAGTCCTAGTAACTTGTTTTTTTGGCACGAAAGATAAAAATTGTAAAGCACTACACGGCACCGCGACGCAAGTGATACTAAAATAGTTCATGTCATTCCTTTGATTTCGCCGAAAAGATGGAAAAATTTTAGGGTTCATTTTCAATTTTAACTTCCCTGTCCAATGAGTCATATATGACTCATAGGAACGTATTAGAATAAATTCATGAGTCACATGTGACTCATTTCTCTACACGATTTGAGGCACTCTTTTCGGTATGAACGTGACGTGATATTTTTGTAAATCATATGTGGACAAAATGTGTATAGCAAAAAACTTAATGTTTACAACGATTAAACGTGATTTTTTAGATTTTGTCATTGTATACCATAAATAAAACGATAATACTGGAATGTAAGGTTTTTTATTCAAAGAAAATATTATAAATCAATCAATAAATCAAGCATGTTTCTCATAATAACAATGTTATTATGAGAAATAAATCAAATAATAAATCAAGCATGTTTCTCATAATAACAATGTTATTATGAGAAACATGCTTGATTTATTGATTGATTTATAATATTTTCTTTGAATAAAAAACCTTACATTCCAGTAATAAAGTTTTATTTATGGCATACAATGACAAAATCTAAAAAAATCACGTTTAAGCATGTTTCTCATAATAACAAGAATGTTATTATGAGAAACATGCTTGATTTATTGATGGATTTATAATATTTTCTTTGAATAAAAAACCTTACATTCCAGTATTATCGTTTTATTTATGGTATACAATGACAAAATCTAAAAAATCACGTTTATTCGTTGTAAACATTAAGTTTTTTGCTATACACATTTTAACAGAATAAACAGAACGCTTTTTCACATCTTTTGCATTCAGTGTGTACTTGCTTTGCTTTTCTTGCCTTAATTTATTTAACAATTTTTTCCAACGAAATATCAATTACAACCTCAAATAAACATTAAACTTTCTTATTTAATTGCAGTTATAACAGTTGATTAACATTCTACGAATGATGTATTGTCATTGTCAATAAAAAATGCATTTGTGTGGGAGTTCACATGACTCAAAGAAAATTTATCGCCCTACGTTCGTGAGTCACATGTGACTCACGAACGAATTTCTAAAAATTTTGGTGTTAAAAAAAATTACGGAACCCGTAAAAAAATATTTCAACGCCCTTGGAAAAAGGCGGGGTCGCCATGTTGGTGTATTGCATGTTGATAGATGCCGACAGCCAATTAGCGGAAAGGGGATGGTTCTCTAAGATTTCAACTTGTCTATGATTGGCGGTCGGTAACCATTTTGCAAAGTGCTACAGCCAATAAAATTTAGTCGCTTTCTTTTGTGGAAATACAAGTGTCAAAGATTAATGTAGGTACAGAACGGACAGACTAACTACAATTAATAACGGAAAGAGTCATTTGGTAAAGTTTTTAGTTAAGTTAACCGATCCCTGTGACTCAGCCTGCGGATGTCGTAAAAGTCGACCAAGGGGCTTCGCCAAATGAAAGGCAGCATTTTTATTCTGTGAATTACCTATACCTTTTCTTCGATCAGCAATCCCCAGCCAAGTGATTATGGCAATATCCGCCAGATTCACAGCTCTGTTCAGTAGTGGACATCAATGTGTATTCAGTCAGTAGGTTATTATGATTAGATCAACACACAAGAAAGAACCAACAGTTAGAAAAAGACATAACTAGCGAGTGTTAGCGTAGTTTAGTTCGTATGTTTAACTTCACGTAACTTAACCTTCAAATTGAAATGTGATTTTAGCTATAATTTTGTGACATGACTTACGACAATTTGCCTCAATGTGCTGTAGGTGTTTTTCTATTTTAAGAATATGAATCTGTCACTCTTTTATACATCTATTCTGTGACCATACTGAGGTCATCAGTGTTGCCGTTTTTTATTTTGAGAAAATGCTAGAACTTGCTCCAAATAATGCTAAAAAATGCTATTTTTATATTCAAAAATGCTAAAAAACATGCTAAAGTCCTAATTTTGTTATAACCTTTCTGTGCACAATTTTGTGGTAGCCTAACATGTTATTCTAGGCTCTAAAGTATCGTTACGCAACAAATGTTAGCAAAATCCATCATTTATCCGATTCAGCATTCAGTGGTAGGTAACGAAAATACTCTAGGTATCTACACAATTTGCCACATTTCTGATGTTAACAGGATAAGAAGGACAGGTTAATTTTAAAGAACATTTTGGTCGTTTTAATCATTTTAATCAGAAGCTTTGGTCGAATCTCCTTTATCTGATGACAGCCAATCCTTAAACTCGCTTATCTTCTCCCATTCTTCGCGATAATGTTGCTCATATTTAGGAGGCATACTTTCACTTCACATTCACAAATCACATTGAGTGAATTTATTCAAGAGTCAAGTGGGGGTCGTACAAAACGTTACGTAAAAACAATCAGAAACTAATTTCAGGGAAGTCCCTGATCCAGAGAGTTGCCATACCTCAATGAAAACCATAGGTAAAAAATATTGTCTATGGTCTCTATATGTAAATAATCTATTGACATTGACTTTTTGATTTGAAATGCCAAAATAAAAATATGCTAAATGCAAAATTAACATGCTAAAGGGTCATGAAATATGCTAAATTTAGCACTAAAAATGCTAAAACGGCAGCACTGGAGGTCATCGTCGCAAGTATAAGAAACAGCTGATTTTCAGGGTTGTCACTTCGTAAAAAATCTGCTGGCCATGTGAAAACTTTGTTTTAGTTTTTTCAGAGATACCAATCGAAATTAGAAAAGTCGTTGAACAAAAGTTGTTCCCCGGGGGGGTAGAAATACCCAGCTTTTCGCTTAGTACGTGTATATTGTTACACCATGTATAGAGCAAACGGGAGTGTTTTTGTCAACGCTACTCGTAACACGAAGAAGAAAGTCGTAGAGAGCCATATTTATGGTCTTATTTTCTCTAAAGCCCTTTTGTTCGTTACAGAATATTTTATGTGATTCAAAATAGTTGTTAATTAATAGGTAAATATATTTTTCAAATATTTTAGATATTACAGGTATGAGAGATATCGGTCTGTAATTTCCCAACGTTTTTTTGCTCTCTTTTTTATGTAGTGGTTTAATTATGGAAACCTTTAATGCATCTGGAAAGATACCAGTGCTTAGTGATAAGTTTATAATATGGCTGATAGGGGCGCTAATGTAGTGAGCTACTACTTTAATTATTTTGGTTGAAATTCCATCATACCCAACGCTACATGTATTGTTTAGAGAATATATTATTCTAAGGATATCGGACGGTATACAGGGTTTTAGAAATATGGAGCTCGGTGGGCTTTCTATTAATCTTGTTACATTGTTTCCTGCTTTATCTATAGGAATTATCTTATCAATAAAAAAATTATTAAATGTATTCGAAATGTCATAAGGATTTGTAATTGATTTATTATCTACTATTATTTCGTCAATTGCGTCTTTTGGTAGGCTTCTCTTAGTGCTATTTATTATACCCCATGATGTTTTACTTTTATTTTTTGAAGTTTTAATTTTGTGATTATTTTGGGCTTTTTGTGTGAGTTTTATAATTCTTTTCAGTGTTTTTGAATATGTTTTGTATGTGTTTGTGTTTGTCTCCGAGGGTTTTTTCCTACGTTCCCAAAGAAGTTTTCTTTTTTTCTTACTGCAGATTTTTATGCCATGTGATATCCAATGTACTTGTTTAGTTACTTTTACAGTTATTATTTTGTTAGGGAAACAGAGATCATAAAAAAGTCTAAACATGTCAATAAATAAATTGTAAGAAACATTAGGATCCGTTTCGTTGTATACTTCGGAAAAAGATAAGTTTTCCAGAGTCTTACTGAATTTTCTTATATATTCTGCTGAATAGTCTCTTCTCAAAGCACGCCAATATTTTACTAGACCTAGGTTTCTAACTGGACATTTCAAGATCTGTGAGGTGTGGTCTGATAGAGCTAGTTCAATTACCTCGGAGGAGCATCTTTTTTTTAAATTGTGAGCAAAATTATCTATACATGTATTACTACTAAGTCGCGTTGGCTGCCTAAGAGCAAGTTTAAGATTAAAGTTAAGCAATAAACATTCGAAGTCCAGAGTAATATTATTTTTCTTTAAAATGTCAATATTAAAATCTCCTGCTACTATGATGTTCTCATAACCCTTTTTAGATATTTCATGCAGAACTTTCCGTAAACACTTCATGAAAATGTCAATATTACATTGTTTGGGTACTCTATAGATACATAAAATTACCATATTATAGTCAGTTAGTTCCACTGCACAACACTCGAATATAGTGGTAATAGAAAAGTTCGATAATTTCTTTAACTCTGTCCACCTATTGAGTTCATTATGTACTAAGATGCACGCTCCTCCTCTCTTGCTCTCCTTGCGACTGAAGCACGCCGCCAGGGTGTAGTTCGGTATCGTAAGAAACTGTTCTTGTCCGTCCATCATGAAATGTTCCGTTATACATAAGATATCTATTTTATTTTTCCGCTCCTGTAGTTCCTTAAGGCATACAGTTAGTAAGTCCGATTTGCTTATAAGTCCTGCAATATTTTGATGAAGAACTAAGAGTTCTTTATTCACGAAAAAGCTGGTTTTGTATTCCAATTTCCTCATCGGTAAGAGTTAGTTGAATATTTGGGTATGTTTGTTGGTGATATGCTCTACGGTGTTTCATTTTATCTATGATTGTAATGGTGTTCGCTAAGTCTTGGAAAATTGTCCGAATACCATAGTTACTTATCTTTCCTGTGGGTTTATGAAACATTGAGTAGTCGTAAATTAGGTTTTTGTTCGTGTCAAGTAGGTAGGCATACTTATATTTTTGAATATCTTTATACAATTGGTTGTTGAAACTTTTAATTTTTTGATTTATTTGGTATTTTTCAAAGCCGTATTGATAAGTCGGCGCACATATTATTACATGCGTATGTGTTATTTCTTGTAGAGTAGTTTTGATGGATTCTAAGATGTCCTGTATTCTGTGTCCTTCTGTAAGGTCATCGTCACCTAGTAATATAATACAGTAATCTTCCATTGTGAAGTCCTTCAACTTGTGTTGTAAACCGTGTAGTAACTGCGAGATGTTTGCTCTGGGAGTAAGGTAATGGCAGATGGTAGAGCCGTATTGTAGAACGTCCTGTGCGGTTGTTAGCACGTTGTTTTGTTTAATAAACATATTTTCGGTTTACAGTTAGATGGCTTATTTTGTACTAATCTCTGTTTTAAAGTTGTTGGTACACAAGGAATTTGGTAAGTTTGAGAAAGCTGATGTTTTTCCGGCAGTAAATTCTTTTTTTCGTTATGGGAAACTGAAGTTTGTGTATGAACATCAATTTTTTTTGGGTTCAGTGTGAGTTTGGCATTCTTTATTTATTTTCTGCTGATGTTGAGAGGACTGTGCGATTTCTGTTTGAGTTAGTTTATGTTTTGTGGTATTTTTAGTTTTTTTGTTATCTGATTCCGTAGGTATTATGTTTTCTGTTTGTGTATGCTTATCAAGTTTGATTTTATCTTGTGCTTTTATATTTTTACGATTCACAGATATTGGAGATTTGGCCTTCGCAGGGCTAGTTCCAATTTTTCTGTAAATGACATTCTTTTTGGCTAATTCAATATTGTTATTTCGAAGCTCTCTATTTTCTAGAGATATACGCTCTATTTCGTCGTGGGCACTAGTTAATTGGATCTGGAGAAGGTCAATTTTTTGCATGAGATTCTGTACTTGTTCGTTTAAATCATTCGATATGTCAGGAAGGCTACTAGTACTGCCACCTATTGTGTCATCAATACTCATATCTGAATCGTTGAGCGTGGTGGTGGTGGTTTCTAGAACTAGTTGTGTGCGCGCACGCCTGAGCGTAACATGATCTGTAGGATTCATTATTGAGCTTCCCTCTAGTGACGAGTAGCGTAATTATCGCTTTTGCTTGTATGAAGATATGAGTTCAAACAAATTTAAACAATCAAAAAGATACGTCGTTGAGGATTCGATCCTACACGCCTTACGTCCTTCGGTTTTTGTGCCCGGTGTGTTAGCCTCTACACCAAGACGACTATTACTCTAGCATCGAAAATAAGCTAATAGATGCTTTGTAGCTTTTGACATTCATTAGTCTATTTGACGGTAGATTGTGCTGTAGTCCAAATGTCAGATTAGGCGAGAAGTAAACAATGATTCATGCTGTTGTTGTTGCAACGGTTTGTATTGAAAGAATATTTGAAAATTAACTCACTTTTTAAGCCAGTTTCCGTATTTTTTCTTAAAGTATGTTTTCTTTAGGCTTTTGGCTAATGTATTGTGTAGATGTTTTGGATTAATATCCTCACTTTAGCTAGATATTCTTCACTATTTTTCTTCTTTGATATCTTCTCTGTTGTTGGATTGTTTGGGCTGAAAACAATTTGTGGTGATATTTGAACCACGCTTTATGCACTATATCACTCAGAATCGCTTAAACTTCACTTTTACTATTTTTAGGAATTTTTATACACGGAGCCGATGTTTACTAAGATAGCAGCGCCATCTCTATCTATCAGTTATGCCAAAAACCAAATCGACGAAGCGATAAATAAAATGAAGAAACAAGCTTCTTCTACTGATACTCCAATTACGCAAATATATGGAAAAGAAAAGAAGAAATTGGAAGATAAAGGTATACATTTCGTACTTCCGGTGCCACCCCTTAAAAATATACAAACTTCTTTGTATACAAGTCGCAAAAGAACAAATTTCAAGAATGTAGAGTCTGTGGAAATACCAGAACAGTTGTCGAGTTATCTTTTAGCAGAATACCTAAATGGAAGTTGTCGCATTTCTGTTTTTTGCTCGAATGAAGGCAGAAAGCTTTTAGGAGAAGCTGAGGAGTTCTTCGTCGATGGAACTTTTCAGAGTTGTCCTCAACCGTTTGAGCAACTATTTACAATTCACGGAGACCTTGGTGCTTCGTCATCAGAAACGAAAGTAGTACCACTTGTTTATGCCCTCATGTCTGATAAAAAGCAAGAGTCGTATGCTGCTCTTTTCGCTATGATAAAATCACAAATACCTGATTGGACTCCAAAAAAAATCCATTTGGACTTCGAAATCGCCATTGCCAATGCTTTGATGAACATTTTCCCGGAAGTGATATTAAAAAAAAGTTTTGCTCATTTATCGAAAGCCATTTGGAAAAATTCCGAAGTCAAACTTAAAATTAAGGAAAAAATAGAAAAAAGAATTGTCGGATTATGTAAGGGTTTAGCTCTACTACCTGAAAATCTCATAGAAAATGGTATTGATTATATCAAAGCGCCATGCGCCAGTTCCCTAAAAATCCAGTCAGATAATCGATAATCCAGGAGGTGTCCAGGATGATGGAGAGCATCCAGGAGGTGTCCAGGATGATGGAGAGCATCCAGGAGGTGTCCAGGATGACGGAGAGGTGTCCGGGAGATGTCCGGGAGATGTCCGGGAGATGTCCGGGAGGTGTCCGGGATGTGTCCGGGAGGTGTCCGGGATGGGTCTGGGAGGTGTCCGGGATGTGACCGGGATATGTCCGGGAGGTGTCCGGGATGTGTCCGGGATGTGTCCGGGAGGTGTCCGGGATGTGTCCGGGATGTGTCCGGGATGTGTCCGGGATGCGTCCGGGATGTGTCCGGGTTGTGTCCGGGATGTGTCCGGGATGTGTCCGGGAGGAGTCCGAGAGGTGTCCGGGTGGTGTCCGGGAGGTGTCCGGGATGTGTCCGAGTGGTGTTCGGGAGGTGTCCGGGATGTGTCCGGGAGGTGTCCAGGAGGTGTCCGGGATGTGTCCGGGATGTGTCCGGGATATGTCCGGGAGGTGTCCGGGATGTGTCCGGGAGGTGTCCGGGAGGTGTCCGGGATGCGTCCGGGATGTGTCCGGGTTGTGTCCGGGAGGTGTCCGGGATGTGTCCGGGAGGAGTCCGGGAGGAGTCCGGGAGGTGTCCGGGAGGTGTCCGGGAGGTGTCCGGGATGATGGAGAGCATCCAGGAGGTGTCCGGGATGATGGAGAGCATCCAGGAGGTGTCCGGGATGATGGAGAGCATCCAGGAGGTGTCCAGGAGGTGTCCAGGAGGTGTCCAGGATGATGGAGAGCATCCAGGAGGTGTCCAGGATGATGGAGAGCATCCAGGATGATGGAGAGCATCCAGGATGATGGAGAGCATCCAGGATGATGGAGAGCATCCAGGATGATGGAGAGCATCCAGGATGATGGAGAGCATCCAGGATGATGGAGAGCATCCAGGATGATGGATAGCATCCAGGATGATGGAGAGCATCCAGGATGATGGAGAGCATCCAGGATGATGGAGTGCATCCAGGATGATGGAGAGCATCCAGGATGATGGAGAGCATCCAGGAGGTGTCCAGGATGATGGAGAGCATCTAGGAGGTGTCCAGGAGGTGTCCAGGAGGTGTCCAGGAGGTGTCCAGGATGATGGAGAGCATCCAGGATGATGGAGAGCATCCAGGATGATGGAGAGCATCCAGGATGATGGATAGCATCCAGGATGATGGAGAGCATCCAGGATGATGGAGAGCATCCAGGATGATGGAGAGCATCCAGGATGATGGAGAGCATCCAGGATGATGGAGAGCATCCAGGATGATGGAGAGCATCCAGGATGATGGAGAGCATCCAGGATGATTGAGAGCATCCAGGAGGTGTCAAGGATGATGGAGAGCATCCAGGAGGTGTCCGGGATGATGGAGAGCATCCAGGAGGTGTCCAGGATGATGGAGAGCATCCAGGAGGTGTCCAGGATGATGCAGAGCATCCAGGAGGTGTCCAGGATGACGGAGAGGTGTCCGGGAGATGTCCGGGAGGTGTCCGGGATGTGTCCGGGAGGTGTCCGGGATGGGTCCGGGAGGTGTCCGGGATGTGTCCGGGATATGTCCGGGATGTGTCCGGGATGTGTCCGGGATGCGTCCGGGATGTGTCCGGGTTGTGTCCGGGATGTGTCCGGGAGGAGTCCGAGAGGTGTCCGGGTGGTGTCCGGGAGGTGTCCGGGATGTGTCCGAGTGGTGTTCGGGAGGTGTCCGGGATGTGTCCGGGAGGTGTCCAGGAGGTGTCCGGGATGTGTCCGGGATGTGTCCGGGATATGTCCGGGAGGTGTCCGGGATGTGTCCGGGAGGTGTCCGGGATGTGTCCGGGATGTGTCCGGGAGGTGTCCGGGATGTGTCCGGGATGTGTCCGGGAGGTGTCCGGGATGCGTCCGGGATGTGTCCGGGTTGTGTCCGGGAGGTGTCCGGGATGTGTCCGGGAGGAGTCCGGGAGGTGTCCGGGAGGTGTCCGGGAGGTGTCCGGGAGGTGTCCAGGATGATGGAGAGCATCAAGGAGGTGTCCAGGAGGTGTCCAGGATGATGGAGAGCATCCAGGAGGTGTCCAGGATGATGGAGGTGTCCAAGATGATGGAGAGCATCCAAGAGGCGTCCAGGATGATGGAGAGCATCCAGGAGGTGTCCAGGAGGTGTCCAGGATGATGGAGAGCATCCAGGAGGTGTCCAGGAGGTGTCCAGGAGGTGTCCAGGAGATGTCCAGGAGGTGTCCAGGAGGTGTCCAGGATGATGGAGAGCATCCAGGATGATGGGGAGCATCCAGGATGATGGAGAGCATCCAGGATGATGGAGAGCATCCAGGATGATGGAGAGCATCCAGGATGATGGGGAGCATCCAGGTTGATGGAGAGCATCCAGGGTGATGGAGAGCATCCAGGAGGTGTCCAGGATGATGGAGCATCCAGGAGGTGTCCAGGATGATGGAGAGCATCCAGGAGGTGTCCAGGATGATGGAGAGCATCCAGGAGGTGTCCAGGATGATGGAGAGCTTTTAGGAGAAGCTGAGGAGTTCTTCGTCGATGGAACTTTTCAGAGTTGTCCTCAACCGTTTGAGCAACTATTTACAATTCACGGAGACCTTGGTGCTTCGTCATCAGAAACGAAAGTAGTACCACTTGTTTATGCCCTCATGTTTGATAAAAAGCAAGAGTCCTATGCTGCTCTTTTCGCTATGATAAAATCACAAATACCTGATTGGACTCCAAAAAAAATCCATTTGGACTTCGAAATCGCTATTGCCAATGCTTTGATGAACATTTTCCCGGAAGTGATATTAAAAAAATGTTTTGCTCATTTATCGAAAGCCATTTGGAAAAATTCCAAAGTCAAACTTAAAATTAAGGAAAAAATAGAAAAAAGAATTGTCAATTATGTAAGGGTTTAGCTCTACTACCTGAAAATCTCATAGAAAATGGTATTGATTATATCAAGAATGAAAGCACCAGTTCCCTAAAAATTACAAAATTTTTGAAATATATGGAAAGAACATGGTGGAAGAACAAAGATTACAAATCTTCATGGTGCGTATATGGTGAACGTCACCGTACAAATAATGTCATTGAAAGCTGGCACTCTCAACTAAACAAGAATGTTAAAAAGCGTTCACCAGTTTCGATCCTGCGGTTGATAAATGCAATAATGGATATGGAAAGCGAAAGAACAAGTGATGCATCACGACGTCGAAAAGAAGAATTAGATCGCGATGATTTCATATTAAAATGCCAGTTACAATTAATTCACGGTGATATAACAGTAGGCCATTTTTTAGAAAAACTAAGATAGGACCGGCCACCTTTTTTTTTAATATACAGGGTGTATAAATTATTGGTTGTTTCTATTTATAGTAGATAATAGGAAAGACAGAAATAGGTCTCCCTCGTGGTCCTACTAATAGGAGAAAATAGTAGGTCCATGAAAAAACGGCTGTCAAATCGCTTCTTCGTAAACGCACTCTACAAAGCCATAAAGTTCGAATTCAGTGCGGGCCGCGCCGTGCGCTCCCAAACCAACTATAGACTTGGATGTTTTTTCAGTACTGCCGAACCGAACCCTACGCGCTAAGTCTCTCGTCATTCTAACATTCGGGTTCTGGATGTTTTCTATGTATAATAAAAAATATCTATCTGTGTAATGCATTGTATTGAGTATATCGGTCATCTAGTACCCGTAACACAAACTTTTATGCATTGTATTAAGTATATCAGTCATCTAGTACCCTTAACACAAACTTTTAGCTTGGGTCTGGTTGATGATGCTGTGGATCGTCCATAATTATTTATTATTTTATTTTATAAGTCAAATTAGTACGACCTACGACCAACAGGAAACAGCGATATCTTTTCGTCTACCCTAAGGTCTATGTACCCATGGTCTATCTACCCATGGTCTTACATATCGCGTTCAAAAATACTGAGAGTTTAGAAAATCACTTCTCCATTTAGGGTTCCGTTTGAGAAATACGTGGTATTTTGTAGTCGAGTAACGTACGAAATATAGTTATACTTATAATAAACTTCAGAAATAAAGAAATATTTATAGTGTTAGGAAGACTAGGTGTAGAAAGACTAGTGCAGGATGTGAAGTGCCAATCAATGAGTAAGACCCGTGCTCAGGTGAGTGGTAAAATTATAATGATGATGGAATTCCCCAAGTCTTTGCAGTCTTGGGTGTATGTTTAATGAGGTGTTCATTATCACCCTTTAAAATTTATAACTTTAAAGTAGTTTTTACATGCGCACATGAATAGTATGAATATCGCCATAATTTTTCTCGTCCTCGTCCATCTTACAGTGTTTTTGAAGAAATATGTTAAACACTCATAGGTAACATAAAAATCTCACATCTACCAATAGAATAACCAGGATTCCCTTAATTTGTATGGTTCGTGCATAGCTCCTGCCAACCGAAGAAAAAGGGGCCTAAAACGACCCAACTTATACTCGGCCATGACTCAATTTGATTTATACCCAGCGATAAGCAGATCCAAACTTTTTCACGAAAACTACGCAACCATTTTCAAGAGAAACTATTGTTTCACTCTTCAGTTACGTAACTTATTGTAATAAGTTATGGAAGGATTTGTGTGGGCGTAAGTTGGATCGCGCACGATGGCCTGATTTCACAGATATTGATCTTTGAATGTCGGCTGCCGGGGATGGCATAAAACGGGAACGAGAAACTGCAGCCAGATTCGAATATGCCTGTGATATCAACAGTTCAACATCTTCTCCACTTTGGTTACTCGTTATCTCAGACTACGTATAGGTAGTTCATTAGTCTTCAGCTCTTCATATATCAAAGTCGACAGAAAATAAATATAGATAATATGACAGCTTGGTGCTCGAAAACTAACGATATATAGGATTTCAATCGAAAGATTAGATTTTACTCAAATAAAAAAGAATAATAGGTTATAAAGGAATGTATTAAATTTGCAACAAAAATAGCCATTCATCACAAATGCACTTCTATAACAGGTAATCGGAAACGGTCATTGCAAAAATTAGAATAATTTTCTGAGCTCCGTATTTTACAGTCAATTGCTGCCATTACATGCTACATGACACGGCGGCACACCATAACAACTGTCCATTTAGTTCTAAGCCATATTTCGTGTACAATAAATCTACCCTATTGTTTGTGTTATGTTACATTTGATACTCTTCTGGTTTTCTTTATAGGTGGTGCGGAGAGCAGTTTATCTTCTTGGCGCCGTTTTTTGACACACGGTGGTTTCGTCGAGATGACCACAATCTTTTCCATTACGCGGTACTGTTTATCGGAAACAGGCTTCAGGATTGCGAAGCTGATGCCTAACGCCTTTCCTTTCTGCAGATCATTATTCAGCGTTGGATTATCAATCATACGCGTTTTGATATACTTCATAAGTAATTCTATATCTAGATTACTAAGCTTCATAAGTGCAGCGATCGCTATTTTATCGTGCTCTTCGGAATTCGAAATCTGCACCTCTAGCTTGATTTCATTGTCGCCGCTAGGGTAGATGATTTCTTGGAGCTGGAACCTGTTAGCACCGGCCCCAACCATCAAGGCGCATCTAAAGTCACTTTGTTTATCAACGACACTGTTCAGCCAATTGGAGTTGCGCTCAAGTGCTTCAAGCATGAAAGTGATGAAGTCTGACACCTCTTTCTGCTGCTTGTAGGAAGCCACAGCGGCGAGTGCCACCTCGGGTAGTTCTGATATCGATTTATCTATTGGCTCTTTGCTCTTCTTCAGAGGCGGTCGCTTTGGAGGCATTGTGTTCGATAATCGTTTCATAGCTCTTAAAACATTACTCAGAACTAATTCAAAACGTTTTACTTTTGTACGGAAAATTTTGGTGCTTTACTCGATGGAAAATTTTGAATTTTTTTTTGAATTTTTCTCAGATTTAATTTTATGCTCGTGAAGTATAAAGTTTTTTTTTTAATTTCATAGTTTTGGAGGCACGAATGAGTTTTTATTCATGGAAGTAATAGGTAGAATATACCTACTCCATGTTTTTATTAGCTTCGCTTTAATAAAACCACAGAGCAGATACAGCCTCAGACTATAGAAGATAGTTCTACAATGTGATTTTTCTAACCTTGATCAAACGAAATGTGCGGATATACGACACATATTTAACGATAAAAACCGAGATAAAAAAATTTAAGGTTATTTTTTTTAAACACAAGTCAAGTACAGATATCAACAGGAATCTCAACTGATTTAATCTAAATGGCAGAAAGTACCTACTGTAAATGGTGAATAACATGACAACAGAAAGAGATAGACCCCCAGTTTTTGAAAGATTTGTAGAATAAATTATGAAGTTTAATAAACATGCAAAAAAGTACACCTTAGTAATTAAGGTGTACTTTTTTCCCAGTTTTAAAGTTACAGAGTCAAAATAAAGTAAAAATCGTATTTTTTTTTGTCTTATTTCTAAAAAAATACTGTTTTTACTACGCTTATGTATCGTATTTGTATTTTTTATTTTATATTTTTTATTTTTTTATTTTAATAGCTAGGTAAACTATTTAGCTTTCAAATGAGACTACTTCGAATAAAATACACCATTTACTCAAAAAGAAACGAAGAAAAAACCAGACGAAGTAGTCTTCATTTAAAAAAATATTAAAACTGCTTTGTTTTTGAGATAAATACATATCATTTTTTTTATCCCGATTTTTACCGATAAATATGTGTTGTGTATCCGCACATTTCTTTTGATCAAGGTTCGAAAAATCACATTGTATAGTCTGAGGATACAGCATGATGAATGTGTGATAAATTCACTATTAAACTGTAAGCAGGTTAACAAAGTAACTAGTAAACGCTGGTGTTATCAACACAAACTAGGTTTACCTAACTTACCTAACACAATTACTGTTTTAATGGATCTTCTAGGATGTTTAATAATTTATAAAAAATTGAAATAAAATAAGATAAAATAAGATAAAATAATATCTCGAAAAGTGTTGTACTAGCCTTCGCCAACCGAATTGACAACAGCGCAATAATCAGTGCGTGTGTCGGAAATTTACAGCATAGAGTACTTCATATATTTTTACAGCAAAATTTATGATACCTATGTCCCTACGTACCTATTGCTGTACCTTTGATCGACGAGTCTAGATGTCGAGAGTATCGTAAGTTCCTAACTAGTGAAAGCAAGGACTCCAATTTGTCGGAACGTAGGTGGTTAGTCCAAGCTGTGTGTACCTTCTTACCTAGCAAAGTAGGTTCTTGCGCAGGTAGTCAGGTAGGAACTACGTGCAAGTTATTTGTGGTTAAAGACATTTATTTCTCAAAGAACATAATAATATAAACATTCACTTATAGAGAAACATTATTTTTGCTTAGTACCTAATGTACAGAATATGTGTTATTTTAATGGTTTATTTTTTACAGGTTAAAAGTTAAATTAAATAATATTATAAGTTACTCTACACTATTTTTTTCATATATTATACTACATATATGTATATTTCTTCAGTCTTTTTTTGAAAACAAGTAAGCTAGTGGATTCTTTAATATATTTTGGTAGTTTATGATAGAGTTTTGCTCCTTCAAATGTTATGTTTTTCTTTCCATAGTTAGTTCTGGGATGGGGTAGTATAAAATTTTTTGAAGATCTCGGATTATATTTGTGTGTTTCGCTTTTTCTTCTAAATGATAGGTCTGGATGTATATCTTTCTGGATAATCTTTTGTATAAGACAGCATGTGTTATATGAATATATTTGTCTAAGGCTCAACAATTCGGTTTCTTTGTAGTGTGTCTGTGTTCTTGTCAGAAAGTCATAGTTGAAAAGCATCTTTACAATTTTGTTTTGTGCTATTTTTTTAAGATCTTTTAGATTGGTTTTGGCGGCTGTTCCCCAAACCTCGATAAGGTATTCCAAGTTTGATTTTATGAGTGAGTTATAAATTAATTGCCTAACATTTTTTGGAAAGCATTTGACAACTGGTCGAAGTATGCCCATCAAAGAAGATATTTTTGATCTTAGTTTGTCTATATGTGGCTTCCACGTTAAGTGTTTATCTAGGATTAGCCTTAAGTATTTTTCCGTATCACATGTTTTGAGGGTTTGGCTATTGATTATTTATTTATTTATTTATTGAGTTAAAAACCCTTATAGTCAAAAGGGACATCAAGCTGCTATAATTGTAGATATTGCAAGTTTATATTTGCCGCAACAATAAATAAAACTGAACAAGAGATAAACTATCTAAGATCTAGAATCCTGGCAGCATTCCACTCGCGGCGGACAATCGAAACATTCTCGGTGATTTGTATGCTCCTTGTTATAAGCAGCACTATGAATGATTTGTAAATTGATAATGTAAATGGTCCCGTTAATGGTGTACCTAATGTTAGTGGAAATAATCTATATAGAGCACATATGTAAATAAGAAAACTTTTAAAAGTTAAATATTCATTAACACAAAATTTCAACTTCAGTTATTTCGTGATCATGGTGAATTAACTGTCGAAATATCGAAACACTGAAAACAAATCTTTCGCAATTTATTATATGACAGTCGCATATTATGTAGGTATAATAATATGGTTAGGAAGGTAATATGGTTAAGCCGCGTACAGATTGCTGTAACGTAACATGCAATGTATCACGCAATGAAAGAATTTGCCGTCCACACATTCGCAATGTATCATGCAATGTAACAGAATTCACATAGTGCGGACGCCTCGCGAGCACGAACCGAGCACACTACGAGCGCGAACAGAGCATTTCAACTCGTGCTCGCCGCGATCCGCCATTTGTCGGTTTTTTCGCCGAACGCAAAGGGGCGCGCAGTGTGCTCGGAGCGCCAGTGTGGACGGGATGTACTGCGGAACGCGCGCGAACGTTGAAAGAATGGAAGAAAACACAGCTACAGCAGAGCCGTTTACGTTACGTTTTTTTTCACATGATTGATGATAATCATAGAAGCATCGACAATCATCGTAGCCAGTAATAATTGTATAATAAATTCTCTCCGCGTGTTTTCGGCAGACTGAGCTATGTTCGCCGCGCGCATGCCGGAAAAGATGCGAACACGTACCTGCTCAGTTCGTGCGCGCGCTGCGTCCACACTTATGAAATGCTCCTTTCATGTTACATTGCATGTTACGTTACAGCAATCTGTACGCGGCTAAATATGCAATGTATCACGCAATGAATGAAAGAATTTGCCGTCCACACTGTCGCAATGTATCATGCAATGTAACAGAAATCACACAGTGTGGACGCCTCGCGCGCACGAACCGAGCACACTACGAGCAGGAACAGAGCATTTCAACTCGTGCTCGCCGCGATCCGCCATTTGTCGGTTTTTTCGCCGAACACACAGGGGCGCGCAGCGTGCGCGGAGCGCCAGTGTGGACGGGATGTACTGCGGAACGCGCGCGAACGTTGAAAGAATGGAAGAAAACACAGCTACAGCAGAGCCGTTTACGTTACGTTTTTTTTCACATGATTGATGATAATCATAGAAGCATCGACAATCATCGTAGCCAGTAATAATTGTATAATAAATTCTCTGCGCATGTTCTCGGCAGACTGAGCTATGTTCGCCGCGCGCATGCCGGAAAAGATGCGAACACGTACCTGCTCAGTTCGTGCGCGCGCTGCGTCCACACTTATGAAATGCTCCTTTCATGTTACATTGCATGTTACGTTACAGCAGTCTGTACGCGGCTTAAAACAATATTCTAAATAAAGACTCCTTGATTTGAACTTTTTCTTATAAAGCTCTTCGGTCCCTCTAGTGCTAAGACCAAGTAGGTACCTTACGTTCCGTAAGGTAGACGGAGCATATGGTCACTGTCATCCTATAAGGCGATGTAGCCGATTTGATATTGTTTTGGTTTTGTTTGATACCGTACGGTGACACGTGAATGTCAGATTGAGAAAATGAAAATTTGTGTTTATGTTTTATTTGTAATTTTGTGTTTTATATATAATATTTAATCGAGAACTTAGTATATAATGACTTATGTAGCTGTGGGTTGTAAAAGCCGTTTGGGATCTTTATGTGAAGATAAACGCAAGATATCTTTTCATCGGTAAGTCTATAATCGTGATAGACGCGGATATTACGCGGATATTACATGTATTTTCTTTGCAATATGTTGAATAGTTTTTTGTACATAGAATATAATAACTGTTTTACTACGTTATTTACAGCTCATTAGCAGTATAATTCTATAATTCACTAATATTAAAGTACAATACGAAAAACTGACATCTGATGTACCATTTTGATGCCACCTAGTGAAGTACTGGTAGTTGTCGATAATTTATTGTCGATGAATGTCTAATACTGGTTGACAAAATGATGATTCAAAAGTAAATTGTCGTAGTTTGAGAATTATACCTACCTACCGAGATAGTGCTACGGTACCTACATGGACCGACTAAGTTGGAGTTAGAAATCAAAACTTGATTATGGTGTCGCTAGTAAGATCTAGGAGACTAAAGATTGCAATGTAGCTAGAAGTTCACAACTTATTCTTATCTTTCACTTCTAGATATACAAAATATCCAATAACAAAAGAAAAATGGAAACTAAACTTGAGAAGACATGTCTGGGAGCCATCATAGAATTCTCGTTGGTGTTTTTTATATTTCCATGTTTCGTGCCACAGAATTGGATATCAAAGGACTTACAAAAAAACTTTGAAAATAAAGGTTAAATGATAGCATCCAAGTGGTATCTAAGCACAAAATATTTCAGTTAAGTATAGTAGTATACGACGTGAAAATACTTTAAAAATAATTTCGTTTATGTTAATGTAACTAAGTACCTACCTACCTAAGTTTTCTCACTGCTCATATCCTAAATAACGACGGCAAACAACCATCACCGCTTAACCCCATTTTAAATAAAAACATAATTATTATCAAGAAGATTTATCAAGTTTATGTAAGTTTTAACAAAATAACCTTAGTAGGTCTTTATTTATATACCTACAGGGTCAGGTACCGGTTAAGTCGATCTAGATCCTTGAGGGGGTTGTAGTTTCAATCATTACCAGCTGATTGATTTAATCATTATTGACTCACATACTCCAAACTTAATATAAAACCCCACAAACACCAAAAAAATATAGGTGATTAATGAATATTGGTATATCTTTTCAAGTAAAATTACAGCTTGCGGATTTTAAACATAACTGAATTTATTATACTCTTTTATAATAATATATAATAATGCTGGACAATCCACAAAGCACCATCTAGCCCCAAAGTAAGCTACTCAAAGCTCGTGGTATGGGTACTAGATAACTGATTTATTAAATACATTATTATGCATAGATATACATTTTTTATAGTACATTTATACCCAGACCAACGGAACATAGGTATATCTGCAGATCGTTCACAAATTTGTTCTGAGGGGTTTGATTCCCGAACCCGTAACTTCCTGCGTTGCGGGCGCACCTTTGCCCACCGCGCTACATCGGTCGTCATGATCAACATACAATGCAGCGGTTACAACAAACCTGCTTACTGAAATCATAATTTAATCGATAAGTACAGAATTTCACATCACTATTCTCACATTTCAGTAGAATGTCAGTCAAGAATCAGATTGACCACATACGTATTTGAATGTAACTGAAACTGAACTGAAAAATTATATCTATCTTTTTTTTTCATATGGCATACTCCCAAAGAGCAAGAAGTCAAAACAGTGTCAAATGTTCGTTTTTATAATGTTACATCTAGTTACTATAATATAATCTTTGCTCTAGTGTTTATATTCTCTTTGGTCCCTCCAACACTATGAAATGAAAAAAAAACTTCAAGAGTCATTGTCATATTGTTCTGTGGTCATTGTTTACCAAGGAACTTGCAAGGAACATAATACTCTCTACCGAGGAAAAAATAAATCATTATCCTTTAGTACAAGGAACATAATACTCTCTACCGAGAGCTTTAGTACAAGGAACCACAAACTAATAGGATGTTACAAGGAACATAATACTCTCTACCGCTTTATTACGAGTTTATAAGTATCACTACATACATAGTGTAAAACAAAGTCGCTTTCTCTGTCCCTATTTCCCTATGTCCCTTTGTATGCTTAAATCCTTAGCTTAAATCTTTAAAACTATGCAACGGATTTTGATGCGATTTTTTTTAATAGATAGAGTGATTCAAGAGGAATGTTTATAGGTACGTATAATAAAACGGTGCGAAGCTGGGACGGGTCGCTAGTTATGTATAAATCTGTGATGTTATCTATCTTTAAAGCACAAAACTTTCCGTACTTAAACGTTTTGCATTAGTTCAGAGTCTAAGTTCTGAGTAATGTTTTAAGAGCTATGAAACGATTATCGAACACAATGCCTCCAAAGCGGCCGCCTCTGAAGAAGAGCAAAGAGCCAATAGATAAGCCGATATTAGAACTACACGAGGTGGCTCCCGCCGTGTGGTTTCCTACAAGCAGCAGAAGGAAAGGCTTTAGGCATCGGATTCGCAATCCTGAAGCCTGTTTCCGATAAACAGTACCGAGTTATGGAAAAGATTACAGTCAACTCGACGAAACACCCGTGCGTCAAAAAAGGCGACAGGAAGATAAACTGCTCTCCGCACCACCTATAAAGAAAACCAGAAGAGTATCAAATGTAACATAACACAAACAATAGGGTAGGTTTATTGGACACGAAATATGGTTTGGAACTAAATGGACAGTCGTTATGGTGTGCCGCCGTGTCATGTAGCATAGCATGTAATGGCAGCAATTTGGGTCGACTGTAAAATGCGAAGCTCAAAGTAAATTACGCTCATTTTTGCAATGACCGTTTCCGATTACCTGTAATGGAAATGCATTTGTGATGAATGGCTATTTTGGTTGCAAAATATAAAAATATTCCTTATAACCTATTTTTATATCAAAATAGCGACCCGCCCGGTTTTATTATACTTACGTATAAACCTCCTCTTCAATCACTCTATCTATTTAAACCGCATCAAAATCCGTTGCGGAGTTTTGAAGATTTAAGCATTCAAAGGGACATAGGGATATAGGGACATAGGGACAGAAAAAGCGACTATGTAGTGATTTCTGAAAAAAAAATATCTTTAAATAGTAATTGAGCATTAGTACCTTATATCAGTTTTTACTTTGAGACTTGTTTATTTGCTGTGTGGATTGTCAAGCATTAAATTACAATAGCTCACTGAATTATTATCAATAGCTATATATTTTTATATATCTTTATTTAATTTTTTACTTATATTTGTTTCATGATTGATCAAACATTACATGATAAGCAGTAACTCGCTTCCGAGCAAGGACTAATGAAATTGGAGTACGGCGACGTGAAAGTCTATGATCATTCGGAAATTACATTCAATCAACATGCGCCTATGATTGATTCCTTTTATAAGGTTACATTACAGTCATATTTAAATCATCATTGATCAAAACACAGCTCTGAATTTTGAGCAATATTTTTGAATAGATTTTGCTTATTTAGATGCATTTCGTCGACCTCGACAACATTTCCTAATTGATGGTCATAATTAAATTTATGTAAAGTAAAAGCTATATTATGTTTGTAGTTTAGTATTTTTATTTGACTTAGTAAATAAAAAATGCTGGACAATTGACACATAATTATAGACCCAAAAGCTAAGATAAATATTGCATACAATACAAATGTGTTTTTAATATACCTACATGGGTAAGGACCAAAATTTTTGCATGTTTGCACAACGGAAACAAAGCAAATGTAGCACAACAGAATTTGTTAAGGTTAGTGTACATGGGTCTAGAAATGATCACACTGGTATAGATTACTTACATTCTTATTGTTTCTTAACCTTTGAAAAATATATAAAGGTTTAGAAAAATATAGCAAATACAAATATATTATACATTAATTTAATAACACATATTATAAGACCTAAACCTGATTGAGAGTTAAAATCGTTAAGTAATGTTGTATACCTATCTTTACAAAATTCCATTGTAACACGTCACACAACTTCGTGACATTCGTCGCATACAGGAAAAAAAAACCACATGACACAGCATTCAAAAATTCATACTGAAGAAATTAAACACCTTTATGAATACAAATCAGAACTATTCAATAGTAGACAAAATAAGCTACAAGAATTAATAAAAAAAAGTAAGAAAAGTTGACGCAAAACACTTTAAAAGTCTTACAGAAAATCCAAATTTATAATGGTACACATGCAGCTTCAACACGTTTTTGCAAATGAGGGGAAAACAACGTGGCGGAATTGCCCTGAATTTAGTCACAACTTAGATGACGGTGTAGCCTTTGCAACAAAACATTATTTGTTATCCTATCTTGCTATGTTCTCGATTTATGCCGTCGCACAACTGAGTGACACAACGGAACGAAATTTGGGACACGCTTTTAGATCAATATTATAAATTAACTATAAAGTTTAACGAGACCGTAATAATAAAAACGTTAAGATAAATTCATGGTGAATATAAATAAATCAAAAAGTCTTTGAAAAGTTTTTTAGTTTTAGAATAAAATTGCAAAAACCTGGAGGAGTCGGAGATGTGCCATTCACATTTTGTATGAAAAACGAAAATGGATTCAGTATCCTTATTTACATAAAATTAATTTTACAGAAACCTAGTGAAAGAAATTTAGATATGAATAAAGCACAGGGTGCAAAATAAATTCAGCTATAATAATCAAGTATTAATATTCACATAAGTTAACAAATTTTTTTTATATGTTGATTTGAAAGTAATGTGCCATCGTACTCACGCAAAAAGTGCAAAAATTTTGGTCCTTACCCACATATAGAAAACACCCTTAACAGAGTACTTATATCTGCAGATCACTACATAGTATAAAATAAAGTCGCTTTTTCTGTCCCTATGTCATAGTGTCCCTTTGAACACTTAAATCTTAAAAACTACGCGACGGATTTTGATGCGGTTTTTTTTAATAGATAGAGTGATTCAAGAGGAAGGTTTATACGTATAATAAAACCGTGCAAAGCCGGGGCGGGTCGCTAGTATTACATATTTTGTCCCGAGGCTGAAAACGAACCCGCAACCTCGTACGCATGTGGACCTTCGCTCGCCGCGCTACAGATATCGTCACGAATCAAACGTCTCACTTAAGGCGCAAACAGTAGCTGAATGGTCATTTTTGGAGGCTATCTACTCATAGAGGAGTCAACTTTATGAGCTGAAAAAAATATATGACTTTAATTGACATTTTATCTATAAATGGAACGTACAAAAATGTTCTACGTGTTCATTTTCCCTGTGAAAAAAATTCACAAAGTTCAGCTGTTTCGGACTTTAAATTTGTATCTACTTCTAAACGACTTAGAATTTTGTACTTTTTTTTTCACCTAAATGTCGGCAAGAACTTTGTCTTCAATTGGTACGTACGATTTTGCGATGCGACGGTTTTTCACCTTGTAAATATTATTTTTCTAGTTTTCCGTAGGATTAGTGGGCGTAAGTGGTCGCGCGGGCGACGGGCGGCAGTGCCTCGCTGGCTGTTGTACGGGGAGGTTGTGCTTGTCTGCCTAGTGCTCGCACACCTTACTCGTCGAATTTATGTTTTTAATAATTGATTTTATTTGTTCTAAGTTGTGCGCGCATGGACGCTTTAGACGACCCATGTGGCGCGGTGGGCGAAGGTCCGCCTGCGACGCAGGAGGTTGCGGGTTCGATTCCCGCCTCGGAACAAATTTGTGCACGATCTGTAGGAATTTGTTTCGTTGGTCTGGGTGTTTAATATGTATACTAAAAAAATATATCTATCTATGTATATATTGTATTAAAAATATATTAGTTATCTAGTACCCATAACACAAGCTTTGAGTAGCTTACTTTGGGGCTAGATGGTGCTGTGTGGATTGTCCAGCATTATATTTATTTATTTATTTAGTTTAAATAGTTTGTAAAAATATAAGAAAACCGACTGTACATAAGCTGTACATCACCTGTACATAAATATTTATTTTTATCGCGCAAGGACGCTTTTAGTGCTAAGTTACTTTTATAATACCCTCGCCCTAAATATACTTTGACTGCTCAGTGTTGTTGTGTGTACGTGTAGGTAAATTATAAAGAAAATCAGTAAGCTCAAGAAGACCAGAGCTCTGAAAGCCCAAAAGTTGGTGGAAATAATGTAAGTATACCTAACTACTTCCTTCCTACCTACGTTTATTTTATTTCCCTAATTTTGTGCAATTGCTACTATTAGCAATATTAGATTTATCATGTATTTTTATAGGAGATCGAAGAAAAGGCTAATCCATCAGAAAGAAAATATTCAGACAATGGACGGTGAAAATGATGTCAAGTAAGGAACTACAAAGTTTATAATAGTATATTGGAAGTCTATGGTGTCCGCTTTCCATCGTCCAGCGTAGTACCAGGTAAAAATAAATGAACGAAGATGTAAGTAGGTATCTACCTAAATACCTACTTCTTATTTATCTACTACTCATTTATTACATATCTTATACTATTATTCTATTATTCATTTACAGATGTACAGTGACTGAGCAACTTGAAACTGAAGAGGAAATGCCAAGTATGCTAGAGAGGTAAAATATCCAGTACTTAGGACCTAGCTAATATTAGTAGTATGCTGTGATGTAATAAAATATGTAAGTATAACAATTATGTTCATGAATTTCATCAGAATTCTAGTATGGTACCTACACTTCGTGAAAAGGCAGCCGAGCAGACTGAAAGCTAATAAGTAAATACCTGTAGATACTTAGTCACAACGATTTATGTCTCTCCGAAGTGAGACACTAGTAGAGGATTCGATCCCGGTCTTTATTTTCAATCCCGGGATTTTGGGATTTGTGAAAGGCGATCCCGGGATCCGTAGACAGGTAAATAAAATCGAAGTAATATATGAAAATCAACTTTTATTTACTTTCAAAAACAAAGTAAAAATCAATTAAAACCACAATTACTTCTTTTTTCAAATAATTAATAATATAATATAATTTTTTTTTATTCTTCTTTTTTACGGTAGATGATATAAAATACTAATTTAAATAACCACATAATGGTAACGTCATCAGCAGTGATCGGATATTCAGGCGTTTATTTACCTAAACTTTGAGTGACGACAGAAATCAGAAATCAATATCTTTATTTCTTTAGGCTTACAAAATAAGCACTTAGACAAGTCAAATTTAATACTATAGGTACATAATTATCAAAATAATATAAAAAATAATGTGATAATTGATTTTCAGTTCGCCTCACTTTTTTGTCCACTAGTGGAGGAGGCGAAATAGAAACCACTAGCATGTGTATAACTTATGTGCCTAATACATGTTTGCCTTATAAATAATTCAATACTATTGTCGATGTGGAACTGAGCGACATCTGGCCAAGCACTAACGTCATTGATGTAATCATTTATGGAGTAAAGCCTTCTTGATAAGATTTAGTTTTATGTACTGTTTAAACCTACGAATAGAAAGTTCAGTTGCTTCAGATGGATGATTTGAGTTGGGATTTCTCTAACATTTGGTAACATGAATTTTATACATTTTGTTTTTTTAGCATTAAGTAAGAGGTTATTGGCGGTAAACCAATTTAGTATTTGTGAAAGCGAATTATTTACATCGTCATAATTATATTTATTTCTGTCTACTCTAAAAATTAGTGATGTATCATCAGCAAATAAGACTATATCACAAAGATCTTTTGCTAGAAAGGGGAGATCATATACGTTTACTAAAAATAAAAAGGGACCTAATATTGAACCTTGGGGTACGCCTAATTCAATATTTGAGCCCGTAGATCTTTCTTTACCAACATCTACTTTATGAACTCTATCAGATAAATATGATTTCATAAGATCCAGAGCCTTTTTCTTAATTTCTTTATGTTTTAATTTCTCAATTAATGTACTATGATCAACACAGTCAAAAGCCTTAGAAAGGTCACAGAATACACCAATAGCGTTTTTGGCTTTATCCCAGGCCTTCAATATATGCCTTAATAGAACTGTACCAGCATCCGTTGCCGATCTACCCTTGGAGAAGCCAAATTGGTTTTCATGAAATAACCTATTAAGATTGAAGTGAGAGGTTAACTGGGTAAGAATATTTTTTTCAAAAACTTTACTCATTGCAGGAAGTATTGAAATCGGTCTGTAATTGGCCGGATCGGTGTGGCTACCAGATTTATAAAGAGGAACTAACTTACTATATTTCATGAGATCAGGAAAAGTTCCTGCGTCGACACAGTTATTGAAAATATAGGCCAAACAAGGAGCCATTTCCTTAATAATTGAACTTAATACTTAGGTGGATAAACCCCAGAGATCCTCAGTATTTTTAATGTTAATTGATTTAAAGGTTTTCACTACATAATCAGCATTTACATAACTAAAGTTAAAGTTCTCATTACATTTAGCAACTGAAGGTTCTAAAAATTTAACAGCCATTGATGCTGATGATTTTAGAGACTGGGTAACAACTTTAGGAATAGTAGAAAAGAATGCATCAAAAGCATTGGCAATATCTTTATCATGTATAAGAATTGAATTATTAATTTTTAACCTTATTTCCTTATAACGTGGCTTTGATTTACCTGTTTCGTTATTTATTAGTCTCCATGTTGCTTTTACTTTATTAGATGATTTTATTATAATATTCTTTAAAAACAGGCATTTTGCTGTGTTGCAGACTTTCTTAAATGTTTTAGAATAGTTGGTTACATACAATACAATAGAAACGCAGGATCAAGTAACATAGTTTCTCGAGAAGCATAAAGGTCATATAGTATATTCCTACTTCTATAAATACCCGGAGTGGCCCAATCAATAAACTCGACCCTTTCTCTCACTGTGCATGTTTTAAGTTTGAATACTTCACTGTGTTTCTTGTGTATTACATTCAAAAGTTTGGAAAATAATTCATTGGGGTCATCAGAACAAGGTATATTTGATACTGTTAGTTCCACTCTACTTTGAAAATTCTTGAAACGGTTCTCTGTTATTGGCCTGCAGGTATATTTTTCTACAATATTTTTATCATCATAGCTAAAATTAACACTTTGACCATAAGGGTCTGATTGGAAATGCCTAATTACTGCTTTGCTGGTTGGAGTTTGACTGCAGTAAATATTATCTAAACAGGTGGCAGATGTTTGGGTTACCCTAGTGGGATCATTAAAAAGATTTTGTAAACTAAAGCACTTGAATAAGTTAAGCAATCTGTCGGCGAGGGGATTTGCTAAAATATCTATATTAAAGTCGCCACAAACAATAAGATCCTTCCTACAAGTAAATACTTCAGCAAAACTTCTTCCATAGTACATTCAAAAGCAACCTGATCTGCGTCAGGAGGGCGGTATACACACACAATGATATGTCGCTCCAGTTCCTCACAAGAAAGTTCAATAGTCCTCTCAATAGTGAGTTTTACAATATCTTTTCTTTCTTTACATTTAAGACTATTTTTTACTAAAATCAAAGAGCCACCACGTATTGCAGCTTTTCTTTTATATGAACTTACAACGACACGTTCTTTTATACGACACAACATGAATATTCGGGAATTCATATAAATTCCGAAGAATTCCAAAATGTTCTAGAATGTTATTTATTTCGTTGTAATCTTATTTATACATCAAATATAAAACACATTTATTCCGACTCGTTTTTCACTAAAATCGATATTTCCACAAAAAAATTACTAACAAAATACACAACAGATTAAAGTGACATATATTTTTTTTTATAGAAATTGCTTGAATTTTATAATTCGTGCTCCTTCGGATTCCTGTAAAAGTTGGTTTTAAAAGCTTCTACATGTCTTCGCCCCAACTTTGGGATTTGAAAAATATCCGATCACTAATTTATCAGTCAATAAAAACAAAATTAAATGACGGTTAAACGTATTATTTCAATAAAAAAGGCATGTCATGATTGTTGAAAAAAAATAATTTTACGTAAATTTTACCACGACGTGACAGTAGAGGCGGTTGAGTACCTATTAAAAGAGTGCTTTTTTGTATACTGGTACATGGTTTTATAAATTGTATTATTTGGTAATAAAAAGAACTTTTACTGATAAAAAAAATCTAGGAATAATCATTACAGTTACAATCATTACAATCATAATTTAAAAAGAAAACTAAACCGATGTTTACCAAAATGATCAGATGTTCCTTTTTGTTATTTTTAAATAACTTGGTATAATTTTAATTTTATAATTTATGATCATTACATTTACACGCCTAATTTTTTGTTATTTTTTAAAAAAATCTCAATCCTGAAAATCCCGGGATTTGTAAAAAATAATCCAAACAATCCCGGGATTTGAAAATTAATCCCGAAATTTTTGGGATCGAAAATCGACCAGGATCCCGGGATCTCGTGATTCAGGATCGAATCCTTTAGACAGTAGGTACACCACTCATTTTACTCCGATCCGATCCAAGAATATTTAGGAACTGCGCTGCCTGCAGCTAAGTTAAAAAAAAATTCACACTCAATCTCACATCGATAGAGTATGGATATGTGAATTCTGTAATAGTTTCTTACGTGAACGTGTACTTTCTGAAATGAAATGGGAATGGGGTTCGAAATGTAAAGGAAACTGGGTAACGGTACATCGCCTTTTTTGTCATCTTGTAGATATCGAGTTAGGTACTTGGTAAAAACAGATAGGATTACGATCCAAATTTACAATGCGATGCAAAATGTGCAGGTCAAAATTTTATGTCGATAACGATCCTCCATATATTGACTTGTAAATTTGTAATGTAATGTAAATAAATGAAATGTAGTAGGTAAATAGAGAATATAAAGACTTGTCTTAGTGCTTATTTTGTAAACCTAAACAAATAAAGATATTATTTACTAATTTTCGTAATTTTTTTGTCTTGTTCCATTATGCCCTTTCTCCTGTAGATCAGAAATTTATTGGATCAAATCATTCTACCCGAATTATGAGTACCTACCTATTCGTTGATATCTAACATTCATTTTAGATAAGAGAAGTTTGTGTGAATGTTTGTTACCTTTACCCTGGCTTTACCACGTAGGTAGGTAATCTATCTATCATTATCTTCGTAACTACTAAATAGATTTGAACAAACTATTGAATGATTGGAATATTCCACTTATTATATATTATCCACATCAACTAATTTTAGTGGTGAATGAAAATTTCAAGTAGTTAGGTAGTCTACAGACTACTTTTGATGGAGGTATATCTAGCTACAACGCGGATAGCAGCTACTAACACCATCAACCCAAGAGTCACATTACATAACTATACCTAAGTATAGCGAGTTCTGTTCTCAGATTAGGTTACTTACCATCGTGGTTCGTGATACCAATAAACCCGAAGACTAGGACAAGACAAGACTAGACTAGAAGACTAGAAACAAATATTTGCAGATATTGTAAAAAAATATCTAGGAGTGGGAATCGAATACGCATTTCTTGCGTCCTGCCATTCGTTTACCACGCCGCCCGCCGCACCCGCGCTGTCACGAATATTTTCCTTTTTTCGGTTTATGCGCGAAGACTATTTCTCAGCGCGACGACAGCGGGTCTGGCGCTACCCGGAATGTGGGGAAGGTGCGGGGCGAAATGATAGCCGCGCCCATTCTCTCAAGGGCATCGGCTCTAGTTTGCGCCTTAAAAAAATAATTCTACAGTAAGTAGTTAGGTAGGTAAAGTAAAGGACTTAATTATTATCAAAATACTTTTCTATATTTAATTTATTTTCTCAAAAAGGTGCCTAATAATCGAATCAATACTTGTTGAAGTACTTATTTACCTACATACTTCATATTCAAGTAGGTATACAACTAATCAGTAATCAAATCACTGAACAGGGTGATACGTTTCTTTAACAAATGGCGAAAGTTTATAAAAGTTTAACAAAAAATCTTAGGTAGGTAGATACCAAGATAGACCTATACCTCTGTTATTGTCTATTCTTATGCCTATACTACTTCCCTAAATAGTAGGTAGGTATCTTACAATCAGCCGTGTTTCTAAAAGCCATACTTACCTACCTCCCTAGCAAAATTAGGTCGGTTTAAGGGATATAAATATACGAATATTAAATGTAGCCGTAGTTAAGTAGGTACATACCTATCTACCCTACCTAACAATAAATAGCTAGGTAGGTAATCAAATGGTACGTTCGGTTGGAAATATTGTAGAATAATTTGCAATAGATATAGAAATTTCCTTTCAAAGTGAATCTAGATGTGCTTGTGAATGAGATCGAGATCTCAGGGTTCATATCCTACAACGAGGTCACAACACAATAGGTAGATACCGCCAAGCGTGGGTCAGCTAGGTTAGGTTTATCTCGCATCAAAACAATATAGGTAACTTACCCAAAACACCATTCACATTATTCCACTTCGAGCGGCATTTCGTTCCGTTACAAGATTCGCTCCAACGGTTGTCGGCAATGCTGTACTCACGCACACACTCACAAAACACTAGTAAACGTCATAACCAACGTTTACATCGCTAATTACACTAGATATCGACTGTTTTGAACACTGATAACGATATATCACATGGAGAACACCACTAACTATCACATATAACGGCTGCAAGTCACAAAACGACCCCGAACCATATAAAAAACATTATTTTTTGGCAAAGACAGGCCTAATCACCACTCCTTTTCTCTCACGGATTTCTGTGATAGCGAACAGCTGCGGTGCGTGTTTGGTATCAAAACAAACCGCTTAGCGACATCTAGCGGCGGCGTTTCGACTTAAATGGTTTTTGTAGCCGGCGGCCATTTCGCAAGGAGGTTGCATTTTAGTTTACCACGCATAACACAGACGGCGCTGGACAAAAGTGAGAAGATTAGAACTTATAGGTACTTCAAGAAAAATGATTTCATTTACGAGTTTGACATCAGTCTATCAATAGTTCTTTCAGAAAATAAAAGAGGAAAAAAAAACATGCTTCGCCGTAACAGTGTGAGACACTGCCGTGACCAGGATTCGAACCTGGGTTACTACGGCCACAACGTAGGGTCCTAACCACTAGACGATCACGGCTATCGAAGCGATGAGGCTTCGGCTGAAATTACTGAACAAGAGCTACTAACAAAAATGTTAACAAAATCTCGTGGTAAGCAGTAACCGGGTGGCTGGCAATAACATTTTTTTGACCGATGTGGCGTGGTCTGCAAAGGACCGCCTACGACGCGGGACGGTTGCGGGTTCGATTCCCGCCTACAAAGTGTACGATCTGAAGTTTGTTCCGTTGGTCTGGGTGTTTTCTATGTATAATAAAAAAATCTGTCTTTGTAATTTAATGTATTACTAGTATATTAAGTATATCAGTCATCTAGTACCCATGCACAACTTGGGGCTAGATGATGCTGTGTGGACTGTCCGGAAAAAAAAACTTATTAATAAACATTACAGATAGGTCCTTAAAAATACCAGGCCCTTCAGAAAGTATTGCTATAAAAAGTTTTGATGTATGATAAGTACTTATGTGAGACTGGCCAGTTATAATAGAAAATATTATTTACTAGCAGCGCCTTGCTATTTCACCCGCGGTAATTCCCGTTCCCGTGGGAATCGCACGATAAAATATAGCCTTGTATTGTTCCAGACTATAATTTATCTGTGTCAAATTTCATCCATTTCCGTTCAGTAGTTTTTGCGTAAAAGAGTAACAAACATCCATCCATCCATACTTACAAACTTTCGCGTTTATATTTGTAGGATAGGATTTATAAGTAAAACTAGGCGGGCAGGTAGGTACGTTCTTATTTCGAAATTTCCCTCCACATTATTTGAGAGTCAATACACTAACTTTGCGGGATGAACTTTAGTAGGTAGGTCCATATAGATACTTATAAATCTGTGGGGATGACGAAGAGCGCTAGGCTCTTAGGCACTAGCAGAGAAAATTTAAATCACTACATAGTATAAAACAAAGTCGCTTTCTCTGTCCCTATGTCCCTTTGTGTTTAAATCTTTAATACTACGCAACGGATTTTGAAGCGGTTTTTTTAATAGAGTGATTCAAGAGGAAGGTTTATAGCTACGTATAATAAAACCATGCGAAGCCGGGGCGGGTCGCTAGTCCTAGATAATCGGTAAGGTAATATCCAGGATATTCAGCACTGTGGCAGGTACTACCTACCGCAGATTGGCTCGAGAAGCCATCTAAATTCTACACTTGCATCTTAATCGCGTGAGGAGGATAGTTGCACGCTGGGTGCCTAGCATCTTCCTTCACCGATGATGCTCAGACAGAAGTAGACCCATTATTATGTAACGTATTACTAGCGACACGCCCGGCTTCGCACGGTTTTATTATTCGTATAAACGTTCCTCTTGAATCACTCTATCTATTAAAAAAAACCGCATCAAAATCAGTTGCGTAGTTTTAAAGATTTAAGCATTGAAAGGGACATAAGGATAATAAGCGACTTTATTTTATACTATTCAATTCAATTCACTTAATAATTCACTATGTAGTGATAACGTTTATATATTTGGCAGGCCTTGTTTGGGTGGAATGGTGCCGATATATACCTAATCAACACCAGGCACGTCTCGGCGTGTTTACGACATCATATAGGTACATACATGAGTGTTGTGATTAGGGCATGTAAACCGGTTATTCGGTTAATCGAAAAACCGGTTAATCGACGGATTTTACCTCGGTTTTTAACCGGGTTTTTTGGTCAGGAAAACCGGTTTTTTCGGTTATTATTTGTTTCTTCAAACTCAAGAATTTGTCCCTCATCTGCATTAAAATTGGTCATAAAGAAAACTATTTAGTGTTATTATGCAGTGTATGCATATAATATTGCGATCCATCTACCTATTTATAACATTTTAAGATTGTCATATGTAAATCTTACCAGATAGAGATTATTGAAGAAAAATATTTTCATCTACACTTCCGAGCTATAAACTGGAATCACTTCATCGCTGGTTTTTGGAGACCATATTTTAGTTTCCATGCAATTAACTGTAGGTTGTGTTATATTATTTTAAAGATAATTTTATTAGCTTTCAAACTCTTTCGATATCATAGTGAAAAAATGTTCATCATATGTCATGGAACGTGAAAACAAAAGACATAATTTTTTGAAACGAAACATCAATTTTTTCAAACTCCTGAATTCCTATAAAAACTGGGAATTTATGCAATTTTGTCATCAGTCCAATCAGGCACGTCACTCAAAATACTGGAATTACAAGAAAATGGAAACCACACCAATAGAAGCCGCTCAAATCGTCACCCTAATCCAGCAAGGGTTCTTTCAGCGTACTATCGCTCGACAGCTTCATCTGAGCCAGTCCTGTGTCTCCAACCAAAGTATACAAGAGGTTTAGAGAGACTGGAAACTTAGCCCCAAGACCAGGATCTGGACGACAGCGATGCACTTCGGCGAGAGATGACCGATTTATTGTCAGCACTTCTCTCCAAAATCGACATCTAACCGGCGTTGACGTCCAGCGGGAGCTAGGAGAAGTTCGAGGGAGAACTGTCAGCGAGTGGACAGTGCGGCGAAAATTCAAAGAAGCTAACTTGAACCCAAAAAGGCCAGCAACGGGACCCAAATTGTCTACATCCCACCGACAAGCCGCAGAAAGGTATATCAACGACATTCTGCTGGGCCATGTACTCCCTTACGCCGGGTTTATTGGCGAAAATTTCCTGCTAATGCACGACAATGCCCGCTGCCACACCGCTCGTGCGACTAAACAGTACTAATGAACGGTATTAACGATTGATAAGAATTATAGTCGATTGACAGATTGATTGAAATAAATGAACTATAGCGTTCATTTATTTTAATCAATCTTTAGCTTACGGAGTTAGAAAGAAGGGCTAGAACTGTAGGGCTTGCAATCAACCACGACAAAACTGAATACATCCACATGAAGCGCTACAAAAACACCCGTGTTAAACGTAAAGACTTAGATGCGGGACATGTGGTGTATAAGGGTGCTGCAAGTTTCAAATATCTGGGATGCACTAAACAGATACAGGTTCTGGGGAAGATGAAATCAACATTCGCATCCAGAACACCTTGCGGTGCAGTGCAGCGCTTCGTAAAGTGTTGACGTCCAGACTTCTGAGTCGAAGCACCAAAATCCGAATATATAAAACTGTTATACGGCCTATTCTGATCTACGGGTGCGAAGCCTGGACGTTGACGCTGAAAGAAGAAAACAAACTCCTCGTGGCTGAGCGTAAGGTGCTGCGTAAGATCTTTGGTCCGACCAGACGAACAGATGGAACATGGCGACAGGTTGTGTCCCAAGGGTGAAAAAAAGGATGAAAAAAAGAGTCTTTTAAGACATTTACAAGGGTAGGCAACGCGTGTGTAATGTCTCTGATATGCAGGCGTCCATAGGCTGCGGAAACCTTTTTCCATCAGCCGGGCCGCATGTTGTTTGCTACCTTGGTGGTATAAAAAAATACTGTAGGTGGTACATTTCTGTTACTATCGACAACATTATATGTTTTAATTATAAGAAATGTGATTTAAGTCAAGTTAATGAGTCCTTAGATAAATATAAGTACATTTTAATACAGATTTTATTGTTTTAATTCATCTTGTAGAAAATAACCGAAATCACCGAAAAAACCGGTTTTCACCGGTTTTGAAATCATAAAAACCGAATTAACCGGTTTTTAAAATAACCCGGTTTTTACATGCCCTAGTTGTGATGTGTGCTGGCCGCTGGGTCAATATTATCAATACGATCCAGAAAGGAAGCGCCAGTCGACGGTTTGGGTGTTTCAAAAGAAATCAAAGCCAACCAAAGATGCTGGTTGCTATGGAGCTGGACATTGGGGTGGTTAATCGAAGTACCGATGCCAAGAACGATGATGGGTTGTTTAGTGGGTCATCGAAGCTTCTCTTATCTTTGCCCCACTCACTTATCTGACGACCACAGCGGCGTAACGGGCGATAGTACGCCTGCGGCGCAAGATGTGGAGGGTTCAATGCCGCCTCGGAACAAATTTGTGTACGATTTGCAGAAAGTTCCATTGGTCTGGGTGTTTTCTATGTATCTATATTAAAATACATATCTATCTATGTACGTACCTATATAATGTTTTAAATATATCCGTTATCTAGTACCCGCCCATATCACAAGCTTTGAGTAGCTGTCTTTGGGGCTAGATGGTGTTGTGTGGATTGTCCAGCATTATTTATTTATCCTTACTGTACCATTTGCAGATGAGATGAGAATCATTACTTTGCCGTAACACAGTTCATAACTAGCACGGAAAGTAAAGTTTTATTTTCTACATTAACCCCCTTATTACAAATCGTGGTTTAACTTAGTCCATGGTTTGAATGATATCCACAGATTAAAACAAAAACTTTGTTAAAAAAGTTCGTTCATTTCGATTCGAAGCTCTGAGTACAGAAACCATGGAGATGGCATAAAAACGAAATAAACGTGTACCTAAACTTATTAGGAAACAAAAATGGAACCCTTCCATAGAGCTGCCCTATTTTAATCGATATATTTATCAACAAGTATTTTTGTGACAATATTTTTGCTTTCTTTCACATAATAATATTAAATAAGGTATTCACAAGAATAAGTCACGAATTCTAATATCTTGTGCAAAAAACACTGCAAATATAACTCGCGTTTACAGCTAACATATCTATTACAATGAGAACCTAAAATGGCAAACCAGCCTCAAACATGCATTGCTATGACTTCACTTAGGCCAGGTCCATGGTTTCTGTACTCAGAGATACGAAGGCCATGTCTTGTCAAAAATGTCAGTTGATGGTCTGTGTCAGCTTGTAACACTGACGCGCTAAGGTTGAATTTGCAAAAATGAGGCTCGCCCGCAGCCTCAAAAATTGCCTACCAAAAAGAACCACTTGATTTGTATTGTTGAAATCGGAGTAAAATAGTTTAATCTAAGTAATTCTTTTTCGCCAAAGCGTTTTGTTAAACCTAGGTATTATTGTTATCAGTATCACACAGACAGCACAGAAAAATAACAAGTTATATATTTTGTATTTGAAGTCTTCGCCACTCATATCAAACGGATTGACTCGATGATGAAGCATATTTATATATTTTAAATTCAATTTTCATTATTTTTAAATCAAGTAGATAAATGAATAATGTCAATATCCATTTCTGTTCAAAATTTGTCATAACCTACGGAGCTGAGACGATGACGCTCACGTTAGGACTGGTCTACCAGTTCAAAGGCGCGCAACATGCTATAGAAATAGCTATGTGAGGAGTTTTTCTGAAGGATAGGGATTCGTCTTCATGAATACATCCGACAGAGAACCAAAGTTATCGACATAGCTCAAATAATTAGCAAGGGAAGTGGCAGTGGGCCTGCCATATCTCGCGAAGAACCGACAACTGTTGGGGTAAACGTGTTCTTGAGTGGAGACCGTGACTTGCAAACGTAGTGTAGGGCACCCTCCAGCCAGGTGAGATGACGATCACGAAAGACTGCAGGCAAATGCTGGATGCGTCCAGCTGAAGACAGGGCGCTATGACGATCGCGAAAGACTGCAGGCTATGGCACTCATAGGGGGAGGCGTATGTCTAGCAGTGGACTAATATAGACTGATCATGATTATGATGATTCAAAGTTTGTTAGACAAACATAAAAAAAAGCATTCGGAACATATAACCTTCACAAAACATTGATTGAAGTTTGTTTAATTTTAAGGTTAGTACCTAAAGATAAACCTCCGAAGTTAGTACCTAAGATAAACTAGGGGTCTCGGAGGTTTATCTTTAAACCAGACGTCAGTCAATGTTTTGTTTGTTTTGTGAAGGTTTTATGTTCGGAATGTTTTTTTTTTTTTGTCTTTCAAATTTTTAATCATTATCAACATCATCAGCCTATATTAGTCCGCTGCTAGACATAGGCCTCCCCTAATGAGTGCCATAGCCTGCAGTCTTTCGCGATCGTCATTCCACCTGGCTGGAGGGCGCCTTACACTACGTTTGCATTCGTGGTCCTATCCTTCAGAAAAACTCCTCACATAGCTATTTCTATAGCATGTTGCGCGCCTTTGAACTGGTAGACCAGTCCTACAGTGAGCGTCCTCGTCTCAGCTCCATAGGTTATGACAAATTTTGAATAGAAATGGATAATGTCATTATTGATTTAATTGATTTAAAAAGAATGAAAATTGAATTAAAAATATAAAACCATTTTACCGCTATATGAAGTCCTATGAGAGCTAAAACAGGACTTTAGACTAACATGAATATTCCGCAATCCCAACAATATTACATACAAGCGCTCTTTGGTATCGGGTAGGAGCGCGGGCGCGCGGCGGGACTCGGCGGGAGGCACGTGGCTCCGCCCTAATATCCAATGTCGTTCAGTTATAATCTGTGGATATCATTCAAACCATGGACGATCTCTGATTAAGAAAAACCTTGGTTAGACCACGATTTGTAATAAGACCCGAGTCTACTGTCGTTTTTGTCTATTCTACCGAGAATGTAGTAGTTATATTGGTCACCTAGGTGTTGTTACGAAGTTTTTCTTGACCAAATTTGAAGGTATGCTGACTAAATATTTCTAATTATTGTATTTAACACTAAGTAGCTTCTTAATCCATGTTTTATAAGTATTCTTAAATAGATATTCTATTCTATTCAGTCTTTGATCCCACCACAGTTTGTCAAAACTTTGCTAAAACTAATAGGATGAGGGGATGATAGTGGAATAAAATAAAGTATCATTGCTATCGTTTATTGATTTAAAATACAAAACTTAGTGACATAAAGCTCTATCCTTTTATTGTTACAGTGCCTGCGAACTGACAACCTGATAGGAAATAAACATTAGCTTCGCACCATTACAACACATAATCCATACTGTCACAAATAAATACATTAGGTTTTCTACATACATTACATCTAGGGCCATTCTTGAGTAATGTCAATTTTGGATAATTTGCGTTTTGTCCAAGCAAATTCTTGGCGTTCATTTAAACAGGTACTTTACCTAAATTTACTTATTGGTGTTTATAATCAGAATTCAACACCTAACAAAAAGGTATTATGTACTTTATTACTTCATTTTGGTGAATTTAGATTGTTCATTTCAGGTTCCGTAGTAGTTTTAAAATGTAAAATAAATATGCAGGTCTTTTGCTAAAATTTCTCAACTGAGTTTTAACATGGTTTTTGTACACTTTAGTTTTGCAAATAAATATTTTGATAATAATTATTCCTAGATTATTGAATGCATACGTAATTATAAAAATATTTTGCTCCATTTAACTATTGGTGTAACTCTTATCATGTATTTTAACTCTTTACACACTAAGAAGTGGTTAACAAAATTGATTTACAAACATCAAACCTTGAGACATAAGCATATTTTCAGTCCCATTCAAAAAATAAACAAGTAACACAAAATAACACAAAAACGGCCTTAGATAGTGAACACAGTTGTCAATGTTTTTATAAACATAAAATACAAATTCGCGGCACATACATATTTAAATAAAAAAGGAACTAAATATTATACTACAGTGAAGTATAAATCTACTACGATAAGGTACATAATTTGAACACAATTCAATAATCATTTAAAGAGAAACCTGCCAGTTTAAAAGTAATTCCTCTAATCTTTATAAAATAAAACACGTTCCTCGTAACTACCCCTTACAGTGTTCTAACAATCCTTTACCTCATGAAGCAGAAAAGTATTACATTAAATATAATACAGATATTTAGAAAATTTATAGTACAGAACAGCGAGATTAGAAATAGATCTACATACAATCAAATAAAAGTGCTAGCGCTTATAGAGAAACGTAAAATAAAGTGAGAAAATACTTTAATGCTTCATGCACAACGGCTGTACCATACATTTGCTTTAAAAATAAATTCATTCAATTATTTGTTTATAAAAATCACAATAACACATCGCTTTACGAAATAATCAGCTATAGTTTGCTTGACATCGCCGCTACTTTATTCTGTTCACCGCAACACGTCAGTCGTTTTATTAACTAAAATATTTCAACATAAATTTAGCTAAACATCACTTGGACAGAATAAAGTGGCTTATTGTAGGCCTACCACTAACTCGACTGTTGACAATGGACTCGGGCATTTGGTGTTATGGTCAGTAACCGTATCACATTTAAGCTTACCTATTTACAAATTTCCTCTTTACTCATGTAAATGTCATCTTGAATATCAAGATAGTCACTAAAAGTTGCATGATGTAACTATTATTGTAAGTTACTTTAATGTTATCTGACCATAACTTACAGAAGCTTTAAAAATGCCTTACATTAGTAAAAGGGTCACCCCGCACAGTTTGAGGACTGTGAAGTTTGAACACAGAGTTGAATAACCATCTCCGTCTGAATTCTACAATGTATCGATAGGAACAAATCACCAACTGTTGTTGGATCATCACAATCTTACTTCGAGTTTTGACCACTAATGAAGAGCTGACAATCAATTCAATCACAACCACTCAACTCATCCCAAAAATATTGGCTAAAACTATGATTTACCCTGATCTGTGATAATAATTATTATCTAAAAAAAATATATATGTGATACAATTTAAGTTACTAGCCAAGTAACACTTAAATTGCATAAGAATCACATCACAAATGTAAATACAAAGCTATCCTCAATGGACATTACAACAAAACAAGATCAGAATAAACCATAACTTCCTGAACCACAAACTTCTAAGTTACAAAGTTCACGAATCACATGTAGTAACATTCAGACATACTATTCACAATCAACGTCCCTCCAGTGGCCAAGTAGTAACATTAAGCTATAAAACTTCGTGCAAATAGTAATGAAAAAGCTCCTTCCGTACTGTAAAAACCCATCATGCAATCTACATTACTTCATTATCATTATTATAATAAAATGTACACAATAATTCGTTTCTCCTCCCACTAAGGTGGTTTTCATAGGAGAACTGAATCATCAGTCAGTGTTTTCTTTACATTAAAATGCGAGCGTTCTAAAACACCATTATACCATTCTTAGAGCTTTCCATTACCATTTAGTCGAGAGTTATGAAGCTAGATCAGAGCGCAGAGTCCGATTGACGATAATATCGAGACGTAATCGTCATCTCACCTTTTACTATTGGATTTGAAACAGCAGTATCTCTTTCTTGCAGATAGGGAACTACAAAAATCCCATAAAAATGAAACTTCACGATCATGTTTCGATACTTTCGTCAACCGGACTCAGGCCCCAGGTATATAAAATACATATAGAGTAAACAGACAGTTCTTAAAACAAAATCAGTGTCTTCTATTCCACGGCAAGTCGATATTAGTCGCAGGCCCCTTTCGTAAAACGTTCCGGCACAATAAGGCAGTGATTCAGTGACCTATGCTATACAAAATATTTCCATTACAAAGTTTCAACCAGTCTGTTGCAATGAGGTTAGTCTATTGTACATTCAAATCCAAAATGGTTGAACAAGTCAGTAATCCAATTTTTTAATTTAAACTCTTATCGGAATTACCCAACATATAATTCAACATTCTCGTAACCTACAAGTACATTGAGATTTAGAATTATATTACTAGAACTATTTATCTGGTTTACACATCATCGTCGTCCGAATATTCAGTGGGTCAATATAAATAGAATTTCTGACGCGAAACTTGAGACTCAAATCATATACATACATAAGGATTCAGAACTGAATTTAAATCATTACATTACTTATATAAAGAAGTGCAGATAAAATGTTTTTTAGAATCAGCTAACCTAGTTCTCTCCTTGAGATTATTTTTCGCAACAGTATGTCAAAGTGTAAGAATGAGCGTATTCTAATAAACACTTTATCTGCGATGCGTGGGCGTAGTATTAGAACTGAAAATTGAAGTCAAAAGTGAGATGATTCAATTTGAGCACGAAAAAATAATACTTAGCTATCTATTTCTTTGTTCGTGTATAAACAAATTCTCATTGGCCCTTTGTATTTCAGTCATCAGTTGCCGACACTTTTAAAAATATGTATATATCTTGCTATAAACTGAAGGAAGCTTAACTAGCATAGATCATAACTAAACTATAGATGACCAGTTATGTTGCAGTCTGTATCCATTAGTCGGTTTCCTAACATTATTTACAATATTTATTTTCTACCATATTGCGTCCTTGATATGCATTGCGTAACAATAAAAAAACTTAGCTTTTATGCCCTCCGGATTTGGTGAAATACCTGCGTTCATTCGGTACATTTCATAAGTACTGTTCGAGTAAAGCAATTAGAACAAATAATACAATTACAGTTACGAAGTAACAAAAAAAAACCATATACTTTACAGTCAGACTTGTCGCATTAAATAAAATAGAGTTATATAAATATTGGTTTCAGTCCTTGAGTCCTGTCGATTGTACCACAGCACACACATCTTCACACTGCCGCTAAACCTACGAGAGAATTCTACATACCGCATCACTGCACTAAGACCACCCGCTAAAGTGTCTCTTTACATCTCTGGTTCATCACAGTTAGGTCGATTTCACCGCAAGTTGAGTTCATCGCACCAGTTTGATGTAGCACGTTTGGCAGCACAATCGCAATCTCAGTTCACTTAGCTAAGAGTCTGTAGGGCACTAGGGCTGGCTAGTGGATGGCGACGGGGCTGTGCTGCAGTTGGCAGACCGTTTGCAGCATGTCGTCGCTCTGACGCACGCCCTCCACTTCCATCCGCTCGGCGGCGCCCCAGAGCCGCGCACTGCCGCCGGCCCCTACTGCGCACAACAACACATTATACCGAATGTCTGTGAACTCCTCAAGTACCTAAACATACCAGAAAATATATAGGTTATGAGGCGTGCGTGGACGAATGCGATGCGAATCGAATCTATCAATCTAGTCTGATTTCGGTAAGTCGATATAGTATCCTCTATAAGTAATAGTATTCTCTATAAGCTATAAGATCTTGACATTTTATTTATTTATTGTATTCTGCAAATAAACGATTGATTCTAGATCGAGATAAATAAGTAATAACAAAAATGCTTTGATAATCCACACGGCATTATCTGGTCCCCAAGCTTGAGTATGGGTACCAGATAACTCATATATAAATAAATTTACAAAGATATTTTTGATTATACATAAAAAGCTCCCCAGAACAAATATTTGTCCCAAGGCGGGAATCGAACCCTCAATCTCCTGCATCGCAGGCAGACCTACGCCCGTAGCGCCACATCAGTCATGATCTTCCATTACTGAATGACATTGCTACAGCGCCTCTACCGAGTGGTTCAGGAACTACGCAAATCACATAAAAAATCAAATGACTCGTTGTCGCTTCATCAAGACGATACTATCGAGTAACTTAACTCAGACTGGTGATTGTAGGCCTCCTTTGGGTACATTATACGTATAATATATAATAAATAATATATAATATATATATAAATGATTGAGATGTCAATCCTAATTTCGCATCGCATTTGTCGCTCACGTGAGATAATATTATTATCCTGGCATCTAACTATGCATAATATATGTATAAAGGCAGGTTACTGGGATTAAGCAAAGGAACAAAGCTAGATTAGTAAATAGGTATTGCGTGACTAAATACGAGAAAACGAAAACTAACTTTCACACGCTTCTGCTTAGTTTGTTTTCATCTTATTTCTCTACGGCTATAGAAGACACGCGATATATTGATCTTCTTAAATGAGTATCTGTGAGAAAATATCAAAAGTTTGATGAGTAATGTGTTTCGCGGCATTCGTTTTTTTCCGCCTTCTGAACAATTGTAAACTAATTACTGATTTCGAAAAAAAAAACTTTTTTACGGATCCATTTGTTAAAAAATTTCAGAATTGGATGATTCAAATTCAATCTCATTCTACTCTTATGAGGAATGAATTTTAAATATGGAAGGAGACTCGCCAAAGGGAGCTCCTTCGAATTTGGCAAAACCACCTTTACAGCCAATACAGCTATAGTCACTTTGGCTAGAGTTATATGACAAGTTTGGCGTGTGTTTTAAACCATGGCAAACTCATAATGATTTCCTAGTAAGATACTATGGGAAGGTCGGGAAAGCTTTGTTATAGATTTAGGAACTAGAAAGTTATAAAGTTATACTAAATCTATACTAGGTTTAATCTGGAATGGCTATTAAATTAAGCGTGAGACAAATGTAAGCCACCTGTGAATATAACAGTGAAGTCGTTTTCTCTATCTGGATGTGACTATAATTCACGATCAATAAGTTGTCAATGGAGTAAGAAAAATACAAGACAATGAACCATAGTCACATCATTCAAATTAATATTCATTATAAGTAGACACAACACAACATAAAAATTGCAACATGTTACGTCATCAATTACCCCAGACAAAAATGCAATAGCTTATGACGGATTGGTAATGAGCTACGGAGGATGGGTGACGTGACAATTGCAAGTGGTATACGAGAACGAAAGCCATGCATGCACGACCATAGACCATGCTTTGGATAGCGGAGTCCTAATGAGAATCCGTAGGACTTAAAGAATTATGAAGCAATTTCAGCTATAGTGTTTAGTTAGGCTACGGCCGCACTGAAGGATGGTAGCTTGAATGATAGAATAAAACGTATGAAAATGTTCGCGACACACACATCAAGCATAACGTCGATGAATTCCTGGATGTAACGAGGCTGTCTGTTTTCGCATCTGGAACTCACATCTGCGCATCTAACCAGCCAAGTCAGCCAACCTATCCGCTTACCGTCCTACAGTGCATTCGTAGCCTAATTATATTTGGTAAAGCTTAGTAATTCTTTAGTGGAGTGTCATCTACAAAGGGGGGTTATAAACATTCCATTGATTTACAAGGCAGACCTGATGACAAGTTAGGCACAATGTTGGTCGGCGTTAGTGACGCGGGCAGGGTGCCCCGGACCGCTCTAGTCATCGCGGTTCCGATGGGCCATCTGACACGGGAATATCGACACAATAAACATACATTGAACGATCAGAATCATAAAGCAGCATGTGCTCTGGGAATCTTGAATCTTGCGACAAAGGATATAAGAATTCGTTAATAAAAGGGAGCAATACATTTATTAGTGCAATACATTTATGTTATGTTATGAAGCTTTATATCGAGACTTGAAATGATAATGACTTGAAATGGCAAGATATTACTGTTTCTACAAAATGTATGAGAAAATTTTTAAGTTATATCTGAAAATAAGATAATAAATGTTACATGAACTATTAAAATTTATATAGATTCCTCTTCCCAGTTTGATGAAATAGCACAATTAAAAGCGCAAGCTGAACACCAAACAGATATTTTATTGACATTGATTCACGTAGATCCAAGTTAAAATTTTGACTACTTGTTGAAGAAATTCAGATTTATAAATACTTTTTTGAATGTAGTCAAAATTTTAAAACAATTCAAACACATTTTTTACAATCAGAGAAAGATACCGGGATGGCGTTGCATTCAAAAGTTCACATAACTCAAAGGAGAACCTCAGCGATTACGCAAATACCACCCATATAATTGTTTAATTTTAAGTTCTAAATTTTTTATCAATAAACGTTATTAACGTTATTATTATTAATTGTCATTTGAAATTCGCGCAATTGCATTCGCGTGCTTCCCATTTGAACAAATTACGAAGGCTATTGAAATAGCTTTTCTTTTAATTATGGATGTTTGCGTAATCGCACAACAGCAAAACTACATCTCGGCATCTTGCCCTAATAACCATATCCCTTTACAGCAAGCCTGTACTGAATAGACCGATGTTATAAAGCTACCCACTTATCGATTCATCGATAAAGGATCGCTTCATAACACAGTTAAGGGCCAGAATACGATTGCGTTCGTGCAGATTTCTGTACAAAATGTGAATTTGTGAATTTACTTTGTGTCTTGTACAGGTCAAACGCAGGGCACACATTGATGACATAGTAGAATATAGAAAAATCGTCATCGCAAAAATAGTATTTTCTTCAACTTCAGTAATTTACGCAATGTTGTGAAATATAAGGAATGAATATATTTCGAAGTTACACAGATATTCCGCGTATTCTGTCTCTCAAGTCTAAACAGCTAGTTCAGTCAAGTATTATAACTAACCGTGTTGATGATGCGACTGTGCCTGCTGCGTGTTGGTGGATTCATCAGCTGTTCGCTTGAAGAAGTTGTGTTGTAGCGCGTAGTAAGGCGTCACGCGTTGCTTCGGATCGTATTCGAGCATACGGAGTATAAGATCCTGGAATTTTAATAGATGAGATTTGAAAACAGTTTATTTAAGTCAAAGATAGAATACATAAGAAAGTGTTTCAATTGTAAATACTTTTAAATAAATTTGTTAAAGACTAAAACTAGTATTTAAAATTAAAACAATAGTTTGAAAAGGGATTCATTGTCGAAGAACGATTTGATTGTATAGTTAGATTCAGATAGACCAAAAAAGCTAGAGACAGCGATGTTGCGATGAACGTCCAGAGGTATGAATAAGGGAAGAAATTTTGACAGCCTAAAGTGGAATCATTCAAATGATCAAAAAGATGATAGCCAAATTACAATCAAAGCAACTTAGCTTTCCACCAGCCATGTACCACGTTGTTTCTAGCCAATGGAATCGCTCCATTATCGTGTAATTTTCTTTTACAGCCAATAGGATTTAAACTTAGATTGCTACGTTTACACATCTCTGGTGGAATGGCAGCCTTAGTGACCAGGGGTTTTCTGCTTTGAATTATACTAAGGGAGTTTGAATTATTAGATAATTATATAAAATTATATCTGTCTGGAATTATTACAAGAACTAGCTGATCCCCACGATTTCACCTGCATAAAATTATCTCCTGCGAATTTGATGTCTTACCAAGACAAAAAGTAACCTAATAGTAATATTACTCTCCATCCTTTCCACGAACTCTATGCCAAAAATAAAGTCAATTCGTTGTTTAGTGGGCATGAACGACTCCACTCCCTCCACCCTCCTATGGTACTTCTAACCTTGCGGTTAAACGGAAGATTTGAGAAATGAGCCACTCGGGTGACTCAAGACTCTACAAACCCTACGCACATTAGGCGTGAACGACTAACAAACAGACACACTTTCGCATATAACATTAGTTATGCCATTACCTTGAATTTGAGATAGTCCGAGACGGAATGGCCAGGCTCGCCGCGCCGCCGCGCCGCCGGCCCGCCGCCCTCCACGCCGAGGATGTCGTGAAGCCGCCGTGTGCCCGGCGCGCGGTATTTCCTGTACCCACTGAAAGAAAGGTAACACACTGTCAAACTTGCACCTTTAAACTATTATGGCTATTAACACTAAAATCATTCTGGATCACTCTAGATTTGAAGATTATAATACTGGATCGATTAAACATTAAACTCCAGAGAGTTCTTTCGAGAAAACAATCGTAACGCACCTCTTGTCGATCTTTTTAACATTAAACATGAATCTATGAAATATTGTATTTAGACTGTTTGCAACCGTCTGCAGTTAGCTCAATGTTTTCAATTGTATATACCTACTAGTTTTATTTTTTTAGATTCCATGATTGTAATTTTGGTAGTTAATAAAGATATTATTTGTATTATGTATATCTGTCATCCAGTACCCATAACACAAGCTCTGCTTAGCTTGGGGCTAGATGATGCTGTTTAGATTGAGAATTATTTATTTATTTATTTTTTCCAAAAAAAATTGACTGTCAATAAAATAAGGTTTTGTAACGTACCTGCCATCTTTACCGTTGACTTTCTTTAGGACGTAACCACCGCCTTCTGACGCGGGAAGCTTGTCGAAGAACTTTCTGGTTTTGTGGGCCTGGAAATCCAAAGAAACTATTAGTTTTTAAAAGTCTCAACACTTAATAAGACCCCTCAAATACAGAAAGACAGAGATCCACAACTTGTGGACAGAGATATGCCAATAATATAATCCGCCTGCGACGCAAGAGGTTGCAGCTTCGATTCACGCCCTGGGACAAATGTATCTACGATCTGCGGTTATTTGTTCCGGTTGTATAATAATATTTTAATATCATATATAAATAATATAATAATATAAAAGCACAAGCTCTGCTTAGTTTGGGGCAATCTAGATGATGCTGTGTCCACTATTACTTTAGCTAGGGCGTGAAGGATGGACAAACAAACACCCTTTCGCATTTATAATATTCCTAACTACCCGCTAACGATTTTATCGCGTGGACTTTAGTAATACCCCAAAAATATAAACCCATTTTAACTACATTAGAATACGAATTACCAAATATCCGTTCTTATGTAGCTACATTCTAAAAGGAACTATTATAACTATGCAAAATTTCAGCTCCGTAGCTCTTGCAGTTACGAGATCTCTTGATGAGTCACCCAGTATTCTCTTGTTTGGTTAGGAAGTTAGGATTAAGATTTATAATGTATTAAATATATCAGTTCAAGTTAAGTTATCTAGTTCCAATAAATAACACACGCTTTTAGTAGCTTACTTTGGGGCTAGATGGTGTTGTGTGGATTGTCCAGCATTATTAATTACCTGGTCGAGTATATGATCAGACGGCATGCCCAGGACCTCAACGATCTTGTTCATCTGATCCACCTCGTTGGCGCCACTGAACAACGGCTCGCCGGTGTGCATCTCGACTAGAATGCAGCCGAGTGACCACATGTCTATCGCGAGGTCGTAGGGCACGCCTAGTAGAACCTCGGGAGACCGGTAGAATCTCGACTGAATGTATTGGTATATCTGGAAATGTTCAGAAATTAATTAGTTTAATTCTTTAGGCTTACAAAATAAGCACTAAGGCATAGGCATGATAGAAAGATAGATATCATTCGATAGGTAAGGGGGTGGCCTGGCATGTTGAAATCATTGAATTTTTTAATAAATAAAAGATATAAAAATCTAATGTTTCGGCTTCCCTCAAACATAACTTTTCATCATCACAATGTACATGATCATGCGATCATGGAATGTCAAAGCAAGACGTAGATAGAAAACTGACGTAATAAGATTTAATATTGCCTCAAGTACACTCACCTACATTACAACACTTTTTATATTTAAGTCATTTACATTGTCGATGATTAAAACGAATCCAGTTGAGCGTAATTACAAATTAAAAATGTTTATTTTATTTCGCTTCATTAGGCACATTTACGTTATATATTTTAATAGATAAACATTATCACAAAGCGTTCCGACAGAGAATATTGAATGAGTTTATCTCTCAAGTGTTAGTTTAATTATCATTCGTCCCGTGCATCTGAAGCGCAATTGGTGATAACCCCGTGACTTTGGACGGAATCGGTCCGTGGAGATTTATATGCTCAATTAGCGCAGACTATAGTACCCGATAAATCGAGCATGGTTCTGCGGAAGACTATACTGGAGGTATAGAGGCTGCTTTCCCACCAGAGATGCTGCATTGAGGTGGCCAATATTTGAAAGTAATAGACTTTGATCACTCACTCCTAATGGTTTTGGCATATTCTACAACTTATTATTCTATATTACAACACTTTTACGGGTGTAAAGGAACCCTTGGTCTATTTGGAGACCTCAGCAAATTGGTAGGAATAATTTTCTCAGAAAGTTTCTGATGAAACCGGACTCAAAATCACCAAACTCTTACTCTATAAGAAGCAGGCTTAATTTGTGTGAAGATGAACCTTACATCCTGAGCTTTTCCTAACCTAGCTTTCAACTTTGGACTTACCCTTTGACCTAGTTGACACGAACTGCCGAAGTCCACGATTTTAATGGCCGACCTCTTCGGGTTGCATAGTAAAATATTCTCGGGTTTAAGATCACAGTGAATTATATTTAGTTCTGAAACAGACAAGAAATTAATGATTAGTACTAGCAATAAAGCCAAGAGGAAGTTTATAATAAAATAGCAATTACTTTAGAAAATCCGATATGATATATTTTTATAAAGTCAATTAAAACGAGATAATTTGGTATCAATTGGGTTGTTTTGGGTGTTCCAATATTTTGGCAGTTTAATGAGTCAGGATCAAGGAACAACTGAAAAGAGTTTAGTTTAGTTGGTAAATATCCCCTTTTGATTGACTGTAGTGCCGAAATGTTGAAAGAATTTGCATATTCATTAATGGGCGAAATCTTTGTAGTAAACTAAATATAGAACAATCAATCAACAGACAATAAGGCTATTTCACAATAGATAAACAACTTGAAGGATAAAACCGAACAAGAGAACAAGGTTCATATATTTTCGGATCAATTGTTTGCCATTTATTTTCGTTATAGTAATCGAAAACGAACCTTTCCCAAGCACTAACACCCACGCTCAGAAGGGAATGAATCACTCCACTGAGAATGTACAGATCGAGGTTCTGTCATTGTTTTTTCCGCATATAGCAAACTGTATTATCTTAACTCTTTCCCTTGGCTTCCTTTGTTCCTTAGCCTTCATGAAATTAAATAAACAAGGAACGTGTTTTTATTTAATCCTGTTGGTTGATTTAGACGGGCTTACTATAGAAACAGATGGAACGTACAAAGTAGCTGTACAATTTTTCTACTCATTTGTCACTGTAGGCGGATTTACTACGAACCTGGTTTGTGTTAGGAGAACACCAGCGTTTTACGAGGAGCTTTGTTATGCTACTTTTCATTAGATATAATTCTAAGCCCACCAATTCGCCTGCTTAGCATGGCTGAGACATAAGTTACTATAAGCTTTTGAAGAACTCACCAGGTTGACTAAGGAACAGTAGCGCCGTGCAAAGCTGCTGTGCAAACTTCCGCGTAAGATTCAACGACACACCTCTGAAGTTGGTATTGCGCAGTAAATCATATAGGTTGTATGAGAGCAGCTCAAACACTAGGCACAGGTGATTTCGCCACATGAAATGGCGTTTAAGTTTCACTGAAAATAAAAAACAGGTATAAAGGATAAAGTTCAGACTTAATTGATGCTTTTTGTAAGCTTTTATCGTTTAGTCGTTTTTATTTACTATCCAGTTACGTTGTTGTACCAGCAAATAAAGCCTTTGTTTGCAAACACTAGAAAGTGCAAGTAACTGCTTTAAAAAGGTTCCAGGGAATCCGATAAAAGTAAAATAAACATCAGTTTACACAGTGACCCGGAGCGAGCTGTATTATCAATTACTCCGGAGAATTCCAAGTATTACGGCTAGACTGGCATCGAGGTTCATGGTCCGAAACCCAAACAACACAGGAATTCAGTCTGTGCAGTGCATTCTATCTCTGATAAACCGTTGCGGTACGGTTAATTACATCTACCCAACTGTAGTTTAGTTTGTTCTATTCAAATGGTTTTTGATATGGGTTATTTTTACGAATCTTAAGCTGCACTAATCTCCGTCATAACCCGGTTTTTCTTAACCTTCACTACTTCAATTTCCCTTCCCGAAATCGACAGTAATATTTTAATAACCATAATCCTTACCTATATAATACTTATTTTCTGCGTCCGCTTTGTTCATCATTTCTAGTAACTTGACTTCTATTTGTGCCTGGTTTAGGAAGGGTTTCTTATTCTTAATAATTTTAATCGCTACTTGGCATTGCTCCTCGTGGTCATACGCTTTCACAACCTGGAATAAGAAGAAGATACTTTTTTATTGTTTGAACTATACAAGGAGCCTATTAAGCTTCTCAAATGTTCTTCGTCGGCTTCATAATCCCTTTTCCTTATACGCAAATCACAGGATATTCAATAGGAAAAATATAAAAAATATAGTATTAATACAATAGAATCATCAGCACGGCTCATCGGTGCTGATATTTTCAAGTGCCATAATCTACCTATCCCATAAATAAGATCAGGGCTACAGTCCAGAAAAGTCCACGAGTGATTTTATCATCGTATCATATAAGCTACTGCGAGCTGGAAGTTTGATCATTTATCTGGAAGATCCAGAATCTTTAGATACCTATGATGGAACAGTCATCTCACCTGTCCAAAAGAGCCTTTTCCAATCGGCGATGAGATCTCATACCGGTCAAGGAACTTCTCCCCCTGTTTGATGATGTAGTCATGGTTATCGTCATCGTATCCGTCGTTGTATAACTTTCTTTCCTTCTTGTGTGAGCCATCTTCGCCGAGGTATGCTTGCGCTCTCCGCTTCTTCTTTGCATAATATACCTGTAGACAAAAAAGATAGGTTAAAACTTTGTATAAATAAATAAACATGACACTGGGTCTTCCGCGAAACAGGCCATTGCGGGGACCATAGGTAAGCAATTAATACCTTTAACATTAAGTTATCGTTTTTAAATAATTTGTATTTTATATACGTATTTTGTAAGAGCACGACCTGGGAAACTGCTGTAAGTTTGTCAACAACGCCTACCCTTTTTCTACTAATTAAGACTTCCTAGACACGACAGATAACTTTTATTGTAAAAGGCTCATGCATAGAGAAATCATAGTGCCGGCGAACAAATTCCACAACCCAACTCATCCTGCAGCTATCGTAAGAAGCAACTTAGGGACCACACATATATCCCCAAACAACATGCCCAGCGTAGGGATTATGGCTTTACCACTTGAAGATGAGCCGATGAGGCGCTTACCAGGGGAAGCCCATGTCCAGCAGTGGACTGATAACGGTTGGTGACGTGCTGTGTGTGAAGTATCGTATGAGAATCCGTGAGTGGACTAAGAATAGGTTCTAGGCTAGGTTAAAAGAATAACGTACTTTTATTACCTTATCATTAGAAGCTGAGAAGCAATTTGCCAGTTTATATGTTTCGAAACTTTGTATGGATTCATGAGAATGATTTCGAAAACAATTATAAGAAATACATGAACTGGTTCCTGAATATAAACTTGATTTTGACATGACAAAAACATTGATAATAGTTTTCAATAACTTTATACACAGATTATAAAAATACATGGGTGAGGTTTATTACGAATAAAACTTCATTTCGTTTTGCAAAGAGGTGTAACGTACTTAGCTCTCGGTCGCGCTCTACAATATTAGCAAATATTACGCGTATGAATTCTTTCATAAATGACTCAACACAACCGTAGAACGAGAAAAATTATGAATTTTCCAGTATTGATACTTATAAATCTATTAAACCTTCTGTACGTGATATAGGAAATGGAGAGCAGACACCGGCAAACGGTGGGAATTTGGATGACGGCCGTTGACCCAAATAATGCGGTTGACATTGATCGACCACAGGCCGCGATATGCTTACATGAATCATGCGTACATACCTCAGTCTAGTCGAATTGTAAACGAGGATTCGAGACTAGGAAGTTCATTGCTACCTAGTATTTAGGGTTCCGTGTCTAAAGGGTAAAAACGGAACCCTATTGCTAACTTCGCTGTCTGTCCGTCCGTCTGCCTGTCTGTCACCAGGCTGCATCTCAAGAACCGCGATAGTAGACAGGTGAAATTTTAACAAATAATAAAATTCTGTTGCCTTTATAATCATAAATAATGAAAATAAAATAAGTATTTAAGTGGGACTCCCACACACAACCAACATGATTTTTTAGCCATTTTTATAGATACGGAACCTTTCGTGCGCGAGTCCGACTCGTACTTGGCCGGTTTTTTATTAGTCTGGCTAGGCAGTCATGTCATTGTTCTGTGACATATATTAATGTTTGTGTGAATGCTTTCGACGATTGCTATTCTCAATTACATATAACGGTTCTTATTGCAAGAAGTCATAACCGTAAACTACATTGGATAAACTACTCTACCTATTTATTTTGTACTCTACCTATTTATACATCATAGAAGCAAGATTTGATACGCCTGGCATGCCAAAGCCACAGTTATGCAACCGATGTACTGTACGAAAGCAATATTATTGGCGTGGCAACTGCATAGCATTCCCACAGTAGCGGTGCGGAACTGTCGCGTATCGACGCGACCGAACTATAACCCAAATTCTGACAGCGACCTACATATTACGTACAGTGTGTTTCACAGTCGAGCGGACGCACCGGTGCTCGAGGCTTCGGTCGGCCACCTATCTTATTTGGATAAGTTTGTTGTTCGATCTCTAAGCCGGCGGATTGGGCACTTGGCAGGATTCTTCAGAGGTGTTGATTAATTCCGGTGAGTTAGGCAGAAGCCTAAGACAGGAAGACGATGGTATGGCATGTTGGTTCAGTGACCGCGGCACGTGGTCGCGAGATGAGCGCAGGGGAGAGACGGCGCGCGGTGGCTGTCATTGATTTTCCCCGTTTCCCCCAACCCCTAGGCTGACTCCCGCCCTACCGCGTCTCACCCACTTCCAGCGCCCGATAACGAGGTTAACGGGCGACGTGAGACTCTCCTAAACTTTAATTATACCCGTACACCCGTCGTGCATGTTTAACCCGGCCTCTATTCAACGTTTTCCGTACACCTGATAGGTACCCGTGATCCAATGTTGGGTCGGCAACTATCTAATGAAACCGGAGATGGTAAGCCGAAGAACACAATTCGCTCTGTTCGTAGGTACTCGTAGTTGGGAAGTTGCATGACGCTCTCAATTCAAATTTGCAAACTGCAACACGGATGACGCTAACTTCGGAGATTAATTGTAAACAATAGGGTTTGTTCTTGTATCTACGCCGCCTGAATTGAATTGCGTGAAACTGAAATGAGTCAATGCACAAAAGGAAATTACTAAAATGTTGCTGAAGACAGACTAATTTGTAGGATTCAAGTTTAATACGTAGAAATGCGTAGCAACTCCTGTGGTGCTACGGCCGTAGCGGTTTGCTACGAATTTTTACGCTATAACTGTAGAGCTTAAGAAAAACTTTGTTGCTCCTTAAACACTACCCTATTGATTTATGGTTTTTCTTAATGTAAGGGTTGTACCTAGTTAGCTAAGTCGGTTATTCAATGAAAAAAATCAGATATTTGATAAAGCCGTTCAGGTAGGATTTCAATTAATTATTTAAACTAGCTAGTACCTATTGAGACGTCGTCCCAAGAAATAAAATAAAAATAGTTCTTGCTAAGGGAGGGACTTTGAATCACATTAAAATTATCATTCGTTTCATTTAATAGTTTAAAAGTTTCTAACAATTGCTGTAATATATTATTTATAAGTTTTTTGTATCTCATTTTAAAATAGCTTTTTGTTTTAATGAGAAATAATTATATTGAAACCGATATTATCAGAAATTTTGAACTTTTGCACAAAATGACGATTTTGCAATGGAAGGTACAGTTAGGATTGGTTACGTAACCTCCAGGTTCAATGAATCGGAGCATCCAGGTAAAGATATGAACCAAAGCGGCAATAAACTCCGTACCTAGTAGAGACTTGCAATATTACAATGCAATTGTTTACAAACTTAATATTCTTCCATCTTTATGAAACTTATCCTCGCTTATACACATCTTCTTGTAAAGCTCGTAAGATACTCTCGATTTATAACCTTACCGAGATGGACTTCTATTGTATGGGAATTTTAAAATGCTAAACATGACGATAATTGGACAAGGCAATCATGCCAAAAATGCACTCGGCTTATGGCTCTTCGCGGAGGCACTTTTATGTGATTTTTATTGCTTTTATTGTCGAGTTTATGGGGATTTGTTGGCATGGGGCTGAACGTCATTTTTTCTTGAATACGCAGTGCGCGGTGACGTCATGATGATATCACCGAATGCACCGATGATGTAAGCTCAGCATACGATCATCAGGTTAGTTACAGTCACCGATTATACATAAGCGACGGCATCGTTGGTAGCAATAACAACGAGTTTCCACGCTTTTGCCTTGTTTTAAACAATTCGTTTGCGATAAGTTTTCAAGATGACGTAAACGTTTTGATAAGGATTCTTACTTCTAAAGAGTTGTATTTTGAATTCGTATTGTTGTTTCTTAAAAATAATAGCTTGTGGAAACCAAAGGGCATTGTTAGACATCTTTATACAACTCTAAAACTTTGTCTTTGAAGAGTACCTGTGAGTAAGGTAACTTCACGAAATGGTAATTAATTTTGGATAGTGTCGGCGACAACACCGCGGTGATATGCAAATGAGCGCCGTCGCTTCAGACACTACTTTACAACTTATCAAGTCGTCGAGTATCAATTAAAGCGACGGAACTGCGCAAGTTTACATCATTAACACCATAAAAAGACAGTTATTGCGAGAAAATTTGTGCAATCAATTAAGAGTTTTAAGAGGGGGGCCGGGGGTGCATGCGTGCAGATTGCAGCGACGACGTGGGGCGGGCGGTGGGGGCGCGGCGCGCGCATCTGTGTGCATTCGGCATATTTACCCCGATAGGGGGGGCGGGCGGGTTCACTGACCCGACCCAATGCAAGGTCTGCGTACGTAGGCCGCCCGCGCGCGCGGCCGACGCACGCCGCCCGCACTGGGGCCCGTTTCATTAGTGCCACACCGCACCGCTCGCATACGCCAAATGCTAACACTAGCTATGCGTCAAGTGGCAACCACGCTTTTTTAATCATCATCAATAGGATCCGCTGGGCGGAAATTCCAGGCGGTCTCGCATATCGTGGAATTCCAAGTAATTTTCCCGAGTGACGATTCAGATCACAAACTGAGGGCTAAGTTTTGGCCGGATGCACCGTATCGATCTCGTGTTTATTTTCGTCTCGCTATCGATTCAGATACCTTAATTTATAGCAGGCTAAAATGGTCGGCAGATCAGAACTCATGCTAGAATGATAGCGTATGGGCATTGGGGCTTTATTTGTCGAATACAGAACCAATTTGAAGAACGATGTGGCGCAGCGGGTGAAGGTCCACCAGTGACACAGGAGGCAACCTCCTGAGTTCAATTCCCGCCTCGGGTTAAACGTTTGTACGATCTGCAAATATTTATTACGGGGTTCTGGGTGTTTTAATAAAATAAACACGGAAGTTTGTATGGATGGATGGATGTTACTCTTTCACGACTACAGAAACAAAGACTACAGAACGGATATGGATGAAATTTAGCACAGAAACAGATTATAGTCTGGAATAACACATAGCCTATATTTTATCCCGGAATTCCCACGAGAACGGGAATTACTCGGGTGAAACCGCGAGGCGCTGCTAGTAAACTATAATACTATTCCCATCCTATTCGCTCAAATGGCTGTAAAGTGCCCTCTTAAGCTATAAACACACAAGAAAAACTCAAACCTCTATGTAGAGATTAACAATCAACGTCATAATTATGCCGTTAAATTCATAAATCCACCGGTTAGACAGACACGTGGGCTGTACTGTAAGTAAACTATAGGCAAATTGTACTTATGCAAAACCACCCTTGCATTGCCGGGGATCGTCGAATGCCATAACCTACCCCAAGCTTTCCCCTCGTTCTGGTAGGTCGGTGCAACCGCCTTTGACTGGCAGTTCCACCATTAAGGCGGTTATTATTCATTTACAAAAAAGCGTATGAATTTGAGGAATTTACGTGTAACTTCGATAAACAAATAAGAAGCCATTGAGTAAATTATAAACATAAACATTAGTGAATCACCCACCAGTCAATTTTGAATGGTATAATGTAAAACAACAGAAGTGTCAAGCCAACGCGTCTCGTTAAAATAATTCAATCAATGAGATATACGCGTATGAAATTTTAACATAATAATTTCGCTCAATAACAATAATCTAATCAAAAACAGCATAAAAATTTATCATGTGTATTTTAGTGAAAAGTGTCATCCACCATTTTCGGAGTAAGAAAATCGGTTGGTTCAACAAACTATACTGTATTTTGCATCGACGATTATTAGTTATAGTAACCTGTAAACATTCCCATTTAATCTGTATTCATTGGAGATTGGATGTTACTGAATGTCGATAAAGAGATGAATTACACACATAACTTCCACATCCAGCCAGGATAATAAAGAACGGATATGGATATTTATTGGCTTTGTGGAATTGGTCGGTACATCAGAAGCACAAGCGAAGAACGTGAATATTCGTATGAGAAGCTATTTGATTGATTGGTTTTTCAAATAAATAAGTGCAGCGGGAAATTCGCACTATTGCAGAATTGAAATATTATGAAAGATAACCGACATGACAATATAGGCCGGCACATGATGACCAAAGATTGCATGCAATAAAAATAATGTGCGTTTAAAAGGCAGAACTCGTCGCGCCTCCACTCGAAAGTTTGACCTCGCAATTACTAAAATTGGTTTGATTTACCATTTTAATTGTAACAAAAAGCTTATTTTTTCCCGCTGCATGGCCGGCCTCTGTGTCACTGTAAACTCGACCGAGTGACTTTCGGCCGCAGGGTCTATTAGGGATCGTGGGGTTCGCGGCGCTGCTGGATCTGGGATTGGAATTTTGAACTGTGGCGTCATGTCGTTAAGGCTTAGTTTCTGTCGGAGGTGTTCGGTAGGCGCGAGAGGAGAGCACTCGAGGTCGGATGCTGAGAGCGGGGGGTGTGGGAGAGCCGCGCGGGAGGCGAGTGGGACAAAATCGATATCGTCGGGCGGCGCGCGACGTCTTGCGTCCCGGTCCGCGCTCCCCTCTAATGAATGGCAGCGGCCGGGGCGTAGTCATCTCTGCGGATGGCGGCTCTGCGTTACCAACCGCCCGCCCGCGACTCCACAGCACGCCTCAGCACTGGCCCTTTCCTCTGTTGCTACACAACCCTACCCAACCTAACCATCGAATAAAAGCTCAACATCGACAGACAAACATATAAACTTAGATACTTTTATACGGACCTTTCTATTCGGAAAAGAAAATGATATTTTTTTTCAGATACAGCTTGCGGAAGAATGTGTTTTCCCGCACGCAAAATTGATCCAGTAATGCGGATGGTAACATGGATAACATTTTTAATAAGATCCTCTTCCTCCATTATAGGCTTATAGTAATGGAAACTTGCGAAATAATGAAAATAAACCCACACAAAGCCGACAACGTTCCTAATCCCCATCAGGCGAACGACATAAAATTCCGCGCAGCGAGATAATAAACCGCTAAGAAATGGAATGAACTTGAGATTTACACGTTATTGGCTAATGTTGTCAGCCACCTACTGCTTAACTTGTTTAACAAGGTTGAGTTGAGTACCACGCAGTAATATTGATCAAAACATTTGATTAGGAATCTATGTACTAACTTATCTTTTTTTAACGACCCCGCACAGGAGCAAAACCCCGCTATCAAAGTCTCAATATTGTTACATGTTATTATGACAATCGGACTCAAATCTATAATATGAAGTTGAATATTTCTGAATCAATCATTATCAAAATGGGAACTCAGCACGTCCCATACAACAAAAGATAATACGTGACACACGTGTAAAAAGATAAATCTACACCGGGAAGAGCACTGCACTGCATGACAATACAGGGAGCTGGAGATAAAACACTCGAGGCTATCACGGAAACTACGAGTACGCAAGATAAGTTGGCCAAAGTGAGCAACAAACATTTGGTCGTGGCAAAGGTATGGGAGCAAAGTGGAAGGAAGTTTCAAGTGCTACCCACTTTGCACCAGTTGATGAGAATCACAATAACATCGTTCCCTCGAAGTTGCTCCAACTTTTGAGAGGAAACACAAAACCGGGAAGTAAATATCAACCTTCTTGTACCTTCTTTGGTGTTGTCTGTTATTAAACTACATGATGTAGATATAAGAAATTTCAGCAAGGGTAAAATATTTATTTGAAAGCTAGAATCTTCAAGGAGTAACTTAATTTCAATGTAAATGGATTAACCTAATAAAGCTGTACAAAGATGATACTGGCGCGAATGGTATCCTCAGTATTTATTCAACAGTCAAAGCTCTAAACTAGCTTTGTAATTAAATTCAGGCGGCACCGTTTGGCATTATTAACAACGACAGACCTCCGTGTTAAAAGTCGATCAAAGTATTTAAATTTTGAAGAACAAGCTGTTGAATGATATAAGTTAAATCATTGTTAGTAATTATCTAGAGAACGTGATCTCCTAACCTTGGCTGCAGGGATTGCTGCAGTCTTAGAGATAAGAGCAACGTGCATGATCAGTGCAGTCCGTCTCAGGCAGATGTCAAACGATCTCGAGTGGAGCACGTACCCTAAATGTAAACAGTGCACACTTATCGCTTATCGATTTTCCAAACGTACATAAACACTACCTACACTACTGTACCTATGTCTGAAAATCGCAAACCGTGATTAAATTATAAATCAAGCTTTGTGACTCGTGATTTGGCACCAAGATTCTCCTGCAGGACAATCACGCACGGTAGAAGGTTCTTTGATAAGATAATTTGCAGACTTCCCGCAATACGTTCGATGTCATCGGTTCAAGGGTGAAGATTTTCTGTCAATGCTTCTTCCTGATCGGGGTTATAATTGAAATAAATGGTGATTCAACTTTAAGATACTTAGTTACTACAACACCAGAGAGAATTGAAGCGTTGCAATGTTTTTTTTCTACTTTATTGCTTTTGTTAATGCAGTTATGAGAGTAGTTTCAATTGCATTGAAATAGATCCCAGTGAATGGCTAGAACAAAAAGTCTTAATATGTCAGCATAGGTACCATAGTGGTGGTTCGCAGGGATCTCCAGCGGAGCGTGTCGGCCAGCGTCCTTAACAGGGAACGAGTGGACCCGTCTCTAGAGCGCACCATCGTCCCGACTTCACGCACGGTTGGTGGGTCACTGCACTGAGCTTACACGAGGCACCAGGATAGTTTTGTTTTCTCAACAGAGAACGACACTGGTCAAGAATTAAGCACGCATATGAATAAAATACAGTAGCAACCGCAATAATCGGCATCGAGGACGCGACTGGCATGTTATCGCTGTACAGCTGCCTACCTATATATACATGTATTCCAGCAGACGAGCTATTCCGCATAATTGTTGATTTAAGATCAGCCTAGATGTTTTGGTCAGTTGACACACGCCCCAAAATATAAAGAGCTCACACATTTTCGACGTCAACACACTTTGGTTTAATAGAGCAGTATGTCAGGATGTAATCGATCATGACATGCAGAATTTGAGTGCGCGTTTAATCTTTGTCACAAACAAGCCACGTGACATTTAAAACAATATTGCGTTCTAGTTTTGTTATTATTTTAATAAACCCGTGTGTATTAAACACATTTTCAAGGTATTCACCCCTACTCGATGGCCCTAAGAAGTCATCGAATTGGAACAATTAGCGTGTTGTTTGCGATGATAAAGTACATCGTAGCTCCGAGAGCTCATTACCGGTACCATGCGGAGTTCGTTTAAGCGATTTTGTTCCTTGCGCTAAGCATGGGACTGTTGCATGTACGAGTGATATAATTAGTCGGGGCGACCGGATCGTGGCAGGAGTCCAGGTCGATCACACGGCTAATATAACGGATACACCACTTTATCTGGTCGGTCGTTGACAGGGACATTCTTGCAAAACAATACTAATGTGCCCACATTAGTATATTTGATTTAATATAGAGCAGTATTGAAAGTTCAGCAAATAATGTAACCATCAATCATGCAAAAACATAGGGCTAACTGTAAAATTATGTGTAAACTTCTGCAAATAGCATCGTTTTGAAGAATTTTAAAAAATGGTGCGTCCACTATAGAAAGTGTTGGTAATATTACAGAATACCTTGGCAGTGCTGTTTCGAAGGTAGCTCGTAATCTGCAGTGATTAAATGTTTGACGTCATAGTGCTACAATTGCGAAGGGAATCCTCTATGAAAATATACGGCTGGCGCTCGATTTAATAACTGTTTCTACATTTTTATGTCTTCTCAGTATCTAATTTAGCCCTTAAACTTCCCCAGAACGATTAATCTACCAGTATGTTGTTAATAAATAAACAAACAATGTAACAAACAAACGTACAATAAAATAAATTTTTAATACATCTTTAGTTCCTCAAAATAAAGCTACATTTATAATGAATCGTTATTTGGCGGAATTATTCTGTAAGTATTAAATCGCTCATCATCTTGTAAGCAGTAACTATAATTCCTTGTCATTCAAATCTGCAAAGGTAAGTACAGCGGACCTCATTATTTGAAGTCAAGTGCAACATTATTTTAAACAGTGGTGATGTTTATAGAGAGAACTGACATTAATTTCTCGTGAACTGCCAATAAATATTCGTTAAGACTGTTTGGCGTGGAAAAGCTTTTGAGAAATGGCGCCAAGTGTTCTGAATATACCTTCCGCCAAGTGGGTGATTGCAATATTTTCCGGGACACGGAGGTGAAGGAACAAGAGCAAATTAGGTACATAGATACGTTTTATCAGAAGTTATTGGCCAATAAGATTGCGTAGGCTTATCGCATCACCACTACCACAGTATAACCACCAGTAGCAGCTATTCGCCAGAACGGTGGTCGAACACGTCCATGCGTGGGCCTGAAGAGTTAGCATATCGAATTCTATGGACAGCTTCTGCGGTTGTGGTGCGACCCGAACAGCCGATGCATATTTACATACAGCATGTAATGCTGTATGTAAATATGCCTTGAGCATGGGCTCAAGGGTGAAAGGGCTAAAATATTTATTGACAATGCCTGACGACGACGATGTCTATGACGATGAAATAACATAGTCTTCATTCAAGCTTAACAATACAACTACGACAATGATCTACGTTTTTTATGAATACTCGGAGATAGGTTGGTCAGTTCGAAAATGGACGAAAAGTTCATAAGGAGCCCATCTATTACACCCAGGTTAAGTCGGATTGAAGAAGATGAAGGTTGAAGCCGTTGTTCCAAGAAAGAGTTATGTTTTTAGGGATATTTCTAAGCTAAAAACAGAAGATGCGTTCTGCATGCTAGGAACGCGTGGTTCCCTGTTTCGCAACGAAAACAAATTCCTAGATAAAGCACGCTCTTTGTAGAATTTAATTTCATCCGCTTCAGATTAAATGGAATTCAATTTATACTCGTACCGATTACATATTGCGAGAATGGCTTTGAAATAATTCAGTTGGTCTATTTTGCGGTCGAGGCACGTTTGGATATTATTTTGTTTTAATAAATTGGAATATTCTTATCGTCTTGCTTTAGTAAAATTATTAATCCGTCATATTTCATATTTTCTATTATTAACAATATTCGTCATCATACGACTACGACGCTATTAAATTTTTGTATTTCTAGGTAGAGGCAATTTATACGTAAATGCTATTGTTTTTTCATGGTCTAACTGAGGTCATGACGTGCGTACTATAAACTACTTACGTACATGATAAGAAAAGTCTAGTACCTACTACTGACGTACACCGACATCATATTATGCAATTCCTTTACAATATATTACCATCGTATCAACGACAAAAATTAATAAATTATGCTGGACAATACAAACACAAAATAACTGGGTACTAGATAATTGACGAAGGACCTAATACATAGTAAATTATATTTAGATATTTTTATTATAGGAACATAGAAAATACCTAGATCACTCTGAACATATCTGCAGATTGTACAAATATGTATAATTCCTGTCCGTCGCAGGATGACTTTCGGCCACTGCGCCAAAGAATTGAAAGACGTCGTCAACTACTTTTTGTTTTTTTTTGTGTTAAACATTCAACATAAATAGTTAAGGTCATGTACAGTCAACGTAAAAATAGTTTGTAACATGTAAACACCAAAACGCGAGTCGTGTCGCCCGTAGCGTGCAGCGTAATTTGGCGTACATAATTACATGTCAAAATATTAGGGGTTAGATAACATCGTTTAACGCCGGACAATGCACAGATGGTGTTGTAGCTTTACAATAGTAAACTCATGCCTACCTATGTATTTATTATAATGGAGGGTAAATATTCGTGATTATCCTCGTCAAACATGTTGACGTTTACGGAAGGAAGCATCAACTCATTAGTAACATTGTAACAATATTTCAATGTGTACATTTGTGCAGGTTAAAGTAAATATTATGTAGTTTAATGTAGTATGAGAGGAAACCACTTAAATTGCAGAACATATTGCAATGTAACACACGCAAGTTGTCAAATCTCTGTAACGCCTCAAAAATTGAATACCTAAATAAATCCTACTTAAAATCTTATAGGAAGGTTACCAGTTCAGTTATGGTTTTCGTTGACTGTACTGAGTCAACGTTGTTTCTAAAAGGACTTACATAATTTTTAACTGATTTTTGGACCATCTCTTCAATAGCTACTCCATTCAACCAACATACCCGAAATCTAGTATTTCAATCACAATCCAATTGTCTTGCTTGTTTTCTTTTTACAATATCAATGCAGAAATCGAAGTAAGCGCACTAACACGAAATCCCTCCGCGATCAGGATAGGCCTTGGGCGATAAGATCACGTGACAGCGCCGAGATACCATCTCAGCTTAATAGAGTTCTTCGTTGCACCCAATCATTGCCCCTGTTAGTTTCCAATCAGCCTGCAAACGATAGCGATCCAGAAGGCATTGATCCTGATCTCTTCGAAAAAATTCAACGGGTTTAATTATATCTAGGTCCATACTCATAGTAACCTACCTACATAGTTTATATGAATGAACAAAAATTAGGATAATAGAGAATATTTAAAGAAATTACACAAAGCGTGAATAATACTACTGTTAGGCTAAGGTTTATTTTCAGAAATGTCCAGACATTTCAGAAATACCTTTAATTATTAGCTAAAACCGTCATAGAGGAAAATAAATAAATAATGCTCACTCAGCATCACCGAGACCCAAGCAAAGCAGACCTTGACTTGCTAGCACCGATATCAATTAGGTAATTGATATTAATACAATATACTACATTAATAATAGTTTTATTTTTATTTTAAATAGAAAACAACCTAACAAATATCCGCAAGAATCTGCAGATCGTTCAAACATTTGTCACGAGGCGGGAAACGAACCCACAACCTCGCCGTAGTCGTTAGTCGTTAAATGAAGAACAAAGGATTTACGCTTCAATCCAATTTCAGTCTATGATCGATATCCTAAGATCGGATCCAAAATAAATAAAGTATAATGTTCAACATTGACCTTAGATATGAAAGGTTTTTGTCTAGAATTGTAGTTTTCTATGCTTCTTTATATCCAACGAAATTCTTAGGCCGATGAATGTTTAATCTACTTTCGCTTTTGTTTGATTTTCGTGATTTATTGAGACTCCAGACTCGGCTCAAGCTCGGTGAGTACTCAGACAAAACTAATAAAGATTCTAATACGATAGGTTTCACTGAAATACCTAATTTAATAATGCCAATATCACGCCACAAAACGTCGAGAAAAATGATGAGGGTATTTTGGTTGGTAATCCAAATTCTGAAATTTAGTTAAAGACCTTTGAGCTACGAACAAGATTAACAAATTACCTAAATAATAAGATTTCTTGTTTCAGCCAGAATATAAACTATTTTCAGTTTAATTTGGATTAGATTAACGTTTAAATTACTTTAACGTTTGTTGTGTCCTTTTACCGTCAAAATTACTTGTGTAAGTCCTCTATCCGTAATCGTGTGAAACCCGAGCACTTAGCGGATTGTGCTAGCCGTCCTATTAAGCAGGCTGTGACGTCGCGTACCCGCGCCAAGCTCTGATAAAAGGCGTCTGAATGTCAACGCACCCGGCTCGGTCACCTTGAGCCGGCGAGCCACTCAACTGTGTTGCTAGAGAATTTTGGCCAATGTCATACTATCTTATCGTACACATAATTTATCCGTGACGAGGTCAAGCGGCGAATCCGCCGGGAGACGAGTGACTGGGCGAGCCGATCGTTCGACCGCCGATGGCAACACTGGCGCGCTGTGGCACGCCAGAAAGCGGGAAAACAACACGATATCGTGTCAATGTGCTGACATGTACACATAGAAATCACCTTATTTTTGATGGTAATCATGTAGTTTTATTCAAAAAGCGTTCGAGTTGAACTCGAATTAAATATGATAATTAAGAATGTCGTGTAATGAAATACATCTACCTTATTTTGTATAAAGAGTAAATAGAACGTTACCGTACTTAATTACGCAAGCGACAAAGGCTAAAGAGCTGCTGTAAGACACTAGACGCCAATTAAATTATTTGTCTACGCATTTGATATGGTAGAAACACAAGTTTAATCGCTTAGCAACTGTGACACGTAATAAGCGTTTGTTGCGATATTTGATTAGGCTGTGAGCGTGATAGATGCAGAGTTGTGGCTAAAACGGGAAGATACGTCATAAATGCCGTATCTTGGTAGTGATTTACGTCTTGAGATCGTGCAAAGCCACCTCTCAGCCAGCAGATCCACCAGTAAGCAAAACAACCTCAAGTTCGAGTAAGACGACTACGTTCCTTTTGATGAATAAAGTGCGAAGATTTCATACGCAGCATAAACGGGTCTCCAATGCTGGATTGAACCCATATTGGATGGATTCCACTACAGTAAATTTACTGCTGATACAAACTATACATTCAGAAAACAAAAGGCATACGTAACACAATCGAGGTACCGATTGTACAGTTCACGTGGCTTTTAGACATCGATCTTGCAATCATTGGCCGTGCCGTGGCTTGGATGCACAGCAGGTGCCAATGAGGCTGCTCCAGTTTTCTCACATTCGGATCGATGTTGAAGCGTCGAAATAGAACAGCTAGCCGCTCAGAATATACCCACAAGGTCGGTAGACGACCTCTGCCCTTTTGCTGACCCGCACCCTCCCGTCGCGTATATTCACGACTCACAAACCGATCTGGACCTTTGTATAATAATTTATTTGAGAAAAGCAAAATCGAGACACGATTCAATCAGGCTTAAAAGAGCAAAGGAATGTAAAACGACCCGCTAACGAATACCGATAGTAAAGAAATCGTTTACTCACAGTAAAATAATGCTTCAAGTAATTTGAATGCATTCAAACGATTGCTGTATAATTGTTATGGTATGTGAAAGTTTCCGTCGATGACATTCAAGTATAACAGCGCATACAAGGGGCCGGAAACTTCACTGCGAATTATGTCAACTGTTTGCAAACTTCACTAACAAGTAGTGATTCGGTGACTTGAGTTTCTTTAGTTGAGGGACAACGTCCTCCAAAGTTCTGAAGAGGGCCGACCGCATCAATGTAACTGGGCGTTAACTCTTGTGAATGCTAAGCTTATAAATTTCTCTTCCAGTAGCATTGATACAGTGAACAACTCTTAATAGCTGTGAAACAAAAGTAGGTAATACGGGCGACATGGGAATCCATGAAGATTCCCGGATATAGGTACTCTGTGCGGCGTTAGCTAGTATATTTCCAGCTCTCAGTGCTCGTAATGCGGTCAGAGCACCAAAATATATTGTTGCGAAAAATAATGAGACATTTTACGAGGATTCTGTTACTTTCTGCACTAATAATATTTATCTGTGAGTATTTTACTCTGGAGATTGACATGATACTGTTTAAATATTGGAATATTCCCGTTTTCCGGAAACCTAACCCTCTAATACCATGAATTTCATTCAATTTCCGTTCGGCCGTTAAAAAGTAACAGACAGATATAAATACTATCGCTTTGAATATTATGGATCTTAAAAATTATGTACTAAGTGATTATTATAAAAATGGTTATTTTAAAAGCGATTACCACGCGAAAGTCAGAAAAAGCACTAAGCTAACTTCAGCTGAGATTACGTATAGGATTCTTTTAGAACAAGGACTCGAGCGTTTTCTAGTTATTACATAAAACTCAAACAAGCATTTACCTTACATTTTTCAGGAAGGTCAGCATTGCTTTTGTTTTATTATACTGGCATGTTTTGGGGCACGAGTGGAGAAGACGCACGGCGACAAAAACTGATTCTTTATTTAGATTTGCGAGAAATGAACGCCATGCGTCAGATGGCTATTTAAAACTAATTACGGTATGCCGTAGTTAAATTTAGAAGAATGAATCACGTAAATATTTTGTTGCGGGGTCACTGTGTTTATAGCAAAACATGTTCTCCTAGTTAGCTACTCAAATGGTTTATTTTTTTTATTAACGATAAGGTTTGTGTGTAATAAGAACACATTGATCAAATTGGTTTTAGATGACACGATACCTAATATGATTGAATAGAAAGAAAACAAAGGGTGTTAAATTGGGTCAGCGAGTATTGTCATTCATTCGAAATGAGGTTTCAATCATAATTCGGATGGATTGGTTTTAGATATTATCAAAATAAAGCAGGTGTTAGGGACGCGAGTGGGGCAATTCGGCAGTGGTATCTACCAATCCTACCATAAAAACTATGTTACCATATTAGGCCTTATTTTACTGACCTTTACAGGCTAGAATATTTCCAAGCTTGCTTACAAATAACGAGAACGATGGTAAAATGATGCTTGACCGAGAGATTTAGGGGGTTCGATGATTCATCAGTGTTTATAATGAACTGAGGACTCGGCCGAGTGCACTGTCCATTGTACTGTTACGTATAGCTATCTAATCAAGGTATGGTAAATGGTAACGTACGTTCCAAGAGGTAATGCATTAAACTGTACCTCTGTCAGACGTAGGCAACTGGAGCGTTTCGGCGCCTAGCCGGGCACTGGCGCCGCAAGCGCAGTTTTATTGTCTCAACCCCGTTCTTAACCGCTACGATGCCTACTATGAAATTCAAACAGCTAATATAATTGCAAATAAAATGTAAAGCGTGACGTCCACTGAAACTTTTGTAGAGTTTAGCCGGCGTGACGAGATCATTATAGAGAGACCATTTATTTGTGCAACGGTTTCGTGGATAATTTTACACGAGTCTCTGATTTGAATATTTGTTATTATTTTTCATTTATTTCAGACCATAAAAGTCCATACAATATTATTGTACAGAAATACAAAATTATATACAGCATCGTAAAAATAATTAAACAAAATGTCAGATTTGAAACTTGGTTGAAATTTGAAATTGGTTTATAGATACTATATGCTTTACAGGAAGTAGGTACTTACAATACATTTATATAGGAATTAAATAAAATCATTTTCAAAATAAGCGTAGAATGTGTATATTTAGACGTCTTATTATCCTATTTACATTGCTATTTCTATTCTTTGCATGTTATTTATCTTCTAGTCATTGCTGCAAGGTATCATTATGGCGCTCTAAGCCCCATTTAAATGCAATCGAATTTCAGGAAATTGCAGCGCGATAACTATCAGTGATATCAATATCAAATAACCGCGGCCAGACGTAATAAAACTTTGGAAATTCCCAATTACTCAAAACACCCAAGTTAGATCACATAACCTGATTAGCGAGCCGTCCGATGCATGGGGGTGGCACTAAACTAGGGATGACAACTTAATATGGAATTTTAGAAACACGTGTTGCCTTCTTGAATCATATAATTTTTTTTTTAATTTTATCTCTATTTGATGTGCAATTCAATATCAAATAACATTATATTTTATTATTTTACTTTTTATCTATTTGGCGTATTTTTAGTAGACAAAGACAACAACATACCTTTTGCTTATTTGTTTTGATGCTAATCATTAAAATTTGTTTCACTAATCCTTTCTTTGCAATGTAGGTTTAAAAATAGTTTCCTGCCTGTCAAACAACATACAACTTCACCGATTCTTCTTCGATGGAAGTACAAAATTTGGTTTGGTGTAAAATAAATAAAATAATACTGGACGATCCACACAGCATTACCTAGCAAAGGGCTAAGCAGAGTTTTATGGGTAATACTAGATAACTGATATACTAAAAACAGTACTCTTTTCACATAGATCTTTATAGTACATAGAAAATACCTATAAAACCAGGAAGGATCTGCAAATCTAACAAAAATTTAACTCAGGGCAGGAATCGAAGGCGCAGCCTCGTGCGTGGCAAGTGGTCATTCGCCCAATGAGCCACTGAGGTCGTCGAAAGCCAGGCACAGCCCTAAGGTGCTAGTAGGGTGCCAAGCAACGCCACTGTACCAGCGAGTCCATCAAATAGATCGCCCTCCGCGATACCGTATCAAAATACTCGTTCGGTCGCCGTTCGCGTTTTGCATTACGATATTGGCCTCCCTATCAATTTTATTCGAGAGGGAAATCGAATTTGTCCTAGAAAACTCATAGATTGGTCTTGTTGGACTAGCTTTTTGGAACTTTAACTTCTAAATTTTACATTGCATACGATTTTATGTTAAGTGGTATAAGTTTTAAAACATAAATAGATAATTATTATGCTGGACAATTCACACACCATCGTCTAGCTTAGATATTATGATAATAGATATTTCTATTTAACCTTTTTTCAACATCATCAAACAATAAATATCGAGTTAGAAGAAATCCCGAGAATCGCGCTACATCTTTCAGGCAACGTTAGCGTGGACTCGATTTAACCCTTGGTTAACCTGGTGACACCAAATCACTTAATTTACCCCATGGAGTCCATGGGACTCCTTGCATAAAAAACAACGATTTTGGCCATTATAAAAGCAAAACATGAACAAATTTTTTTTCTGCTTAGCAATATTATTATTATATACTTTGATATCAAATTTCGTTATTAGTTGGTTTGTTTTTTGGTGATAATTAAAAATTCTAAACGACAAAAAATAAGTACACAAAATCAATGCTAACTTTGGATCGAAACTGTAATACAATAAATCATTATTTTAAACTTTTGCTTTCAAAAACTGCTCTAAAATATAATAATCTTTAAAATACTAAATAAAAATTTTATGCAAAAAATAAATTCGTACATGGTCACCATGGAGTTCAGCGGACTCTATGGGCACGATAATTCTTTTAAAAGCGCGACTAGGTGCACGTACTCTTCACCCTGCATTTGGGCCGTTACTTCAGGAAGGTGCGCGCGAAAAAAAAACGCATTTATTATGTGTTTAAAGCAAAAATAAACTTTGCGCGGACCTAATCTATAAACCTAACAGATAAATTAAGGATTAAGTGAATGAAATAATATAAATTTATAAACAAATAAAAGCATATATCAAAAACCCTAAGACACATGACCGCTTAACATACTTATTGCTATATTTTTAAAGAAAGCTAATAAGCGGTATTTTGAAGAAGTAATAACGTTTAATTATTATATCAACAGAGTATACAGGCTCGCTTTCAGCTATAATGTAGCATCGGTTAATTATACCACAACTCGTAATTATCTTACAAAATTTGAATTTAACGTGATAAGCTAGGTTCATATTGCTGTGTCGGTGTGTGTTGTGGCGCGACAGAACGCTATAGGTCTCATAGATTTAGTATGGCTAGATTCACATTAGTAGCTTGTGTTGGGGTGTGGCGCGATCTGTCGCTTATGTGAATCTAGTCATACTAAATCTATGAGACCGATAGCGTTCTGTCGCGCCACAACACACCCCGACACAGCAATATGAACGTCGCTTTATCTACGAACTGGTAGCCAGAATGCCAAGTCACATCAAACAAGAATTAATTCCAATTAATTTCAATTTATAATCTAGTTAGCAGAAAGTTGCGAAAATTCTTAGGCTGTGTTCACAAAATGTGCTGATGCTATTAGTTATCGGCGGCGAATTTTTGGTCAGGCAATATTCGATAAAGGAACATTCATGCATGTAGCTATTGTATAAACTATTTACCTAGCATTTAGCTTTAGAAATGTACATACAAGCAAATTAAACCAATTTACTATTCAATATGATGCGAAACCTAAGCAAAAGAAAGCAGCAAATAAATATTTGTCTATGCCTACATCCACCACAGAATGGATACCCAAAGACAAGAAACATTCACGTGGTAGAACAAAGCGTCGATGGAAAGACGAACTAAACGCGCATTTAAAAGATTGGACCAGAGTAGCATAAAAGGGAAACGTGTGGAAAGAGGGGGAGCAGACTTTTGTCCAGCAATGGGAAAGTAGTCAAGTAAAAAGCAAATTCAACTTGATGAACTCAAAACTGCTTTGCTCCGCTTTTCACGTTGTTCTTTAGATTTTTAAAATTAAAGTCTAACAAAGACGACAAATCACTAACAAATATGCAAAGAGTTCCTATTCTTAGCTTTATAGTGTAGGGCTATATCCCAGCCCACTTTCAAAGGGTAAATCTATAATCATTACCTACTTATCTATGTATCACGTCAGATAAAACATTATAAATGGCACATAAAAAGATAGGAAAACATTAACAAATTAGGATGTTTGATTTTCTTAATGTGCAATGTAATGTTTTGATATAGGTACCTATGAATTTACGTTTTAATCTACTTGTTTTTTTTAGATACTTAGTTTGTTTTAGTTGAGCATGAACATCGCCATCCTATGACCTTGGTTGCCTTGCCAGCAGCAGAAATCCCTGTAAGCGATAAGGCCACCAATTCAATTGCCTTTTTATAGGATAAGGTTAATTAAGTACTGAATTTCTGAAAAATGTAATAAAGGATGACCTATCTTCAATTTCAATTTCTTAAACTTCTTTAGCCCTGAAAACTAAACATCTAACAGTTGAGCCGCAATTTGTGTCGGTGGGGCATGTGTATCGCAATATTGGGCTATCAATCTCCGCCCAAGATAATGGTGCCGCCGGCGCTGACGATTTTCCTTGACCGCCTAATTGAAATATCTATAGCCGACAGCTTTAGGGTTGAACATCGTATGTTATGAAAGAAATAATACTGGCAAATGTTCTGAGGTTTTGTATGTAGAGAGTTAAGGAAAGTCAATTATTAAATACTTATGGAATGACTACGAAAACTCTAGTCCCTTGTTAGTTGTGTGTTCTTTACCATAAATTTCAAGTTTCGCTATGTGAAGTTGTGTTTCCGATCTGCTATCTATGCAATATTCTACTAACCGATAATATTAAATACTAGATTTTTCTCACAGCTTCGCATACGTTGTTTCTATAGAAATGATAAAAGGTTATTTCTATCCGATGGAAACTGATTTATATTCGGGGGATAAAAAGTAGCCTGTGTTTTATCTTGGCCTAGAACTACGTCCATTTAATATTTCAGCCCGATCCGTTTTGTACTTTGGGTTGAAGCGGTAACAAACATCCATCCATCCAACCCTTTCGAATCGCTTCCGAAACATTAGAGTGATTTTTGTAAACACGATTAATTTTAGTAATACCCTCAAGTCTCCGACTAATGTATAAAGAGTGCCTCTGCTTGTTTAAAATTGTAAAATGAACTAATCTGCGGCGGGAAACGGTACACCTGGCCATCCGTGAGCCGAAAGTAATCTCACACGACGAAGCGTATTGATGCCCACGTTTAGAATAGAGGCTGGATTTTAAATGAGCCTTCATGGATGCGAACAAACCTATTTGTTTGGATAAGTTAGGTAAAGGGTTGGGGTACGTACACTAGATAGACAAGACATCTAATATGTGAAACTCTGTTACCTCTGTGACTTGTGGCGGAACCTTTTCAGGTTTGATTGATGTCTAAATATAAAGCTAATACTAATACTAAGGCTAATACCATGCATAGTTGGATAGAATAATAGTAGAGCTCGTAACTTCTATTTTAATTTCCGTTTTTAAACAATCGATACACTCGCGATTATGTATTCCCCAATTTAATAACACAGCCCCAAAATAGTTGTCTTCGTAGGCAGCGAATGATCGTCCTACACAGGGAATCGATAGCAGACGAATGACGTACGGTAGTCGTCAACTTGATTACTGATTTATGATAATTGGCTACAATAAAATCGAGTGGCTCCAAGTGGTGCCCGGCTGCTCCGGAAATTCTTTGCGTTCAAGTTTTTATAGACAGACATTATGCAAGGCGAACGGCAGTAAATGACTGACGGGAAAGTATTTTTGGACATAGTATATAGAAACTCACCTAAAAAGAAACTAAACCACCCAATCACCTAAAGAAATTACAGAAAGTACAAACATACCACTCGCTCTTCCCTTCACTCTGTCTTTTCCTTCTTACTATGACAAGAGGAAACTTCTTGAAAATCCAGATCTTACCTGAAACAAAAACAGTAAAATAAGACAATGTTCGGATGTTATTAGCACCCTGAGGGTCGTAAGCGAAATCTTAGGAATAGATATGGAGTTGAAAATGTTGTAACTTGTAATTGAAGGTGATACAAAGTTTCGAGGCTCGTTTCACACGGGTTTCTAATAATGATCAAGGAAGGTCTTTTGTTTGGATATCTTTGAAAATTGCAAGTCACTGGGTTCATTAACATCGATGTTTCGACGTAGTAGACGCCTCAATGACGTCGTCCGAATATCACTAGCTATATCTAATATCTCGTAGTAGGTATGAAACTTTTGTGAAAAAACAAATGCTGCACAACCCGCCCAAGGTAAGCAGAGCTTTTATTACTCGTATCTACCTACTATATGACTTACAACAGAGAATACACCGCAAACAATGCCTTCATATTACACAGATTTACTATTTTAATCATACATAGAAAATACCCAACACCGCCATGAACACAAAGTAAGGCATCTGGCGTTACTAAACCAAGGAAATCTAATAATGTATCAAGATACTACTAGACACCAAAAGTCCTACCGAAAAACCGGCGTTGCTCATTTGTATGGCAACATAAGGGTTAAATTTAATAAATAACTTTAATAACTTTTTTTTTGAAGGAGAAAACTTTCATACATACCAAGAATGAAAAATGCAATGAAGCAAGCGGGGATAAATACAAATAGGAAGTCATTATTATATTCGTGAGCCAGTAACTAGACACAGCTTCAAAATTCGAAACTACCGCTTAGTCCCTCAGTATGAGGTAGTTACGTTTCACCCTATGTTATGAATTGTCTAATTTATCAGTAGAGATTTATGTAGGCAATGACGCGCCCGCATCCATGGTGTATTGTGTACACTGGGTTGTAATGGGATTAGGCGATATTGCCAACAGGGGCGTAGCTTCGCCATGCTTCATACAAATAACGTTACTTCTTGTTCAAATAGAACTTGTAGGGACTATGCATCATTTGTTTTTTATTGGATTATAAGGTCATTTTGTAACCGCAAAAGAATATAACACTAAAGGAATAAAAAATAAAGGTAAAAACAATCATTTTCGGGTGATAAAAACTGCTGCCAAATTAAAAGTCATCGTCAAGAACAAAGTGTTCTTGAATCTTAATAAAACCTACAGAATACTATGTAAAAGGACGGAAAAGCTTAGGTATTAACGCGACGATATTTATCTCGTCTTAAGCGTAGAAATCCTGAATAATGTTTTTTTAACTAACTATTTACAGGCGTAAAAAGAAGCATTAGCTGCGAAATACGTGGACAATGGTCATCATGAAAGCATCTATTTTAGGTGGATTATCCGACTGTGCTTTGACAAACCATTTTTCAGTCATTGTAAAAGGGCTGGCTCCTTTTATCACAAATCCTCAATTTACCGAGGTCACTCCGTGAACCTTTCAAAATCTCAGGAAGATTCTGCGCTTCTTGACTAGGCTGGCTATGTTAGCATAACAAACGCATAATGGACCAAACTGAGTCCAAATGCGGTAACTACAGTATTTACTTCAAATCTACCTATTCTGCAGACCATAAAATGCGAAAAATCAAAATTTGTTTAGCTTAAACTTCTTGCGATTATGTAGGTACTGCTTGAATACGACCTAGCTAGACTGTGACGGCACGGTTCATGTCATCTAACGCAGTGAGTCTTTGAAACTTGTGAGGAAGATCAGAACAGTAAATTTTAAAATAAACACTAGTCGAACATTTTGAAAACGAAAATTATTGCAGTTTTATATGTCTTGATAAATTTTTACCTGAAAAATACAATTTATTTGAATAAATGTTCCTTTTAAAGTGTTAAAGATTACAAAAATATGACCTATATCAGTTTTCGAGTCAGTTGCATATAATGGGAAATATAAATTCATCAAGTGGGTGTTTACAGTAATTAATTTAAGTTACTTAGTGGAACGAAAGACCGAAGACACTAACTTCTAAAATTCGATTGCGCTTGATGAAGAAGATTAATGAAACTAGTCTAATAATATTGTACAAAACCACAGAAATAAAACGAACGCAAGTTTGCATGCGTTCGCACGAACAAGAGCAGGCTTACTATACCAGGGATTTATGAAGTCTGACAATGAGAAAGTTATTGTTAGAATTGTCGTGTAGAATCGTGGACATGCTTTGTTGGTCTCACTATATCAGCTAGTTAATTATGCTAATGTATTAATAGAAGCGCGATAAGGCTTTGGTTGTTGCATTGTTTTAGTTACCTGCAACTTTATTAAACCCTGGTAACCGTGAAGAGACTTGCCTTTACAGTTCATCGAGTTTCGCTTTGATATCTGAGAGTATCGAGGTTTCGATTCGAGGGTCAACGGGTTCGATTGCGGAAGTCTTCACTAGAAGGCATGTATCAGTAAACAAGGATTTATGTCTAAGTAAGCAATGAGGTCGAGGCTCATCAAGCTGAAATGAGTGGATCTCCAAGAGCTGAGTAATGGTTGGCGAGCACGCGTCCTAGCAACCGATTGACCCCCTATCTTTCCCAATTAGTTAGCAACCAACATAATGGCCAATCACTGTGACATGGGTAGATAGGAATGCTATAGGGATCTCCGGGTTAATTTGTTGCCTAGTTTATCATAGCGTATTATCATATCATATTGACTCTAGAAAAACTTTATTAATCATAATAATGTCGGGACTCTGATCACCAACAATAGATAATCGCAATCCAACTTTCTCTGTACATGGGCTTTTCCCAAATTACCCGAGTTAATTGATTGCAAATGACATTTAAAATTAGCATTACGACAGGTAAAAATTTTAAAACATCCATTTATAATGACAGCAGGAAACATTTAGCAATCTATCGATTACTAAAACCATGACTAACGCGAGCAGATGCGTCGTATTAAGGGATATCAATTAATGCATACATTGCGCCTAAAACGCAGCGACACGCGTCACCCAAATTATTTCTTCCGTAACCCATTATGCATTCGAATTTGTAGTATAATTTTTGTATAACAATGCTTCTCAGACACACTCATACAAAAGTAATAACAACAAAGATTGCAATGAAGAAAACGCTATTGGTCGCCTCGAGCGAAACAAAGTTCGCCTTAAGAGGCGGTTCACAAATCTACGTTATGCTGATTTAGGTATTTCGACACCGAGTGGGCGGGGCATCGTGCTACGCAAGCGAGTATTGATATAAAATCTTGATCCACCAGTAATTTTTACAAAGTTTTCTTAGGACTGATTTCGGTAGATGATTTTTTTATGTGAATCAAATATCGCTTCCATAGATTTATAAATAATTTAATAGTATCTGTTTGTCTTATAGTTTTTATGTAGGTAATTTTATTTATACTTACTATGTTACTATTACATTAAAAGTGAAAGTCTGTGTGAATGTTTGTTATAATTATTGCAGTAACTACTAATTTATTTTACCTAGAATAACATATGTGAAGTATTATTTTGAAAATTAACCTTTGAAGGGGTTAAATAGGGTGGTAAATTTTGTACACAGTGCAAATAAATTTTGAAGTGAATAATTAAATACGTATTTTTATGTTTTACAATATAACCCCTAGGGCTTTTGCAATAAATTTTTAGGAAAAGAAAAATAACTTCCTTTTTCTCTCATTCACTCAAAACATGATACCATTACCCGAAAACCATTACGTATGTAAATAATAGATAAGCGCATCCGCTCTCCGCGTCGGCTCTAAATTCCAAAACGTGGCCTACCCACCAAAGAATAAAACGTAGTGATTATTCTCAGCCTTGGACATCGATATAGTTCTCAATTTGACAAATAAATTTACAAGCGGGCGAAGCCGTGGGGCGCAACTAGTAATATTATAATGTGAAAGATTTGTATGTATGTAACGAATAAACTCACAAAGTGACCGATTTCGAAGACTCTTTCACCATTAGAATGCTACTTATCCTTCAGCAACATAGACTATATTTATAAGTAAAAAAAAGGATCCCTACTAAAACTTAAATTATCTAAAACAAGGTGTAAAAAAGTTAGTCACAAAATGTCTTTCGGCGCGTGCGCTACGAAAACTATTGATGATGGAACAAAACAATGTACTACGACTTTGCAGAACACATTATTATCTACAAAAAATATCGCTACAATATATGTCTAACTATTACAGTGACGTCATAATAAATATTCATTTAAAAAACGCCATCATTAACGCCGTCGTCGCAAGAAAAGGCTCTTTATTTGTACCCTGGTATAATAATAATAAAATAATAATAATAATGCAGGACAATCCACACAGCACCATCTAGTCCCAAAATTAGCTAGTCAAAGCTTGTGTTATGGGAACTAGAAAACTATTATAATTATACATAGGTAATACAATATGTATATGGATAGATTTTTTTTTATTACAATAAAAAACGTATGCGACTAATTATTATTTTTTTAAAAATGTATTGAATGAAATACATGTTGAATTGATTAATTGATTCCAAACAATAAACTTGTTTTTATTTAAATATTGTTATTAATAAAATAAGTGAAACGATACCAAAGATTAATTTTAGGGACATGAATAAGGCGTATTGGATTAAAAATAATTAAGTAATTTATATCCTCAGTTTATACGAAAATAAAAAAAAACGCCTGAAATGAAAAATAAACATGGAAAAATTAAAAACACCTCAAATTCGTAGCAACATACCCTGGGTTTAGTCGGAAACGATCACGTGATCGAAAGTTAGCTGCAAGCAGCTCGCGTCGGTTGTGTAGGCTGTTTTTTTTTATTTAGAACCCCTTTTCGTAACCTACACTCCTGAATTGGTCGAAATCGAAACCCATGACAATATTTTGCGATAAAAAATGTCGAGGAGGGGCTCGATTTTTTTTCTTCCTATTAAAGATTATACCCTCTATACGATCCCGCCATCCGAAATTATCTATCGGTACGCTATCCGGTAGCAATTCAAAAGCCTTGGGGGTCAAAAAAATTTCACCCCCCACAACGATTTGGAACCTTCCACACGACCCCACAAAAATCTGACCCACCCCCCTACACTGCCGAAAAACCCCAGGGGGGGGGGGGGGTCGAGGGGGTTGTCCTGGGGGTCGTGGGGGGAACGCAGCTCAGCGAGCGAAGCGAGCCGTACTGGTCCCGGTGTCGCATCTCGGCTCGCTTCGCTCGCCTCGATGCTCCACCTTAAAAAAACCTCAAAAATGGGGCAAAAAATAGTTTTTTTTAAAAAAAGGGGGTCTGGGGGTGCAAATGGGTCTATTTTTTTTTGGTTTCCGCAACTATTCGTCCTCCTCGACGTGGCTACGAAAAGATTTTTTTTCCATCGCGAGCCGTTCGGGAGATATGAAAGGGGGTTCTAAAAAGGGGTCATGGGGGGGGGGGTCGATTTTTTTTCTTCCTATTAAAGATTATACCCTCTATACGATCCCGCCATCCGAAATTATCTATCGGTACGCTATCCGGTAGCAATTCAAAAGTGGGGGTCTTGGGGGGTCTTAGGGGTAAAAAAATGTAACCCCCCAAAACGATTTTGAACCCTCCACACGACCCCACAAAAAATCTGACCCACCCCCTACACGGCCGAAGAACCCCAGGGGGGGGGGTCGAGGGGGTTGTCCTGGGGGTAGTGGGGGGAATGCAGCACGGCTCACTTCGCTCGCCGTGCTGGTTCCCAGTGTCGCATCTCGGCTCGCTTCGCTCGCCTCGATGCTCCACCCTAAAAAAAACCCTTAAAATAGGCCAAAAAACGGTTTTTTAAAAAAAAAGAGGGTCTGGGGGTGCAAAGGTGTCAAACTTTTTTTGGCTTCCGCAACTATTCGACCTCCTCTACGCGACTGCGAAAAGACTTTTTTTCCATCGCGAGCCGTTCGGGAGATACGAAGGGGGGTTCTAAAAAGGGGTCATGAGGGGGGGTCGATTTTTTTTTCCTTCCTATTAAGGACTTAACCCTCTATACGATCCCGCCATCCGAAATCCTCTATCGGTACGCTATCCGGTAGCAAGTCAAAAGCGGGGGGTGTTGGGGGTCTTGGGGGTCAAAAAAGTTTCACCCCCCAAAACGAATTCTAACCCTCCATACGACCCTACAAAAAAATCTGACCCACCCCCCCACACGGCCGAAGAACCCCCGGGGGGTCCTAAAGGGGGTTCGAAATTTAAAAAAGTGGAAATTTTCCCAAACTCACCCCCATCCCCACTACACATTTCCGAAAAAAAAACATACCTCCCCCTCCACCAACAGGGAGAACAATCATGTCAGTCAGTGAGTGAGTGAGTCAGTGAGTGGTAAACCAATTTTATATAAAGGGTAATAAAATAATACCATACCTTGCTTTCTTCAACGATAGAATATTTAGTTTTTTTTTTGTTTAGTAACGCATTTGTATTTATTTTTCCCCATTTCGGCTTGTGATAAACCTCAGTTATAATAAAAATAACTATCTGGTAAAATATGTAATAATCATGTTACGAATTTAAAAATTATTGAAATGCGAATGTAAATATTTACAACGATCAAAACGTTCCAACTCGCTCATAAACGCTGCATTTTTTGGGCGTTTCGTCCGACGGAGAGTGCGAGCAAAAGTGACATAGGTCCACCTTCGACAAGCGCTCGCGCGGTACTGAGGGCAGATTGCCAGCACAATGAAATATATACCTTTTTTAATAAATTCATTAAAAAAAATTAGTTGGGATTTAAAACGTAAAATTAATATTGTAGTTTAAGAAAACAATGAAGATTATTTTGGTATAAATTTTATGTCAAAATGATGTAGAACTTTGGAGATATTAGGGTTTGTTTCGAAGCCTTTTCGATCGATAGTTAACCTCGGTTCAGATTTTTTTCCCTTCATATAAAGGCATATAACGAAAATGTATTTAATTATTATCGAAGAATGGGATATTTGTTACCTTAAAAAAAATAGATTTATGGTCTATATTCAATGGAATCTTCAAATTAGAGCTCCCAAAACAGGTCTCCGAGCGTTTTTGCCTAAACTAGCATCGGGAGAATGATTATAACTAAATAAACAAATAAGTTATCTAAAATCTGTTTAATTATTACTGAAGTTGAGGAAACAATCTACTATTAACAAGAAATTGTTATTTCAAGCAACGAACGAAAGCTATAGAATTTGGACGACGAATAAGTGCATCTTCGCCTTTTTTCGTAATAGGGGCCTTAAACTCCGGAACCGTGATACAATACGATCGCTAACTGGGGAAACTTGGGAACAACTACTAAATATCCGCATTTTATGACAAGTACTCAGTGCCCGAGGCTGCTCGGTTTCAGTTTCCGAATATCCATTCTGCAAATCTTATTATTCGATTAACTTTAGAGCGGATTTATAGAAACTGATGAAGACTTTTATGGAACATAGAGGTAGGAACGGTTTAATATGATTGTCATAACAGCGATTGCTTAACTCTATAATTTATGTGCAGGGATATTTTAAATAATAAGAGACCATAAAGACTTAGAACTTAGCGTGGAGCTTATGAGCCGTAACCATAGCCTTTACATATCAGTTATTTTTTGTGCTAATTATCATACAGGAACTGATAATGGGGATTCAACGGTGGAAGAAATATTGCAGATTGGATTATATTAAGCCAGTGAATAAGGAGTTTAAAAGGGGTTATGAATATGCATTGCTTAATGAGTCGAACAGTCTAGCTGAAGGTTTTTGACCTATCGAAGCGTTAGAGCTATTGTGAATATTAAGTTTTGCGGTGCACATGAGCAATCTAGGAGTACAGAAGGTATCGATAACTGGGATTGGTCTACCCACGCGGAGTGCGATTCAGCCAGACGACACCGTTGCATTCTGGGCCGATTGGGCAACGACTGGCGAACTACTTCTAGTCCGATCGAAGTTCAGTTTACAATAAGCAACATGAATAGTCAGTCAGAGGACATAAAATTATGATCAAGTTCTATTTCTATTGCACATAGTTAAGCATTTCACGACTTACGGATGTAATTTAAGATGTGGACTATAATCGATAACGCTTTTCCAAAACGAACTCATTCATTCTGTATTTAAATACTCCGAGATTATCTTCTTCTGTGTAAACGACGCGACGCTAGTACAAGAAATCAAACAAACGTACCTTGTGGACCAACAAATTATCCAGTCTTTGGAATGGAAGGATTTTTCAGTGTAATTGTCCTCTATTCTAAAGATAATAGAGAGAAAGCTCAATACACAAACAGTGGTATCAGAAAAGGTAAACTTAATACCAGAACCGACGGTAGACAACGGTTCGTTAGAACCAGATCGTGCCTAGAGCGAAAGTTGCACAGCCTCAAATCAGATGCAGACAAGAGAAATCCAAAACAACACTCGATACCTAGACAACCGCCGAGACAATTAGCACTGGATGTAAATGTCACGGAGGCACCCCTGTCGCCAAATACCTCAATTGTATGGATTATGACGAATATTATAGGTAAGCAAAAACGTAAAAAGTATGTAGGTATCTAAAGACCTGAAATCAGGCCATGTAACATTGCGGTGGCTGTTCCACCAGGTTCGATGACTAATTCATCTGGCGTGATGGATGTTCCACCTGGAGTGATGGATGTTCCACCTGGATATGATGACTAATTCATCAGGCATGATGGCTAATCCATCGGATTATGATGACTAATTCATCGGGCATGATGGCTAATCCATCGGGTTCTCTGGTTACTGATTCTTAGTATTACGGGGACGCATCCCGTTATGGCCTCCAACCTCCCCTAAAGCCATCCCGAGCCACGCTCTAAACTGATTTACTTGTCCGCAGACGCATTGGTAAATACACAATAGTAATAATGTGAATCTGATTCTAATATCGGTGGCAAAGGTTCTCACTTGCATGCACAGTAACTCAAAGTTACTCACCGATGTCTCTCGCTCGTCGTCTCGTGACAGAATGCTCGCTCGCCCGTTCAGCATCAGAGGGCGCTGCGCGCGCGCACGCCCCCTTCGTAGGCTTTAGCCTCTGGCTTGTTATGACAGTCAGCTGTCATTGTATCAACCTACCAACTGCCTAGGTAGGTACTGATATAATATTTCTTCGCCTTCGCGACATTCCCCCCCTCCAAGGAAGAATGAGAAAGAAAGTTATTAAACATTACCGATTTATTAAACAAGGATTTATATGTCCTAATAGGTTAATCACCTAATTGACTCTGAGCATTATCTGACTTAATCTTGTGAATACTGTAAACAGAGCATGGTCCACTCTTTTGACCTTTTCTCTGCAGTTTGCTGCCCAAGCCCTGGTTGGCCTCTTACTGATCTCTTCTGCATCAGCTACTGATTCTGATTGCGACGCAGCTTGATGTTCTGGTTTAATTTGTTCCTCGGAACCTTGAGCTCTAATCGTGGGTACTCGGTCCACATTCGGAACTGTACTCTCTTTGATTTCAAGTGGAAATGATTTTGCTATTGAATGAGTGAAGCGTCTCTTTTCAATGTTTTCACTCTTAACACTTTAATCTGCTCCAACTCAACCTCTTACTAATTATTACATTAGTCCAACTTAACAGTGCGCCCTATTTCCCTCTGATGTTATCTAATTTATTTATTTTACTGATTGGTTAACATCTTAACGAATTCTGCAAAATCATCTGTCTGCAAAGTCAATACGTTCTCCATTTACTATTGATGCTACGTTCTCCATTGCTGAGCATATTGATTTTGATTTACTTAGTATTTCTCTTCTTCTTATGGTGGCTCTCCACTACTGGAGGTAAGCAACCAGCTCAGCGAATTTCTCTGGATCTTGCGCCAAGCGAAAAAGTTCTTCGACGCTGGCGATATTCGTCCACTCTCGGATGGTCCGCAACCACGACTACTTTCATCTGCTAACGCGTCCGCGTTTACCTATAACTTTGCCAATCACGATGAGTTGGATCGCTGGTATATTTCTAAGCACATGTCCAAGATATCAAAATTTTCTACGTTTGATGGTATGCAGCAGTTCTCTAGTCTACCCAACGTGTTGGCGCACATTAACGTTGGAAACCTTCTGCGTCCAGCTGAGGCGTAGTATTCTCCGGTAGCACTACATCTCGAAAACTTCGAAACTTTTCTGGGTATCTGCTCTTATAGTCCAAGCCTCGCTACCGTATAACTACAACCGTATACTACTAGCCACGCGTAACAATTGAATGCTGAAGATAAATTCTCTTTTGCAGGTATTATCTTTCACTATTCATATTAGGCTCTCTTAAACTCATCCAAACTATGTTGGTTGCCTGGAAGAAATCGCTCTCAGCGATAAGGCATTGCGCAACTGTTTTAGTGTTAGGCTTTTTAGTTCTGTTTTTCTTTATCGTGTTGTGCAATAAAGAGTATTTAATAATAATAATAATTCCGGACAATCTACACAGCATCATCTAGCCTCAATCTAAGCAGAGCTTGTGTTATGGGTCCCTACTAGATGACTGATATACTGATATACTTAATATAATACATTTGTATTGTATTGTCTATCAAGCTGAAGCTCATCAGCTGTTTGCTTGACTTATGTGGCGTTATCCGACTGTATCAACTGTGACTGCAATGGTGATCCAAGCTCTTGAATACGCAAACCCAGCGTTTCTATTGAGGGTACTATTTTATTCGTTTTCGGTTTAATTCGTGGTTTTATCGACATTATCTTAGTAATAGTATTCGCAAGACCCTCCTCAACCAAGGAAATAGTCGTAATACATTATGTTCGGCAAACTTTAGGTAATCTAAGAATGTAATGTCAGAAATTTACATCATCTACGATAACTGACTCCTCCTGATCCTCTACGAGGCGGCCCGCTGCCGCAACGTTTCGCATACATATTCAATTTCTGCCTTTTAACACTTTTCTGTCTGGAGGACCTAAACAACGTAACCTCCATTCGATTAACGATAATGGTAGCAGAAAAATGCAAAATTGTATGAATACCATAGCATTATCACGTGATCTGATAGGTACATTTACAATACCATCAAGCTCATCGAAAACATCGCGTAGCCAATAAGCACTTTTGAAAAGCGATTTCGCTAAGTCGCTTGTCTACATAATAAAGAACTTCGTGGTCGTTAGAGCCATGACGATTGTAGAAATTGAATCGCTTCTTAGCGAATACTGTTAAGCTGAGCTAAGCCTGAAGCTGCTTCCTACCTGACTAATTCAGGTTTGTTTTCAATAATTATCAAACTTGTTGTTTCTGATTGTGCTTTATTATAAATTGTTGTCGACGCAGTTCAAGTTGCGATTGACTGACTTACAATCAAAACAATTTACTCATGTACCCAAACATGTATTGTGATTTTATTTAAGACGGTGAGTTGCGTCTGGGCCGTTCGGCCCTCGTATAACTACTCGTACACAGGAAATAATGATAATTCAGTGGGGAAGAGGCAAAACTTCATGTCATGATAACTAACAGTTCTCGCCTCTCTAAAATCAGAAACACTTTTTGTCCTGGAACAACACTAATCTTGTTTATCATAAATTAACAATACTTTTAGTGTATTAAGAACTTTTCAAATAATACGACTGCAGTGTATGCATGTCCAGCAGTGGACTAATATAGGATGCAGTGCTCTGTGCTGATGATGATGATGTATGCATGCTTGATTGCATACATACTACATATGCATCTATTGAAGCAGTAATCTTTAGAATATTCGCTGTTAAGTTTTGTGTAAAACAGCATCAACATAAATGTATCTTGCAAACTTGCGTCATTGATGAGGTAGGTAGGTAATGAACCAAGTGCGCCTGTATTGTATTCGTATTTCGGATTCGGATTTTATGATACTTATCCGTTGCATGTCCCATGAATCTAATATTCCGTGAGAACGAGAAATATTATCATTACTACTAATAAATCTTATCTGATCCATCATTTATTAACTTATATTACAATTAACTCGTAAAAGTTCCCACTTCCATAATAATTAGGGGTAATGATTTCGCACATAAAAGTGAACATTGATAACTTCAGTTGAATGTCAACAAACAAACAACTCTTGGCAGTATAATATAATTATTTACGAAAACTAATTACTACAATCGAGAAAAACTGTTACTATCTCGAATATTACTCGGAACTACTTACTAGGTAAGCTTAAAGCACTGTGATATTTACTGCACTTTGCACTGTAGTGTTAACACTACCTGATGTACCTAGTTCTTTTCATTTACAGCTGCCGCCTGTGTATACTTTTTCGGACTAAAAACTTTGTATTTGTAGGTTTTATGATTATTATGTCTACGTCTATTTTCTATCTTTTCTTCTGATCTTATGTGTAATGCTCCTGCTGTAACGTTTTCCGTCATCTCCTTCACTTCACTATTTGTCTCTTCAGTAATCTTTACATCTATCGTGTTTTTCTTTAATCTATTTGAGGCCTCTTTATCAGACCTTACATATTCTAGATATTATGCAATACCATCTATTTTATTCTCCTCATCTGTCATCTTCATTCTTATCTAATATACCTAGTTTGATTTTCAGGTAATTCCTCCCTTATCGTTACTCGGAGACGATTGTGATCCACGTCTTCACCAAGGGAGCTCAATGTGCGTTGGTGTCTATTTCATTAAGTTTGCATCACCACCAAGGAAGTTCAATGCGCGCGTAGGTGTCTATTTCATTGAGCGCGTGCCTGCAGTCTTTTCCTTCAGTTGCAACAACTGGCTTTATCCTGTATAGTGCCACACAATGCGCGTTAATAATCGCCGCAGATAGACCGTACCTTTCCTTGAAAGTTCAGACAACTATGCTTTAATTTGAGTCAATTGTGTCTAATTTTTCTAAATATGTCGTATTGGGAACGCCTCCGACTAGTATTGACATGATCAATTGAGCTACCTTTAGACTGTTTGCAACCGTATACATTTAGCCCAATGGTTTCAATTGTACATACTATTTGTAATTTTCGTTGTTAATAAAGATGTCATACTTTTCTAACTCATAGATATTTCTACCGTCAACATTCGATACCAATTGGTCCCGAACTTGGTACCATTTGAGTACTTATGTTACCATCAAATTTACTCAATTAGGTTAGGTTAATGTTCCTTTATTTTTATGTTGTAAATATATTCATTTTTGTTTAACTGATTTCTTTGTTTATTGTTTTACGCGTGTCGCAGCTGCTGCTGCGCCCTCTAGGTGTCGCATAAAACCAGCGCACAGTAGCGCCATCGTTACTGTGCATCATGCTGAGCGACTATCCTTTTGATGTCACGTTGATAACTTTTATATGTTTGTGCCAACTTTATATCCCTACTTGTAATTTTGTGACACAGAATTTACTTTACTACTTTAAGATTCCATTCTCAGCAATTTTCTACAAATATTGAGGCCTCCGCCATTTGTCGCAGCTGCACGACAGTTTTGGTTACAGCGCCTCACACGAATATCCATGTAAGACACCAACTCTTCTGCCTTAATTAAAATAGTCGTATATTCGGTGATCTTATCAGTGTTAGGTTCTGCAGCTAATTTGCAGTAGATATTAATTTCTGCTACGAGCCACTCTAGCAAGTAGCACTCTTTATTTTAGCTCCGATCAGCTCTAATTCTTTAAATCTTGTCAGTGTTAGGTTCTGCAGCTAATTTGCAGTAGATATTAAATTCTGCTACAAGCCTCTGAGTAGCACTCTTTACTTTAGCTCCGATCAGCTCTAATTCTTAAAGTCAGCATCAACATCCGTAATTTTCGTAAGGGCGCACTGGGCAAATTTTATGCATGATAGGACTGATTAGTTCAATAGCGTCAAACGGGTATGGAGAATCTCCATTTTGTCTAATTTAAGTACAGTTCCTACTCTTAATCTCGGAATCTAACCAAGATCTTGCTTATAAAAACTAAAAATATTTAGCACTTCTTGTACCTTTTATTAAGTGCCTACCTACCTACATTCTTAGGTAGCAATTTTAAGCCGATTCCCAGCGTCTCACACGAGTTTATTCCCATCGTCTCACGGGTGTATAATCTCAGCGTCTCAAACGAGTTTATTCTTAACGTCTCACGAGTGTGTAATCTCAACGTCTCACACGAGTTTATTCTCAACGTCTCACGAGTGTGTAACCTCAACATCTCAAACGACTTTATTCTCAACGTCTCACGGGTTTGTAATCTCAACGTCTCACACGACTTTATTCTCAACGTCTCAAGAGTATGTATTCCCAACGTCTCACTCTCAAACGAGTTTTTTCTCAACGTCTCACTAGTGTGCTACCTGATGTAATACAATCCGACTGTGACATAAACTCAACGTCTCACGTAAGACGGCGCGGCGGCACCCTTATTTTATTCTCTTTTCTTGCACTTTATTTCAAGATTTTATCATAAGTTTGCTAAGTTCAAAGTACCCAGTAGGTACGTGCTTAGTTATCTAGTACATAACAACGTAGGTTTCTTTCTAATAAAGTCCCACAAACACGTTACGAAATACTTGATTATAAAGAACTATTTAATGTTTAAAACGGCATGTTTTAATGCATGCAAAGGGACAGCAACCTTATTCTGGTCTGTGTCCAGCAGTGGACTAATTTTAAATGAATATTAGTAATCTGTATGGTTGTTTCAAAAAACCAAAATGTCTAAATTTTAGTACCATCTCGTACTTAGATAAATCATTTCGTACGAAGGTTGCCTCGCAAAAGTAAGGCCTTTTATTGTGTTTAAGATAACAACTCTAAATACTCTAATGTCTGAATTTAACTTCGCACAAGGGTTGCCTGGCAGTAGTAAGGCCGTTTATTGCGCCACAGTGTCTTAAATAAGAGAACATCCTGTTTGCTCTAACGTCTGAATTTACCTTCGCACGAAGGTTGCCTGGCAGAAGTAAGGCCGTTTATTGCGCCGCAGTGTTTAAATTGGAGAACGCCTCTAAATGCTCTTATATCTGAATTTAACTTCGCAAGAAGGTTGCCTTCTTCAAATGCCTGATTTTTTGTTTGGCATGAAGGTTGCCTGGCAGAAATAAGTCCGCCTAATATCGTATGTAACTTAGTAGAACCATACTCAAATGTCTGATTTTTTGTGTAGCATGAAGGTTGCCTGGCAGAAATAAGTCCGCCTAATATCGTATGTAACTTAGTAGAACCATACTCAAATGTCTGATTTTTTTTTTGTGTAGCATGAAGGTTGCCTGGCAGAAATAAGTCCGCCTAATATCCCAAATCTCTTTATCTCTTTTTAAGATATTGTATTGCATTACGAATAGGTATATTACCCTTTCTTGTGCTATCGGGTAACAAGAACCAATTTTTACGAGTAAATATAGTGTAAAATCCGCACCACTCTTTTAGTGTACAAATAATGGTTACGCAGAATAATGACCTTCATTAGTACCTCGGTCTAAATGGTTATAATTATTAACAACACATTCGAGCACAAAGTCGTGCAATATTATATAATCATTTACAGATATTTACTGAGTCACTCCGCTTCGTCAACAGTGCGAGCACAAAAAGAAAATCTACCCGCATGATATTTTGTAGAAACAATGTAAGCATTCTATTTTTAAACAGCAAGGATCGAATAACTGTTCGATCCCTGCATCTCCACCATGTCGCCAAATACCTCAATTGTATGGATTATGACGAATATTATAGGTAAGCAAAAACGTAAAAAGTATGTAGGTATCTAAAGACCTGAAATCAGGCCATGTAACATTGCGGTGGCTGTTCCACCAGGTTCGATGACTAATTCATCTGGCGTGATGGATGTTCCACCTGGAGTGATGGATGTTCCACCTGGATATGATGACTAATTCATCAGGCATGATGGCTAATCCATCGGATTATGATGACTAATTCATCGGGCATGATGGCTAATCCATCGGGTTCTCTGGTTACTGATTCTTAGTATTACGGGGACGCATCCCGTTATGGCCTCCAACCTCCCCTAAAGCCATCCCGAGCCACGCTCTAAACTGATTTACTTGTCCGCAGACGCATTGGTAAATACACAATAGTAATAATGTGAATCTGATTCTAATATCGGTGGCAAAGGTTCTCACTTGCATGCACAGTAACTCAAAGTTACTCACCGATGTCTCTCGCTCGTCGTCTCGTGACAGAATGCTCGCTCGCCCGTTCAGCATCAGAGGGCGCTGCGCGCGCGCACGCCCCCTTCGTAGGCTTTAGCCTCTGGCTTGTTATGACAGTCAGCTGTCATTGTATCAACCTACCAACTGCCTAGGTAGGTACTGATATAATATTTCTTCGCCTTCGCGACAACCCCTAAGGCCTCTCTGTTCATCGTCTTCAACGGCGTTCCCGTCTTGCGAATAAATGCAATAGTTATTTTTCATTGCGGTTATTTTCAATCTGCAAGACACGATATTCAAGAGAATCTTAAGAATTTATTTAATGTTTTATCAATTATTATGAATAAGCTACCTATTGTTAATTTGATGGATTGTCGGATTATGGTAAGAGAAGAGACGCACTTAGAAATTTACGTTAAGACTAACAAATTTTTAATAGAAATAAATAGGCCACTAATCTGGGCATCTGAAAAAATAACAGCGATCAAGCGATTTGTTGTCGTCATAGACGAACACATTACAACGCAACACAGTTTATACTGTCGAATTGTCGTGGGATAGACTAAGCCTATTCCTGTCGACATCCCGTTTCAAAGTATCGAATGGAGTGAGTATAATATTACGATTTACCAATTGAACGGCAAATGATCTGATTGAGTGCAGGTATGTGTATTATTTAGAGGAGGCAGAGACAAGGACGTTCCGCAAGATAAACAGAAATACGTAAATGAGTTGAATTGAACTAGCGCCGGATCTAGGTAAATGGAGAAGAGCTTAGGGGAAACCTTACTACCCTGCAAGAGCAAGATCTGGTTGTGGATTCTTAATGGTTTCCAATCCAGTATATTTCAGGCCAGCTATTTCTTTATTGACGATAGTGTTTTTATTTAAGTAATAAATGTATAAAGTACCTAAAGGCTGTTCTAAAAACATCTTGGGCCCGTATCTTTCCGCAGGTGAAACTACGGTCCAGCTAGTATCGCCCAAAGATAGTAAAGTACATTGCAATTAATTTTGCTTCGAAACGAAACAGGTTTCTGGAAACCAACATCTTATTTCTTATTTTCTTGTTGATTCGCTGAGCACCTGTTGGTTAATTTATTTAGTATGCTGAATACTTATCGTTACGACCGGTTCGGCAAAATAAACCTAGTTATTATTTCTTTTGGTATATATTAACGTTTGGAGTCAATATGCCGCTGAGAGGAAGAGCTCATCAATTGTGATTTAGCTAGAACTGTGAGATGGCATAGCACTATTTTTCCACACCACAAAAATATTCAGATCAACAAAACACCTAACTTGGCGACTTCAAGCATGTGTTTGATTTGTAAAATGTACAATTTAATATAAAACGTGTTGCGAAATTACTTCAAACTTCACAGACACATAAGTAGCAGATTGTGGCTCCGCCAAGTTTCTCCCTTTGAACAACAAACATCAATAAGTTAAATGTATGAGATTTTACATACGTGTAAGCGGCAAGTTTATGAATCAATTAGCCTATGCATTGAGTAATAATCTGTGTGCTGAGTGTGAACGGCTTTACTGTTTACTACAAAGTTTGCGTTACTTTATTTTGTATGAAAATCTGAACAGCGCCCCTAGCGGGAAGTTTATAAAACTTTTTTGCGAGTTTGAATCGATAACCATTACTTTTATAGTTTCTTAATACGGGAATTTGATAGTTTACTTAATTTTTTGACAGATATGCGAGTGTGAACGGCAAATTACGTCAATTTTTGACAGATAGCTACTATAATAAGTAAACTTTAAAAGTAAAGTATTTCACTTGATAATTCTTCAGTGAGACCATAGTAACTATTGTATTAGGCTCGGCGCCCATTATCGGCATCGGCACGACTGAGGATTTTAGGTGGCAAATAGCAATATTAACATAATGGCAATAAAGTAGAAATTGCCGTGTATATGGTCGTAATAACAAAAAATACCGCTTCGATATGCTTGAGGCTGCTGTATCGGCAGCCTTGAGAATGCTTCGGGATGCTTCGGCATCCTTCGGTACGCCGCCGGCGCCGAGGCAACACTCGGGGGGGTAGCTTGCCCTGCGGGGCGAGGGGAGGCATCCGCCATTTGAATCATTTGACTCACATTGATATTGAGACGCTTCGGCAAGCTGCAGGGCGGTGCGGCATGCTTAAGGACGCCTCGTCATCCCTAAGAAAGTTGCATCCAAAGCATAGTTCCCGACAGTGTGCGCTTGCGTGTAGGATGCCGAAGGATCCTTTTCCTTGCCGATGCCGATAATGGGCGCCGGGCCTTATTCTCTTTGACCTCGAGTGAGACGAAAACGTCACTTCGGAAATGGTACTGCATGTATTGAAGTGAAATAAAAAGTAATGTAAAGGACATGATCTACGCTCGATTTTAGGTACATTTGATAGTAATATTTTGATCCTTTTGTGTTCTCCATTAAAACTCTTGAGCTAGCTGAAATAAAAACTTCCTATAAGGATCATAATTTCGACAGAAACAGTAATCTTGTCCTAGATGTATGGTTTAAGGGGTAGGCTTATGATCTAGGGTTGGATGTTCGAATCTTTATATGAATGTTATTTTTGCTTTATCCTGTGACCTTTTAGCATAATAATTGTCTATAATCTGTTTTTTTATTAATAAGAAATAGGATTGGAATATTATAAACACATCTTAAATTATATGTCATGTTATTTTATTTAGAGACTACAAAGAAAGACTAAAATAAACAATATTACAATGATATAACTTATATTATAGAAAGCCGAGTATACTTTACGTACCTAGGGTAAAAACTAGTTATAGACAGAATGCATTCTTAATACGAGCTAGCAAATCGTTCAACTCATTGGTCAACAAAAACATTGATGTTGATTTATTTAACACATCTGCAGGTAAGCTTAAAAACTTGCTTAGCAAAGAATTCTTTTTAAAATAATTTAAAATATTAGTAACTTTTGATTTTATTTTGCTTTGTGTTGCATATCTATTTCTTGTTATTATTGGTTAAGTCGTCTACTTTCTCTGTTTTAATTATTATTTTACTCAAGTTATCTGCGGAAACTTTGTAATTGGCCTTCAGCACACATGCACTGGTATACACCTGCATGTATTATGTAAAAATCTATTTGTAAGTACCTAGCTGTAAGTTTTCCTAAAATTATGAAAATAAAATAAAATAAAATTAAATTAGACTTTATAATTACAACGTATTACATTTTCGGTTCCTTTTCATACAGCTATGTTGTTTTGAAATCCAAGTAAATAATAGTCAACACACAAGTAGAACAAACACGTTTTGTTATTATTAGAATACCTATACCACAGTCTATCTACTGTATGGTCTACTTTTTTCATGCAGCATCTAATAAATATTAACAATTGAGATCCCTCGTGTGTAACAGACCATAATTTACCTATTTTGAGAAATGTGGAGTATAATTATACGCAATATGCTAAGTGAATGCTAGAACAAGTAAATTTAATTTATTGACAACAAAAATTAATATTGAATTTGATAACTTTAGGTTAGTAAAATTTGTTCTAGCCTGCTTTTCATTTGAGAAACCGTATTCCAGCCTGCATCACTTCCACGCATTTTGTCCCATGATCTTAAAACTTCTCTGCGAAAATTGCATTTTGATCGAATTCTTCTGAATTTCAATTCAAAACTATTAAACCTCACATATTCCCAATTGGATTTAATCCAGACTTTTAAGATGGCCAAGGAATTGCAGTCATATCATTCTGATAGCAGCTATTCTGTTACAATTTTCAAGCGATGAACTGCATCTTGCACTAAATATATGTGCAAGAACGACAAGCAACGCGCTGTTGGTTTATGATAACTTCTTTCAACATTCTTGTAAGTATTGTTCCCATTCATGCGGCTGTCAATTTCTATGAGTTCTCCTGGGCCCATGGATGACATTCAGCCCCAATAACCTGAAAATAACACTGACTTTTCAAGACTTGTAGGTAGGGGTGCACAGTTATTAAATTTACAATTGACTGGACAGGCAATTTAGTTTGTAGTAAAAGAAAGCTGTTGGATATTTACTAGATAGGTCATTTAGTCTCAAGTAGGTATAAGAAACAGATTTTGCAGCAGAATATGCAATACTTATCACATCATACCTAGGGCTTGGTAATTCTGCCACTTGGTCGAACAGTTAGTATTTTTTGTGGAAGGAGTCGTTCGTTTGGTTTCCTCCAAAGTATTTTCCGACCATCCGTGTCAGACCTAAGTGTTTTTCCATCAGTGAAAATCACGATATTGTTCTGCCAGTTAAAGTTTTAATATTCTTCTGCGAACCGCACCCTTTCTCTCCGCTGGGTTTCAGCTTATAATTGTGTATGTTGGTTGCACTAAGTTTATGATTTCTTGAAGTTCTCCTTTCTTCAAAATTATTTTTGGCGAATACGCGAATGGACGCCATTTGTTTGTTTACTTTTTGCAAAAGAAACGGTGTCATTCTTCTCTTTTTTGCGTAAGCATTAGAAAGAGTAAAAACAAATGTAATAGACAATTATACAAACCATAACTTGAAAACGTGTCGAGTAATCGTTACTTTTTTTAGTAAAGTATGATGGCGTTCACAATCTCACATTTTACGTTGACTTCGCGTTTGGTGTATTCTCGATGAACTCTATCGTCGAGTTAACGAAATTTTTGCAATGTTTCACACTCAGCATAATGGATCATTTTATTAATTACCGAACGAAAAAACGTTTCCATTTTCACTTTCGATTTTAAGTGGTCAAAGACTGTCAAAAATTAGACCAATAAGGCTCAATTCACACTGGAATGATGCAACGACCGGCAGTTACGCGTCTTTTTAAACGATACATTAGACAAAGCACAGCGATTGTTGCCTAGATAACAATAGGTTAGTTACCTAGACAACAATAAATCACTACATAGTGTAAAACAAAGTCGCTTTTTCTGTCCCTATGACTGTCCCTTTGACTGCTTCTCTTCTTTTAAACTACGCAACGGATTTTGATGCGGTTTTTTAATAGATAGAGTGATTCAAGAGTAAGGTTTATACGTATAATAAAACCGTGCGAAGCCGGGGCGGGTCGCTAGTAAATAATAAAGTCAATTTAAGTACAATATTTTGTCCATTCAACCTAGACGTAATTGCTATGATACATACAATTGTCTAAAATTATTTCAAATTTTGAACACCACTTTCCGCGACGAGCTCGGAGAGCCAATATAACGAGCAGAGCTCTGCCGTTTTTGCTTGAAACTCTCTGTGTCAAACTCGAGAATTGTGGTATCCTGATGAATCCTCTAGAGAATAAACTAGTTGACCACTTACTTTGATTTTTATCCGACGCCAGTTTGACAGTTAAAGTACTAACCCCGCGTCACTGCTACTACCGTTCCGGTGTGAATTGAGCCTAAAACTTTTATCGTATTTTCGTTTATAGAATAGGTGTTGATTTCCGCAATATTTTGGGGTGAAAAAACTTTTCAACAGAAAAGGTTAAAGCCGTTACAAATAGCTTATTCTTATTTTGGCAACGGAGACTCCACTATAGCGAGTGTATCCGGATTCTTCAAAGGCAATTAGGTGTAAAGCAGGTTCCAGAAGTGTTATAGTGAAATTATTTTTAATCAGAAATCAGGCTGAATCACATAGAATTTAAACATTTTCACATTTGCCAATTTTTATTCAGAATGAAGATCCGGTTTTATTGTTTATGCCTATTGGTTTCTTTAGACGCAACGCAATAGACAAACTTAACCGGTAACATGTTTTGAATATAAATTCGGCCGCGCTGAGGAGCTGGAACCCAAACGTAATTTTATAAAACGGCAACTTTGTCATGTCCGGGGGGGCGGGTCACTCCGGGTCCTTATTGACGACATATTTTACTAATGCTATCTCGTCGTCGTCACATTTTACGGTATCGCACAATTACACACAGTAAATTCAGACAACCGAACACTGACGCAGTATTTTTTTGTTAAGAGCAAAAGGAATGTAAGGCGTCAACGCCGCTTAGGTATACGCGCGATGGTCACGAGGGCATTTATTGCTCGCTTTATTGGAAAACGCGCTTCCGCGTTCCTTGGCGTACCGTTACGCTTTTGTGTGGTTATAATCAGTAATATGCGCTCCGTCTTAAAAGCTGGATATTAGGGTTAACGTACTAAACTCCTGGCGGAGACTGCGGTAGAGTTGTTGACGTGGGCTGACGTGGACTTTGACGTTGGCAGTAGATAAAACGTGTGGATTGACCTCCAATTGATGACGTTGTTCTTACTGTAATACTATATGCTTTCGTAGAAAAAGTACCTATACATCAGACAATCACCATTATTTCTAAACTAATTGAGAGATTTTAACTGGGAACGTTTGAATTTTTAACAAGCAAATTTGTATCCAATGTTTAATATGTCGGGAGTAAATTGTTATTCTGTCATACATACCTATACTGCGATTCAAAAACATACTTAGATATTTTTTGTATACAAACGAGTCAAAGGAAAATTGGTGTAACATATTTTACGACACACTGGTATCATTAGGGCAAGCTGCAGAAGCTCCAAATAATTCTTGATTTTGACAGTTTTCATTCCATTGGTCTCTCAATCGTTATCGAACTCGAACTTGCATCTTCTTAGCTGTGCTTGAGCTATTATGCGTTGATGAACTTTTTGTTTTAGTTTTTAGTTGTTAGATTGCTGTTACCCTGCTGTTGTCTGTAATACTTATCAGTATGAGTAAAGTTTTCATTCATAAATGGCATTGTTTACAAAAAATATCTATGATTCTAAATCAGAGTATAGGTAAACTATTCCTTTGTCGGTCGTGATCTTATACCGGAGAAATGCGCGTAGAATCATAAAGGGTTTGAAAGCTAGCGGTCAGTTTATGTCAAGCAGTCAACCTCATTTTCCCAGAACATTGAACTGCCTTCCGTTGTTTGCTCAATGGGCTTTGAGCTCCCATATCCATCATGCACTAAAGTATATAATGGCAAATACCGGTCGGTCTTTAGTAAAGAGTCCCATGAATAAATGAATAATGGCGGTCGAACGGATAGTGCTCGCGGCATACAAATTTGTCCCTAAGATGGTAATAATGCGACTCTCGCATTTTTCTTCATCGTACAACCTGAAAGGAAGCGTCTAAGCTTCTGTAAAAGTTCATGTTTAAAATCTTTACCGAAAGATTATCTTGAAAATTTTCTTTTTGACGTGCGTAGATCCCGAACCCGTAAAGTGAACATAGCTTAGCAACAGATTAATTGTTTACCAACACATGCTAACATCCGTGACATCAAATAGAATGCTCGGGGGCAGCTCGTAATGAGCTACTGAGGAAAGCTAGCCATTATTGAGTTCACGCTTAGTGAACATAACTTACTAAACATGTCTCCCGCATTTACACAGCTTTGTAGTTCCGTATGTTTCTAGTTTGCTGTCGTTGTCATTCAATCAGTGACTAGAACCGTCTCTCTAAGCTCGAGAGCCATATCGTTAGAGGTTGTTAGAGGAATATTAAATTGTTTAGAGATGTATATTGTTTAGATATGGTCTTATTTCAATCCCAAACCAACTATGATAGAGTCTGTCAAATGAAAGTAGACACTGAAAAATTGCGGCAAATTCAAAAAATATTATTCGGGCAATCCAAAACATTGGGAAATAGTAATGCCGCACACCGATTCTGGTTTTCCCTAATCTTTTGGAAAAAAATCAAGAGTATACAGTAAAGATCACCATTTCGTTGATTTAATATCATTGGCGTCAAAGGGCAAGCAATGGAAAAGCATTGCTATAACGGACCAAGTGCAAACATGAATAAGGGAAAACATAGACTTCATCAGGCACTATAGGAAGTAGATAAGGAAGCGCCGGCGAGGCACGCAGCACCCTAGATTCCTTTTCCATTAGGTGTCTGAGCAGCGCGCAATTTGCAAATGAAAACAACTTATTGAAATTCTTTCTCGGGCCCGCGTCGAGAGCGCTCGGCTTGAAGCATCCACGATATTCAAGATGGCATCGGGTTGACGCTAAAATTCTCAACCTCTGGCGCTTGGTGGGGATTTTACTTGGTAAATATTTAGTTTAGATTTAGACTGAAGCAGTATGCTATTTTAAGTTCGTTGTACTTAATTTGAGGTAGCTATATCACGGAGTGGAAAGTGATTACCCAAAGAAGTTTGAATACAGTTTAAGCAACTATAAACCAAAGCTGTAAGGGCTCCGCCGTCATGTGCGGTATTTTGCATAAATTACAGATGCTGAAACGGACGGGTTGGATTTTTTAAATAAACGGGCGTGAAATAAGGCTCGACCGGCCGGTCCAATGCAAATAACACCATTATATGCTAATGTGATGTGCGTAATCCCTACCGTTTGTTTCATGCTTGTAACAGGCTTTCCGAATACGTATTCCAGAAATAGCACTGCTTCCTAAACCTTTCCGCTTTCATAGTGGACTGTTTAAATTGCGTACTTTTTCATGTTAAAGGGCGGTACAATAGTTTGAAGGTGATTTGCGAAGTCAAAGTTATTAGTAGGTCTAGACTGTGAAATGAAGTGGTCTTGACCGCGACCCGTCAAGAGAACACTTTGATGTAGTGTCTCGAGTTAAAATGGCTTAACAAGTTCTAGTTTCAAAGGCCATTATCCATTATTTCGATCTGCCTACACGTGATAAATTGGGGTAGATTGAGTGGAATATACACCACAAAAGCCGACATTGCTAGAAATTTGACACACAAACTAGTTGAATTAACTTCAATATACAATTAAGCAAAGCTTTATACTCTACGTCGCGTTTATCAGAAATTCAGAAGAACCATTCTTTCGTAATAGCTTTAATTGTCGCCTAACTATAAAAGACAAAAATGGGGGAAATCTTGGTTTCGTCAAACCATCGCCGAGGGTTGTAACGGCGCAATTATCCGAAATATAACCCTTATAACTTTATGGCGGCGATTATTCATATTTGAGACATAGTCTAACCGGAATTCTCCTGGCCTATAGGATCGCTAGCTCAAACAATAAAACAGTTTTAAAAATAATCTCAGTACGGAAACACTATTTTATGAGATCCCTGAAACACGTAACATGCGCACTGAATTGATTGTTCGTTATGACGATGTTTGAAATGGGGCCACGGAACAAAAAACTATTTTATGGATCGTAAAACTCGGGTACACCACCGATCAGCATTGATCAAATACCTTACCGTTGAATGCTTTGTACCGCACAACACCGTCGAAACTTTGTTTTAATTCATAAACAATTGAATATTAGTTAGCCATTACAGTCCCAGTGCTGGGCAACATTTCCACTTACTCTACTCGATTTAATTAAATATACCAGTAATTATTTGTTATGAATAAATAATCGCAATAACGTACTCGGCAGAACTCTAGTTTCAGAGAAGTTTTCACAGTTATCTGTCAACCAAAGTTTTGAATACTTTACGACGAAGTTTTCGAGACAGTCTATAACCGTTGTTATCTTTAATTGCTTCCAAGCTTTTCCTGGAAGTTTCGGAGACTCGATATTAAAACTTGCTTGCATTCATCGAACTTTTGAACTCCAGGAACTCTTCATCGATGAAATGTAATAAATATTTTTAAGTAGGAGCATTGTTTGCATTCCACAATTTAAAAACATCGATTGATAAGGCCTTGGAATCAGCTATTTAGATTTCCGAGATGGGAAGTAAGCGTAGACGATAGCAAATTGCATCTGACATGTTTTAAAAAACATTAATTTGCGTTGAGAAGATTCAATTGTCTGCAAACGGCGCGCGGTGGCTCGGGGTAGGAAGACGCGTGAAACATAAGAAGCTAATTTCCTCTGGGATGAGTTTCGCCTAGGGAAATCCCTGTTTAGAAACGTCAATACGCGACAAGTTTCGTTTGTTTTACGTGTGTTTATTTGGAAACTAGAATTGCCGCCTGCAGCTATGAGATGATAAGCAAAGTTGCTGTTTGTTGGAAGATATTACTCTACTAGATTTAACATTTAATGGTTTAATTTTGAACTAGACTCCTAAAACATAGCTCCTCAGTGAGAAAAAATCCCTTGGCTATAAATCATGTGTGAAGTATGCGCAAAAAAGCATGGTTAAATAAATCATGTGTATGCATAGCAAGTGAAAGATGCGTGCGATAGAGTGCGTCTCGCGCTCGCCGCGGACGCGTGTCCGCGGGCGGCAAAGCACGTCTTAGCTCCCTTCGCGCGGAGGCAGTCGCGTGTGCATAATGTAGGGCCGAGCGCCTCCCCAGCGGGCGCCGGCGTCAACGACCCGAGGGAGTCAAGGACGCCGCGCGCCCAGCGACAGGCGACGCGACCAAAACGCGATAAAACCGCACCCGCGCGCTCGCCGAGTGCGATCGCCCTCACAATGCCCATCCGCACATGTGTATCGGCACGGCACGATATGATCATAGAAGGTAGGAAGGAAATTTTTTTTATTTGCTTTTAGATATAAAAACTGTTTCAGATTCAATTAAAATAGGGATGAAATGAAAAAGAACTAACTAGTCAATAACAAAAATATTTTTTCTTTAATAGACTATACTTACCCTAAAAGCAATAAATTAAAATGTAAACTACATCTCTTAGTCTGCATCCCTAAAATACATCGATGTAAGACGGCTAGACAAAAGTTTTGCTTTCAGGTGAAATTGACGACAAAAAATATAAAAATACAAACATGACCAGATGTCCGCATTAAACGTGTTACCAATGGCAAGGGCAAAGGAGTAATTAAAACGAAATTTATGTTTTATACCGCGCTCAGAACTGGCCAACGGTTTAAATTAGGTACGTAATAACATGAAGTTTGATATTCGTAGAAGGCAAACACAAATATACCAGCTTCTGTCAAGTAACCCCGTAATTTAGTTGAGGAGTCTCACTAGGTAGCATTCATAATCCTATGCTATTTCTCATTCATACCAATGATCTTTAATTTTAACATATTAACTTCTTACTTTTCCTGATAGAAATGAAATGTGTGTCTGACCGGAAAGATCAAATTTGCCCAAAACTAATATTTTTTCTTACTTGTCTCAGTATTACTTATCAACTTGACCGTTTGACATTACAGGTGGATTCTTTTAGGCTGAGCTATTTCGTTTGTGCTACGTCTCTAAGGCATAAACTTAAAAATACAACTGTTACATAGCACCAAATTCCAGTCAAATACAATAATCATAAAAATAATACTTATAATAATAAATAAATCATAAATATAAACTTCAAACAACATAGACAACAAAAGTTCTTTGACTCGACAAGATGCCGCCAAACAGGTTATGGAATTTGCGCAAATTAAAACAAGAATACTTTATCAACTCCGATAATTCTTTAAAACAAAAAAATAAAGCGTAATTGCAGTTAATTTTCATAACGGTCCTGGGTATATTATTTGCGAAACGAATAATTTATATTCAATACATCCAGCTAACTAAATAAGTATTTTTTTACCGGAAAGTTAGTGTCATTTAATATCAAAAATACAATTGTTTCATAATAAGAAAATACAACACGGAAATTGAAGTTAGACGTATAAATAATAATCATAATATTTGTCAAGAAATTCAGCAGCAATTTTTGCAAGTCACGCGAAAAGCGCGGTCATCTGCCTACTTTGAGTGTGACAAGTGATAGCAATCTAGGTCGGTCGAGTATGTTTGCCCAGACAATGTTTACAAAGCTGAGATAGAGCTGTATGAGTGAAAATTATGACGTGAGATGTGATCTATGCTTTACAGGCTATGAGATACTTTGGGCTAAGTTACTGTTCATACACAATACACCAAGACATAATATCTCATGTATTTTAAGACAGCAAATAATGTTAAAAGCACCAAGAATGACTTTAGTGTTAGTAAACATGATAGTTTTAAAAGTTTGAACATAAAGAATGTTTATTTTGAGATTAAGTTATGTCTACATTTATAAAAATTACAACATTTACGAAAATAAAATTCTGTTCAAACAGCCACAAAAGTTAAAAGGAAGTGTAAAATCTAATAGACCGAGAAAACTAAACTAAATTTTCTGAAGGAAACCATTAAGCAGTCTTCGTTCAATATCAGCTGAAAGTTTCAGGTTAATAAAATGTTCGCTGAAAGAGAAGCTCAATACAGGCCGGCTACGGTTGCGTTAACATAAACAAAGACTGAGAGAAGCCCCAATATGTTTACATGTAATATGATAGCAATTGAAGAAAAATATCGATGACAATATCGAATGACGCCCGAAACTGTTTACTACGTTACGAGACTCCCTCTTCCCTCAAGTTTTAGCCGCATGTTCTTTTCGGAATTGCCTTGATTAATACTTACATGTGATATAATTATGAGCCGAATCTGGCCCCCTCTTTCGTAACCATGTAATTCGGAATGATGTAACCACTTGCTTGTATTGTATCACGGATTAAAATGCAAAGTAAGTGGCCATTATTGTTCATGTTTACATCAACGTTTCTATTGAATATTTATAGATGCTTGTTACTTGTTACAAAAAAAAACATAGATTGATATCAAATAAGGAAATAGCCAAGTTTAAGCAAGATTTGGGATTCAAATAATTTATAGTCTAAAATATTGTAAATATAATATTGTAACATTCTTACCAATAAATTGATTATTCTGATTATTCACTGAAATTAAAGATTTTTGATTGAGATAACTATAGAATAGAATTTGCACATTATTAAGTATTGGTATTTTTTCTTCTCTTTATAGTTTTTGAAGATTTTATTAGACAAGACAATGTGAGAATCCATAGGTACAAGAAAACTGGCAGAGTCAATTTGCAGTCGTAACATTTAATAAAATATGTTGCAAGTCGCGACTGTGCGAATGGAGCATTTGTCCCGATTGTCCTGGCACAATCGTTTTCCCACAGTAAATAATTGTTCCTTGGAGCAATTGTGTGCAACTGAGTTTTGATTAAATTATTGGCTCTAAAACGTATAAAATCAAATAGAGATATTTGTTTGGTGTTCTACAATAAAGTGCCTTAACATTATATAAAAATAAACATATAATATCAGGCCATAGAATATTTTTATCAAATAACGTTCAGTCATAGAATAACTAATGAACAAAAGTTAAGCTTACTACATAAAAGTTTCGAGTAGATTCAGTCCTTTACTCAACAATTAAAGAGAAAACTCTATAAAAACAGGTGTTAAGGTAGAGAATCACAGCCAAGGTATTCAACTGTTAAGGTAGCAATATGGTTAAAAGCAATAGTAGCTTTATAAAAAGCTTCCTAAATAGAAGGCCCCTGCACGCACACTCACCTTCTATTCATAGAGATCCACAAAACTCATTACTCAACAATCAAAGAGAGAAATCGATAAAATCAGCGCCATAGAAATCATGTCAAATTGGCGGGAAGGGACATCACTATAAATATTGAATAAAAGGAAATAATTGCACAAATTAGAGCTGTCGACACGTAGTCGGTCAACAATAACACGAAGATTATTGCCACGATCATACATAACTGACGATGAGTGTATTCCGGCAATTACTTCTGCTGGCAATCGACCACATCTATTTACTTAAATGAACGGTTATCGTGTCGACATAACATAGAATCTAGTAAGAAATCCATAGAGTGAAGCGTTTTGGCTTGTTTTCCTCTTCAAGCAAGTAAAAAACAATCTCAAACTTCTAGAATTTCTACCTGATTTCTTCAAAGTGTACTTAAGTGGGGTGAAATATGCACCGACGTAAAACACGAGGTGATTGAAGCAATTACAAACAAACCCCGCTTTTCCTGTATCGACTCTAAACTGTTGCAATTAAGCGTAATAGGACAAAGTGGTTCAATATTTATTTAAATTTACAGCCAAAACCGTAACGTTTCGTGTACGCCAGAATACGGCGGTCACGCCAGCCGCGGCGCCGCGTTGGGGGTTCCAGCCAATAGGTATTTTGCTTAGTGCGCGTACAATTTACTGCACTTCATGAAATGTGTTTATTTATTACCATTGCGGGGACTATTTATGTTCGTCAATATTTTGATGACGTCTTTGTATGCGGTTCTTTTGTTATTACAAGGACTAATGCAATGTTTCCCTCTATATAATTGAATTTCAGCAAGGCAGTCGTATAAAAATCAACTATAAAAAATAAAACTTCAACAAAATTATAATGCTTTCATAAAATTCCTTCAGGAAATGTACGTATGTATATCCAACAGTTTCCTAAAATAATTTGTTTCCCGCATACTTGCAAAGTTATGTACGTGTTGCAAAAATCTTGATAAAATCGACATCATAACATGAGTAAACTCTTATTGCGGTCGCAGTCTTATCAAGTAAACAAACGCTTGCGACATAATATTGTGCAATAAATTTTATTTTATCAATGAACACACACATACACCTTATCTGTGAACCTGTTACCTGGTAACGCCTTGTCGTCCGCCACATTATCAACTAGTTTCCATGGGTGATAAGATTAATTTTGGCGCCATTATAGGTTACGCTGAATCATCGTGTGTGTGCATGTGATGGCGTGGACGGATGCTCTAGTTAACGGGGTCGTCCGTCACGTCACTAGTTTAATCATGTTTCCCTGGATGAAATGTGTTGTGGTTTGACTTCATTTCATAGTAACGAAAGGATCATATGGGTTGATCCTTTCCCAACCGCCTCCAATTGAGTTACGAGAAGAATATCCGACAAGATTCCAGAAGTTTGAGTAGTGGGAGGCAATATGCAAAAAACCGACAGAGAAAAATATTCAAAGTATCATCATCATATCACGTCAACCCGTGTTGCACAAATAAAATAATCTCTGTGCTCTAAAAGCAATGCATCAGTGCATCGTTCTGTGTAAGCGTTCGAAATAGGTCGATGTGGAAAGATCAATACTTCGAAAATAGACACAGGGACAGGGAGCCTATACTTCTCTATGAATCACTGCATGACACTCGGAGTTATTTGAATTAGTATTTATTTGTATCTGCGCCGGAAATCACAAATTCTTCGGGCTAGCTTATTCTTAGACTTCACTCTGATAATCAAAAGAAACACTTTGTATCGGCTTTAGAAGAAATCAGGCGAAGTCTACCTCTAATTTACGGAAGTATCTTTAAACATCGTAGAAAAGGTCCTTCCTATTTTCTTCCAAAGAGACTAACTACACTATTGAATGGAATAAACATTTATTTTGAATAAAAAAAAGCGGATTTCAATCATTATTAAGTACTATTTATTGGAAAGATGATTAGCCGCTTTATCAAGCAAGGTGTGGCTCTGCCGCGACGCGACGATAGCAAATTCCAGTAAAAATGTGATTCAGATTGCACACGTCCACAGTCAGAAGTGTTAGTTCTTGTGACTTTCGTTGAAGTGTGAATAAATGAGGAAAATCATAACTTTATATTTTATTAACCCAAACAATTGAAAATAACATCATTAAGTATACGCAGGTTTATTTATTACAATGATTGCAAAATTGAGATCTGATTAAAATACATAACTAAGTAATTACAGCTCGGTCGAAAAAAAGAACATCGTTTGGACGTTTATAATTCCTAAGGGCAAACAAAGTAAAAAATATATTGATTAAAAAATAAACAACGCATAACAAATAAACAAACATATCAACACTTACTACTAAATGATTATTTACTGATAAATTAAAGGAATGTGCGATATCAAGTGATACGATAAAGCGCCGCCAGCAACAAGTCTTGTCTATACCTACTCGATTATCCTTAGCAATATTAGTTGCCATACTCGTATCTCGCGAAGAACCGACAACCGTTGGGGTAAACGTGTTCTTGAGTGGAGACCGCGACTCGGTAAACGTAGTGTAGGACGCCCTCCGGCCAGAAAGCGAAAGACTGGGCAGATGCTGGATGCGTCAAGCTGAAGACAGGGCGCTATGGCGATCATTGGGGGAGGCCTATGTCCTAATATAGGTTGATGATGATGATGATGATGAATATTAGTTGGGTGCTTGTAACGTACTCTTAATTTATCTAAAATACGCGGTTTAGATATGCTTAAATTGTATGCCAGCTGTAGGTTTGGTGCAGAAATTCAAATACGTTGTATCGAGCAACGCACTAGCAGTGGAATAATACGGCAACATTAATAATGTATAGTTTGAGGCCTGCCGCTAAAGGTCAAATCTCCATTAGAAGTCACCGGGGTAAGGTCACGCTTTTAGCTTTCATCACACATAAGTTACACAAATACTATATATCCCAGAGGGATGTGAAAATCTGGAACCATGTTTCCAGAATAGAAGAGTATCCGGAAAATTATATTCAATTCAGAGATCATTAAGTTTATTTTTTTAGACTTCGACAAGTCCATTTTCAAAATAATAAAACAAATAAGTGTAAATTTTTTGCTCAGAAGTGGAAGAAGCGAAAATAAACTACGAGCACATTTGTGTATAACTTATGCGTCTAGTTTGTTTGATTCAATCCTATACCTATGTAATAAGCCATCATCGTTACATAGGTTCACCGACTACTCCCGATTTAGTATTGTAGACGTTGGTAGAAGCTACAAATAACTTCTGAGATATGTATTATAAGATTACCGAGAGCCAGATCAATACATTCCAATTGCAATCTTGACCTGTGCGGTTCGGAATCAACTAGGTAAAACAGTTAGGAGAATGCGCTTACACTATTTGCATATCTCGGCTATTGACTTGTCTAGACATTGTTGGAATTAGTGTTCAACGAACTGAGGCAAGTTTGATTTACGTGGCACTTCAACTGTTGGTACCTAAAACTCATGATCTATTGGTAAAACCAACTGAGTTATAGATGTTAATATGAATTGTACTTCACGTTCTTGCTCGTTGTTACCATGGGCTACACAAGTGAAGTCACCGCTTTTACCTGGAATACCTTTTAAGATGGTCTTGACAAATAATGTCAAAATTAAGCAGAATTCACGTGTATACTAGTGAAGAAATATTTAGATTTAGTTATTTAAACTACACATTTTGTAAATTTCTGTTTACTTTTGGAGATAAGACCCCTTATTAGATAATTTATTAAATTGGTGAAAAATCTGTTGTTTATTTCCCTCGATTGCTTTAAGAGTTAATCTCCTATTTACGAAAACAGTTCTGGGTAATACACAAATAGATAACAGGACCGTGTTTATGTGTAATAATATAAAAAAACAAATATTATAAATGCGAAAGTTTGATGGACGTTTGTTATCTCTTGACGCTAAAACTACAGAACCGGTGTGGCAGAAATTTAGACTTTAAAAGACTATAGTTTTAGGTCTGGAATAAAACAACGCGTGCAAAACCGAGGCCAGAAACTAGTGAATCATAAAATTCTCAGCTTACAGAATAGGATAAATATCCTTTATTTGCTGCTTAGCGCTCAGCATATAAGATGGGAGTAAATGTCGAAATGAATATGGTGTAATTGACTTGATTAATTGTTATGTTCATTTTGATGGACAAGCCATTCCTTTGCCTTACAAGTTACAACTCAACTACATATCAGTAAACATGAATTAAACTAAAGAACCGAAATGGAACTTTATATTTTTTGTAACTATTTGTTTTTATTAAGTACAAAACATATTTACAACAGCTTTTATATCTTTTTATCCGTTATAAGTGGAATTCCAAAACAAAAATACGTAATCAGTTTTCATATTAAAAATATTCTATAGATACATGGATGATATTTCTGTTTATATCTAGCATCAAAGCGCGGCTTCACCTGCGTGAAAATTGAAAAAAGTTTATTCCAGGTCTAAAACTACCTACGACTGTTCAGCCCTATCCGTTCAGTAGTTTTGGCGTGAGATGTACTAAATAAACTTTTCAGTTCTTATTTCTGGTATTTTGGCTACCTATCACCAGTTACATTAGAAGAATAAAATTAACTCATTTAACTATCAAGGTAAACTTTAAGTAAGCTTTAATTTATAATTTTGCTTTTAATTGTAAGTTGACAATCAGTATAAATTTTGCACTATGTGGTTTATTTGTAGGGAACCTTTTAATGACTAAAAATCTTTTATCCCACTATTACATACCATGTATGTAATACACATAGTGCAAAATCAATATTGATTGTCAACTTACAATTAAAAGCAAAGAGAAAGTAGCAAAGGGCAACAGAATACCCTTTTATAGTGAATCACTGTTTATGTCAACAGTAATCGGAACTGATAAGTCATTGTAGGCGTCGTCGTCGGGGGCCTCTTCATAAATAAAATGGCTAAGCGTTGGTTTGATTTGGGGTTAAAGGGATTCCAGTGCACAGCAAAGGTACTGCATCCATGCAGTAAATTTGTTGATACACGGCACTTTCATATTAAACATTGTTCTGGCAGAGAGTGTTTGTTCTATTTCTCTTACATTTTATGAGAACGGATTTGATTACTTATGTAGGCAATTTCTCGATTTTTTTTGTCGCGCCGCCGTCAATAATATATCTGTTTCATTTAGTTATTTAGAGTTTTTAGACACTGTCTGTATCATCCGTACTGCGATAAATCCCGCTAGGTTAGGTTAGATAAAAATTATGCATAGCTTTATATTAAACGTTTGTAAATTCTCGATTTTGTTCGATATGCCGTCAATTTGTCTGTTGTGTAGGAATATTCTATAAAATTATTTTTAGTAGGTGTGTAGTGCTACGAATCCTATTTAGGTTAGGCTCAAATATTGTGTGGCAAACTGGCACGACGGCAGCGGAGCCACTCGTAGAAATTTCGAGAAGGTTTAATTGCTTGTTATACGGAACCCTAATAAGCCGCCCACACCCCACGGCTTCTCGGTAATCAAACCGCAACATAATCAGAGGCAGTTGGATTTTTCTAACTAATACCCGGAAACCATTACCGGTTGTAGGCGTTATTCTGCCCTGAAGGTAAATGAAAGCTGTATTAAAAAAATATTTACCTGAAATTATAAAAAGATATATACAAACGAGGAAAAGTTACAAACTTTTGTGCTGTAGCAGATATAATACATTTTCCAAATCGAATAGTTTACTACAGTTCCAACAATCAGAAAATTACGTGGTAATTGCTATGAATGAATGATATGAAAAATTACTCAGCTACCAAAGCAAAGTGTAAATCAATATAGCGCGGCGCCGCCAACAATTTTACAAAAAAATCGTGAAGCCTATTATTATGCAAGATAACTTGATCATGGATTCGTTTCGTTCGGATTTGATTATATTTAATAGACTGGCTGTTTAAATGCTATGCAATTCCGTAGAACCTTGATCTTTCAATTTCCAACTAACCGAGAAGGATATAACGATACAACTGTATTAGTCACGACCTTTCGCGACAATTAGTAGCAGACAATTCAGATTCCTACGTAAAACATTGAGGTAAATTGCCTGGACAAGTCTGAGTCGCTTAGGCGATAATACCTAGGGACGTCAAATTTGTCAAGTGACGCACGATGCTGGGTGGCTCTACGTTATTCTGCGAAAATACAGCCATAATTTAAGAACAACCCACGCGGCGCTTCCTCGCTGAGTATAGGGTAACTTGCACTCCTGCCAACACGTCTCGAAAGGGTTAAAAAGACGCTTAATGACTAAACTAAAAGTCTAATAGTTTAGTATTACGTTCCCGCGCCTAATACGGCACTAGTGGTGACAAAACCAGAAACGGTAAAGCACCAAACAATAGATATCATAGTCAGCTTGGTAGAGGTGGAAGAATAATGCTGAGAAGTGAATGCACCAGGAAATTGCGTTTATTTTTAACTATTTTCTCATCAATGAACGGTATTATTGTACTATTTTATGTAGGTTGTCTTAGCGACCATTCATGTTTTAAATATGGAATCTCATCTAAAGGCTGTTTGCTCGTCGCACGCCCACGCATTTATCTCGTCTCGTTTCTTGGTACTAGGTTGTATATTTATAACAGCATCCAATATCTGTGGCAAAACGTGAATGGAATAATAGGAAAACAGGTAACTATGGCGATGGAATTATATGATTGAGAGTAAGTTCCTTTTCTTTACAAGTTGATTTTCAGTAAAACGTAAAGCTGTCGACGTGGGTGAAGCGATCTTTACTTCTGATAAAAGAGAACCAAGTCACCAATTTATAACAATGTTCTATTTATAGACGTAAACCACACCCCTGCGGCTAAAGCCTCGTATTCACTAGGCGACAAATCGTCGCAGAACCTGTCTAGGCACATGTCGTCTACGTGTCGCCGCGACGTCGCGCTCTGTTCTGCGATGTCGCACGCGACTATACAGCGACATCTACGTGTCGCAGAACAGGTTCCGTGTTTTGGCTCGCGAGACAGAACTTCCTGCGACATCAGTCCTGCGACCGTGTGGACAAGCAAAATGTATCACGACATGTTACCAAAATGTATCACGACATGTTACCAAAATGTATCACGACATGTTACCAAAATGTTCTGAGAACACGCACCGTAAGATGTTCTGTAACAGTCTCAGAACTTGTGCCCTAGTGAATTCGAGGCTTAAACCTCAACATCAGTGCCGCAATCGCTATATTTAACATAACCGACAATTTGTAAAGTTTATCAGTTTTAGACTGATAAAAATAAAACTATATCCTATCGAAATGTGATACAGTAGTTAATTTAAGATCGGTTATTTTAATTTTACCTTTGTTGCCTTTTAAGTATTATTGTACTATCTTTGGCCTGAAAATAAGGCTAATAATACCAGTCAAAGTATTGTATTATGTAATAATTAGATAGACTAGTCTAGAATGCCGTAAAATGAAGATTTAATTTCAAAGCAGGAAGCCTTACAAGAAGAGCGCCAATTTGCTACATTTTAATAGCGATATAAGAGTTGTTGATAAAACGGTAACCGCTAATTTATGTTCCAGACAAGTTAAAACAGTTCTACATTTATAATCACTAGACCTTTTCAGTTATAAAATAACTCTGGCTCGGAAAGAAAATGAACTGAAGATGAAGAAAAATCCAAACAGAAGCTCGTTGAACTGGAAGTAAAGGTTATTAAATCGAGTTAAACGATTCATAACTCTATTTTAATCTGCGATAGGGACTGAGCGATCCGAGAGGTTGATCAATATAGGATGGAAAAAACACTAAAGGTTTATATTTAGTCGATAATTATAAATACATAGTAATGTTTCTTTGTTAACGAGACTGTAAAATATATTATGTTTATTTCTTTTGTCTATCTTGCTTGACGCTCTTTCATATTAATTAATATTTTCACTTTTTACCTTTCTCATAATTAACCGTGAAGAAATAAGAAAACGGAAACTCAACAAGCTAGCTCATAAAAGCGAAACTATTATTTTACGTATCCATTAGTTTTTTCAGTAAGCTAACTGTTTTGCTGTGCACTGATTAAGCCCCATAATGAAGTTTGCTGGCAATGCCGTTTTAATTACAAAGGCGGCAAGAATGAAGACCCTGTTTATTTGAAAGAGAAACAAAATACTTTGGCGCATAAGAGAAATGAGATATCTTGAAAATAATACCTTTCCTGCGTTATTGAGAAGCAGTAAAGAAAATACGTTGTATAAACTGTATAACAGATCATTATTGACCACTTAGGTCAGCGGCAAACATTCTCGGCAGGCCAACGTCCCCCACCTTGCGTCCGCTTTGCGACCGATTGTAGCTCAAGGGTATGGAGACAGAGATCTCAAATCAGCATGGCATCTCTTGGCACAGTTGGATCGCTCTTGTCCTACGGAGATCCAATGCGGTTCCAGGAATGCATCGGTCTCCTTTGCCATATTTCTGTGTTATGGCGGGCCAATTTAGCGTTTATATCAGAACCGAAATAGCCTTGACTTCATAAGGAGGGTTGTCAGATGTGTTTTCAGATGTGTTGTTTGAATGTGCTTATTTTTCCGAGAAGTTAGCATTGCCTTGGCTTTGTCTTTGTTTAAAGGTGTGAACGATTTCAGTCTTTTTTACGTATACAAACAAAAAAACAATACTATCTACAGTTAAATAAATCACGATAGTTTGTTTTGCAGAGTTGCATAATGAAAGATACTCTGTGTGGGAAAATTCGCAGCAAAATGGGAAAGGGGTAATTTTAGAGACGTGGTAGCTTTTGTCGTGTAAAATTCCACGGAGCATGAAACTCGTGACGAAACGCCACACAATATTTTAACTTTCACTGAGGTGAACGTGTGACAGGATAACAAACTTATTTCACTTAGCGTTTACAACTTAACGCTTTAAAACTTCACTTGCGTAAGATACAAAGCTGACACACGCAATAAGGGCTTTTTAAGTAGCAAACGTTCGATATTTATCAATCAAAGCTTGAAGGAAAATAATTAGAGGTTTGAAAATTTATAAGGAGCACAAGAATTTTGCTTGAACAGAAGAAAAATGCGTACCTTAGATCACTATTTCGACAAGGGTTTTACACCGTAATGAGAGCAATAAAACAATTTTAATAGACACCTGACGTAGGTGGTTGGCGGCAGTTTAAATGCATAGCAACAATTGGCCACGGGCCACTGACTCGACTTGCTTTCATCATCAAAGGCCGAAAGATTAAGGGCCAAAAGTGGGTACGTAGACTGCGTCGCGTAAAGTGGTGCCAAGTGGCGACGGATTTGATATGTAAACCTGCTGTACAAAGTAAAGCCCTTACAGCTCTTTAGTTTTCGGACAGAAAACCGTGCAAAGCTCTTTTGATGATGAATTTTTCAAAAAAACCTTCAAGTCGAATACTGTATGTATATTTCTAATCAGGGTACCTAATGTAAGCACAGTTTTTTGTCTGTTAACGTACATAAATCGAATAAAAAACAAGAACACCAGCCGTATTTCATAGTGCAAAGAACGGGATTAGCGTGAGAAACAAACAGGCGAGAGAAAAAAACTAACGAATTTTTTTACAACCAACAGGTGAAAATCCATTTTTCATAAAAAGTGGGCATTGCTTCAATTCCACAGCGTAGTGTCGAAGCCGAGTTTTTACCAAAACTAGCTACATAGGTGTCCTAAAGTTTTCTTTTATCGTTTGAAATGCATCAACAACTGCTGGTTTAAGTCATAATATTTGGTTTTACTTAAAGAATAACTTTTGGTGGATATACAGACTTACCTCAATCAAATCATCACGTAAAGTCATCTAGTATCCATAAAAAAGCTGTGGTTTGTTCGGGCCTAGTGATACTGTGAGAATTGTACAATATTTATTTCATGTATGTGCACTTTTTATACTGATATGAGTTTGATTTCCCAAGCTAAAAACCGGGAAGCCCCTAGCTAGATCGTCAGTGTACTTTACGACACGCGACCCGACGTCACTTATCATAAAGGAACGTCTGCTAATGAGCAAAGTTTGGGAGCCGTTTGGCATTCAGTCAGACGGAAGAATAACTGAGGCTGTTTACACAACAATAATACTTGTATATTTAACGCCTTGTTTAATTGAGGATAAGTTGTCGAGGTTTAACAGATATTTTATAATTCAGGATTTCAAAAGTTTTCAATTTAGTTCAAAAAGATAATCTTTCAGTTTTACTTTATCTAATGTAAAGTTACGTCCTTCATGCGACAAATCTCCTTCTAATCTAGTCTAGATCTCCCTAAAACGATTTTTTGCCTGGTGATGTAATACAACAACAAAGTGTTGTGATGCTTTGTAGGTACAGTTCTTGAAAGTGTCTTGATGAATTTAATAGCTAGTTTTCCCGTCCGAACTTGCATTCAAATAGGCTAGTAATATCACGGTGAGTATCAATTTAACAATGAGGAAGTCTCAGCGAAACCGGCGCGCACGCACCTATGGAACTAAACCGTAAGTGCATACCGCGACGACGATGCGACGGCCAGCCGACACAGATATTTCGCTTATTTTGCATACTAACAAGCAACTACAGTCACAGATGACATCACAATACTGTGCCGATATTTCACTAGCTCGATACGAAAATAGATTCAGTAATGATTTGTTGCTATGCTAACTCGTCCTCATTATATTATGCTGTCATAGATGGATTTCTAATGTTGTAGGCATTTAAAATTCCACGTCATAAATCAGTGGAACAGTGGAACTTTGAAGTGAAACTTGCATCTGACCTGGCAACGGTTCCTCGCAGCGCGACGCGACGAGGTTACGTCACCGGGAGGCCGACCGACACGTTGCGCAATCGACTCACGCGCATGATACCGCCATTCATCCAACGCGCGCGCTTGGCAACATATTAAAAATCTATCCATTAATCTAAGTGCAGTATTTTATCGGAGAACATAGAGAATCTCCTTGGTAACAAGAGCACCGTATCGTAGATGGTCCGGTGGCATTGGCCGACTGGCGACGGCCCGGCAGGAAAATAACAGAAGCATGCTGTATGAATGATAAATAAGCGGAAACAGAACCCAAACGGCAAGTTATTCGCCGCTTATTTGTATGCGTCCCTAGATTGAATTGTTTTAAAGACTTCGCAATTCGACTGGCATTTCTGTGTAACCAATAAATATCGCCAACCAAAAAGTTTATGCGAATGTTTCAAGTTAGCATATTGCAACACAAATTCAACAGGAAATGCATTGTCATTACAAAGCAATAAAAGCAACGATAACCATTCACATAAGATTAGCATGTGCAGTTTCTATCAAAGTTGGTGCGATAACCGACCGGATGTTTGGCTGTGTGTGGCATTGTTCGCACTAGCCCATTGACTGCACTAGCTTAATAAGAAGAAATCTCTAAGATATTTAGACGAGAAAACATGTCGATCGTATGTCTTCATCACAGAATCGGTTATTCATATGAGCAGCTCGAAAGTGCTCAACAATCGTAACGGATGTTTTCACTGTCTCATTTTCTTTGTTTGATTAAGCAATAGTGTGAATCGGATATAGAATTTACTAGATGCGCCCCGCGGCTTCGCACGCATGCAAATTTATTTATCTAAGCTCTTTCTCTGTCCCTATATCCCTATGTCCCTATGTAAGTTTAAATATTTAAAACTACGCAACGGATTTTGATGAGGTTTTTTTTCATTGGTAGAGTGATTCAAGAGGAATGTATATACGTATAATAAAACCGTGCGATTCCGGGGCGGGTCACTAGTTTGTTATAATAGTAAGCTAAGATTTGAGAATTCTATTCAATTTAGCTAAGTAAGCTAAAAGCTAAGCCTGAATAGCTCAGGCTCCTGCTTGAGGAGAAAGAGCCAGCAGGTTTAATCTAGTTTCATCCAAGCATCACAGCCAGTTATCAGGCTCTACGTCATAGAGAAACCGAGAGTGGGTGGTTATCGACGCCTGCGTATGCGTCACGTATTTGCGTCAAACATGCGTAGGCTCAAAAACAATAGTTTATCGAAACTGTGATAGTGACACGCTTTTAATAAACACAGCATTCAATGTTGCCGTCATAACTGTAGCAACAGAAGAGAGTAGGTACCTATTGTTGGTTGTTTTATGGGAGAACTGGGCAACTTATGTGGGAAGCGGATGAAACCGCGTTTAGCTGTACCAAGAAGCTAAACTGGTAGTATGAAATGACTTCTTTCTAAAAGATATTCATACAATTTTAGGCGGGAATCTTGTCGCCTTCTTTCATACCTATTAGAACATTCTTAGAACGCTACGCTAGACTAACACAAAGGTCAAACCTTGATTAAAAAACAGATGGATAAAAAAGGTTAAACCAAAACTCGAGACAGGTAAAAAATTATAATAACAAATCGACCTCGGCAAATAATAATTTCGCGTCTGTAAAAAGGGACAAAGTCTGCAAAGGCGCCGGCCTGTAAAAACATGGATGCTAGGAGAGGAAGAACATGACGAATTATTCGGATGCGGCATCTGGCAACTGTTAAAAAAGGTACCTATATTTAATACTAGCGGCCCGTCCCGGCTTCGCACGGGCATTAAACTAATTTATTAGGTTAATAACTAAGTGAACAATATTTTATATAAATGGGTTTAGTTCTGAAAAGAACTTTTTAAATCGGTTTAGTTACTTACTAAACGAATTATTATCAAGCGTAAATTCCGCACACGTCCATCACGTAGGGAGCCGACCGCGTTTCGTGATCTTAACCCCCCTCCCGTACCCCTGCCCGAGTGACGCCTACAACGCATAGCTAGCCGAATACAGTTTATTTTTTAATTTTTTTTTAACTCGTGATATCTTTTGAATGGATTGTCAGAATCGAATAATTCAAAAAGTAATATGAAGATATTGAAGCAGTCTTAAATAATACATCATTTATTTTGATAAGGGTTAATACCAAGGTACAAATAAAGAGCTTTTTGTAGCGGTGGTATTTTAATTTCTTTTTTTCAATAAAAAAACGCTTATTGTGACATGACTGTAATAGTTAGAGATATGCTGCCGCTGATTTTTTGTAGATAATGGTGTGTTCTAAAAAAATGTAGTAGTTATATCATTTTGTTCTATCATCAATAGTTTTCGCAGCGCACGCGATGTAAGGTAGTTTTTTGATATTTTTTTCACACCTTGGATTACGTTATCGTAATTTTAGTAAGGATGCCTATTTTTTTTGAAAATGAAATATAGCCTATGTCACTCAGAAATGATGTAGCTTTCCAACAGTGAAAGAATTTTTCAAATCTGCCAAGTAGTTTCGGAGCCTATTCAATTCATACAAACAAACAAACAAACAAAAAATCAAACCTTTCCTCTTTATAATATTTGTATAGACAACTTATTCCTATTGAGAATATGTCTATTCTTCAACTAGTATATCTAAGTAGAATCTTAGTTAATTATCTATCCTTAGTAAGATTTTTTATAATTTTATTGTTGTTTTGATGGAAAAACTCGTAACATGTTTTTTTTAAATATTATAAGTTTGATAAAACCAACATAGTGAGCTGATTTCATTTATTCGAGGATTAAGAGAGTCGAGACAGTATTTCGTGCTTTTGTAGCTACAGCTGATTTAAGGTTTATCCATAGATGTTCGTAAACGATCAAACATGAGTCAGAGGCCAATGCTACATCAGCTGACTCATTCATGACTAGCGAGTGGCGGATAGGATGGGAAATCCATTGTTTCAAGTGTCCTTAAGAAGGATGGGTCACGAGAATAAAAGTGAATGTTTTTAGATAAATTTATAAATAGTCGTAGAAAAGCGAACAGCTATTCGAGATCAAATCTAGAGATGAATTATTACCTATCTAGATCCAGAAAGCAGGTATCTTAGGCAGTAGATACACGATTTGAAGTTAACCATGATTGCACAATCACCATGTCATATTACAACAAAAAGCGTTGAATTCAGCTTTTTCCGGTGGGGTAAGTCCTTATGGCACATCCGTAATCCCACGCGATTACAGTAGCTAGGTCAAACCTATTTTCGTATTTAACACTGGACATGGAACCGAACATGTCGCGTTCACAATAGCACTTGTATTTATCTTTTTGTGGAATTGATTCATCACTTATTTTTACATTCCAACTCATTAGTTAATTGGAAAATCCCAAGTTGGGACTTGGGAGGAAAACAAACAAAAACGGAAAGATAAGGTTGGTTTTCCTGTTGGATATGTTCATGCGTCTCAAATACTGATATCCATTTTAAGAATCGCTTCGTTATTGTGCCAATATACACAAGGTGCTGTCGGTAGCGTTGAATCTGCGGCTGACATCAGCTGATTCATCCGAGCGGCCTTGCATGCGCCTCGCTCGACTGTGAGAACGAACGTACAAGACACGGTAATCACCTACTTTGCTGGATAATTTGAATTGAGCAAAGAAGTCTGTAATGACCTACGGAGCTGAGACATGGACACCCACGGTAGTGCTGGTAAACCAGTTCAAAGTCACGGGCTATGGAAAGCTTTGCTCGGAGTTTCTCTGAGTGATAGGATTCATTAGGATTCATACGACCGAGCACCAAAGCTATGCAAAAAGCTCAAATAATTAACAAATAATTAGCAAGCTGAAGTGACACTGTGTATCTCTCAAAGAACCGAAAACCACTGAGGTAAACGTGTTCTTAGGACACCGTCCAGGTGGGATGATGATCTGAGAAACACTTCAAGCAGATGTTGGATGCGGCAAGCTGAAGACAGGGCGCTGAGGCACTCGTTAGGGGAGGCCAATGTCCAGCAGTATGTCCAGACTATTATTGGTGGATGGCGAAAGAATACAGCAGTAATGACGTTTTACTATTATGTCGAAAGATGAGTTTTTGGAGGATCGGCATCTTACAAACGCGCTTCTGGATACTCAACGACATAAATGAAATGTTTGATTACTTTCTGAACGTTGATCACACGTATTTACTAGGAAATTTTATAAGTAATATCAATATGGATAAAGATTAAAGACGTAGTAGCTCACAGAAAATGGAGACGCAACAATGATGAATGAAAGTCAGTAAGTTCCTAAGACGCGATAACTGTCGCCGATCAAGTTTCGGAAACAAGGTGACATCGATGACCTCAAGGTGAGAGGCACCTCGCGTTTACACTAGTTCGACGAACCCAGCGTTTTATTTAGTTCCACATGAGTTATGCTAAGACGTGGTACTAATTGTTTCTATGACCATTCAAACTTTATTGTAGCTGAAATTGCCTCTAAGACGTATTGTATTGTACTACCTTGTCTTAGATTGTAAATTTCTGAAGATACTTTTAAACATATATGTCTGTATACATAAATATGATTTATGTAAACCATGCCTGTATATATAAATCCAATTTGATAAGTTCATGATATGTATACAATAAACAATTACAGAATTACAGTCACGATAAGACCGCACTGTTCTCATGAATTGAATGTATCAAAAACAAGGGTGAATAAAAAAAACTGTGTTTAATAAAGACTCCCACGATGCTTGTTACTCAATGACATTGGCGTTGAAAAATCAAGCAAAAACACCGAGGACGTCGCCTTTAGAGCTGTATTGTGGACACGAAAAAACACTTCGTATAAAAAGGAAAATTAAATAAAGTAATAAAAATTAGCCGTGTGTTGCTGGGGGGATAGAAGTAGAGTCCGACTAATTGAAAAAAAAAAACGAGATTAACGTGCACTTTAGAGGCACTTAACAAGGATGACCGTTTACCACCCCGGTTTCATTCCCTTTACAGTACTTTTCTCTATAACTTTTTTATGTTCGTTCATTTGTTCAAGGGTTATGGGTGTTTTTCTATTTATTTACTTAATAACGAATACTATTTAATAACCAATTACATTAGTTTACCGGAATTTAAGATAATTAGTTTTATTAATATACATTTAAATCTACAAAATTAATAGACTTAGTTAGGGTAAGGGTCCCTTAAAATTAGGTAGTGTATTGGGCCTTTAAGTATGTCCGTTGTATTTCTGTTGAGTACAATACTAAAAAAAAGAATAAAATAAATATTTAACACGTTGTACGCCACATCACCCACCGGTGAGCCTAGCTTACTTTTCCATTCGGGCCAAGCCAAAATCAGGTGATCGGTCATTTTCATCAACTTAAAATTTTAATTCCAAAGTTAATAAAATGAAGTAATTGGCATGGAAAATAAAAATAACCGACTTTTACCGTGTAGTTTTTAAGTTATCGTCAAAGGCTCACCGGTGGGTCCCGTGGCCTAGGGCGTAGGATTTCCTGTTTTCCGTTGGCGGGGGCCGCGGGGTCACAATGCGGCTCACCCCGCGCGCGCGCCGCCGCGCCTTTGGTATGGTGCGCTTTGTCGACATGTGACGATCTAATACGCTTTTCGCAAAAATGGATGAGTTTGATTTCGAGCTTACGCAAGAGGATCTAACGCAGTTGGATAACATTGAGAAAAAACTTCTGAACCAAAGTTTCCAATTAGAAAACAGATGAAAAAAAGAAGATAAAAGTAAAGTTAGAAGGACATGCCGCTAATGTAGAGGATTCTATCCCGGGATCCCGGTCGATTTTCGATCCCGAAAATTCTGGGATTACATTTTTTGAAATCCCGGGATTATAGGGATAAAGATTTTTTTTAAATCTGTTAGAAACAATAAAAAACAGAGCGCTATATATATTGTTAACACAAATTGTATAGGAAAATGTAAAAAAATTTTTAACGGAAACAAAGTAAAGGTACCTTTCAACGGGCATTGTATACGCTCCTCCTAACTCCAAGTGTGAGTTTTGTTGCAGGAGCGCATAAATTATCAATAAAAAAAATCATAGAAATGTTTGGTACAAGTTTTGCTCCCACTCGAAAACTAACAACCTAACAAGGTATTTTTCGTTTCCTGTTCGCTTTACCTTAAAAAGATTGAAATTCAAAGTGAATGCTTTATGGCTGTTTTATACGAGGTAAGTAACTGACGCCAGTGCCGAGACAGCGCTGGCGCCAAAAACTGTCGCCCACCGTTTACACGAGGCCAGTCGTCGAGGATATTTTGCTTGGTGCACACACGTTCGTAAAATGAATAATCGAAAACTACAAAAAACGAAAGTGAATAATTGTTTAAGAAAAATAACCTTTGTGATGATGCAAGAACTAATTGACATGTTCAGTTTTTTCGTCATCGTATCGCGGAGCGATGCAGCGTAGTCACCATACAATACACCGACAGTGACTGACTTCGGCATTTACACGAGAACAGTGGCGCTGGCGCGGGTCGCGGGGGGAGCGGACTTGCGCCGAAAAATATGAAGCGGGAATATTGAAGACAGCGCTGTCCGACAGTACTGCGCTGTCTTCAAAATCGATTTACACGATGGCAGTGGCAGGTCAGCGCTGACTTGTCTCGATTTCGGCGCCAGTTACTTACCTCGTATAAAACAGCCATTATTTCCAATTTGTAACATAAATTCTGTGACGTGTCCAAGAGTCCTGTTAGGTCTAAAGGAAATAAAGCACTTTGACTTTGAAACGTAATAAATAAGAAAAAAAGGCAAATCCGATCATTTCGGTTGACATCGGTATAGTTTTCTTTAATCAAATTTTATTTATCTAAACTAACTGATAATATATTCGAATTAGTTATTGTTTTATCAAATAATACAATTTATGTAACCTTACACAAGATAAAACACAACAAGCATTCCTTAAACAGGTAATCGATCATCTCTTCGGTCGCATCATGGTCAAATTGTAGTATGTATTTGCCTGTCTACCGTAAGAATGTAGATATAAACAAAGATCAGTTTTTTTTTTTATTTATAGTGTTTAATTACGTAACATTAAGCTTGTGTGATTTCAGTTGATTTCTAATTTGTTTTTGAAAGTAAATACAAGCTATTTTCTTATAATACTTAATTTTTTCAACTTTCTACGATCTCGGGATTATCCCGGGATCGAGTTTTACCAATCCCGAAATCCCGGGATTGAAAATAAAGACAACGTAATAGTCTTGGATAGCAAACAGGCCAAAACGAAGACGATAAAAGTGGTCACATATGGCCAAAGCTGTCCAAAAAAACCTTACCTTTTTTTGGATTGTTTCATAAGATCCAAAAATATTTTTTCTTTTGCTGAAGTAAATAAGTCTTTAAATTTGTATTTTAATAATTATTTGATTATTATTTTGTAGTTTTATTGTGCATAATAAAGGTTAGAAGTATTTTCTACCGTAACGTTAGCACAACCCTAGCATTATTACAAATACCTTGTTATATGTAAAAGTTTCTATTGGATTTCAAAACCACGCCGTCCGTATCGGCTACAGGGCCACGCGGCTCACTTCCATACGCGTTTTGTTTCATAGCTGCAATCTGTGGCTTGTAGGAAGCGTTTACGTCAAACCTCTGACGCGGCTCACCGGTGACCCCCGTGGCTCAAACGGCACAGTACGAGTAGGCTCACCGGTGAGCCCCGTGGCCTGAACGGAAATGCTCGATTTTTCACGAAGCGTTCAACGTGTTAAGGGAGATCCCATCCAAAAGATATATTTTTATAGATATCTATCATATATAGATAGTAGGTACGGAACCCATCGAGCGCGATCCGATTCGCACTTGATCGATTTTGTATTGTAAGCCACTTATTAATAAACGACAATACGGTTAATAATAAAAGCACCAGCGTTAAACGCCGGCTAATTACTGGTAAACGTCCGTGCAAACGGGATTACGCGACCCGACGACCCCCGCCACGGGGCGCTTTCATAGATTAATCCAGTTGTTGCGACACGTAACTAACACTATAGAAAATAAACTTACTTATAGGATTCGACACATAGGCAATAAACCAAATTAGTTCTCAATGCGACTTACTTTAAATATTTACAAAAATCACTCATCCACACTTGAATATTTTCAAACAAAATGACAAGAAATGTTTCTCCCCATTTTGCTAGTTGAGTTCTAATACATTAATTAACTAAAACGCTACCGACCATTCTAAACAACTTAAAAATTAATTATGGCACGACAAATTATATTCCACCCAAATTGAATCAAGATATTATTTCAGGGGCGAAATAAAAGCAGAGGGGTTGTTTTGTGATGTTAATTTTGGGAAATGAAACGGTCATAATTCGCTACTACGATTGTGAGGGTAGGCTGGGCTTTTTATGTGGAACAGGGCCGAGTTGATGATAGGTTGAGCTACTGGACCCAATATTCAAATACGCGAGGAGTTCAGTTACCTTTTCGTTGGTCCTGAACAACTAATAAATAGGAAGGATCGATTGTACTGTGTCATCGCAGCGTAGCAAAGCCACGCAGTAACATGATAGGAATAAAATGCAATAACAATGAAATGTAGGTTAAGGGCGTAGCATTTGTGTCTCGAGTTGATGCGACTGAGTAAAATGGTTGTGATATTATGGGAATAAAATCGATTGATGGGTTTTGTTTGGTTAACAACGATAAGGAAAACGTCGAAAGCGTATTTCTGTGTCATACTTTGTAATAACTCTTAAAGTATTCGACAACAGTGGTTTAATGTTCAACGATTGTTTAGACGTTTTAGACACAAGTTTTCATATGTAGTTACCTCTTACTCTTATGTATTTAACCGACGAATCTGCCTAATTGTCCCATTATCTTTTGGTGAACACTAGCCTTAATACCCATTATGATAACCTAACCAGCAATTATTTAAAATCATAGATCACGGTTTAAAAACACCATGAACAGAACATTATATTACTATTTGACTATCTTGAAGATCTTTGATTAAAAAATATTTCGTTGAAACTTACAAATGGGAAGCTATCTGTTACACAATGGTAATTGTAGACAATAACAATCTGAGGCCATAAAAATGAAAAAAATATGTTTAACTTAAATCAGTTCAAACTGAACCTTATAACTTTAACTGAAGATTCAAGAGATGAGTACGCAATATACGTATAATAAGTCTAAGTTACTTAATCGCCTCCTTGTAACAGTTTGTTATCAATCAGGTTACAGGCGTGACATACATTTTGCTAGTAAACACCGTCAACTTGCGTTTCATAGAAGATTCACTATAGTTTTTTTTTTAGTTTTCTAGGATTACTAGTTTCAGCCCTCTACAGTCCAGTGTGTATGAAACAAGGTGTCTAGTAGCCTACGAGCATGAAACTATTCTACTGCTATCAAACTACGACAATTAGTGCGTCTCTAGCCGATAGAGGCGTTGCAAGGGGCCAAATGAAATGGAAAGAGGCGAAAACTTTTATCGTCATCGTAAACCAATGTATAACTGGCTCTAAGGACTCTGGTGGTTTTCACGGAATTATCACACAATATCATTGTTATTAATGTACCGACACGTCGCGCCTACTTAACAAATCTATGCCACAGAGTTTATTCATAGCCGTAAAGTCCGTTGTAAATTATTCCTAAACCCACACATACATTTAAGGACAGTGACGTGGAACTAGCTTTTCATTAATTATACAGAAATGGTACGTCCTGTCCTCGTTCCCGTCAAAGTTTCAATACTTCACTCAGTATTGGGGCTATCTGTGACAAGGCTGAGCGTGGACCACCTGAGAAACGATTCCAAGTGTATATCGGTGGCCAGCGAAGCTAGACCTGCAGTGATGTATTGTTCAGTTCACTGACAGAATGTTGCCACAGCTCTTGCTGAAATGATGTCAACGAAGGTTGCTTCAAGTAAAATTTAGCACGCAATTAATAGTCTGACACCTTGGCATGACATCAATCCTAATGCTGTAGTAGTTATATTCTTTTTTATTGTTATATAAGGAAATTATAGCAATCGATGAATTAATTTGCATATTGTCTTAACCATTATGTTTTCCTGTATCTTTAACATTCCACGTTGACAACGGAAGCAATTATCATTCTATCGATGCATGTAATCACAAATTTATCAAGGCGCTTTGTCTGTTATACAGTCGCTTGAAAACAAACGTAATTTAAATAGATCCAATTAAACCAAAATAGGTTTAGAAGCTAAGTAGAGCTTGTGTTATGAATACTAGATGACTGATATATTTGATAAAATACAATACATTTTAGATATTATTTATAATACTCATAACAAATATGCAGGTTGTACACATATTTGTCCTAAGGCAGGAATCTAACCAGCAAACTCCTGCGTCGCTGGCGGACCTTCGCTCACCGCGCCACATCGGTCGTCAATCAATCAACGTAGTTATAAATACAGAAATTTCAAGCCGTGACAAACAATTTAATTACAGAGATATTAAATAATCGTGATACGCGGAACGCTATAAATAGTTAATAAACATTGGCAGCTATCGGGTGAAAGGCCTGAACTGTATCAAAGCTATCTGAGATGGAATTGCGAGTTTCCAAGAGTGGGTAGACCGCACCCCGCCCTGCCGGCGCCGTCGGCGACGTCTACAATAATCCGGGTGGCAACTGGCAACAGCAAGCATGACGTCGCGCACTCACCTTGACTCACTTTAGTTGCCCCGTTTGCATTACGATGTTTGCTAGCTCGGTACACGTGATTACTTACTGTAGCTATAGAAAATATGCGCTTACTTTCTCATGATTGATCACAGCACAGAAGACAGGCCAAGGGACCTTCTCTAAGACTCGAGTTCACCAACAGTTGGTTAAATTTTAAACAGTTGTTTGGACGTTTTCATACGTTCAACGTCAAAGTGAACCAACGAAGCTGCTTAATTTATCTTTACTAGCGATTCGCACGGGCTTATTATAGGTACATATAAACCTTCTGAATCAGTCTACATATTAAAAAAACGCGTCAAAATCCGTTGCTTAGTTTTAAAGATCTAAGCATACATAAAGACAGACTGCGGTAAGCGACTTTGTTTTGTTTTATGTAGTGAAGTGAACAACAGCCTTAGCAACAGTCGGTTTACATTCATTGCTTTGAATAAAATAAGCAATCACGATTGTTCCTACCCTAAACATTGTTTGGAATAAAATGACTGCTAATGTTGCCATGCCTGTCACTAATCGTAAGACGCTGATCCGCCGTATGATTGAATACAAAATAAATGACGTAACTTTATTAGGTCACTACACATGTACAGTAAGCAAAACGCAACATAACTCACTAGCTATGATTGCAAACAAAAACAAGACAAGCAGAATAGACCGTTTTCTTGAGAAACTACAACGCGTTTACATTATCCGATTATGTTGAATCAAACAATACCGCGATTCAAAATCAGATATTTTTTGTAAACAAATGAATTAGTAACCAAAGGAAAATTGTTGGATCATACTTATTTTACGACACTGGTATCATAAGAGCCAGTTGCAGGAGCTCTAAAAATTCGTGGTTTTGACAGTTTTCATTCTTTATTCCTTTGGTCTCTTATTCGTTATCGAACTCGAACTTGCATCTTTTTCGCTGTGCTTGAGCAATTACGCGTTGTTGAAGTTTTTTTTTTAGTTTTAAGTAAGGTTTCATTCATAAATGACATTGTTTACAGAAAATATCTTTTCTAAATTAGAGTAGAACATTGATCTTTAAATGAAGCCGGTTTAAAAGATTAGTCCCTATTAAAATAGCAAATGAGTAATTTAGGGAACATTTTATTATAAACAATACGGACGATGTGTACTTGATTGATCTCTTCTAGGCAACCTTGAGAAAATTGAAGCTACGTTTTACAACGACCGATTTGGTTAGACTTAATATATTTAGATGATGTGTTTTTGCAAAAATTACAAAAACATTATTAAGTACGTTATATTAAAAATAGGTAAAAATCTTCTATCGGAACATACTTTAGTCCTGTCTTGGAATTTAAGGAATGACTTACGCGGTGTTCGCTACCGAGCGAAATTCGATGCGGTAATCCTAATGTCACAAAAATACTTGATGGAATACCGCGGACTATTCGAAACCGATCGCGAAATCCAAGCGTAATTTACTACTCTCTCTCTCTCTCCGTTGAACTGTACAGGCCTTTAGGGTAGTTCAATGGTGGTTGAATCGTTCTTGATGCTAAGCTTCGGATGGTGTAAGCAAGCCTCTTGTGAATGGGCGATATTAATTACAAGCAGATAGCTCAAACAGCTGATGCTCCGCCATTCGTGTCGCATCAACACGATAGTATTGATGGAGCGAAAGCGTGGTAGACTACGGCGTGCGCGATTGTTTTTGTTCAGATTCCTATCTAACTGTTTCTTGTAATGAGTAAGCTGTTTTAAATATTAACATTTGAAAGGCTTAAATTTAAAAAAGTTGCAAAGCGAAATAAATATTAGCGCAAATATTTTACGACTCTGGTATCATTAGAGCAATTTTCTTTTGGTAGCTTTTTTAATATTTTCTACCGTCTTTCGTATGTTTTCGAACGTATGTATTTCTTTGAGCGTATATATCTCTGTGAGGATTTTTTACTTTGCATGTTTTTGTCTCATCAGTTTTGGCACAGAGGATTCGTAATTGTTCATAAATGTCTTTGTTTAAAAAAAAATATCTGGGATTATAAATCAGACAACAGCTAGCTATTACATTGAATCTAACAATAATATTACTACCATAATAACATCTTCATTTAGAACGTTATAAACTATGTTAAACAAACACAGATTCTATTTAAAGTTAGAAACAGATGTTGTAGTTTGTTACAAGAAGAAAAATACAAAGCAGAAATCGCGATACAGTCAATCGAACAGTCTAGACTTATTCAGAAAGGGATAAAGAGAGCAATCGCCCGTTTACCGTTGTATATTCCACTGTAGCGAATCTCTCCTTGACTTGAACCGTATTGGCATCGATATGTCAGTTGCGAAATCCGCCCACAGACCAACCAGGCGTTACTCATTGTCGCCTATTGCGGTTCTTTAGTTGCTTCACACCGCGTTCAATGCTCTGTAGCAGATTTGGCCGGTAACAAAGTAACACTGTGCAGCAAAGCTTTGAGTCATCGTGACCGGTGTCTGGTTTGTTTTGAAATACTGTGCCCACTTCGAAACCTACCTACGTCGAACTGATTCGGGTGAAGGCAATATTTTAAACTCAAGAGACTAGCATTACATGCAAGTGGTAAAAACGGGTGACTTACACGCCATCAGAAAATAAATCAGCTTTAGGTAATAATACTTTTAGAAAACGCTATTGGCGTTTCACTCGTAAATGTAGAAATCTATTGTCAGTCAGCGGAATGCAAAAAATATGACGCAATTGGGTCATTTGAAACCAATAACTTCGGTCAGCGAAACCGCATTGTGGATATAGAGAGAGAACGAATAACAGGCAGTCATAGACTCAAGGCTAATCTATAATTAATATGGATTAGAATTAATCTTCAATTTCGATTCACCGACGGTGTTAGATTCGATACGTCGGTGAATCGATATGTATAGCAGATTTCTCAAGAAAAAATCTGACTATTTGGTTTGTGAAAGTTAATACCGATATTCTTAGAAAGTAAAAGACAACTTCGCCTATTGTTTACAAAATAAAACGGATGATTCACCAATACACAAGAGCATGCATTCAGCATATCATGCAGGGATTTCCGTAGCTTGATCTTCCTAATGCGTCAGAGCCAAAAGCTGGCGAAGCGCCATGTAAACACACCACCAAATAGGGCAACGACCACCTTCCAAACGCAAATAGAACTATCTATTTATAACCGTTCAAAAATACACTGACGAGGGGAGTCCCACGTGTCCCGGACAAAGAGATTAATTGTCTTTAGCTGAGCATACGCGCTTCAACGTTTTGAACCAACTCATAAAGTTTTTTATTATTCTCATCATAATAAACTGAAAATAAGGATCTCCTTACTTGTTTACAAACAAAACTCATAGCCCGACATTAAGATGAAAGAGATATTACGTTATAAATAGAATTAACTACCAAATAACTCGCGTAATTTGAGTTAGTTAATTTGAATTAAGATCCGTACAACGATTTTCAAGCTAGATAATGAGTGAAGCTAGATAAAGGTAATTTTTCCACGTTCCATGAGACCGTTATTTGTAGCCTGCCGGGTCGGCGACGGATCGCAGAAGCACCCTTTTTGTAGAATGGCTACAAACCAACCGTTTGAAAACCTCTATTAAATACCTGATCTTCGTACAAATGCTGAGCTACGTTAAACTATCCCTACCCTACTTCTCTCTCTAATCCCCAAATCGTATTTGATCTCCTAATCTCACACCATTTATTACAAAATTACTTAATAGGACCCCCGTAGTGCATGTAATATAGGGCATTCAACTAAATGGCTTCGTTTTGTAGACTGCCTAACCGTTTTACATACGAGCTCAACAATCCGATGGCGACAAATACAAGGAAAACTATGACGTTTTATTGTTCGGACAACCACCAACGACGCAGTGAAAACTTAACACGTCCACGCGACTGTTAAAGGTCATGCTAACTCTAGTATAAAACTACGACGAAAGAAATCATTTACGTAAAGGGAAAACGTTTTTCTTGGAAGGTTATACGCGACGCAACAAGTTTTTTTTTTCACCGAATGCAAAAAAGAGGAGTTTCTCAATTTGACTGTATGTTTTTACGTGTGTTCCTCAGATCTTTTTAGGTAAAACGATGTTGATGATCTTCTCATATGGTCCAATTTGATCAAGATCTGAATTTTGAATTTTTGGACTTACCCTTAATAATACAAATGTTAATTTAATGAGTACATTTGTGTTACATTGTTAATTTTTTTTGGTAAGTAACTAGTACACCACAAATTATTATGTCGACTTTGTAGTCAGGATTTTTTTGGACTAGTAGTGAAAGATTTTATAAACTTCGGAACGAAGCTCATGAGGACAAGGGTTTCTGTCTGAACAAAGGAACTCTAAATCAGCCTTGACTGGTAATTATACAAATTTAAGACCGTGGCTTTAATTTGCCAAAATGCGTTATTCCATGCTATTGTTAATTACAAGTTTGATGCCTTCCGTATCCTGATTTATTTCTGAGGTTTTGTTGCGATGCCACCTATATAACTCGGTTCTAAAATCACAACAACAATTTATGAATGAAACTTAACAAAACTGATATTAAATGAAAAAACATGGCACTTCAACAACGCATTATTGCACAATCGCAGCGATAAAACTTTAAATACGAGTTTGAAAACGGACGAGAGGCGAATAAAACAATGAAGCTTTCAAAAGGAAATGTTGTTTCGTTCGACCTTCTGCGATTTTCTCCGATGATATTAATTGTCGGAAAATATTTTTCATTGGAAGTATTGTAAACCGCTTCAAAAATATCTAGGTTTGAAGAACCAAGTAGACTTTTCCACCTCTTACATCTTTCTACCCTTTGATCCCGCATATTCAAGACCACGTTTTTTTGTCATTTATTAATACAGTGATCATGATCACTCATTTATTACCATCAGCTACATACAATTTAGCACAAAGGTCGTTTAGTACGGGCAACGCACCTTTGTCATTCGTAGATTTAGATACCGAATAGTAAACACCAGTGACGTAACGAAATTGAAACCGAGATGCACGCAGCTGTTTTCCCTGAATGGAGTGATATCAGTAGGTCATTGTATAGCTCCTATAATTTCTTATTGATGCAATAACGTGCACCTACGCAAACGCCTGCGACCACCCACGAGTATCGAAAGGTCTGAGCAGACAATCAAGCCATGTTTGGCTTCTCCTATGACCTTGCGTAGGATGGTGGAAAAACAATTTGAGAGAGCTTATGTTTTGAGAAAATTTTAGGTTATGAGGGCATTTGGTTTGTCTTTTTTATCAGAAATTGAAACGTACTGCTTACCTCGTTTATCAGTTTGTAGGTTTTGATGAGGTCCACGCTGAGCTTCCTTAGTGGTGCTGCTGAGGGGTCTCGAAAGTGTTGTGGTATTCGGGCCTGCATTGCCTAGGCAAAAGACATATATTAGTTCCATAACTCGGCTTTTAACAAGCAATTTCATAGAAAAATAACCAGGTCAACAAGCACATAAGCATTTGGAGAATAAGCGTTACACATGCAAGGGTTTCTATTAATCCCTAATGTAAAAATATTCAACAGGGACCAGGATTGTATTAATACACGAGACCGTTTGCTATTTATAAAATGTTTTAGATTTTATTCTACTTGTAATAAAGCATACAACATTCAAGCCCTTTTAGCAAACCCGAAGCTAAAATCAGAACGCCCGAATAACATTGGAAAAGCTCTGTTAATTAACCTAGTCTAGACGAAGGGCACTATCGCGAGTACATCGCAGTGAAAGAGAACTTGAATTGTACAACTTGTACAAGGTAATTAGTGGCAGTTTATTGGCTAGCTAATTTATTAACCTGCGCATTGTCTAGACGGGTGGAGGTTCTTTTTCAAACAACATGGTAGAACTCATTTATGTTGTTCCAGTGTTTTTGTTACAACAAACTGAGATAAATCAGTGGTGATTTTGAATTCCAAATAAAATTTTGAATGATAGAGAAAGGAGATGTTTTTTCAATGATATAAACATAGCGATAAACCGCGCTGTTAATTTCTGTACACGAATAATCAAATTCTGTTCGATAGCAAAAAAAATAAAGGATCTTATAGACATGTACCGTGATTAGTCATTCCGCCATCGCAGCCTAGCGGATGTTAATGTAAGGGTCATCTTCTTCCTCGTTGTCTCACAAACTGTCTCGTGCATTTACCTGGAGAGGGGTACGGTAGCTGGCGAAAGCTCGAGGGTTGCGCTCTACGGCGCTCACCTGAATGTCAGAAGGTGCAGCCATGGCGGCCAGCTGCTCCTCGGCCACCAGCCTGCCATAGAGGGGAACATGCCGCCGGTCGCCAGCGGCAGACTCAGGCATGCCACCACCAACTGCCCCCACTGAAACAAATGTCACTATGGTATATCTCAACATTAACCATGCCTGAGAACGGTTCCCTCAACATTTGTGTTTCAACATAGATTTACCCGCTAATACTACTGGTTTTATTCAGCTCAGATGCTTGATATTTTACAAACATTCATTTTATTATTTTTCTCTAAAAAGATTTGATTCTCCAGAACAATGCCACCATCAAACTGCGATCCCCAACCTGCATGCCCAGCGTGGGGATTATGGGCATTACCGCTAAATGATACAGTAGTTGGCGCTCATTGAGGGAGGCCTATGTCAAGCAGTGAACTAATATAGGTTGATGATCAAGATAATTATGATTGTGTCGGAAATTTTCTTCAAGTTGCAGTTGGTTTATTGACAATCGACATTTTTTTCTATATCCTGCAGTGGTAAGTTATCATATATAGCAAGATAGCTAAGTCTATCAGAGATTGATGAACAATCGTGTGAAATTTAAATAAGCGGTAGGTATTATAGGTATATAAGCCGGTTCATTAGAGAAACGAATCTAAAATGGCGACTTGTACTTGCGTTGACAGATAGTACAGATAGCATCCAAAATTTCAGATCAAAGAATTTTTCAAGTTATAAGTAATAAAAACAAGACCGGGTCGTATTTATTTCAAACTAGCTGATGCCCGCGACTTCGTCCGCGTGGTTTTTTTTTATTCCTTGAATTATAATAATTTGTAGATCGAAATACCTTATAATGCTTCTTTGAAGACAACATTCGAAAACTCAACAGAATAACAATAGGTAACAAATAAGTAACAACGGAAAGATAACAGAAAATTATACCAACGAATTCATCAAGACAGCGTGAAAGCAAATCAAGACTGTTTTTTTTCTGCATACTGTACGCGCGTGAGTGAGTATAGACGGCACTAGTGTGCAAGCGAGAGGCCATGATAAGTGCCGCCATTTAAGATTCGTTTCTTTATTGAATCGGCTTATACCTACTGTATCACGGCATCGAATGCCCAAACACATATCTCAATCAACATTAAATTGACGTCTGATTTTCTTATTAAGATATTATCTAAACTGAATTAATTTAGTTTGTCGGACTTTGTTTTCGTTTGACGAGAAAGTTACAGTGAGTATTTCGGTCACAGCAGAGAAAATAAATGCGTTGGTATTTGCATTGTCTTCGCGTGATGCGATGTGCATTGCATTACGTTCTTTTGCATCATCGTTACAATGTCAACATTCAACACATATCTACACGCGTTCACGACACGATCATCAGCGTTACAGTTGGTAGAAGATCTCTTCTGGTCGACATAGATTTGCGAGGGACGGAAAAAAAAGATAAATCAAGAGACTCAATTTAATATTGCCGGGTGTTTTTATACAATAACAAAATACCTATTATATTAAAATGTACCTATTATGTAATCAGTAAGCCAGCCGGCCAGAGAGTGGAATGAGCTCCCTGCGTCTGTTTTTCCGTTAGAGACTAATGTGAATAAGTTCCTTCTGGGAAAGCGTGCTCCATCTTAGGCCACATCTTCACTTACCTGAGATAGTGGCCAAACGTTCGACCATTTCTAATAAAAAAAAGTCATCCATTACTACCCATAACACAAGGTCTGCCGAGCTTGGAGCTAGATGTTGCTGTGTGGATTGACCAGCATCATATATTTATTTTTAATACGGGAGTATGCCTTATTTATAGACATCCTTTCAGCAATCCTGATGCTTCGAGGTAACTTAGATAGTTGTGAGTACAAAACAACGTCGTAAAACAAAGTAGAGGTATTTATCCTCGTTGAAGGTACATTGTACAACTACACATTCACCGTTCGGGAGAAAGTGCTTGATGGTTTCAAAGTACACTGAGCACACCGATGAGTCATTTCACCCATTGTGTATTATTCTAGGTGTGAATGTGAACTTTATCGTGTTCAATCCAGAGGTCGCAGACGAGTTAATTCAGTCTTATTTATGTACCGTCTGGCACGACGTGACATTTCATAATAAAACACCAACGTTCGGCTCAAAAGCTACTTGTGCGCGAAAGTTTGTTGAACGTCTCGCGAGTCTTCATTAAATTACTTCAAGGTAACTCCAAATTGGGCTAAGTTTTTGGAGCATTGTCTTTTTAGTCTCGAACGAAACTTCGAGTAGGTACTTCATCAACTGCATACAAGAACTTATTAGTGTTTTGTTCTCAGACACATTTTAGGCTAGGTGATGCTGTGTGAAATACCTAGCACTATTTAAATATTAAAAGGCGTTAAGTTGGAGGCGATAACCTTGAAAATCTAACCTGTCTGAAGTTATCACGAATACAACCGATCAGGTGAAATCACGTGACAACAACAGTACCAAACCGTCAATATTGAGGCCTATTATCAGTACCTACGCACACAAACAGCCGCATCCGTGAGTGTACATGTGCGGGTAGCATGCACATTTGACTCTATTGGCACACATGCTCACGGCATGCATAACTGCGTAGTTTAATGTACACCGTGTCATGTGTGCGAAAATTCAGTGTGTGAACTTGTCTTGGTAGAATACTTGAATGTAAACAAACCTAGGTACTGTTCAAAGTTTAACTAGCATTAAGAAACTAGCTGTGCTGACCTATTTACAACGCCAAATTATTTTCATTGCACACAAAGAGGTCACTAGGTTCTTACGATAATAAACTTTGGTACTAAATGGTGAGCTACGAGTTGCTCAGTACCGTAGATTCTAATCTATGCACTGAATCAAAGATAATTCAGAAACCATTTAAAATTGTTAAGCCCTAATCGTTAGTGTTTTACAAGCCAGAGAGAAAAAAGGTACATGTTTTTTTTTTTGTCAATGAAAAATTTCAATTGTTAGAAAGAATTTCTGTTGTAAGTACATGCTGCTTGGACATTACAAATCATAGGTAAATAAATTAGCATTTTTACGATTTGAAAACACAAAAGTATACCTACAGGGAGAAATTCACAGTAAGTATATTTTTTTACGAACGAGAGACTTTGTCATGGCAGGAAAAGGTTCTCGGCTGATATTCTGCCTAAACCATTCAAATGCAAGTCAAGCCGGTATTTCCAAAAAGGTTTGTTATTCTTGTGAAAAGTTTCAGCAGTAGGCCACATCGCAAAGGCCTCATTCCATACATTCGATGACATACATGTGCTAAAATGATGAGCATCCGGACGGCTCCGGACACAGCGGATGAATGGTACGAGATACAAGACGGCCGCGCCGCTCTCAACGATTGAAAATCAGGCCGCATCCGCCTATTAGCATTATGGACGTTCTTGCTTTTGTTCAGAGATATCAGACGAAGATTTTTCTTAATTCCGCATTACTGTTTCCGCAGTTAGCTACATGAATAATGGAATGTTACAATTTTAATATAATAATGATAAAAAAGGTTTTTTATGATAAGATTTATTTTATTGTAGAGAAAGTATAGTAAGAATTTATTAATTACCACCTTCTGTTATCATCGGGATTGTTCACAAGGTTTCTGGGTCTTGGGTCCGTAGTTAAATATTCACTGGTATTTTGGAATAAGGCGCTAATTTGCCAAAGCAAAAGGTATGAAAATGGGGCTATATAATCTTGAATCCTTTAACTCAATCGCTGAGTATACGGTCATTTATCGCACAGGCCTCTGTAACGAGGCTTTTTCATTTATCAAAAGTTATGTCGGGCAACAATAATGTTCGCATTACAGCAAAGGCCGGAAATCCACGGAATTCACTGGCACATGATACTTTCCACAATACGCCATAGGATAACAAACGCCATGCAATTCTGCGCAAACAATAACACTGCTGCGGGTGTTTGTGCTGCATTATTATCTTAAATTATCTACACTGGGAGATATGTTTGTCACCGTGTCAATTGTTTGTTGTGTAGACGTGATTGATGCATGGTTGGATGATTCATATTTTTGTACAGAAGCATAGATTTCAAGACATTGCACAAGACAAGTTGCTTTAGTAGAAACAAGTGATTTCACAACCACAAATAAATAACTTCTTACAACGAACAATGAGAGTCAGGCCAAATCACATGGCATGACTGTATCAAGTATTGTCGACTAAATTGGAAATGTTTCTTTCAAATCGCTAAAGCACAAAAGGCGTCATGCACTAAAAGACCAATTCGGCGTAGAAAAGCCACGACACGGGGAGATCGCACGCGATCCTCACGCTCGTGTTCCAACTACTCAATAATCTATACCGGTGCAGCGGCGATACATGAATGATGATACAATAACAAATGGATGGCTTACTGCGCAGTAGGTTCAAGATAAACGGACCTCTTTGATAACTAATGGAGATTGAGCGGGAATTCCAGTGCGTACGTATGTTTTATGAAGCGTCATCGCTTCACCTATTTAGGTATTTAATAAACAGTTTGTATTTATTACATTAAAAACTTTCGTGGTTTGAAGAGTTCATTACGACTGTATGCGGGTAAACTAGGAGCAAAGTTTTTGTTGAAAGAACACCAACATGTCATCTCTTAACAAGGGACTTCTTTAAGTTAACCCGTAAGTCCACAGTTAACCCTCTAACGGTCACCATGAGTTTATAATTTTTTTGCATTCGGCGACAAGACGCGATGCAAGGTAGAATATAAAAGATAGGCCAAGAAGAAGCAATTGCGCATTATTTGTAAGCAGCTACGTAAGCGAAACTGCGGATAAAAAATTGTTGATAGGGGACAATGAACTTTCAAATGAATATGGAAAATTCCAAGAAAACACACGCGTCTACGTAACATGTCCTTACATGGATGCGTGACGTTTTTGGGTGTATGGCAATTAGCAGTTTAGTCTAGGTAGAACCAACTATAATGAGTAATGCCGGACAATACACTTTGCTGATGAGAAGACCTTGGATGGCTGACTTGGCTACCCATTTACTGCGAACTGGAAAAAAGTGGATTAGCAGGTTCTCCGACTTTGCCTGTCAGGGTTATAATAATCGAAGGCGCTTTAACATACTACAGTTTAATCCAGTTGAATTTGCAAGAAAATAATTTAAATTAAAGTTTAAGTAACGGTCTCAATAAAACAAAAGTTTAAACTCTCCCTCGACAAGCTCAACGGCCTCAAACAATGCCTAGGTAAGACAAACGTAATGTAATAATAAGGCATTTCACACCCTAAAGTAGAAGTGTTGTGGAGGCACCGCGCTGAGGCCGATGTACTCATCGCTACGTCACGCTCAAAGCCATTCGGAACCGGCCAGTGCCGACCGACAACCTGCGGTAGGTATGCGAGGAATGCGACTAGCCCGGCAGATTGGCGTGGGAGGTACCTTGCACCTACCGGCGGCGGCCGTTTGCTGTTCTTACAGTTTCCACAATTATTTCGCTAGCGCATCGCTTTTCGAATTGAAACTATTGTTTCGCGTTACAAGCAACACGAGGACTACCAGTCATTGTTAACATAGTACTAAAATAAGTTATGACTATTATTGGACATTCAGAACGCGCTCCCAACAATTTTGTTGAGAAAACTCGTGTGAACTTTGAATTATACAACTTCGTACTAAGAGATGGATGTTAAAGCATCGCATGCAACTGCGCAGTTCTAGATTCGAAGAATCTATTGAGGCTATCCTTGACGCATAACTGGGCGGGCACTAGCACCAGAGCGATCCGATTACTTAAACTCACCATCGTGGGTTTCAGTCTCTGTGTCAACCATCTCACAGTTTATATTTATACTATAGGGTCACAGAAAATCACTTAAATCCGCTTATGGTGATCGCGTAACACTTTTACACGGGAAATAGATGTCAACGTGCATCGTGGGTCCATTCACTAACAAAGTCCATTGCCTTTTTATTGATAAGCATCCGTCGACGTGCAGACATTGTGTAGTGGTGTTGGGCGCTTGATGCGCAGTAGTGGTTGTTAAACAATCAATCTGTCGGGGCGCATCAGGGCAGCGTCGCCGATGTCGCGTCCTTGCCCGCGTCACACGCTTGTTATTGTTGTGAAACAATGTTTATACACGTGGCTATGTTGATTTGATGCGTACCTCAAGTAACTCGATAAGGACGCTATGCCGGCGCGGCTCGCTAGCTACAACTAACGCGCGAAACTAGGGGGTGCATTTCGAAATTTCGAAATTTCGTAAATTCGAAATTCGTAGGATTTTTTTGCCATTTTTCAATTTCGAAATTGGAGGCCTCAATTTCGAAATTTCGAAATTTTTGGTTTCCATGATTTAACCACGGAAGAAATAATAATATGGGTACCTTGTATACCAACACCTCATTATAATACCCCCCGACCAGTGCTGAAGCTCTCTAGCTGCAATAAGTAACCGTCTGAGGAGGTGTCTCAGCTCCAAAATGCTGGATGCCCTAACTGTTTAAGAGCTTGCTTATTACCAACCACAGTAAAATATATTACACCGTGCCACAGACACAAAGTTCCTATATATAGAATGAAATACGCATATAGGTAATTAAAAAAAGTCGTGTTTACATAATTTGATTTCGCAAAGGTTTTTTTCATATCGTCCATATAAGTACATCGACGTAAAATCAGAGAAAAAAGTTTATTTAGTATCCGGATAGTTACCGGATACTAAATAAACACTACAGATACAGCTATATGAGGATCAAAAAGATGAATCAGGAACCCGTGAAGTCAGAATCTACACAGCTGGCTTCAAAACCGTAACAGGGATGGGAGCCGGCGCTCACTTAATGGACCTCTTATGCATATCAATAACGCTAGGAGATCACAGCTCCATATTCTAATGTGAATGTGTAGCAATAGCCCAGAGAGCTGTACACAACAGAGGAATCAGCGACGAAGGCGTACGTATTCTCTTTGACAGCGCTGCCATACTCAGATCCCTGGAAGGTAACAGCTGCAAGTCCATTCTTGTGTTCGAATGTCACTTAGCATTAGAAAAGATAAGAAAGACCAAGAACAGGAGCATCATTCAGTGGATCAAGGGGTACAGCGGATTACTAGGAATGATGACGCCGCTCATTAATTGACACGCAGGGGATCGGAGATGATTACAGAAGGATCATTGCCCTTCCTACCTCTGCCATTCTCTTTGCTCCAGATATGGACTAGGCTCAGAACTATAGATATGCATAAAGAGCGACGACACACCTGTTTGAGTGCAGACAAGTCAGAGCAGCGCTTCCATTTATATAGATATCACCGACGCTAACAAATCGCTTCTTTTACCTAAATAGATTGGACATGCATATCCTGGTGGAAACACTAACGGGACGGGACACTGCCCACTAAATAAATAGTTATTAAAAATTGGAACGACGGACAATCCTCTTTGCAGAGGATGTCTCAGCGATGATGAAACAGCTGCCCAGGTAATCCTTGAATGCAAGCGAATAACAACACAATGAACATAAATCCACAACTTGCCGAGGTCATTCCGCGAAACCTGTGAAGAATGAAGATCTCAGGAAGATTCTGCGCTTCGGGATAGAGTAAGGCTGGCCATGAAATCGACCTGATTGGCCTCGCCCCAATCTGATACTACCCTCAGGGTCAAATTGGCTGGCTCTGGCGTTAGACAGGTACCTGTCTATCACGGTGCCATCGTTTACGTATCCAATAATATCGGTCTGGCGTCTCATTGCTAGGCATCAGCGACACGACTTGCTTCGTTGCTTCGTCACTGCTATACGTGCAGTGCAAGCGCCTCGGTGACACTTGATGTAGTAAAATTGAAGTATTTTAATAATTTTTATATTTTAGATTAAGGAAATCACTTTTCCGACTCTAACTCTATCTGTAAAGAAAGGGAATCACAGATCTCATCATCATCAGAGAATAAAAGTTATATTTTCTGTCCGAATTTCGAAATTTCGAAATTGAGATTCCGAATTTCGAAATCCAGTTTCGAAATTGAAAAACATCGAAATTGGACCCCCTACGCGAAACAAACCTATGCTATAACCGAATAGGAGGCCACGTGATACAGGTAGATGACAAACGCGACGGTAAACTTTACGTTGACCGATCGACGCGTTATCGCTGGTGAACGATCCAAGGTTAACTACCTACGACGCTTATCATTACACATACTTACCTACTATGTATCATTGTGACATTTGATTTGTACGAAGTCCGGTTGTGAGAGAGGTAACATCAAAATTTTACCGGATACATTTTACTCCGACATCGTTATTAATTACAGAACTCGAGAGTATTAGGTAAAAGCGAAGGAGCACCACTCGAACAGTCATATGCATAAAACTACACGAATTCCTTTTCTCCCGGGTACTGCCAGCCACGCAATTTCTCCGATTGTATGCAAATCCTCGTGGCAAACAAAGAATGAAAAAGCACCGTCACAGACGTTCGTTCCATCTCACCTGCGCATCCCCTGTTCGTCTGAGCTGCCGGCAACTGGGTAAACAACGACGATATTATTCTTGAATAGATCACATCTCATTACATATCGACCGCAGGCTTGTCGAGCACGCTTTTATTAGCCCGTCTACGGCCAGTGAATTATTCAGCGGGAATTCTATTAAGCACTTAGTAGAAGAATAATGCATCCAATGGATTCTGGAGATCGAGTTGGGTCAGGAACGGCGGGCTGCGTTTATACTGTTTCCATAATTTAATCACCTTGACCCTTAACACCGAAAAATAGGATCCATTTGTTTTGACCCATAAATGAAAGTAACTTGAAACATTATAAACTAAAGGTGTTACGAGTCTCATCAGAATCTTTATTCGTTTGTAACGAGGCGCAATTATTTATTATTTATATATTGCCTCATATATTCTAGTCGCTAGGCGAGTAATCTACAAGGTAAAGACTAATTGTCATTGGCTTTGTGATACTTAATTATTGAAGACCTTGCGATTACCTACTTTAATTCCGTCTGTTGTTAACATCTTTATAGTCACTACGTATGCAACCAAGACATTTATTCGAGCATTAGGTAATACGTAAAACCTATGAAATGTTATAAGTCGTTATAATTTGGCGCCAATACATTTTTATTTTATGTTATTATTTAAAGAACACAAACATCATAAACTTCTATTATTACCATACATCCACTCTATACTTCAAATAGTTTTCCTTGCTATTAATTTGCTTGAGAAAACCCTTGCTTACATGGATGAACCTACTAATATTAAACATCAAGCATAAAACTTGCTTACTCATGCTCCCCTAGCAGCCAATCGAAATCATTCACAGAACACATTGTTGCGTGATAGCATATAGGTATCCGCCTACCCATTCTATAAACAGGCTGATTCTGCGATCCGCCAACAAATGATACATGAAGGCCAACAGTCGACGCGTTCTCGATTCGAAGGTGTTGCCGTGACGTCTAAGCTCGTAGCAATCAGAGAGGCCAGCTCGCGGGTCCGGAGTCTCTGAGGTTTAACGGCCGGCCGGCCGCCTGTCTGGCCGTTCACCCGGGGCCCGGCGCGGGGGCGAAACGTGCGCGAAAACAGCGCGCGCGCCGTTATCACATGATACTAACACTGAGCCTAGCTTAAACGATTTCATCTCTTTCTAAGCGCTCGCCGATGTAAGAGATAGATTATCGACTGCAATCTTCCGTCTTTGTTTATGATTAAGGAGGATCTGTGGAGAATACTTGCGTTGCAAGCTAACGTTTTATTGATTTATCCTGAGCGACTAACTCAGATTATTTTTGCTTTATTAATAATTGTTTGTTAAAGTGTTGTAAATTGTTTATTACACATACAACAGGACAATACCGTATTATCACGTAGGTGTTTGTAACTCAAATGCTCCACTTTGGATGAATAAACGTAAAAAGTTAAACAAGTTGTGCTGGCGGATATGTTTAATTAAGTCATTATTTGAGACAGACTGCATTGTTAATCGATTAACTTCCAGTAATTGTCAGCAATTCATCAAAGAAATCACAACAATCGTTAATAAGGACGTTTATTTTTCACAATACCGCGGGCGGCCTAGTCCATTGTTCAATGTTTAATACAGCATTTAAGAAAACAAGATGTTTGGAGCGCCAGTAAAGCGGTTTGGGCTCGTATACTTTCTATTATCAGATTGCAAATTTAAGAATTGGCTTTGAAGTTGGTTTCTACTAATTGTCTTTACACTTGTCTTGTAAGGATAGAGTTAAAATAAACGCAGACCCCTTCATCACATGGGAATAACAATGTCTGAGGTCTTCCATCATGTGATAGCTCATGGAATAATATATTTTAACACTCTCGCCTTGCCTTTACAGAGCTCCAAATAAACAAAACCAACACGTCTACCTGCTCCACGGTCAAATGCAAACAAAACGAGCAAAAAAATCTCATCAAAAACGGTTCAGCAGTTTATGAGGAAAATGGTTAGAGGTAAAGTTAAACAGAAGAAGAAGTAGAATGCTCTTAATACATGAACATTCCTAGAAAATACGACAGTAGATCCTACGTAGATTATAATAATGATTATCATGTGAAATGTATACGTCAATCGTATCATCAATCAGTAGCTCTAGTCTGGATGGTGCAAGCGGCCGTGGAAGGTCCACGTGCAAAACGGCCGGTCAATGACGTTGAGGCCCGATGGGGTTGAGGCACCACCAACAAGCCAACCCAAATTGGGCTTTGTATTAGTCATACATAATAATAGATTGCAAGCTACCAGGTTAAGATAGTGAGACCAGATTGTTTTCGTCAAAGCCAAGTTTAAGAACCAGTTTCAGGCAAATCAATATGTGTGGACGACACGAATATCTGACGGCACTCGATCAACTGACTCAACTGCTTTGGCGGTATCGTACTTGTAAATGTGAAACAATAAATCAGTGTTTCTAAAAGGAAAACGCAATATCTCGCCAGATATTGCGAAATCATTGAAACTTGTAACACATTGATATTTTGATTTCGTAGATAGGCTGAAGTTAGTGACCGCTCGTACATTTCGGTTACTAAGTTCGTATCTACTCTAAAGGACTTGAACAGGAAGTCGGCTAAGGGCAATGAACACTGGTAGTGTGAAGGTCGCAAAAATAATCGGGCGTAGGTATAGTTTAAACCTACTTTGCATAAAAAAATTCGAATGGAATAACTTAAAACTATTTTATTTAAATAATGTCTTACGCAACTCAGATCCGAATGAGACTATAAGATTGTTAAATTTTAAACAGCAATATTCTAGCCCCAAGTTAAGCAGAGCTTGTGTTATGGGTACTAGATTATGATATACCTACTTAATATTAATGGTTGTTCAGACGTTATGGACACAAGTTTTCATATAGGTATTAATCATCAAAATTAATCGACGAAGTCGCCTAATTATCCGCTTTTCTTATCGTCACTTGAGACATGCTCAAATCTGAGTTACTTTTGAGTATTCGGGGGTTAAGTACCTAATTATAAATGAGACAGTTAATAATGTTGTTATCGACTTTGTGTTCTTGACAAAGTACAGTTCAACTTTCACGACATACCATCAATAAGGTCATCAAACTGAGATGACTAGACAGGCTTACAATTTCATTGGGAACGTCATACGTTCGTTCAATTCGTACGGTTACCGTTAAGCCTTGCTTTCCATAGCTATTCAATTATTAAAATACGAGTAACAGCACCGTTGGCGTTCGTCGCGCAAAAACCTTACCGGTCGGTCGATGACACCGCGAGGCATTTTAGGGCTGACTCCTTGGAAAATTTTGTGGATCTACTTTATTATCATCATCATCAAGTTATATCAGTCCACAGTCGGACTGGACATAAGCCTCCTCTGATGAGCGCCATAGCACCCTGTCTTTAGCTTGCCGCATCCAGCATGTGCCTGCTGTCTCTCGCAGATCGTCATCCCACCTGGCCGGAGGGCGTTTTACACTACGATTTCCGAAGTCGCGGTCTACACGTTTACCAGGTACCATCGGTTGTCGGTTCTTCGAGAGATATGGCCGGCCCACTGCTACTTCAGCTTGGTAATTCTTTGAGCTATGTCGATACCTCGGTTCTCGGTTAGATGTTTTCGTTACGAATCCTATCCTTAGAGCATAGCTCTTTGTATATATATTCCCGCTGAGCGACTAACTGGTGGACCAGCCCTACCGTGAGCGTCCACGTCTCGCCCGGTAGGTCTTCTTTATCATCACATGCAAAAAGGTACTAATAATTTAGCGCGATAAGAATTACAACACCAGTTACCCGTCTTGAATTTTACCTCCTTGCTTAAATCTAATTTCCTTACAGAGATAGTTGAAGAATGTTCAGTAAAATATACATTTTCCGAAAGCCTTAGAGCGTCGACCTCTTTCGCGTTGCTTGCTGATTTCATTAATTAGCTCAGACAAGCATGTACGATGGAAGGTGTTTTGAAGTGGGGCGACATGAATAGCGGTATACAACTTTTCATTAATTAAAATGTTAATTCTCATGGGCGATAAAGTTTCTACTTATTATCCGGCTCGAAGAGCCAAATATGTTATAGGGAGTGTGAATGTTTACACAGTTATTTCCTACGAACTTAGTTGTTTCTCTGAGGTAAATTAATTTCCTACAGAATTTAAATTAACCTATAGAGAAGAAAGTCTAAATATTACTTGGAGTATGAAGTGTGGTTTAATAAGCTATTTGGATTCAACGTGCCTTATAGCGATCAGGCAATTTACATAGGGCAGCATTACATAAACGGGCACGCATTGTAGGTACCTACACATGCTGACTAGCAAGTACACTGTACCTGCATTTGTTATCGTACTCTGCTTAAAATAAGCGTTATAACGACTGTAATAAAACACAGTTATGATAACCTGAAGACAATGGTTTTATTCAACAGCACAATTATATAATCATGTCGATTCAATTTAACATACGCAAAATTTAGTTTTTCTGGTACTTTTTGGTAGCTAAAAGCACATCGCAAGTGTTCAAGTGCCAGACAATCTATAACGTGCTTGAGCTGAGCCTTCTTATTACCAAAAGCAATTTCACCTTGCAGAATGCGTCCAGAGATTTCGGCGGCTGGCCGCTTAAATCGGTGTTCCGCATTCCGATGTGAAATTCATTCACGACTGGTAAAGAAGTTGTCTAGACTGTGTGTCGGTGAAAGGTGACCATTCACCGGCCGGCGGGCTGGCTTGTGGGCCACACCGCTCCCACAGACGTGCTGTGGTCTGAGACTGCATGTTTCGGCCGTTGCTGTCGAATTTGCAGAGCTTTTTCACACGCTTCTCTGTTCAGATGACAGTTATATTGTAAACTGACGTATGCAATACATTGAGCTCCTACGGCGAGTAAATGAGTAGGGTTGGATAGCATACGCCTGGTAGGTTGCGTGTTTCGGACAATGCATGACGATTCCAACAGCTTCCTACAATAACAATAAATACCTATTTCAGATTTTTTTGAATTGTTCGTTGCAGCTAGCTTTTGATACTTAAAACTCTAGTTCTAGTAAATTATCAGTTCTTAATGTATTCGCAAACGCATATTTATTTAATTGTTGTGTATTATAATAGTTTCCATTTTCCAAGTAAATGCGGTAACAACTAGTGTCAGTTACAGCCTGTCCAGATAGGGCGCTTTACGCGCGCTTTACGCGCGAGTGCCCTCGCGCATTTCAATTTTTATTGCGTCCAGATGCGGCGTTTTACGCGCGCTCCACTGTTCGCCCGAGTATTTCGACTCGCGCGTAGCACGCGCGAGTCGAGAGTCCAGCGCTTTACGCGCGTAAAGCGCCCTATCTGGACAGGCTGTTACAAGCAGTCGGCGCGGCTCAAAATTCTTAAGTGACTACTTTCCAAAGAGTATGATAAAATCTACATGAGTGCAGTTCACGAGTTTGGTTTTAATGACAGCGCATCGCGGCACCACCGTGAAGCCAGCATCCGCATAGCAACAACATTCAGAAACTGAATGAAAGTTGATAGCGCCCGCTGCCGCCGCCCGCCGGATAAAATAAGTATTCGTCGATGTTTCCGGTACAAACGAGCGCTCGCAAATATTTGGGGCTCGCCGCTATACGCGGGTGCACCGACCCAATGCCATCGCATTCTGATCCATATTTTAAGTGGTTTTCTTGGTAAGAAAGTAAATTGGTGCGACACGAATTCACCCCTCGTTATTTATTCAACCAAAATTTTGTTTTCTCGGCCGTCCTTAGATGAATTAGCATGTTTTATTTGGAATTCATGAATTCCAAGGAGGTTGTTAGCGAATTTGTCAGAGATCTTCCCCTGTTAAGCTCATGAGTAAGGAAGATTTCTCGTTTAGCCACCGGCTCTCGGGAAAATCCTAAATGATTATTTAAGAAAAGCGTTCTACGGTAAACGAGACGGGTAGGTAAAAAAGTTTCATTAACTTTCATTTGTGATTAGATTTATTTTTTTGGTCGGTTGAACAAAGAGTCAACAAATACGCAAAGTTTATCCTTGTACAGACCACCCGAAACATCGATTTGATTGGTTCAGATCGAAAACCGGTCATGCCCCGGATTTCTGAGAAACTAGGTATTAAGAGCAGGTACCTTGCGTTATTTTATTTTAGAACCGGGCGATGCACCGAACTCAATCGGAGTGCCAGCAGCCAAGAGCGTGGGAGTTAACGCTCACATTGAAGCCGAAAAAACTGCATACCTACCTACTGATTGTATGATTCACCTATATTTTTTACACTTTAGATACCTGATGTAGGATACTAGCAATATATCTTTAAAAATAGTAGCTGTATCAAACGAAAAATACAATAATTTACAAATTCGTCAAAAACAGACAAATTTAAGAGCGACGGTTTCAGTTTCAATCCTTAGTAATATTATACACGCGAAAGTTTGTATGGATGTTTGTTTCCCTTTCACGCAAAAACTACTGAACGGATCGAGAAAATTTAGATAGACTTAGTTCTAGCCCTGGTATAAGACAAAGGCTACTTTTCATACCATAAAGAAGTTCCCAAGGGTAAAATCAAATAGCCTTGAGAACTTTCCATAGAAACAAGGTGCGAAACCGCGGGCAATACTAGTACGCAATAAATCAACGCGTGGTATATGAAACCTGCAAGTCAAAAGGTTTATTTTTGTCACCTCGCCAAACGCTATGGATCGCTCAGCTTAACCCCTGTTTATCTAAAAAGCGACAATGCATGCACCCATCTGTAAGGGCTGTCATGGAATTAGGTGAAAGGTTGGGGAGGTCACCGCCGCCAGCGAGATTTGGGGTCACGGAGTTATGGACCGATCATAATTCGCCAAAAATAAAATCGTTCAAATATTTACCGAAAATTCACAGAATATCGTCAAAGTCTTTTGAAAACACTACTCTTAAATGCTCACTCAAAAACTATGTCGGTCTAATTATTTGTTGAAATTTCTTTTTATATTTGTAACACATCTAAATAAGTAAATATAAATAAATGATGGTGAACAATCCACACAGTATCATAGAGCCCCAAGCTCATCAGAGAGAAAACTAAATTACACAGATGGATATTATAACATCGAAAACACCCAGACCGGACCAGACTGGTCGATATATTTGAAAATACTGCAATCAATCAGCCTGTTAAGCAATTAGATTATGGCAAAATCTCCCCGTGTTTAGGAGAAGTATGTTCAGAATGGGACAAATGAGTGCTGGCCAAAAGAGCTAGACTTCAACAATGAAATACATCTTCATATCTTGGTTTGCATGAATTTTGGTGCAATCTTAATCAGTATTTTTCTTCACGGAAAAAAAACTAGTGTTGGGTGATAAAATCAGTACTAATCCAGTTCTTGTTTATTTTACAACTTTATTTAAATGATAATAATGAAGGTAAAAAATTAACATCTATTGATTGATCATTGATTGCTCCTTATTTCACAATATTGTGACAGATGAATGGTAAAACAAGGGTAAAGTTGATTGCTGGATGAAATTACAACACTAAATGCTACTACATAATCGATTTTTATAACAATAATAGTATAATTGCTTTCATTCATCAATACAGATGGAATAATGAAAACCAATCAAATTGTTTGAGCTTTTACAGAATTGCAAGTAACACATCCTATTAGAGGAAAACTAGGTCAGATGGATATGGGGCGAGTTACCCCACAGGTGTGTATTATACGGTTAAAGGGTTGAACGCATTCAATAATACACCCTTTGGACATGATCCATTGTCATAGGTGATGGAATGGAAAATGTGTTTGACAGAGTTGTCTTTGATGAATGTATGGTATATTGGAGATGCAGTAGAGATGGATTATGTAAATATGTTTTATATACTAAATGGGGGTTCTCTCTTGTTGGTACGCAACAAAAGTATAGGATAAAATATCCACGGGGTTTTAGTTTAACTCTAATAATTTTCTAGATTGCAGTGACAGTTCGGTAAAGTTTTTTTTTTCAAATTTCACATAAGTAGCATATTAATGGTGTCAGAGAAGTTACATCCATTTAAGTTATATACAAGTTACAAACAGATATTTTGAGCATCTATCATCAATCACCATCAAATATGTAAAGAATATTTTTGAAAACATTGTTGAATATTTGACTTTTAAATTAAATTCATTATCCAATTATTAAAGATACCAGCTTAAACAGTTTTAAAATAATGTAAATCTCTAATGAAAAAACTGAATTCAAATATTTTGAACCGTAAACCAATCTGATTTATTGATTGTGAATTAGTTAGATCTTAATTTATCTTTCGATATTAAAATTAATTAGATTAAGTATATGAAATCAACAATATTGAGTACTTACATTTGTTTTTGGAATTATCATCCATGAGCATGTTGAAGTGATGGTGCCTGTTCCACGCAGCCATCTTGCCTTCGTGAGGAGCCCCAAGAAGCACTAGGGCCGCCCCGGCGGGCCCAACCCCGTCTAGGGGCTCCAGTGTCCTCAGTGCACTAAACTTTGTCACACACTCATAGCCCAAAAACCATATCTTATCACACACTCAAGAGAGTTGTTATCCCTCCAGTGGCGGTGTCATCGGCGCTCGGGCGCGCACATGCCTTGCACTTCCGCTGTACACGCACTTCTGCACACGCTGGTAAACAAGCCAACGGCACCCGCGCGGTGATTCACCTCGCTCCGCACTGGAGCTCTCACGACTCGCACCCAGCTAAACACTAGCCTTCGTCACGTGTACGCTATGCACCGCACGCACTTTTCCGGGACTAATATTATTTATATACACACAAATTATGAAACAAGATAATTTCACCGATCAAAATAATTCACACGACACGAGCGGAGCGAGCGAGACGCGCGGCGCGGTCGCCTTGCCTCGATCCAATCCCGACCGCTTCTTCAGATCGAATTCGCGAACAAAATAATAACAAATGTGCATGAGATGCTTGCTATATCATGTGCACGTGGGTTGCGTCATTGACTGAAGCGACGAAATAATGTAAAATCGGTTTTTTGAAGAGAATTTAACCAAAACTGCGACGAAATATATTTGAATACTGTCGTGAAGCAAGAGCGAATATAAAATTCGATAAAATGCGAACTAAACCATTGCACACACCAGTATCAAAAACGATCGAATAAGAATGTTAATTAGTGCCTAATCATTTATCACCACTTCTGCATACACTATTAGTAAACAAAACACGGCCCGTAATGCATTCATGTAGCAACAATTTGGAGCAATAATCGCAAACGCGTCGATCAAGCGCGACAAATAGGACAAAACATGGCAGACTCAAACGAAATAGCACACGAATTTTGTCTATGGTGGTTGGTGGTCTTCTATTTTTTTTCGGCTTGGGCTGCTACGGCCATTTTGAAAACGTTCCTTTAACCTAAGCCTTCTTTTACCGAAACAGATAGTATTAAGATTGCTTCTTTAATCAAATAACCTTTGATTTACAAATGGTTCATCACTATTTTTTTATGATTTAAATCTTTTTTATCATTCTCTATTTTTCAAAAACTGTAGTTTTCCACTAAATAAAATATCAGACACACAAGACGTATGCGTATAACGAGACGCATCATGGCGTCAACCATAGACAATTTTAGGGAGTATTGCCATCTCACGAAGAATAGCACAAAATGACTGGAATATTTTACTTCTAACCATGTAGCATGATGACATAATAAGTCACTACACAATTCAGTGTCAATTCAATGTCATCATGCTACATGGTTAGAAGTAAAATATTTCAGTCATTAACCTGTCAAACCCCGCTGGCTCTCGTGGGAGCCATCGCCAAAAACCTCCCGATCCCGGCGGCTCTCCAAGTCGCCACCACTTCCGCAGTCGATTTTATGCCTTTTTTCTAATTATACAGGGCTCATAATTGTTTGTACTAAATATATTTGAGAAGTCCATGAAGTTGGCTACAAAATACTCTAAGGTCATTGTACCAATTCAGTTTCCAACTGACGGTTTTTTGAGCGCGAAGTGGCGGAGTGCGTGTGGACAATTTTTTAAAGATTTTTCGTGTTGTTGTTTGTAGAACGTAAGTATCTGCTATTATTTCACTTTATTCTACGATTACTTATCTAAATACCATATAATATCAGTAAAAACTCGTGTAGATTCAATAAAATATGTAAGTAAAACAAAGGTTGGCCAACAGTATTTTTGAAACATGTTTACGTATTAACAAGAAAGACTTTTGATACTATGGCGGCTTTTATTTATCGCAAATTTTATGATAAATCTACCTGTGTAATTCGTTTTACCAAACATTTGATGTAGAAAGTTATTTTTGCTGATAATTCAATTATGGACTCGGTGACGCCGCCATCTTAGGTGTAAAAATCCTACAAAGGATGTTCACTTTTTGAATTTAGTGTCTGTACCCGCCGGCTCCTCAGGGAGCCGATGTTAAAGTTTTATTGATTATATTACAAAGTATGTACCTACGTGATGTTTTGTTTTAGTTATCGATGGGTGATTCTTCTGCGTCGCCGTACGAGGCCAATAGAAGATATTATCACAAATCCTGCGTGTGATTCTGGCAGTGAGTTGGAAGGCAGCGAGAACTTCTTATATTATTTTGATATTGTTAGTGTTTATTTGTATAAGTGTTAAATAAATTTAAGCCTAAGGAAATAAAGTTATTGATTTACCTACTGAAAATAAATAAAATATTACTGTGTACATTTTTACTTCTAACCTGACATTTAGGAACACAAGAAAAAAACAGCCAAATCGTTCTATCCGTTCTCTATAATTGGATGTGTTTATATAATTATAGAGGTATATAGTGTGTATGATAAAATATAAAAAAGTACATCACAGCGAGTTTTTCTCTTGTTCTTGATGTTCTTCATAATTAGTATTATTTCAAATAAATTACATCACTTCAGAACGACTCGACCGATTTGGCTGTTTTTTCTGTCTATTTATTTATTTATAGGTTACAAAGTCTTTTTAACCAATAATCAACCACCTAATATAAATTGCCTCAAAATTACATACTTACCACTCCATACTACATCAAATTGTGTAAAATGAAAGAAAATCAAACCCCCTGTACCATAGAAAAGTAGAACTCCCACCGGCTCCTCAGGGAGCCAGCAGCTGAGAGACTAAAAATGCTCGGGTTTCGGCGGTTTTTTCCCACAGAGTCACGGTTTTGGACAGGTTAAAACTTAAAACTTGTGAAGCTGAATTGTGTTTTTTTAACATTACCATCTTTAAACGATGACTTAACATTTATTTAGGAAAAATTTGAGAATCTTTATGATTCGTTGGACCAGGTGTCTTTTATACGTCACACAAATTCAAATTACCTGTGTGTTTCGATCTTTATTGGTAACTAGCGACCCGCCCCGGCTTCGCACGGTTTAATTATACGTATAAACCTTCCTCTTGAATCACTCTATCTATTAAAAAAAACGCAACAAAATGCGTTTCGTAGTTTTATAGATTTAATCAGTCTAGGGACATAGGGAAATAGGGACAGAGAAGCGATTTTATTTTATAATAATTATGCAGTAATTTAACTACACTTAGTATCGAAATTGTGTCTCACATACGTAAAACATTAAAAAACATAAAATTAAAAGTAGTCGAGCTTGAAAAGAATATAAGAATGAAAAACTTACCTATTTTAATATGTTGCTTTTTAAATTAATTTTTATTTTGGATATGAACCTCAGAAAAAAAACTAAAAGTAGGTATAGTATAAGATCTTTTGAAATAAATCGATTGAGCAGCTAACATTAGTATGAATACTTGAGTGAGTGACTAGAAAATTGATTTACCATGGAAATTTAAGTTGCCAAATCATGGCATTCACAAGAACACCTTATATTTCCTGTTTTAAGCAAAATGAAGTTATTTGGTGGCAGCACTTTTGTATTCTTTCTCCAATCTCTTTCTTTCTTTAAGAAAACCATAGATGGTAAATAGACTCTATGGTGAAATAAATGTCATCCTTCAAACTGTTTCTTTTTTATTAACTTTAGTGATGTACATTTATATGTAAGTGAAAAATACGGTAAGTTATTGTAATTAATTATTAATGGCGAGATGTGTTGATGAACCGCAATGTTTTTGTGGAGTGGCGCGGATTACCACATTTCACGCCTCGATCGGTCCCACGGTAAATGCTGAGTTGCATTTAAATACTTTGCACGAACCGTACCTACATCCTACCTACACATACAAAATAAGACCCCAGAAAAGAAAAATACTTTAATATATTTTGAATAATAAATGTAAAGAATCAATTAGCATTAATCACAATTTATGTATTCTGCGGTAGGTTTTATAGTTCGGGTACAAGGCCTTAATCTAACTATAATAAGTTAGTCTACATCCTAGTGTTTACTTTAGCAGGAATCGAATTAGATGCTTAGAAAATTCATATTATATGTATAGGAAATTTTTATAAATTCACATACTTACGCTATAGCAAGCTAATAAGGTGTTCATTCATTAAAACTGCATTAAAAGCATACTACCTATGTATATTATTCACATACATGGCTAAGTTTTCGCATAGTACCTAGTAAGTAATAAGGGGTGACATCTGAGAAATTAAACAACTAGTTATATCACAGAAAATATATTTCAGAATTTCGTAAACACAAATGAAAGAGAAAGCTGTAGTTTATCTTACTATTATAATAAATGTGAAAGTCTGTATGTATTTTTGTTAGAAATTATCTCAGTAAGTTCTTAATTTTTTTTGATGAATTAATTTCAATTTGAAAAAAATAAACTCTGTCGGGGTCGGGGTCGTAAAGCTTGTATGGAAAATTATTATTCCCCGTTTTGTAACTAATAAAACCAGATACTAAATACTGAATAGATTTCAATAATTCCTCCACCATTAGAATGCTACATTTTAAACTTGAGTATTTTGAGTAATGTTGGTTTTATTATAGCGGTTACTTTCAAAAATTAATATCTACTTAAATTATTTATATTAAGGTGAAAAATAAAATCAGCGAGAAAATATAAATATCAAAAAACTTCGCAGTAGTTACCTAGATTAAGCAATCGTTTATGGTCTTTGTATACTTTATAAGTTATTAGTAGTACCTAACTTATTTGGTGACTATCACTAATAGACTTGTAAGTTTTATCAAATACTTAAATACTTCTACATTTAATATGAAGTTTATTTCTGTATGTGTAATTAATTATATATAACAATATAATGGTGTTCTTCAAAAAGAGTCTTTTAAATCATTGAAAGGGTCGACAATAACAAGCGTGTAATGTCTTTGATGTTGAAGGCGTCCATAGGCTGCAATAACCGTTTTTCATCATTGTCGATTTTTGTTTTAAAATCAAACGTGCTCAAGATGATGATGATGATACCAAACGCTTGTAAGTAATCAGTACATAATAGTACGCGTGAAAGGCGGACGATATCTGTATCTGTAGGTCAATGAAAGTAACTAATCGTTGCAATAAGCAATTCTTCAGATACCCATCCGCAATATACCAGCTCCAGGCTTGGCGAACGTATGGGCAAACATGACGGACGAAATTACGATTGATTAGTGTACAAAAACCCAAACGACACCAAACAGAAACAGGAAAACACCCAACCACACGTTCGTGTTTGTTATTCGCTGTACGCCAACCATGTGAAGGTGGCTATATGTATACTTAGAAATCTTGGCTTTACAAACGTGATACAATCATGCATGCGTCAATAGCCGCGTCTCCACCGAACGCATGCTCGGACGAGGCAGGCTCGTGAGCGAAATGCTCGGTCGATGTGGACGTGGCTCAGGGTTTGTGCGGGCGCACGGTGCCTCGGCCGAGCCTGCCTCGGACCCGGCTCGATGTTTCCGGTAAAATACGAGGCTGCCGCACGAGCCAGCCACAGCCAAACCGCTCGCCCAAATGTACCCACATTTGGGCGAGCGGTTTGGCTGTAGCGAGCGTGAGCTCATTCGCCCGGTCGAGACGCGGATAATTAAATATTAAAAAAGCTTGGAGCCTTACAGTCAAGGCTGTGCTGTGATTCCAGCGCAGTAGAATCTTATTTCTCATCACTATAGATTTCTTTAAAGGAATCTAAACTCTTAATATTATTATTATCATTATATTATAAAATTATATTAAAAAAGCTTGGAGCCTTACAGTCAAGGCTGTGCTGTGATTCCAGCGCAGTAGAATCTTATTTCTCATCACTATAGATTTCTTTAAAGGAATCTAAACTCTTTATATTATTATTATCATTATATTATAATATTATATTATTCTACCAACACGCACTAAATGCAGGCGGCATAGGTACTATATTATAAATCTGTGGCAGGCAGGCAGAGCCAAAGAGAATATAAATACTACGTGACAGAGCCATAAAAAAGAAGTTGAAATGAAATGAAAAATTGAAAGAGAGAAAAGTAAAAAAAAAAGTCTATACAAAATTCATTTGTCTTTTCTCTTCTTTGTTTGCGTTTGGCAAATGGCTGCTTTTGTGAAACTTTATTCTATGTGACTTGCTTACATATAAATAGTTTTATTGTTCTTGAATTTATTGGTAAAATCCCCAAGAAGTCTTGAAGTTGCTGCTAGACTTGTGCAATCTGCGTCATTCACTTCTAACCTCATTCATCCAAACGACGCGGGGCGTAGGAATAACTCAACCAACTTACATAAAAATATCAAAGTGGCACACGCAAGGGCAGCATTCATCAGAATGCCTAAACGTGGGGGACGGGCGAGAAACTGGAAAAATGATAATATAGATCATTTTGGTGAGTTATATTTTTACATGTTGTAGCTGTTGTCATCAGTAGGTACACAAAACACCATGTTTTTAATCACATTTTCTCTGTAGAGCATGATGATCGTGCACACGATTCCTCAAGACGACGTGTTAGTTTCAAACCTGGAACAAACAAAGGAAAGAATAATAAGTTCAACAAAGCTTGGAATGATCCTAAACTACTCCTCGATGATGACATTGACATGGGAGCTCAAGGGGGCCAAGGCATGGCTAACCGCCGAGGGGGATTCAGAGGCCGAGGAGGACGCCTCATCTCACCTACTCCTAGAAACATGGGACCAAGAAAGAAGTTTGTCGCTGGCTTGTTGCCATGGTACCAAGTTATTGTACCATATGGAGCCAAACATGAGAAGGATGTCATCCTAAAAACACTACTGAGTGCAGTGTCCCCTGATATATTCATACCACATTACTACAGAGTGAACGGCAATGCTGCCATTTTCTATGTTGATGATGCTAAGATGGCTGAAAAGTTGTTCAACACTGATAGAAAAATAACCATGTCAGATGGTTTCAAGCTGGTTGTGATAGTGAGAAATGCAGTCCCAAATGTAGTGGTTGATGCAGATATGAAAGAGAAAATGAAACTGACAATGGCTAAGAGATATAATGCAACAACTAAAGCCTTGGACTTGACAAAATTCCATGCTGATCCAGGTAATATTATTGATAATAAAATTTTAGTGATATAGATTGAAGTTAAGATTGACAATATCTGTGGTAGTGGGCGAAGGTCCATGAACGAAGCATTTCTGGCTCAGGTGATAAATGTTTGAATGATCTGCAGATATTTTTCTAGGTATTTTTAGGTATTTATGTGTAATAAAAGTATCTATCTATAATATGTAGTGTATTAGGTAATTAGTTATCTTGTACCGATAAACCAGGCAGGGGCTAGAAATGTCAAGCATTATAATAAAAACCAGAGTCACTCTGAAGACTAGGATTCGTAATGAATACATCCAACAGAGAACCAAAGTTATTGACATTGCTCAAAGAATTAGCAAGCTGAAGTGGCAGTGTGCCGGTCATATCTTGCAAATAACTGACAACCGTTGGGGTAAACATGTTCTTGAGAGGAGACCGCGGCTCGGCAAACATAGTGTAGGACGCCCTCCGGCCAGGTGGGATGACGATCTTTGAAGGTCTGCTGGGAGATGCTGGATGCGTCTAGCTGAAAACAGGGCGCTATGGCGCTCATTAGGGGAGGCCTATGTCCAGCAGTGGACTAATATAGGTTGATGATGATGATGATTAAAAAAACAGTTCTTTAAGAACATTTCTTATGTTGCAGATCTAGTGGACATTTTTTGTGCACTATTCCGGCCAGCTATTATGCTGGAAGCGATTTCCATAATATCGGAGAACATTCCGGACATTGAAGCCCTGAATCTCAATGACAATAAGCTCCATGGGATTGAACATTTAAAAGCATTAGCAACAAGCTTCAAAAGTTTGAAGATTCTGTACATGGGGGATAACAGGGTAAGACAAAAGAGTTTTTAAAACAACCATTTGATTGTATTGACATAAATTAACTTTTTAATCTATCAATCGTTTTTTATCATGTTTGAAGAAATAAATATCTTTGAATCATTGACCTCTATTTAAGTAATTATAGCTTTACTTTTAAGCAGATTTGAACTGTAATAATCCTTTATTTGGATATACTGAGTTAATATTTGAAAAGAAAGCAAGAAGTATTGGATTTATTAAGTTTCTTTCTCAGAAAGATATATCAGCTTTGTCTCCTAGAGGCGACAAGGCTGACAAAGCCACATTCTGAATACATTATCTTCAACAGATACCTTTCTTGGGTTCCTTGGATTCACTGAAGCAGCTACCACTGATTGAACTGTACCTGAAAGGAAACCCATGCGTGAAAAGGTTTAGTGATCACGAAATCTACGTCAGGTAATGTACGAGGACATAATACAAAATGGTTGGAAACCGAAGTTGTTGATGAAAAGCGTATGCCTGTATGATAATCAGAATTGATTCTCGAAATGATGACCATGTGTACTAATTATACTGTCACTTTAATATTTTAGTTTTTGGTTTTCTATTGGCTATTTTAATGACCATTGTTATTTAAAGAAACATGACTCAAAATAGCTAATACTTACCTAATTCTAAAAATGGTCTCTAAATGAGATTCTGTAAATAAGGTTCTACATGGTTGATTGACAAGAAACATTAAATATGTTATGTTTATTATCTGATTGTGATATGTAATTGCAGGTAAATAAACACCTCTGTCTAAGTTTAACAAATGACATCTAACATGTTTAACAAAATATACAGAAATGCCTACTTCAGCACTAATAATAGCATAAGTACCCATCTTTCTTCTAGGAACTTACATATTTTTTTATGAAACTTTTTTTGGTTTTGAAAGTTTTCATTGATTTAATTTTTTTCATCCTTTTTTGAATAATGAAACTTTTTGATGGCCATATGTAATTTTGTGTTGAAGTTTGTAATCAGTTATTAACTCATTGATTTCTTATTAAGTATTTTTATTTATTTTAGATGCTTTTATTATCATGAGTAAGTTTTTATTTATGAATATCTGTTGGGATCGACCTTTCAACTCTAGAACTATATAATAGATAAATTTGGTGAAATATTTTTAACACAGAAAATAAATGTGAATCTAAAAGTGTAAACTCTCTCTAGGATAGATAGATAGAAAATTCATATTCAGGATCATATTCCATAAAGGAAAAGTTCAAATTCTTTGCAAATACATTGATGGTATATATGCTGGGCTTGTTTACGGGTATAAAAAAATCAATTGTAGTTTATTTGCACAGTCAACAATCTCATTATCTTTGTCTATGCATGATCTGCATAGACAAAGATCATTGTCATGCTAAATAAATATGAACCCATGATCGACATGCTAGCAATTGACATACCCATATTCATGCCTGTTAGTGATATTCAAAGAATTTGATCCTTAATGAGGTTTTTTGTATTTTTTGTTACAAACCAAAATGATAAAATGTCCACAGTAATGGTAATGGAGTAAATTCTCAAGTCCTGTTAACCATTTCAGTAGTTAGTTTTTTTGTTACAACAATATCAACAAAATATCTGTGAGGTCAATATTTTAAGTCTTTATTCGAATTTCAAACAGCTTGATCCCCTTTATCTATCTCTGACACTAAGGGCCTTATCATACAATCGGATTGCGAGCGTCCGCAAAGCGGAGCAGGCGCGCAAAGAACACGCCGCGAGTAGCAGCTTTTCAAAACAAAACGAAGTAGTCGCTCTCTTCCAGTCGATTAACTGATAATGGAACAAAGACTCGACGAAAACGTTGCCAATTTGCCACGCGTCCGCGACATTTTCGATGTGCAACCGCAGCGTGTTCGTTCGCGATGCATTGGCTGCGTGCCCGTCCCACCCCGCAGCCGCTCGCAAACAGGATATATGATAAGGCCCTAACCTGAAGCTGCTTATCAACTCCACAGATAATTTGATGATATTTTATCCTTGTTGGTGGCTACCTGCATCGCCATCTAGTTCTCACTTTAGAACTAAAACTATGTCTGGTAAATTCTGATATTGTTCTGAAGCTAACATGCCTTTGTGAGTTTCAGAGGTGTCATGACATCTGTTGCTATGTTATTTTATGTCTCCAGTGAGGTCCGGAAGAAGTTTCCCAAACTGGTGAAATTGGTGAGTCCATTGCAAGCTCAAAATTCAATTCAATAAATATTCCCTTTTTTGTATGTTAATGGTGTAATTGCCATAGTTGATTCGACACTGATTCTTTTTTATGTAATATGGATATGTTTACCGCATACAGTTGGACAGGTACAGTTACAGACCCATCAACATGGCTTGGATCGTCATTGTGAGGATACAATTTGGAACCTTATTGTGAGGATTCAAGACATAATGTCGCAATGTGCCCGCCAGAGATGATCAAGGATGCAAATCGAATGATTTTAGTTGATTGATTAATTCCTGTTTTGTCATTTAACTCGCCTCTTGTCATTTGTCTTATTTATGTCCAAGCACTGCATCTTTCTGGTGGTAGGCCAGTTCATAAAGTAACTGAATAGCGAGTAGGTACAGGTACCGTTCGACTCTGGTTTTGATATTTGCCCAAACACATTAGTGGAATACAAATATCGTTGATATAAACTGCAGTTAGGGGTGTCCATAAATTACGTGAGCCATTTCGCACGCTTTTTTGAACCCTTGGCCCCTCTGGTGAGATTTCGTAAGATTTTTCAAATCTCCCTCCCCCTTCCCAAATATCACATGATTCTTTGTGTTTAGGCTGAAAACGCGTTGGATTATAAAAAAGAAATACAAAAACCTAATTTGTCCATTACTTTTATGTAAGACTAGTATTTGAGAGTATTACCGTGGTTTAAGATTTTAATTTAACTCAACTTTACTTTCTTTTACACAGTTTTCAACTAGAAACAAAATTACGTGGTATTTGCCCTCCCTACGTGATATTTAACCCCCCCCCCCCAAGTGACATTTGGAAAGATTTAGCCCTCCCCCCTGAAAATCTCACGTAATTAATGGCCGCTCCCTTACTTTTTGGCCTGTTCTACAATAATATCACCACATCAAACTATAGGATGGCGTAGAGCTTCCCCCTGCGATTGGTTTCGACGTGTCAGAAGACATCGCGCTTCCGCCCCGACAACAGTCGTTCCTCATTGACCCGGCTGGACAAAACCTCGTGAGGTGAGAATTCGTTTCAATACCTCAAACTCAAATTGATTATGGAAACACATGTATAGCAAAATAAATCATTTTGAAGGGGGAACAGGGATGTTTAATAAAAGTAGTATGAGTACCATAAGTACCATCCATACTTCTTCGTAAATTAATAAAAAATATATTCTAGGATTAGCCCCTATATACTAATTTTAAATTTAATATACCTATAACGCTGATACTATTTCGCTATTTCAAGGAGTTGGCTGATTAAGAATGGGTATAATGCACACACAGAACGCCAATACGATATGTCAGTGCACATCATTGTTCGTCCATTTAGAAGGAGAAATCTGTTTAATTCAACACATAAACTGTGCATGTTAGAACGCTCAACAACACGCATTAAGAACTACTCATCAAAATCTACAGTAAAAGTGTTCATTGTGAGTTTAAGTGGGTTTACCACGATCCTAGTTTATGTTGGAGGAATACCAACTTTTCATTCTACCTAGTTTCTCATTCACAAGACAAACTTGGTTCGTAGCTAAATCCCTTTATCCCTTCAACTGTTGCGCGAACTGGACGAGTCCGATTCCAAAAGTGCGCATCTGTGGAGAGGACAAATAAGTCCGATTTAATTCGTCAAACTACAGTTTTAATATTGAAAGTGTTTCTCAAGGTTTTGTACCAACGAACGTTGATTAGAATATTTTTTTCAGGGATTTCCTCACACAATACTTTTTGATCTATGACTCGGAGTCACGACAAGCCTTACTAGAGGCGTATCATGAACACGCGTCGCTTTCAATGGCGGCTAACTACCTCTCTTCAGAGCGCGATATGAGGAATGCGGCGTCCAAGTAAGTTAAAACTTTGTATAATTTTACTAAGCCCGAGTTCACCAACTGATGATTATATGTATATTATACAGTTGTTTTACACGGTTTTGACACCAGTTTTCATAAATAAAACGTTAAAGTTAACTGACGAAGGCGCCTACTTGTCCCATTATCTTTTGCTAAAGTCAGTGATGCCTTAACAGAAATGAAGTCTTTAAAAACGTCCATAATGTGTAGATAATCGGCTAGAGTCATTGAGGCATTTCATATTTGTCGACCGTCGTAGGTGGTTCTGGTTTCGATTCCCATCTCGGGAGAAATGTTTGTACGAACTACAAATATTTGTTGAAGGTGTTCTGGGTGATTTCTATGTATAATAAAAATATCTATCAATTTAGTAGTAGTAGTATTAAGTATATCAGTTAAAACACTGCTAAGCTTGGGGCTAGATGAAACTAAATGATTAAAAACAAGTTGATAAGATGGTTATTGATCTTCTGAGCTAATATGTCTTTATAGTTTTCCATAAAAAATAGCGTCCCGTTCAAACACGGTTATGATTTTAAGTATCAATATAAATTTATACCTAATTTGTTTTTTTAGACTGAACACCTACATCCCACAAAGCCGCAACATTCTGCGTATAACGGAACGCGAGTCCCGCCGAAGATACCTGAAGAACGGGAGACTGCAAGTGGTCTCATTCCTCTCAGACCTGCCCAAGACGACTCACGACCTCATGGGCTTTGCGGTGGATCTGCTGGTCTTTACTGTAAGTACAACTTCACATCTTGATTTGACCCACTGCCTAGTATAGGCTTACTATAACTAGCCATCCAATTAATTATAGTCTTCTAAAGAATGAACCCTAGTATGAATACAATCTAGCTACAACATGGGCAGTAATTTGAATTGATAACATAGCCTATTCTAAAGCCGGTTGCAGACCGAAAACTAAGCTATGCCAAGGCTAAACTAAGCTATGCCAAGGCTATACTAAGCTATGCCAAGCAAGGCTAAGCTAAGCTAGAAATATATGGCGTGCACACCAACAGCTAAGCCAAGCGACAAAGAACACTGGACAGCACTGGCGAAGGATGTGCAAAGGGTGTGCGAAGAAAGCGGGAGGGGCTTAGCTTAGCACACACAACTAGCTTAGCTTCGCATATTTTAGTTAGCTCACATAGCTTAGTTCGCATATTTTGTAGTCTGCACACAAGTTTGGAAAACTGCGTCAGCTATGTGAGTACTAACTATAGTTCGCGTCATGTAAGAAGAACGCTGGCGGTCAAGCTGCGCAGTAGGCGATTTATAGGTCTATTTGGAGGTATGCGGTGGGGCGCGGGGTGGAAGGGTCATGCGCCGCATGCTTGCCGGTGCGCTATTGGTTCGTCAGTTGACATTTGCTGTCACACGTCACGTTTCTTGTGAAAATACCATCGCGCACAAAAGTTTACGAAATGGTTTTACATTTTAATGGTTTTTGGAAATTATGCACAAAGGTTAAGGAAATAGAGGCCGATTACTGTAAAAGCGATCATTTGCGACATGATGACAGAAACATTTATTATTCGTATAGGGGATGATGATTCTGACTCAAATGATGATGAAAGCTCAAGTGACGACAGCGACGATGATGAAATAGCCACCTCCAGTATCAATCCCGCGTCCTCATCTGGTTTTCACGTCACCCAAGACGACTTAATGGATGGAGTTGCTACATTACATTATTTTTTTGTAATTAGATTAAACATTCTAAACTGAATCGAACTTGTTTTTAATTTTATCTAATATTATTTTCGAATAACCAACACCAAGCCGCGAGTGAAATATTAGTTAAAAATAGGCATAGCAAATTGGCATAGTACTATCGTACGCGAGTGTACCCATGCGCGAACATACCCCTTCCATTTTCTTCCAGCGTTCTTTTTACGTGACGCGACCTATAAGTAACTAAGCTTAGCTCTGGTCTGCAATCTGCAACCCATATAAGAATGTGTGAATGAATGTTCATTCACATGAATCACAGCTTTCTTATTGTCTCTATATAAGATTTATGGGAAGAAACCATCTTTTTGTGTTCTATAATAATTTGTTTATACTATACCGCTATTCAAAAACCTAGATATATTTTGTAAAAAACATGGTATCATCACAGCAAGCCGAGAACAGCCAGAAGTTCCAAACACTTCGTGGTTGACAGCTTTCATTCATCATCCTATTCTTGTTTATCGAACTCGAACTTGTATCTTTTTCACTGCACTTAGGCACATTGTGTGTTGTTGGACTTTTTCTTACCGGTTTTTAAGTTTTCATTCAGTATCTTTCTAAATAAGTGTATACATTTCACTTTTTTACCACGCTGTATGGCAATGCTACATTGTACATACATACAATGAATATACATTTCACTAATATTAAATGACGCTACACTAACCCACTCCACAGTAAATAAACTCCAGTATCTCTTTCCAGCCATCAATGATCGTCCTCACAATGAACGGTGTGTTCAAAGAGACAGCTGTACCGGGGACGCCCACACGATCGTTCCACCGCACGTTTGTGATAGTCCCCAACGCAGCTGGTGGATTCTCAGTCATGAACGATATACTGTTTATCACAAACACCACTAAAGAACAGGTAAAGTTGAAGTAAATGTCATTTGACGACCGATGAGTTTAGAGGGCGAATGTCTGCTAGGGATGCAGGATGTTGCGGGTTCGATTCCCGCCTTGGGACAAATGTTTGTAAAATCTGCAAATTAGTCCGGCGTTCTAGGTGTGTTCTAACTAAAATATAAATTTACAAATCTCTACATAGTATAAAACAAAGTCGCTTTTTTTGTCCCTATATCCCTATGTCAATTTGTATGCTTAAGTCTTTAAAATTACGCAACGGATTTTAATGCTGTTTTTTTAATAGAAAGAGTGATTCAAGAGGAAGGTTTATATGTATAATAAAACCGTGCGAACCGCGCCGGGACCGGTCGCTAGTTAATTTATAAACATTTGCTCATGTTCTTTATTAATATAAAAAGTGCCTACAGTATGTTATTATTTCCAGTCAGTTCAATAATGTCCTAGAAAGTAAACAACCTTAAGATTTTCAACATTTTTATAACATTATTACTTTACTTTAATTACCAGGTAATTTAAGGGTGCTCTGCATATTTTATACAGTGATATGTAGCAGCCTGTTATGTATTTTAATTTGGAGTTATGTAGGTATTCTTTAGAAAAATTTTTTTAGGCTGTGCTTTTTTAAGCTGTTTGTTTTCCATGTACATAAAAATAAAATAAATACAATACCTACAATAATACTTTATTGTACACCGGAAAAAGAACATTACTAAAAAGAAAATAACATAAGACAAGTACAATGGGCTTATAAATGTAAGGACAGAAGCCATACGATTGTTCTATTCGACGACCGAGGTGGCGCGGTGGGCGAAGGTCCGCCTGCGACGCAGGAGGTTGCGGGTTCGATTCCCGCCTCGGAACAAATTTGTGTACGATCAGCAAAAATTTGTTCCGTTGGTCTGGGAGTTTTCTATGTATAATAAAAAAATATATCTATCTATGTAATGTATTAAGTATATCAGTCATCTAGTACCCATAACACAAGCTCTGCTTAGCTTGGGGCTAGATGATACTGTGGACTGTCTGGAATTATTTATTCATCAGTAAACAGTAAGACAATAGCTGCTAAACATCGTTACAGGACGATAAAGCGTTCGCTGCCGGCGGTGTATCAGAACCAACGCCCGCGCCCGCACCAGTCTCGGCGCCTGCAGCCAGTGACGATGAAGCTAAGAAGATGATGCTGGTCATGCTCTCACAACAGACCGGCATGAATGAGCACTGGAGTATCAAGTAAGGACCTTCTTAAGCTAAGTGGAATTTGTGGGTAGGGGAAGGAGTTATTGCACACTCAATTAAACACTCGTAACTACCTTGTATCTGAATTTACAAGACACGGGGCAAGATGAAATCACTTTTGTGGCTCCCGAAAAATACACTGTCTTAGAAAATTGCACTTTACACACAACCAGGCGTTCTCAGCCGCAACCGCTGACTGAGGTGTGTTATGTAACAAATTGGTGGCCCCGATGATGTTGCCAGCAATGCAATAAGGTCTACAAATCTGGCGTTATTGAAGATTTTTTATCTTATCCCTTTTTTCATCTTCCCCCCACTCACTCTACATAATTATAATTAATTATAGTTATGGTTCACAACGGACGTGTAAAATGATATTTTTACTAATAAAATCTTGTATTCTTGTACTCATGAGCAACTAGCAGCGCCTCGCGGTTTCACCCGCTTAATTCCCGTTTCCGTGAGAATTCAGGGATAAAGTATAGCCAACGTGATATTCCAGACTATAATCTATCTCTGTGCCCAATTTCATCCATATCCGTTTAGTCGTTTTTGCGTGAAAGAGTAAGAAACATCCATCCATCCATCCATACTTACAAACTTTCGCGTTTATAATATTAGTAGGATGGACAAAAAATAATAACAGAACATTAATCTATACCGCAATTCTAAAACCCAGATATTTTTGGTAAACAAATGAAAGTTTTGAGTTTAAAAACTTTTTCAAACGGTCTTTAGTTGTTAGCTGGCTGCTACCCTGCTGTTATCTATTATTGGTATAACTATCTAAGTTTTTGTTGATTTTTCATTCAAAAATGTCTCTAAGATTCTAAATCAATTACTTACATACGACTATGGCGGCCTTATCGCTTTTGAGCCATTTCTACCACCTTGAATGGAAAAGATCATTAATAAGTATCTATGTGTGTGTATCTTCATTTTAATATGAGTTCTTATTTCAGCTGCCTGCAAGAAACCGGTTGGGACTTCCAGCGTGCGATCTTCATCTTCAGCCAGCTTCAAGCACAAGGGAAAATCCCCCCAGAGGCGTTCGTCAAGTGAAAGTTCTAGAACACTAAAGGCTGTGCCTTGTCTTGTATATAAAATATAGAATACAAAGCCTATTTCTGTGCGCGAGTGGACGGAATAGTGATTGATAAATGAATGTGTGAAATAGAATTGGAGTATTAAGTTTGAAGATTAAATAAGAATTCAATTTTGTTCCTGAGGATAAATACTGCCAAGCCAAAAAGGATTTGCATCAGAAATTCTATGAAAAAGAAATATAAAACGTATTTCTAAATAAAGATTAAAAATATGTTCTGAAGAAAAAATATTAAACTGAGAAGTGATTTTTCTATACAATTGCAAAAAACAATAGAAAAAACCTTTCATATGATTTGAAATGATATGCTATGAAATACATGTGGTGAAGAAATAAATTGGCAAAGTGTGGATTGTCATTGAAATGACGCAAAAATTATTTGAAGATGCAGCAGAAAGTACTAGAAGATTAGTTTTAATAATTTAGATAAAGAAAATGTTCTGTTTTTATCTGTAATGTATCAGCATAAAGTTTTCATGTGGATTTTTATGTATATCTGTAAGATTTAAATATGTTTGTAATACGAGTCTAAAAATAGCTTATTGTGTCTAAACTTAAAACCTTATTCCGTTGTTCAATTTGGCTGAATTGTTTTTTTGTATAGCTTCATAGATTTCGAAATAATGAGTCAGGTGACTTTCTGTACCACCTTTTTGTAATCCGTTTAAACCTAATTAAACATAAAAAAGCCAATTGTTTAATGAATGCAATTAATAAAAAGCCAACCCAGATCTTTTTGAACCATTTTCGAAAAGCTCTGGGTATATTTTTATAAACTCAGTTCTTATTATCTGTTAAGTTACATTTTAGTTTTAAGTTATGAATGGGACACAAATTATAAAGTACCTTTATAACTGTAATCTACTTTGTAAGTAATTGAAATTTCAGAATGTATAGAATTACTAAACCTAATCCACTGTACTTGCATTTCAAAATGTCAGAATAATTTTATATAATGTTGTTGTTAAAATTCGTAATTTTGTATCATTGGAAGCCATGTTTTAAGAATTTGATGTACCTATTACTAACATCCTAATAATATCCTATATAACATACAGAACAGCTTATAAAAAAAAAACAAAAAAGAAAATAATATGAAGCTGAAAAGAAAAAAATTGTAAATACTATTTTTAAATTGTTGATTTATCGTTTGGGGTGGATTCACCGCAGCCAAATGGACAGATATCGTTCTTAAAAGTAGCAAAGACACTACTGAGGCGCATTTTGAATGGATTTATAAAACCAACGTGGTAGAATGCCACGGCCTACGGGCGTAAATGTGACGGAACCCTCTCAGTAATCTGTTATGGGCTAGTCGCATGTTTTGGTTTGTGGAACCCCAATTGCGCCTGTTTTATTTGAACGAAGCTGGTTCCTAGCTGCGGTGGTCTGGAGGGGGGGGATTAGGAATTACATTCTGTAAGCTACGTTATAAGTAATAAATATTTTTTAATGAAACCAATATTATGAATACTGTCTTTTATTAGAAAACGTCCGTTGGAGAAAATAGGTTTAGTTTATAATATTACTAGCTACGCCCCGCGGATTCACTCGCCTGAAATAAGTTGAAAAGAAGCCTATGTAAAACATTGGCTACTAGCTAGGCCTAGAAGTACCTACGTCTTCAATTTCAAAACGATCCGTTCAGTAGTTTTGGTGTAAAGAGGTACTTAACAAACATCCATCCAAACTTTCGCATTTAAAATATTAGGATGTAATGTGGGTATATATAGTTTGTACCTACGTATAACCCCTTTCACGGTTGTGATTACTATTTACATATCATCACTAGGTAGGTAATTAGTATAAAACAAAGTCGCTTTCTCTGTTCCTATGTATGCTTAAATCTTTAAAACTACGTAACGGATTTTGAGTGATTCAAGAGGAAGGTTTAAACATACAATAATAAAACCGTGCGAAGCCGGGGCGGGTCGCTACTTTCCTACAAAGAAGAGTGTTTGAAGTTACTTACCATCAGCACAATTCAGCAAACAAAACCCTAATGATGAAATTCTTATCTTGGAGCGGCTTGCGTCAAGCGTGTGCTTACTCTGTCAATTCTGTTGAAAATTATATTTGAACAATGATAGGTGGCCCGTGATGGGATTTTGCTTGATAGCTGTTATCTTGTAATGTAGGCGTGTACACAAACCACTGAACCTTGGCTAATTGTTAGATTTTGTTAGGCTTTGCTCTCATAAAGCGGTCAAGGAAACAATGTGGAAAGTTTTTATAATTTAAATTATGTTAGGGGATCTTTCAGCACAATGTTACCTATTAGAGACGACATATTATGTGTAAAAACACAGGTGGATAAAAAAACAAATAATAATTTACAACCACCAGTTTTGCCTTTACGTTTCAGCTAGGTTGCATGCATGATGCATCATCACACATGATCATGAAATATTTGAAGTCTAACGAGTGTCTTCAGAGATTCATGATAATTGTTAAATGAACAGTCTTGGGTGCTTATCTATTTAACTAGAGCTATCGAAAGGGTTTTACCCAGATGATGGTGACGTTATCAAGTGTTTAGGGGGCTTGAAGGCCAATAATAGGTTAGTTATTATCATTTAGTTCAAAGGTCCTAATCATGCATTCAATAATAAGCGGTTTTTCATAGAAACAACGTGCTTATGAGGAATAAATACTTCTTATGGGGAATTAGGGGAGAAGGAGGTAGCTTAGGACAGGGGCACCTTTAGACATTGGAGATTACTCCAAAACCATCGACATATTTTTGGAAGAAAATGCATTTTAGTATTCAACACTACTACTACAAACCATGGCATATCATTCACCACGCTGTCAGCTGTAAAACTGATTTTATTAGCAGGTCGGGTTTTCCGTTGTCTGGAGTAAATTATTCATCTGAACTCCGTAAGGGTTTATTTGGTGACTTTGAGAATAAATTATATGTTTTTTTATAGTTTCTATTAAGTTTGGGTATCCATGCATGGATAGAGCCTACCGTATTAGTTTCTAAAGTAATAAAAAAAAAATTGTGACACAAAGTTTTTTAAATGACCCCTTGGGGTAGGTTAGGACTAGATATTAGGGGCACTTTAGGACATGTCATAATGTGTGTGATTAGTAATATAAAAAGTTTTCATTTGTTTTAAGTTGCTTATCGCCGAAGCAAATATAAGAAAAATATAGCATCAATCAGTTATTTACAAAAGAAGAAGTTATGATGGAAAAATATAAGTATTTTAAAATCATCAAAGATAAATTATGGTTTAATATCAATCAAACCAGTTTGTTGGCGTACTAATGTACTAAGGATTTAAAAAATACACAGAGGCTTGGGAAATGAATAAAATTGCTGGTATTGAATGGTAGAAAAGAAAAGAAGATGAGTGGTTGATATTAATATTGGATCATCCTGACAAAGCTCCCATCACCCAATGAATGAAAGCCCTTCCAGAACTGCTGCAATACTTTTAGATTAGATTTTTCAAGATTTAAACTGTGTGTGTTATTTATCCTAATCATAAATGACGCATAATAATCTACATATTTAAAGATTTCATGTTTGAGTAACTGCATTTTTATAATTTCTAAGTTTGGTTGATGTCATGTACGAATTTAATTGTGATAATTGAAGAATTTATAGTTTTTAACTAAAACATTTCATAATAATGAAATAATTACTCAAATATTTAATTTTAAAGATTTTATTACTATCATATTATCATACCCAGTAGCGTCCCAAACTACCCCCCAAGGGGGGCAGTTTTGGACATTGTCAGTGTCTTACTAAAATGAAAATTTTGCATAATCTACTCAATAAACATGTTTATTTTATTATTGATTTGTAAAGGTAAAATACGAATATAGGTTTTACCGCATAAAACATACAAAAATTTTAAAAACAAAAAAATCTATGACCTATTCTTTAAAAAGTGTCCTAATGTGCCTCCTTCTCCCCTACCAATTAAGGGCCGAATACACGGTGTGTGTGTCTTTCCGCTCAAACTAGCCTTTGAGTATTTGACCTGCAATCCGCAATTCTCTATTAGTACCTACCTACCTATCTACGAACTTCCAGATTCATAATAGATCATATTCAGAAAAAAAGTGATGAAGCTAGAAAGCTGAAATTTGTACCAATCCAAATTTCAGACTTCTAAATTCAGCGGTTGGCTTGCGTATTGTAGGCTTAAATCGATATACCTATGGTGCAAATTTTGTAAAATAAACAACAAGTAGGTAAGTGATATTTATTTTTGGGTGAAGTACAAGTAGTAAAGCCTTATTTACAATTTTTTTTGAGTTTTTCTGGATCATTATGGACCGGAATGGAGCGCAAGGCATTATGTCAAAGAGACGTGACCGCCACAAGCCCTGTGACCTGTCCAACCATCTAGATATTATTGCTTTGTAGAAAATCTTCCATCAACATCCCTACCATTAGACTGTTGACAATTGATAACGAAACAGACAAATAGAACTTATTGGCTAATTGCGTCGAATCCTTGGAACTAAATTAATAAAATCAATGGAATTTTTTTAGTAGTTAGAAGGGACGAGTAGTAAATTTTTATTTTTGTGTATGTCGTAAGTTTGTTTTTAAGAGCGAGTAGGTACCTATCTACTTTAATGTAATTTGTGCATTGGTTAGGAACAAAAGGCCTGATTTCCCTAAATTCTAAAAAAAATAACTTGAAAACATTTGCTATTAAAAATTTAGTGCGTCGACATCTAATGTTGTAGGTAGGTAAGGTAACCTACCTACATACTTACTATCGTGGATAGGTATCTATATTTTGAACTACTTTTCCTCTAGCATTTTAATATGAACACACATATTACCTATAGGAAGGTATCAAAGAAAACCATCACACACACCTCAATATTATACGAAGAAACTGTAACGCTCACACAGCGCTCACAATAGAAAATTAAGGAAAATTTAATCCTACGAGATCGTTCCATCAAAGTCATCTGCTACCTTACTTTTACCATTATCTTGAATCAGTTATCTGGTACCTACCCACCGCGAGTGTGGTAGTAAAGTCGCTAGTCGGCAAGTGGATAGCGGGCAAGTCAGTCGGGCTTTGTACCTACATTAGTTTTGTGAACAATATACGAGCATTGTGAGAGTGAGTGTGTGAACTATTGTTTGGGTTAGCAGTGGACCGGATCAGAGGTAAAGACATTTTAAGAAGTTCGTCAGAGGATGAGGCGTTATATTTGGCTTTTAACGGTTTTTGCTTTTGTTGTTCTGTTTGGTTATTTTGAAACGGTAACACGCAACAGGAGATCGTCAAAATTTATTAATTTGAGTAATTTAGAAGATTAGAAAGTCCTGATTTTACGTTGTTTAGCATAACTCATTTGTAATGAACTAAATGTCAATGCATCTCCATTCTCCATACACGCAACACTAATGAACATCGGCGTAAAAGTTATTGATGAAGATTGATGTATAACAGCAGTTCTTTCCCACTTTTTGATGAAAGTACTTAGAGGCCTAAATAAGCTTGAAAATGCATCAGCCAAAGTGCAAATTCGCTTATTTCAAAGCTGCAACAAATAGACCATTGTTCCGTGTGATATGGCGCGGTCACGGTAGGCGCATTTCTCTTTACCATCGCCTTATGCCTTCACCATTAGAGTTCCGATTCGGAAGTTTTCCAAGTTCCGCTAACCGTGAGTTTATTTACCCGTGGTTGAACGTTGTTGAACTGGATTTAGTTTACAAATACTCGGCTCAGTAAAACAAACCTATAAATGGACTAAGGTTTTTGATTGTTTACGGTTTAGAGGAGTTTTGCACTGAGAAAATGCTGACTGCATGTTATGGAGGCAAAATTCCTAGTTTGTTTAGCTAAAGCTAGCTAGAAGGTATTTAGAAACTTTGCAAACGTAGGTATGTAAGTAAGTACCTGTAGATACTTAGGAAATATTATCTTTATACATTTCCTTATCAGCGGTGTTGGGATTCAACCATTTCAAACTTAAGTTAGGGATATAAAAAAACCTTAGGTAACCTTTAGGTACCTAGACACTCTATCTAAAATCACTCTATATTCTGTTTGTAAAACTAACAAAAAGGAAAGCACATTTATTTGAAAACGTTTCTCTTAATTTTTTCTAAACGCTCCTGATAAAGAAATAGGACATAGGTACTTATTCATATAATCACTCGTATAGGTCTCGTCTAGACCTAGATTTACCGTGGATCAGAACAGAAGACTGCATTCGGCTTGTTTTTATTTTTAACACGACACAATTGTTGCATTGTCCAATTGAAGAGAACTCCCTCATGCATTCATTTAGATTGCTGTTGAGAAAGATCTGGAATATTCTTCGTTAGTCAGAGAAGCTCCCAGATCATTGTGAAATTGTAGCGAATAGTAAATCACAACATTATCTAGTGCGTCGCGGTCTAGTCGTGACCACAAAGTTCACAGGTAAGTAGGTAGGTACATTACTAGGCAATCAAAACTTTCATTGCATAGCGGGTCAAAAGCTCCTCCCATACAATTGTCGAGAGTTAGCCATAAGCCTAGTTTCGGAGCAAATCAAACCATTAGCTTTATACCCAGAGCCACTATGAGCAATAAACATTACCTACTATCGATCGATCAATGTAAATCAGTTATCTAGTACCCGTAACATAAGCTCTGCTTAGCTTGAATTAGTTAGATGATGCTATGAGAATTTCGATAAACAGTCAAGAGAAAGGCATGCCGTTTCGTATCCACGTAGAATTAAAAAACTATTTACAGGTAGGTGTCATGAACTTATAAAAAAAAAACTAAAAATGTGTTCGTTAAGTAGGTACCTATATCCTTCATCTTGTACCCACAACACAAGCTTGCTTGGGGCTAAATGATGCTATATGAATATTGTCCATCACTATGCAATAACCCCCACATAATGATGCCATATATGGCGCTCATTAGGAGAGGCCTATGTCCAGCAGTGGACTATTATAGGCTGGTGATGATGATGATGATGTATTTATTTCACTTATTTACGGCACTAGGGTGCCAAATTTAGAAGGTAATCTAACAAGACAGCCTTATAGGAAAATATTAAAAACTAGCTGGTGCCCGCGACTTCGTCTGCGCATGATTAGTATTTCGAGTACTCGCGATTTTACTTGCGTAATTCCCTTTCCCGTGGGATTTTCGGGATAAAATAAAGCCTATGTGTTATTCCAGCTTATAATCTATCTCTGTGCTAGATTTAATCCAGATCCCTTCAGCAGTTTTTGCTTGAATGAGTAACAAAAATCCATCTATCTATCAATCTATCCATCCATCTATCCATTCATACTTACAAACATTCGAGTTAATCAGTTCAATTCCCATAGTGTATAGCCCAGGGGAACCAAACTGAATTTCGGGATAAAATGTTTCCCTTGTCCAATCGTCCCGAGTTCCATTCGAATTCATTCACGTCGTGATGCGTGGTTAAAGAATTTTTCTTTCACCCTCTCTCCCAGGGGAACCTTACCGAATTCCGGGATAAAATGTATCCCATGTCCAATCGTCCCGAGTTCCATTCGAATTCATTTACTTCCTTCGTGCAGCGTGGTTAAAGAATTTTTCTTTCACCCTCTTTCCCAGGGGAACCTTACCGAATTCCGGGATAAAAAGTATCCCATGTCCTTCCTTGTAGTATGAACTCAAATCGTCCCGAGTTTCATTCCAACTCATTCAGCAGTTTCGGCGTCATGCGTGGTTAAAGAATTTTTCTTTCACCCTCTCTCCCAGGGGAACCTTACCGAATTCCGGGATAAAAAGTATCCCATGTCCTTCCTTCTAGTATGAACTCAAATCGTCCCGAGTTTCATTCCAACTCATTCAGCAGTTTCGGCGTCATGCGTGGTTAAAGAATTTTTCTTTCACCCTCTCTCCCAGGGGAACCTTACCGAATTCCGGGATAAAAAGTATCCCATATCTTTCCTTGTAGTATGAACTCAAATCGTCCCGAGTTTCATTCCAACTCATTCAGCAGTTTCGGCGTCATGCGTGGTTAAAGAATTTTTCTTTCACCCTCTCTCCCAGGGGAACCTTACTGAATTCCGGGATAAAAAGTATCCTATGTCCTTCCTCGTATTATGACCTATAATCATGCCGAATTTCATTTCAATCCATCAAGTAGTTTCGGCGTGATGCGCGTTTACGATACAGACAGACAGACAGACAGACAGACAGACAGACAGACAGACATGAATGAAAAAAATTACAGTTTTGGCTTGAGTATCGATAATAGAGAGCCCTCCAAAAAAAATTTTCAAAATATCTTCAATGTACAGAATTTGACCTGTTACAGTTTTATTATAAGTATAGATGTTTAGAGCAGATGAAATTAACAAGCTTTTACATAAAACGTAGGTACTATAATCAATTAGAGCCTTATCGGAATGATATATTGCCATAAATGGTCCTTCGAGCAATTTCGAACGAAACGCGCTCAATAAATTGCCTTTAAAAATATCATTTTTGTTTATTTGAGCTTTTACCTCTATTAATAAATGTTAACTACCCGTTTGCCCATAAGTGTCTCAGTGGGCTGGATGTATTTATTGATAATCTATCTATACTTTTAATGAAACTGTAACAGGTCCAATTCTGTACATTGAAGATATTTTGAAAATTTTTTTTGGAGGGCACTCTATTATCGATACTCAAGCCAAAACTGTAATATTTTTCATTCATGTCTGTCTGTTTCGTAAACGCGCATCACGCCGAAACTACTTGATGGATTTAAATGAAACTCGGCATGATTATAGGTCATACTACGAGGAAGGACATAGGATACTTTTTATCCCGGAATTCAGTAAGGTTCTCATGGGAGAGGGTATGAAAGTAAAATTCCTTTACCGCGCATTACGCCGAAACTGCTGAATGAGTTGGAATGAAACTCGGGACGATTTGAGTTCATACTGCAAGGAAGGACATGGGATACTTTTTATCCCGGAATTCGGTAAGGTTCCCCTGGGAGAGAGGGTGAAAGAAAAATTATTTAACCACGCATCACGACGGAAGTGAATGAATTCGAATGGAACTCGGGACGATTGGACATGGGATACATTTTATCCCGGAATTAAAATTCCCAATTCAAACTTTTGAAAACCCGTATAGCCCAGGGGAACCAAACTGAATTGAACTGATAAACGTGAAAGTTTGTAAGTATGAATGGATAGATGGATGGATAGATTGATAGATGGATGGATGTTTGTTACTCTTTCACGCAAAAACTGCTGAACAGATCTGGATGAAATTTAAGGCACAGAGATAGATTATAAGCTGGAATAACACATAGGCTTTATTTTATCCCGAAAATCCCACGGGAAAGGGAATTACGCAAGTAAAATCGCGAGTACTCGAAATACTAATCATGCGCAGACGAAGTCGCGGGCACCAGCTAGTCTATAAATAAAATCTGTTGTTATTGGTTAAATAATTTCCCTTATGAAAAGATAAACCATACGATATTCAGTTACATACCTTTATACTTTATTCTTTATTGCACACACACAAGATAATACACAAGTTTACAAATAATGGACATGTACAAAGGCGAGCTTAACCCTAAAAGAGTTTTCTTACAGCAAACCATGAAAAAGTATAGAGAAAGATTAAAAATTAGAGTGGATAGATAGTGTGTACACAATATATATATATATATATACCTTATATACTAGTATTATCAATAAACAATAAAAACCTGCAATGAGAAGTAATAAACTAAAATATAAATAAAATAAAAAAAAACATATAATAGATGCAACTAAAATTAAAATAAGTTAAGAAAACGAAGTTTATCTATTATAAATAAATATAATATATACATACATATTTAAATCTGCTATGTCATTAGAGAGAGGAAGTGCTCTTTTACCTTACACTTAAATACATTTAGTGAAGGGCTCGCTTGTATTGAGTGAGGAAGGGAATTCCAGAGTCTGGGCGCCATCATTGTGAATGAATCTCTATAGCGACTGGATCTATGCTCGGGGGTTTTGAGAAGAAGGGATCTAATAGATCTACAGGGTTTGCCACGGGGGACAAGAAACTCGAAGCGGTCACGAAGATAAGAAGGAGAGAGAGGATTGAAGAGGATAAAGTAAAGGAAAGACAGGATGTGGAGATCTCGGCGACGCCGTATGGGAAGCCATTTTAGCTGGGATCGAAACTGAGGCACATGATCAAATTTGCGCAGCCCGTAAATAAACCGGATGCTCAAGTTCTTAAGGCGCTCTAGTTTATTCAGTAGCTCTTCAGAGACATCTAAATAAGCTACATCCGCGTAGTCAAGGATGGGTAGAAGCAACGATTGGGCAAGAGTGATTTTGGTCCCCAGAGGTAGAAATTTTTGAAGACGTTTGAGGGACTCAAATAATCAAATAATCAATATCTTTATTTCTTTAGGCTTACAAAATAAGCACTTAGACAAGTCAAATTTAATTCGCCTCAATTTTTTGTCCACTAGTGGAAGAGGCGAAATAGAAACCACTAGCATGTGTATAACTTATGTGTCTAATACATGTTTGCCTTATAAATAATTACATACTATTGTCGATGTGGAACTGAGCGACATCTGGCCAAGCACTAACGTCATTGATGTAATCATTTATGGAGTAATATGCCTTCTTGATAAGATTTAGTTTTATGTACTGTTTAAATCTACGAATAGAAAGTTCAGTTGCTTCAGATGGAAGCTTATTATAGAAGCGAACACAATTACCCATAAATGATTTCCCCAGTTTTTGTAATCTAAATGAAGGGATGTGTAGTTTGTCCTTGTTTCTTGTATTTCTATTGTGGACATCACAATTTTTCAAAAAGTTACTCTTGTTTTTGTGTGTATACATTAAATTTTCATAAATATATTGCGAAATTACAGTTAGAATATTTATTTCTTTAAATAATTCCCTCAAGGAGTCACGTGGCTTTAATTTATAAATTGCACGCACCGCCCTTTTTTGAAGAACAAAGATAGTCTGAATATCAGCTGCCTGTCCCCATAGCAAAATACCATAAGACATAATACTATGGAAGTAACTATAATAAACTAACCTAGCTGTGTCCTGATCAGTGAGATGTCTAATTGTTCTCACTGCATAAGCTGCTGAACTAAGCCTACCCGCGAGAGCATCAATTTGCGGTTGCCATTGAAGAGATGAATCAATATGCAACCCCAAGAACACAGTAGAGTCTACGAAGTGAACAATCTCATTATTTAACATGATTTGAGTTGGGAGTTCTCTAACATTTGGTAACATGAATTTTATACATTTTGTTTTTTTAGCATTAAGTAAGAGGTTATTGGCGGTAAACCAATTTAGTATTTGTGAAAGCGAATTATTTACATCGTCATAATTATATTTATTTCTGTCTACTTTAAAAATTAGTGATGTATCATCAGCAAATAAGACTATATCACAAAGATCTTTTGCTAGAAAGGGGAGATCATTTACATATACTAAAAATAAAAAGGGACCTAATATTGAACCTTGGGGTACGCCTAATTCAATATTTGAGCCCGTAGATCTTTCTTTACCAACATCAACTTTTTGAACTCTATCAGATAAATATGATTTCATAAGATCCAGAGCCTTTTTCTTAATTCCATAATGTTTTAGTTTCTCAATTAATGTACTATGATCCACACAGTCAAAAGCCTTAGAAAGGTCACAGAATACACCAATAGCGTTTTTGGCTTTATCCCAGGCCTCCAATATATGCCTTAATAGAACTGTACCAGCATCGGTTGTTGATCTACCCTTGGTGAAGCCGAATTGGTTTTCATGGAATAACCTATTAAGGTTGAAGTGAGAAGTCAACTGGATGAGAATAATTTTTTCAAAAATTTTACTCATAGCAGGAAGTATTGAAATTGGTCTGTAGTTGGCCGGATCAGTGTGACTACCAGATTTATAAAGAGGAACCAGCTTACTATATTTCATGAGATCAGGAAAAATTCCTGCGTCGACACAGCTATTGAAAATATAGGCCAAACAAGGAGCCATTTCCTTAATAATTGAACTTAATACTTTGGTGGATATACCCCAGAGATCCTCAGTGTTTTTAATGTTAATTGACTTAAAGGTTTTCACTACATAATCAGCATTTACATAACTAAAGTTAAAGCTCTCATTACATTTAGCAACTGAAGATTCTAAAAATTTAACAGCCATTGATGCTGAGGAGTTTAGAGACTGGGTAACAATTTTAGGAATTGCAGAAAAGAATGCATCAAAAGACTGAAAGGAGTAGTTAACTTTTCTGCTGATGTCGTTGATGTGAGGGGCCCAAGATAAACGGCTATCAAAGATAACACCCAAATTCTTGGCCTTTTCAGAGTACGGGATAGGCTCATTAACAAACATCACAGGAGCAAAAGAAGACAGAGGAAAATTATTAAGCATAAAATGAGATCCAAAAACGATTGCTTGAGATTTGGAGGGATTAACCAAGTCCGAAAGTGTTAGCCCATTCTTGAATTTTGGTGAGGTCATTATTGATTTGGCTAATGCCTTCAGAGATCTCGCCTGAACCAAAGTGGGTATATATTTGCAAGTCGTCTGCATACATATGATAATGGGACGTGATGTTATGGGAAATGGCGTCAATAAAAAAAGAGAAAAGTAAGGGAGAGAGGACACCACCCTGTGGGACACCCGCAGTGATGTTGCACCAATCTGAGGTAAGGTCATCTGTGCGAACACACTGCGAGCGTCCTTATAAATATGATTTGAACCAGTCAATTGCTGTAGAGGAGATGTTATGAGAGGAGAGGATAGCAAGTAGGATGTCATGGTTAACTGAATTAAATGCTGAAACTGAATTAAATTATAATTAGTATCTGCTCGCGGCTTCGCACGCGTTGTTTCTTTGTTTCTATGGAAACGTTTCAAAGTTATTCCTGGTCCATGGGAACTGATTTATAGGGGTAAAAGGTTAGTTCTAAGCAAGGTGAGAGGTTTTATTCCAGGTGTTATAGGTTAGGGCTAAGGTCGTTGGCTTCGTATAAGTATTCAAAATTTCAGCGTTTTGACGTGAAGAGCACAAACATCCATCCATCCTTCCATCCATCTATCCAGCCATCCATCCAAACTTTCGTAAAGGTATATAATATTAGCTAATTAGTGTGAAATGCTCCAATTAACATAGATAGGTGTTGCACATTATATAAGTAAGTATAACGATAGAAATAGAAACGAATCAACGACAGTATATAACAGTGACGATTAGGCAAAAAATGACAGGTTATTGTCACGCCACGCTCGTCACAACGACCATTTAATTGATGGCTAATCATAGTTAAGATAGACTACAAAGGTATTACTTTTGGGTTCCGTATGCTTTTATTTCTACACTTTTTTACATCCTCCTAATCATAATTATTATGCACTAACCACTATTGCGTGCTATTGCTTTAGGTAAGTAACTATAATTTTGAAAACTAATAAGGAAAATTATTTATTCACAAACTATCAAAGAACAGAAACAAATGCAAACCTCTAGATTGTTATCTATCTACTTACATGTAAAAACATATACCTATAGGCATGATCTAGTATTTATTATGTATAGTAGGTATACTCATGCAATCATCCAAGATCCCAGATTAAAGTAGTAGTTTGCAGTACCCTAAGCATTAAAACAATAACTTTCATGAATTAAATTCCAATCAACACTATACATTCATACAAAAACTTAACAAGACCTTACCAAGATGCAATAAAGCTCAATATGGATCTTCACTTTAATAACCACGGAAGTTAATTTATTCATATAGATAGAGTGTCCGTGTGTTTGCGTGTCAGTCCGCGGAAGTGGGGTATCATGTGAAATTGTTCCGACTGAAATTCAAATCAAAACTGAACCGATTTTGATTGAGTTTAGCGGAACTGCAAACTTCCTTGTCATCCATTGAATGGAAAAGAGACATGCAATAGATCTAGTGATTTAGTCCGTATCAATGGTTGAATGTTATCTTTTTTCCCAGAGTTTTTCTGGGACGCGAGTAAAATACTCGCTTATTCCTAGAAGACAATTATATTTCTCATTAGGTTTAATTTGTTTTATTACTCTCTTCATCATTGGGATATTAAATCCCAATTTCCCTTTGTTTTATTATACATTTTCCCTTTAACCTCTAGTCATTATATGTACCTATAACGTACCCATAAGTCATTCACACATCAAATCTTTTCAGTCGATCTGCGAGGTCCGATCCGCATTAGACTTTACAACAAAAAGTCTTCTAAATAAATATCAACTTCAAATACCTAGTGGGCAAGAGTATTTTTAATCAGCTAAAGTTAAAACAATTTGTTCTATACAAGTTGATGTGTTTCTTAAAAACATAAATAATTTCTTTAAAAATATTAGGAATAGTCGGCCCTTCGTCACCCTAACGAACTAGCTATTCAGGAACCAAATGGTCTGTGTGTGACGATGATAAGAGGCCCGACGATATGACACTAGTTCCATGGGAGTTGGGGAGGTCCATTGTGTGGGACGCTACATGCGTCGACAACTCGACACAAATCATCCATCCCATCTTCCAAGGACATCCAAGAGGGCTGGTGCGGCGGCAGATTTGGACTTGTCACCTACCCATACAGATATATGAGTGGAAACTTTATAATAATCGTCGTTGTGAGACAACAAAACGTTATCAACTTATCATTATAACGCTAGAACATACATGTTATTCCAAGGTGGTAAAATAATGTTATGTTGAAAGTCTGTAAATATATGAGGAGGATTATATTAGAGCATTGTTATGAATAGGGCTGACGATTACCCAAATGACACCACTTTATTTATTTATCGGAGGTTTTCAGTTACACACCTAAAAAGATCAAGGCATCACCAGTCTTGACCCCTCAATTATATATAATCACAGCTAGGGTAGCACATAAATAAAAACAAATTGGCAACACACAAACTAATACAGGAACCTTTAAAAACAAAATGTATACACACACACAAACGAGAGGGAATGTGTACTTGAACAGTGCATGAAATACATAAAGTATATTTATCAATAAGTAGATACTACCTATATTTAATATGAAAGTAATAATTTAGCCCAGGAAGTATAAAAGCTTTATAAGCAAATTATTTTCATCTCTTTATTAAAGGTTAATTAGTTCTGTTGGCTTGAGATATTTAACTAACACCTTCCTATTATAAAGTGAAGAAGTCACTGGCTCCTGAAACATAGTTTTAAACTAGTTCAGGAGCAGGAGGATTATTAATGGCTGTAAAACTATAATAATGTAAATAAAACCATTTTCACTTTACTTTTTACTTAAAACCTACTTGTTTTGTGCCTATCGAATTATATGAAAGTGACACAGTAACGGTAGTTACCTATACAAAAATCAAAAAGAAATTAAAAACGCGTGGTACATTTCCTCAAATCCTTTGTTAGTCTCGAACCCTCAGCTAAATACTTAACCGGTCAAGTCCGATCAAGGAAAACGATGGTCATGGGGTTTCCCAGCGGTAGTCAGAATACCACACCGACACGTGCTTGAGGAAAGTGCAACATGCATGACATTATAATAATTATTGATGATTCAAAGCTCTTCCAAATTGGTACTGGAATTTTTGTTAGCTTAAGTACATACATAAAGGGATTGACAACGTACTAAAGATCTCGTTACATTTTTTTGGATATTTAGGGATCTAGAGTAACATATAGGCTAGTTTAATTTTGAATATCGAATATACATACAGAAAATCAACCTCTGAGGTGGATAAGAAGGGTGGTAAAGTCCAAAACGTGTTCTCACTACATAATCTACCGTCTTATTCTCAGTCTTCGATATCCATATTGTTCTCCATATGACAAATTAATTTCCATCCGGGCGAAGCAGCGGGGCGCAGCTAATACAAATACAAAAAAAATACAAAATATTTATTTCTTTAACTTAATCTAATACATTTCAGTGGTGTGGGATTATCTTTTAAGTAATATAATACCTGTGCTAGAGAAAATTAACTATTTAATGCTGTGAAAACCAACCAACATCGTAGCTCAGCTAGTAGGTAATATCCCAAATATGAGATCGATCTCATAGGGTTCACCTAATTCAAGAGTTCCGTTATCATCCGTGTAAGTTAGAAAACTAATAGCGATTTTAATAAATTAAAAACATCCTAAAAAATCGAATTTGGCGGTACTTGACCTCACAGGCTCACAGCACAATGTGTTACCATCACTGACCTGTATCTATACCTACAAGTACTGTATAAATAGAGGTCAGTGGTTACCATACTTTATTTCTTTATTTTGATTTTTTATGTAATAATAAAAATAAAAGAACGTCCAAAAAAAAAATCGACTTTGGAGGGACTTGACTCCACAGCTATCAGTTTTCTAATTTTGACGGATAACGGAACTCTTGAATTATGTGAACCCTATGAGATCTTACTTTCTCATCTCGTCTTTGTTTGAGATGTTTATTTAACGTGGGACTGTTTTGAGTAAAAGTTTGTTACATTAGATAAGTATATTTTAGATGCTTTCATATCGTTTTTAAAATATCAAAAAAAACAAAAGGAAGGGAGAAAAAGAAAGAGAGAAAGGAGTTTGTTGTGTAAGAATGTTACTTGATATCTTCGCAAATTAAAAAATAGAGGAAATTAATGTTTTCCCTTCAAATGTAAAAAACAAGTTAATATTTTGTAAAAACATTTTTGTCATTTTTGTCATTTTTATAATATTAAACAATCAATTTTGTAACATATTGAATTTATACTTGAGTTACGGTAATGGTGGAGTTCAATTAATTAGTTATTTAATTTATATTGGTTATGATCAATGATTTATTGATCTTCAAACATTTTGTGTCCCTTCAATGCTTTTAAATGCACACATCCTGTGACTTTTATTTTGGGATCTTAACGCAAGGGTTCTGCATACGTTTATTTTAAATTAAATTATTTCATCAGAAAAAGCCACCCATACAAATAACCACAGTACTGACATAAATAAACATTATACAAATGCCATATGTGACTGTGATATCACACTGAAATATAACATGTGTGAATATTACGCCACTTTGTAGAAGCAATTGACATCGGCTGTTACGAAAAGTGAATTAGTTACATATTGGTCGGAATCTCTGTATGACGGAACGTTCGTGTCCAATCTCAATTTAGCTGCTAAGCAATTCCCATTCGCTTGCATTCAGAGGATCGTGATGCAATACCAACTGCGGTTCTTGAACCTCTCAAACTAATGAATTGTCTGCTTACTGTCTTAGCCATGGAGGCTGGAGCTAGTTTTAGCACAATACCTAAAGGCAGCATTCAGGAACGAAGGCTTGTTTTTTGATTCCGAATATCTAATATTCTATCTTAGCTTCTTACAACAATTAAAATAAATGTGAAAGTCTGTGTGAATTTTTTTTTACAATTGTTCTCAGTACTACTTACGTTATTTCGATGAAATTTATGTAGCTAGATTAGGACCTAGAATAACACTTAGGATAGCACAATTTTAAAAAAAATCCCTCTGAAGGGGTTAAAAAGGGTAGTAGAGATTAGATAGAGAAAATTATTATTACTGTTGGTTCGATAACTCGGTATTAATCAACAATGAAGCGAATAATTCAACACGTAGGTATTTTAAATTTTTACCAAATTACCCCTAGGGGTTGTGCTATACATTTTTTTTCCATGACATGGAAAATACTTTGAAACATTAATTAGAAGTCGCGGTCATAAACTACTTATTTATGTTCTCCCTCATAAATTGAATAGAACTACCTACTACCGCCTGATGATAACAATGATATCTACCTTATCACACAATAGCATGTAGGCTTGTGGTTTGTTACCTAATTAATATCACCATCACCAAACAAATGGTAGGCAACTGAAACAACTGCATGTTCTGTGGCTGTGGCGACGTCAATGCTGATAACGGATCACAGTCCTTGGGAATATAACATAGGAAAATTATAATAAGCGTTGTGTAGGCACGTTTATAGGTTCATTATAGCAGTATAAATAATGTTTATAATTAGGTTAATGATGTTTGTTATTAGGTACTCACAAATTTATGGTTACCGCGAGTAGATAGTTCTACATAGGCTTTTAAAGAATTGCGCCCGTCGCCCGTGTTGAAATCGGTCTAGTCATTCTACAAACTGACTATTTGTACGATCTGGCGGAGGTTACAGGTTATGTCACTATCAAAATAGCTTGACGGCATAACTCTGATTCCCTGGAAGATGGGTAAGCTTTTAGTTTTGAGAGCCACGTGAATGTAGGCCGGCTCCGCAGCAACTCAGCGGAGTCACTCAAACAGCGGAAAATGTTTACCTATCTTGAGCGAGGTTACCTATTTCAGACATTTGGGGTGGAACCCTTTGGTCCTTGGGAGACACACATAACTGTGTGTGTCCCAGGATCCCGTCTGTCTGTCTGAGAATGTCTAACGACAGTTGTAAATCACAGATGATTCTTTTATTTCTGGTGCCGCTATGACAACAAATACTAAAATAAAGTAAATATTTAAGGGGGCGCCCATACAACAAACATGATTTTTTTACCGTTTTTATATATTTTACCGTTTTTATAGATAGTACGGAACCTTTCCTGCGCGAGTCCGTATTTGGCCGTTTTTTTATTATGCATAGAAAATACCCAGAACCCAGATAAATATTTGCAGGTCGTACAAACGTTTGTCCTAAGGCAGGAATCGAACCCGCAACCTCCTGCGTCTCAGGCATACCTTTGCCCGCCGCGCTACATCGATTGTGGAGATTGCCAATACCCATTCAATAAATCTAGTTTCCATCCATGCATGCCCACTGTATCTTGCACGCATGACTGGATTATGTACAGTTACCGCATAGAGTCTGCGCTGATTGACCCAGTTTTTTGTTTACTAGTTTCCGGCTGCCGGACTTTGCATTACTATGAACTGCCATTTTGTAGAAGATACTCTGATTTAGAATTATAGATAATTTTGTGAATAATGTCATTTATGAATAAAAACAAAACAAAATCGGCTAAATAATTGTAATAATAAATAACTGCTCAAGCACAGCGAAAATGATGAAAGTTCGAGTTCGATAATGAATGAGACACCAATGAAAATGAATGAAAATTTTCAAAACTACGAATTGTTTGGAGCTCCTGCAGCTTATTCTGATGATACTAGTGTTGTAAAATATGTTATATCTTTGGTTTATCTCATTTGTTAACTAATAATATCTATGTATTGGAATCGCGGTATGGGATAAATGGATAAATGTAAAAGATGACGAATAGAGGAAGAAAGAAATCTCAACTTCTAAAAAAATGTACTTAGTAGGTATAAGTAGGTAAAAAAAAAATTATACTTAAAATGAGGCTTTAATATATTTTATAATAAGATCTACCTATATTGTGAACTAATTAAAAAAACCATTTTATTTCATTCGACAAAAAAGAACAATAAAATCATAAACCTGGGTCTGACTGACTGAAAATTTAACGTCACAAGATTTTTATAAATTCTGGTTGGGATTTTTCTAATTACATACCTTGGCTATGTTAAAAATAAAGTATATTCGTATTTGGTTATTAAAAATGATCCATTAGGTAACCAAACGCATGCCGATTGACGTCATAATAATTAAAATTAATTAAGTTGGGTACCTTACTTGATACCTGCCTATTAGTTTGCAGTTTTGATAAGCGTTATCAAATTTGGTTTACAATTATTTGCTTTAGGTAAGTAGGTACATTGATTTACATATTCTACAAAGCTTTTGAACGTTTTTTGGATGAAAAACTGACTACTCACCAATAGTCTTTTTTAAGGAAGGGAGACAGTTACAAAAATAAAAATAAGTACAAAATAATCATGACTAAAGTTTTTTTCAAGTTTCCATCGTGTACTAAATAATAATCATTAGGTATAATACCTAGGTATTTTGGTTAGTGAGGACCTAGTTATATGCGTAGACCTAGCCTATCAGCATTCGCTACGAAGCGATTCTCTTTCTACTATCGTCTTCTCAAAACTGCCACTTGGTAGGCATTTGTTTAGAAGTAAAATCGTTCTATATTAATGTTTCACTCCATCATCATCATCATCATCATCAGCCCATATTAGTCCACTGCTGGACATAGGCCTCCCCAAATGAGCGCCATAGCGCCCTCTCTTCAGCTTGACGCATCCAGCATCTGCCAGCAGCCTTTCGCAGATCGTCATCCCACCTGGCCGGAGGGCGTCCTACACTACGTTTGCCAAGAGCTATGTCGATAACTTTGGTTCTCTGTCGGATGTATTCATTACGAATTCTATCCTTCAGAGAAACTCCGAGCATAGCTCTTTCCATAGCTCGCTGAGCGACTTTGAGCTGATGGACCAGCCCTACCGTGAGTGTCCACGTCTCAGCTCCGTAGGTCATTAAGGGTAGGACGCACTGATTGAAAACTTTCGTTTTCAAACATTGCGGTATGGATAACGAGAAGACTCGACGTACTTTTCCAAACGCTGCCCAGCCCAGCTGAATCCTCCTCTTGGCCTCCTTCTCAAAATTGTTTTTACCAAACCCTTCACTTGATGGTATCGAAATGTATGTACATAGATCATGTGTATGACTTATGCCATAAATATGTATCTACGACATAAGTGAAATACATTTCGACTTGTGCCATCTTTATGAAAAAGGCGGCCCTCACGTACGGTCCTAAATGGTATTTACGTAAAAGCACATTAATTTTGTTTGTAAACCGTGAAGGCAGTTACATTGAAAGTATTTCCACTAGCCTTCAAACCGATCACCATTCAATTCAAATTACCAAAATAAAAATAAACGTTCGATAGTTACAACTAAGCTTCTATTAAATTGCTTCGTACCTAAAATAAGTTTGTTCTGAACAGTTTTTTCTTATTTGGGTAACCTATTTATAACTTAGAACGTGAAATCTTGGAAATATTTTTTAATACTAATCGTTTATTCAGACACAAGATCACAAAGAACAGTTTTGAACCCAAACAAACTATCTTGTCCCAAACCCAGTTTATTACTAACGTTTCATTTAATAAATAATCTTATAACGAATATAACAATATTATAATTATATATAAACGGGACAAGTACCGTCAAACACACTAATTTTCCTTTTTATTATTTTTAGAAAACCTTATGTAAACTAAACTATGTAGATCTAGAATGGCAAACGAAAATGTGTCAAAAGTAGGTGAATTTACGGTAGCCCATAAATACACCAAACACAATAAAATATTAAGAATAAGAATGTTTTATTACAAAATTCACATGGTACCCTTAAATTTAATTAATTACTTATACAATTACAATAAAATATTCTAAATGAAATTAATACAATCATCTACTCCATAGAAATATTTTTAAAGCAGCATATAATTTTTGTTTAAATAAATTGCCATGGTAATCGAGGGGCTCAATTGATCCATATGTATACCAGTCAGATTTATCCATTGAGTTTTTCCTTTGAGTTCTTAAAAATACCATGGATACAATGATGTCGATTCTGTTGTTTTTTGTCTAGTTACAATTATACTTTCACCCTAGCTTTTAACTGCTTGATCATTTAATTGCTTAGATGGATGCCGTCGGATTTATACGGACACTAACTGCAATTCGCGATTTTATATTTAGCATGCGTCACGGTTTCTACTCCTCTTTGCTTTCAAACAATAAAGGTGAAATTGTTATCGTTAATTTTTATGAAATGGAATGAGATGGTACTGTTATCTAGAGCTAGTTTTAAATTATTGTAAGAAATCCTATGCATTAATTAAGGATGTCCTTTCTAGTATATCTACGTTATAAGGACTTTTCCCTTCATATTATAATAAAAATTGTTCTCAGAGTAAATTAATTGATTGTTAATTAGTTTTCAAAAAACTAAAAATAACAAAGTCCTTAACATTTGACACTGGTTTTAAGTTTTGCGAGATATCTACTATAATCCCACGGAAATACTTCTTTTCTGGAACATTTTCTTCAAAATACTAAAAAATTCTTTGATTTCGAGGTTATTAAAAAAAAATTACATTCCGAATTTCGGATGGTCGTATCGTATCAGTTTTCATTTATATACCTTTTGAATTATTGTGTGGTGTGACTTTTACATCTATCATGGTTTATAACACTAAAGTTTTTTTTGTGTAGTGTTTTGAATGTACTTCGCTTTAAATCTCACAGCAATGGGTGTATAAATATTGCGAATCTAGTACAGAGCTCTAATTTTCGTCAAACATTCCACTCTCATCAGTTTCGGAAATCTAGTATTTGTACAACATTCGATTGTTTACTACCGTATCTAAATATTCCTGACAGGCTTGCATTCTGCACCTAAAATCCCTCTGCAAATATTTGCAGATCATGCCAACATTTGTCCCAAGTCATGAATGAATGAGAAATATGAATGATTAAATGAATCTCACGCGTGAATCTAAAAGATGTACAGAGCTTTATCATTCGTCAAACATTACACTCTCATCAGTTTCGCAAATCTTGTATTTGTACAACATTCGATTGTTTACTGCCATATCTAAATGATCTTGACAGGTTGTTGCATTCTGCAGTTCTTGCTCGGCTGCTCTTGCGCATATATCTTCAATCTTCATTTTCACAATTTAATTATACTATCACTACGTTTTGAAAGTTTAATGCTAAGCAATTATGATTTCAACGAGCTAATTGAGCTGTTGAATATGACTTTCAATGTAATGCAGGGTGGTAAAATACAAGTAAAATACAATAAATCTTCTTTTTGAGGTTATTTTATGCTGACTTGATGTATTTGATGTTGACACGACTTCAAAAAAGGAGGAGGTTCTCGATTCGACAGTATTTTGTTACGAATATGTGTATCATACGAATTATATAACTTTTTAGATGAATCTATTTTGATGATTTTTTGTATTATTTGAAAGCTGGTGCTTCTCCTGGTGATTCCTGGTGATATTTCTATCGGAAAGGTAAACAAAGTACTTTACATCCATACACTTCATCAATCGAACTTTGATTTGATACATTGTTGGCCTTACGGATAAATAACTTACAATAATCCCTACTTCCCTACTAATTCAGAGATCAGAGTATCTGGCTCAGCTCATCAGCATTGCCATGCAGCGTGGCAATGCAGCCAACGCGTCTTGGGGACGCTTCTGACTGATATTGACATGAATCAGTATAGCAAATTCTAGACCGTTTGCAACCGTCTGCATTAGATCAATAATTTCAATTAAATATGTACTGTAGTTTCTATTTGAAATTCTTAATAATCATCGATTGATATAATTCTAAATAATTTTTGCAACATAGGTACGTACTGCAGTTTCCATCCGCCTACAAAACGCATTCTAATCGTTTCCTAGTAAAACAAACATGCATGTTAACGTAGAAGTACGTAGTACTATCATGTAATTAGCTGATGGGAACCGATGTAAAATGACAGCTATTACGAACAAGCATGATTACATCTGTTTTTTGTGGAGTGACACAGCGGTGTTCGCTTCGCGTGTAATTAAATTGTTATCAGCTGCTTCGGATAACGCTTGTGTAAGGTTCCTACCTACTACTACTATGGTTTTTGTAGAATTAGAGTAGGTAGGAACCAGAAAAAATAATAGTTCTTTTTTACCAGCAGCGCCTCGCGTTTTCACCCGCGGTTATTCCCGTTCCCGTGGGAATTCCGGGCTGAAATATAGCCTAAGTATGTGTTATACTATAACCTATCTGTGTGCCAAATTTCATCGAAATCCGTTTAGTAGTTTTTGCGTGAAAGAGTAACAAACAAACATCCATCCATCCATATTTATTTTGGCGTTTATAATATTAGTAGGATTCTATTTATTTATATAATACACTCGCTACGCTCGTGATTCAAAAATTATTATCCTGAGCGTTATCGAGGGAATCAAAAGAATCCAAGGTAAAAGAATATTTCACTCGAGTGCAACATGTAACTTTTCATTCCAGCTACTTTTATTTCAGTTTAGTGATATAAGTAGGTATTACAGAAAAGCAAATTAAAAAATGTACTACTACAAGAAGGTTTTGAGTCTGAGTTTTTACCAATTTAACCCTAGAGACCTAACCTTCGTCGAATCGACGAGTACTCAACAGAAATATTGCGATATTTTTTTTGTTCGTGTGCCAATCTTTATGTTGTTTCTTGTCAACTCTGTATTCGCTGAGCTTTTTCGAGAAGCGTTTGTGTTCGTCGTGTAAGTACCTTAGTTTTGGACATATTACCAAAATAGTCGTCGTTTCGACGAATGGTTAGGCTTTGCGTATAATTTTTTCACAGCTCATGCATATTTTTTTTGCCTCTATTTCCATGGCTTTTGAATGTTTTTTATCTGATGACCATATAACGCGTTTATTATTCAGAGTGGAAGACGGTAGTGCTTTGGATGAATTGACTGATAATGAAAAATAAGATGATCTCGAGGTGGATGATGCTAAAAGTGATACTCAAGATGAACCTTTCGATCAGGAGGATAGCCAGGATACCATGGCTGTACCAAGTAATGATTAGGCGTGATTTTACGTAGAAGATGCATATTATGCATTATCTTCATAAAATTATGCCTGTTCTGTATATACAGTTAGAAGAACCAGGCTCAAAATCATGATGAAAATTTTTACGATGCCTGTACAACCCATGTAAAGTCAAAATCTAGGAGCTGAGTCTGATCTAGGTCAAGGTGAAGGTCAGTCATCATCCCGTTATGACCTCCAACCAGACTAGGCTCCAAATATGAAGAATCGCTAAATCTGTGGTATAATCATCATCATCATCATCCGCATTCCGACTTCACCAGCTACTGGGTAAAACTTCAAACTTTTGTGCCTCCACACGGTCCTGCGCAAGTCTCATCCAGTTTCGCCCTGCGATTTCCATAATATCGTGGTATAATATTCATATAAAAAAGGCGCATGACTAACTTGTATTGCTAAAAGTACAACAGTAATTTGTGTTGAACACAAAGTGTTTTTTTTTCATAAAATGCGCTTCTAAGTAATAGGTTTTATGTGTTTTTCAGGATGAAAAGAGCGTTATTATTTATGTTCGTCAAAGAAATCAGGGTTGTTATGTGTTGTTTTTTTGAAAATATTTTCATTCATCATTCATGTAAGCGTCTCATTTGCTCTCTAAAAACTGGTGCTCTACAAAATATGGTGTAAAAGAAATAATTTCGCATTATAATACAAATTTATTGTTTTATTTTGTACAATAATACTAGGTTCCTATAATCAATTGATAAAAATAACTGAAACTGTAAGTATTTATAAAATATTTGAGCTCAAAATATACTCGTCGAATCGACTAATGGTTAGGTATTAAGGGGTATTTGGGAAGGTTAGTTCTCTAGGGTTAAAAAGGTTGTATGATGAATTCGGCGCCATGGAGGTAGAAGTGAATAGGTTTAATGTTTTGAATTCACAAACTTAGTGCACACGTTGTTCTAAATTCGATTTACTTTATCCTCTGGCTAGCAGATAAAAACGGCTTTGCACTCAGATATCGAAGAGCAAAAAATACTCTTTCCGAGATGGGGTGATGAAAATGTATTTTCTTAGGCTTACAAAATAAGAACTTAGACAAGTCAAGTTTTAAACTATATATGTAAGTAATTCTTAAATCATATAATATTGTGGGAAATAATTAGTTCATTAATATTCGCTCCGTTTGATTTTATTCTCCGCTATTGAAAGATGCGAAAAATCAACCACTAGTACGTTTATGTACAATTTATGTGTCTAATAAATGTTTATAAATAAAACATACTATTGTCGGTGTGGAACTGTGCGACATATAAATGATTACATCAATTGACGTTGGCCAAATTTTGGCCAACGTCAATTGATGTAATCATTTATGGAGTAATACTACGCCTTCTTGATAAGATTTGGTTTTATGTACCTACGGGTAAATCTACGAGTAGAAAGCTTAGTTGCTTCAGACGGCAGCTTATAGAAGCGCACACAGTTGCCCATAAACGATTTTCTTGCCTTTCGTAATCTAAATGATGAGTTGATGAGTAACTTGTTCTTATTTCTTGTATATATTTCTATTGTAAACATCTCACTTTTTCAAAAAGTTTCTCCTGCTTTTGTGTTTATACATTATATTTTCATAGATGTATAGCGATATAACTGTCAGACTATTTATTTCTTTAAATAATTCCCTCAAAGAGTCACATGGCTTTAATTTATAGGTATAATTTTAACGCATCGCCATTTTTGAACTACAAAAATAGTTTGGATGACATTTGCCTGTCCCCAAAGCAAAATACCATAAGACATAATACTATGGAAGTAGCTGAAATAAACCAACCTAGCTGTAGATATAACAACACCCCCAGAAGAAGTGCAAAGAGCGGTTCCTAATCGAAACTCAGGCGTGAGGGAAGCAAAGGTGGCAAGGGTTGTGAGACTATAGGCCAAGCAGTATGAACCACCTTGTCATTCATTTTGTCATCTTTAAAAAATCTCTTCCATTTTGCAATAAATGAAAATTGATGGACAATCCACACAACATCATCTAACCCCAAGTTAAGCAGAGTTTGTGTTGGTCCTAATGAATATACTTTGTAAAGACAAACTTGAATACAAGTAAGATGGTCATAAAGGATAATAAGAATCCTAGTTATAAATCTGTGGTTGGTAAATGAAAAATGTTATAATATTTATCCTGAAAAGACTTAGGAATTAATCCTGCTCCTGAAATGACGTCTGAAGATGAGTCAGAGAGCCAGCGTCCCCGTGTCTCAGACGTCAAACCACCGACTCTTGCGCAGCTTTTAGGATTATTTACTTTCTGTTTAACTCTATACGTCTTAGCGGTTTCTGAACAATAGTCATCTACGTAGCAATACGCTAGGAACAATGCGCGTTACATATGAATGACGTATGTAGACACAACTGCTGAAAAATTGAAATACCCAAGTGTTAGGAAACTGCTATAACAGCTGAAAAACTAGCTTGAGTCATCATAATGCATTTTCAGTAACAAGGAAAGGGTTAAGGATTAAACATTTTCAAAATTTTTGATTAGGTTTTTTATCCTCTCTAAGATTTTTATTGTGTTTACGATTTAAATATATGTTATATATACATAATATACACCTGAATGCTACTAAATCTTTAATTAAGATGATTTTAATCCTTTCTATTTTTATGACAACTATGGTAGATCTTAAAAACTTATGTTATAGCTTTTACATTAGCTCGAGTAGAGACTCTATAAAGCCTTGTTTTTTTATTTACATTAAACTTTACGTACATCAAACTCTCTCTCTCTGCCTAACACAAACGCGCTCTTTGAAAAACATAAAAAACAAAAAGTAGGATGATATGACCTGGGATTTGGGATACAATTGGATTTAGTAGGATCGCTGGATCAATCTTCTTCAAACCTATATAGTCCACTGCTGGACCAGGGCCTCCCCTAATTACCACCTTACCGTAACCAGCATAATATGCCTTGTCTTTCGGAGATCCTCATTCCACACACACCTCTTACTTATCAAAGGCCGATAATAGCTGATACAGTCGTCTGTATACCTGCTTAGCTTGGGGCTAGATGATGCTGTGTGGATTGTCTAGCATTACTTATTTACCAAATAATATCGACGTATTATATAATACGACGTCGCGATCCTTAGGTATCAATCAAAAACCTTGCATTCGAACGTCTAAGCCGCTTCCATAGAGTCATTCCATTTTCTGAAAAATATTTTCTATGATGCGACTTTAAAAAACAATTAATGGGAAATTCAAATTTTTTTTATAAATAAATACCAAATTTTTTTTAAATAAATACCAAATTTATTTGCTATGTAAGTAATGTCCTGCACGATATAATTAATGGTTCTTGAAAAACATATTCTTTTCTAAAATCTCTCTTGAAGCTACAAATAAGAAAAGTAAACAATCCATCCAGTAATAAGTGGTGAATAAAATCAATACTTTAATATCTCAGCCAAGGATTACCACTACCATCGACCAGCGCAAGCGCCGCCGGCCGGTTCCACCACCGGTTTTGGATGCTTGTGTAAGAATCTACTTACCTGTAACGACTGTACCAAGAGTTGATCACATCTGGTTGTGCTTGACTGCTTAGAGTACTTCTTAATTAAAAACGGTATAGGATTCTTGTAAAAGAAAGTGTTGATATTTTGTAACCATTCTTCTTAAAAGTTCCAAGTGTTGAGTCTTTGTGGAAATTATGGCTGGTGTCTTACTCTTAACTTTAAAATTTTTCGGTGTTGTAATCACTCGTATTACTGTAGAAATTGTTTTTTTTATTCAAGGTACTGTTTAAATAAGAAATTGACCTGAACTTTCCTAAATTTTGTGTGGGTTGTCCAGTATCATTTATTTATCACTAGCAACCCGCCCCGGCTTCGCACGGTTTTATTATACATATAAACCTTCCTCTTGAATCACTCTATCTATTAAAAAACACATCAAAATCCGTTGCGTAGTTTTAAAGATTTAAGCGTACAAAGGGACATAATGACATAGGGACAGAGAAAGCGACTTTATTTTATACTATTAGTGATTTTACATTGAATACCTTCGGAATATTTAGCTCAGAAATCTCCTTAGATGCGTTTATCTCTATATCATTGAGGTAGTAATTATGTATATTAATGTTTTCCTTTCTTTGTTTTTAGATTAAACTGCTATGAGAAGGTGTTAATAGTTTCCAGTGACACATCAGATAATACAAGCCAGGTGAGCATATCAATCTTATCTTTTATTTCAAATCAGTTCTGATTTGTTTCTATTCTTTAATTTTAATTTGCTTTGAAAAAAAAAGTTAAGTACTTTTATTGATCCTATGAAAGTTAAATATTTAAAAAAGCTTTAATCTTATTGCAAAATATAATTATTATATACTAAGCGACCCACCCCGGCATCGCACGGATGTTTTGTTATAATTATAAAACTACCTCCAAAATCACTATTAAAAAAATCGCATAATAATTCATAACGTAGTTAGAAAGATCGAAGCATACATAGGGACAAACAGCGGGAAGCAACTTTGTCTTATACTATGTAGTGATTGACAAGGTATCAATTTGCATTTAAAAACATAATTATGTAATGTTCTAATCACACTTTTCCCGAATTCCAGTAAAATGCCGCGCCTGGAGCAATCAGCCCCCGAGGACTTCCGCCGCGTGCTCCGCGAGAAGGCTCTCTCCCACAGCCTGTTCTACCTGAAGCTAGGCGCGAGCGCGGGGGCGGCGCCGCAGCCCCGGCTAGCCAGTGCGCCCGCGCGCGCGCCGCACACCGGCCGCGCCGCCCGCCACACGCAGCCGCGCGTCTCTGAACTCCTGCGCCGGTTCGAACCGCACTCCCCGATGCAGTACCTACGCCCACCGCGCGCGTCGTCCCCTTGCGAAGACATCTCGTCTTCGGACGATGACGACCGCGCGGCCGTCAGACGCCGCAGCCGCGACTTGTCCGATGACTCCGCTGTCGAGCTGGACACGAGACGCAGGCACTCGCATCCGAGAGACATAACACCACCCCCAGACGCGATGTCACCGCGCAGGGAGCGGACGCTGATCGAAGCTCATGTTATAGAAATGGGGAGGCGGGGTAGCGAGGGTTGCGAGACGAGAGGCCGGACTGTAAGGACTCCCAGTGTGGTCGTCAGCGACTATTCCGATGGAATCGCGGTTGGTGCCACTGAGGAGGAGGTCAACTGGCTGCGCTCCAGGTCCCTGTCTGCTGACTCCGCTTGCTCGTCGTGTTCAACGCTGTCCAGTCGGGACGAGGAGGAATTTGAGTCATCAGCGCTACCAAAAAAGGTAAGTGTTTTTTGTTAGAATTTTTAATTTTTTATTTTCGTTTATAAAGGCACAAACAGTTTGTTTACAATACAATAAATAGAGCCATACACAAATCAAGATACCGCTAATAGAATATATTATAAAAGAAATTCAAGAGTTATAGGCGCTAATTAAGAAATATAGACAAATTTAGAAACATTAAGTTTACTTAATAAACAAATTAATCGAAAATAAGAGAGAAACTTGTTTCTATAAGATAATTATTAGTACCTAGTGGGTTTTTGAATTCCAGTGAACTAGTTTCTGCCATTTACATTTTAGTTTTCTTGATTGCTTGCTTTTATAGGATAAAATATAAGAAACGTTTTCGCGCAACGAGTAGACGATAGATAATTTTCTAAAGGTCTGGCGTGAAAGCATTATGTTTTCAGCCCGGAACTTTAGACCACAGGAAATTTCGCACTAGAACCAGTTGTACTTATGTGCGATATCTTCGGTTTACAAAATTTCCAGGCACATGAGTGAAATGTTAGCTATGTAAGCAGAGTATTTTTAATGAGATGTGAGTCAAATTTTCTTTTAACAATACCACGACATAATGTTAATTCAAGTCCCGAACAATGATCATGACAATCATCTTAAGTCCTATTGTTATTGATTGATTTAAACAACATTACTCACCGGCATGTTTTGAAGATTGCTTCCTCTTGATCTTGTTTACATTTTCGATGCGTGCGTCACGTACCTAACTAATTCATTGATAGTATTCACAACCTACATAATATACAACTAATTTGAAAAAAATTCTGTACTCACACCAGCAAATATCACAAAGCTTGTTAACTTACTAAAAGCTGTTTGGGCCCTAAAGCCAATTTACCAATTTAGGGTCTGCGAGGAGTTTTTGGTAAAATATTCACTTTTGAAGGTTGTGACGTCAATTTTGGCCCAGAGAGTAACCGGTTGCGATGTGTCCTCTTGCTATAATAACATTCAATTGGCTTTCTGATATTTATTTTTTCGAATTTTTTATGTTTTCTCTCTGATCGTTGAAGAAATTAGTCTCTGCTACGGTGCCTTTCATCCAAATTATACTTAAAACTTTTATTTGGATGCCCTTATTAAACTTACCGTCGATCTTCTCATGTTATGGTTGGGAAGTTTTATTTTTTTCTCCCATTTCCCATCAATATTTCTTCAATTTCAAATCTAGGTAAATATAGATGTTTGGTTACCTAAGAAAATTGCATCACTTTGCTAGATAAACATTCTCCAAAGGCTATATTTTGCATATATTACTATTGCATTCATTTATTCATGCCTTGTGTAGGTAATAATTTCTATTGACCGTAGGTTTTTGTTATTGTTAGGTATTGTATTTCTGTAAACAAAGGTGTCATGCTTGCATGTTTGTAAGACGGTAAATAATCACTGGAAAAATTCATTGAATCTAGCGGAATCAAAATTTCCGCCGTCATCTGTTCATCAAAATAAGTCACTACCACGGAGTTGAAAAGAGAAGTTCATTACCTAGGTACTAGGTAGTTTTTTCTCTTAAATTTGAATTGTACCATGTACATTATATATAATAAATGGAAATCTGCTCACATAATAATATCTTACTTGCCCCGGGGAGACTCAAAGTCTTAAAAGTCGCAGTGATGTTTCCCCACTCTTAGATATATCAGAAAATACAAATAATATACAACATAATGTGTATGCTCTATTTGTCTTAAAATTATATTTCTGAGTGATTTCAATTTGATAGGTAACTATAATGCAATGACGAATGATAATGTAATTGATAACTATAATGCAATAATAAAAACGAATATCACATAGTATAAAACAAAGTCGCTTTTTCTGTCCCTATGTCCTTATGTCCCTTTGAATGCTTAAATCTTTAAAACTACGCAACGGATTTTGATGCGGTTTTTTAAAAGATAGAGTGATTCAAGAGGAAGGTTTATAAACCGTGCAAAGCCGGAGCGGGTCGCTAGTAAAAGTATAAACCTTTGTAATGGTAGGTAACTAAAATGTATTGCGTATATCAGATAGTACCCATAAGTTCTGCGTACTTTGAGGCTAGATGATGCTGTGTAGATTGTCTAGCATTATTTATTTATTAGACTTACATACCAACCCAACAACAACATAACTGTCATGTGCAATGACCTCGTAACATTCAGAACTTATCTCCTAACAGGATGCTCTCTTTAAAACATTCCACTTGGCGATTGATACTAACAGCATAGTGTTATTCACATAACCCCTATCGCGGAACTGAATCACGGGACAGAATCCTATGTATACTCGTATTTCCTAGGTTGTGCAGTATGTGCAGTATTGCAGGCATAGTTTACGGTACCTTTTATCGTTTTGGTATCATGTGAATCCGTTCTAAAGCTTTGTTTACCGTACAGATTGTATAATATAAGTATAATAAGCCTAATCTACGCACGATTAGGGTAGAATTTTATTTAAGGCCTTGTCTTTGCACCCGTTTATGTATCCTTAGGTCTAGGGCTGTATTAGATATATCTCTGCAAAATTTCAGCCCAATCTGCCCAGCCATTAGTTTAAGCATGAATAGACAACTTATATCCTAACTTCCGTATGTAAAAGAAAGTGTGGTGTGCCTACAATATTTTGAAATGTCCGCCTATCTCTTCACTGTTACCAAAGTGCCTGATATTGTCATTTTGGGTATATACACATGGTCACAGTAAACAGACTAGTCAAGTGTTTACATACTGTTTATGATACCCGAGTAGAATGTTTTTCGTCAAAGAAATCTGTGAAGATCGTGATTTATTTTCATTAAGTAGTAAAAGGTTCGTTGGTTGTGCCTAAATAAACAAAACCATTGCAAATGAAATATAAAATTCCTAAAACCCTCACGTTTATTCCGATTGCAATCATACAATTGTCGTCACACAGTGTAACTAATCTGGACACGCTCCAGTTACCATGGACAATGAAGTGGAGTACATGACGGATGCTCACATCCGTTTGTATGAAAATACCTAAACTGAGTATTGTCAGTGTTGTCAAAGCCAGGAAGAAGGTATTAAATGCCCATTCACACGGTTACAGCTTGAACACGGCTTAAAGCATAATACTACTCTGTCAAGAAAGTACCGGGAAAAGATCAATAATACACAAAATGTTTGTTATTCATCCAAATTTATTTTATCACCTTCAAAGTATGCTCCTTCAGAAACGATACACTTACGCCAACGAATTATCCAATCATCAAAACATTTTTTAAACGCTGTTTCCGGAATTGAGTTCAGTTCTCGCCGCGAATTCTCCTTTATGTCTTGTACCGATTGAAAACGGGTGCCACGAAGTGGTAATTTGAGTTTAGGAAAAAGAAAGAAGTCGGCCGGAGCCATATCTGGTGAATATGGTGGTTGCTCGATGGTATTTGTTGAGTATTTGGTCAAAAATTCGGTCACAATGATGGCCTTGTGCGAAGGCGCATTATCGTGGTGCAAAATCCAAGAATTTTCTTTCCACAAATCTGGCCTTTTTCGTCGAATTTGCTCTCTTAAACGCCGCATAACGCTCAAATAATATTCTTTATTTACCGTTTGAACCTTCCGGCAAAAATTCCGAGTGCACAACACCGCGAGAGTCAAAGAAAACAGTCAACATGACTTTGACTTTTGATCGACTTTGGCGTGGTTTTTTCGGTTTCGGTTCAGTTGGAAGGCGCCACTCCGAAGCTTGTTGACTAGTTTGCATGTCAAACTCATAAACCCACGTCTCGTCACCAGTAATAATGCGTTTCATGAATGTTGGGTCGGAATTGACTCGTTCTAGCATGTCCTCAGCGACTCTCATGCGATTGAGTTTTTGGAGAAAATTCAGGTCTTTTGGGACTAGTCGAGCGGCAACATATTTCATACCCAAGTGATTATTTAAAATGGTACGGATCGACTCGTGAGATACAGAAAGTTCGGCGGCTATCTCTCGCAAAGTTGAATGAGGATTTTCAGTCACTGTTTCCTTCACTTTTGCGATGTTAACTTCAATTGCAGACGTTGATGGCCTACCAGAGCGAGGCAAATCTTCCATCACATCTCGACCGCTTTTGAACGCTTTGTACCACTCATAAGCACGTGTTTTTGATAAAGTCGATTCACCGAAAGCCTTCTGTAACGTTTTCAGTGACTCCGAACACGAAATTCCATTGGCGATGCAAAACTTAAGACAAACTCTTTGTTCGATGTTTTTGTCCATTGTGAAATTCGCAATACACACTAGATATGATATAACTAAAAACAGCACTGTATTTAATATAAATAACAGATGCAACTCAAACTCCGCGCCAAAATGGCAAACAGTTGTGCCAACCTAACAACCACAAAAAAAACAAAAATTTGAATTTGGAACCATAAACAAATCATCCATTCCCGATACTTTTTTGACTGAATGTACATCATGGAATTGTAATCCTCACTTACTAATCGTAATCGTCAACTTACTCAGAAAGGGGGACAAAGGATTAGTTCAATCTACCAAATGGAAGTATAGTATAATCTACGAAATGGCATTTCGATGTTAAAACATCCAACAGAACTTTTGTCCTTCTTCACTGTTCAAGGTGAATTCACCAGAAAAATGCGACATAAGAATCATTAAATATTTTCATAAGCTTAATATAATTGAATAATTATGCATACATCCATTAATTTTATCGGTCGGTGTTCCTCAAGGCTGCATTCTCGGTCCATTGTTCTTAATGCCAGTTAAAATTGATGTCCGCGCGTACGTCACTCCCCGTAGCCTCTCGTTGATCTTTAAGATGTAATACGTTGATTTATTGTTTTGTTTCTTACAATGGAGATGTCCGATTTATCTTTTTAGTTTAACCGCTTTAAATGTATAAGCTTGGTCGTTTCAGTTGTGTGTGACGCAAATAGTGAGTGAGTAATGCGGTTTGATTCGGTGCTTTCATTTATTGAATATATTTTTTTTAGATTTTAGATTACTAAATCTTCTTTAATTTACTGCAGAAAATCTCTAGATTCTTCATCTCCCCCGTTCACGTTCACAGCTTAACTCGTATAGCGGTTTCTAAATGTATTCAATCTCTAATCATCGTCACATATTGAATGCCAGCAAGTAGGGCATTGCAGACTTAAGTCATGTTTGAATGAGCGACTGACGTCTTCCTTTCATTGAGAAAGCATAATACATTATTTATCACAAACAGTCTATTGTTATGAGTGTTGTATGAAACATTGTCAATGAGAGATCTTCTGAACAACATCTGGTGTAGTTTATCGGTAGGCTTGAAAATCGAAGTGAAAATGAAGACAGATTTATAAAGTAAAGTACGCAAATCTCAGACTATAAATTCGATATGAGGTAATTCAAACTTTATTTTCAGTAACTTAAAATACGAATTAAATATTTATGAATAATTAAAGAGTAGAAACAAATGAAAACTTAAATTTCCAATTTAAACAAATAGGCTAACTGCAGACTATAAAAACTTTCTAGAGGGATCTCAACTGATTTTATTTATTTGTTATTATAGCCGTGATCATTGTCATCATCATCTCAGCTCATTAATGGACATTCACTAATGGGTGAAGACACCTTTTTTGACATGTCTGTCAGTTCAAGTAGGCATGCTAGAATATTTGGTTCTGAACAACAGTCATCCATTGTTATATAATTTTATTCGGTAAGTATGTAGGTACATGTTTTAACAGTTTGCTTGATTTAATTTTAATAGGTTTCTTACTTTTTGAAATACATTGTTTTTAAGATATTTCATTGAGGATATTCATCCGACAGCGAAGGCTCTCAATGGTACATTTATAGTATTTGCAAAATTAACAAAACTTCTAAATCTCGCGAGTCCTACTCGTTTCTTATTTTATTATAAAAGGATGGCCAGCTTTTATCTAACCATTCGACAGATGGTTTGCCTCGAGAACGACATATACAACTAAGTCGGTTGGTCCACAAAATAAAATGATACACATGTCATTATATATAGTCTTGTTATGAAACATCAATGGCGCTCTGTCTAGGTATTCATTATCATTAGTTACGACAGGATTTTGTGTTCAGATAATGTCACAAGCACAAAGCATTCTTTATGTTCACTAATATACATTTTATGAGGATATTACATAAAAATTTGTTTGACGACCTCTCTGGCGCATTTAGCGAAGGACCGTGTGCGACGCAGATTGTAGCATTCCTGCCACGGGACATATGTATATTGTGCAACATCTGCAAATATTTGCTTTTAGATAGTGCATTTAACATTCACCTAAGTGGCTAAAATACTTTAGCACAGTCCCAAAAATTAAAAAAAGCTTTATTTTCCAACCGCGCTGACCTGTAAAAGCTATCAAAGTTGTTCTGCTAAAATGCAACAAACTGCAAACGAAGCTATTAGATGGCTATCATATTATTTTAAAATCGTAAGATTTGTTAGTAGCGCTCCAAGGTGCTAATAGAAGGAAACTACAAGTTTTAATACTAATAGTATTTTTTTTCATATTCGTAAACTAAGCATAAAAATCAAAAGACATAAACTTACTTGGTTTAACAATAACCACAGGTTCAGTTCTATAATTTATTGTTTACGGGCCATTGCCAACTTGTACTATGTTTTCTGAACTGTTGGTAGATGATTGAGGCTGTTTAAGATGTTGATTGTGATTGACTCTGATTCTAACAAAATACACACCGCTACAGAACAGATTATGTTGTCACACTGTGAACTGTGAAGTATAACGATCTCACGGACGTCGCTGACGTTCGAATCTCACCTCGACCCCAACGGTACAAATATTTGAACTGAATAGCCTTTGCGCTGAGCTGCTTCTTGTTGTGTTGAATGTAGGTCTACTGTTGTATCGCAAATCAAAAGATCTACCGATAACCCTCATAGATAACCCTGATATACTAAGTTCTAGAATCCTTTTTATTTTTAATTTGTAAACAAAGGTTGACTAAATTATAAAAAATACTAGCATCTGTCATCTATGAAACGTTTCAAGGAGAAAGAAAAGTCAATACCGTTTTATAAAACGGCTTTGACTCTTCTACAAACAAGTTGAATTTCTGGTTTCTTGAACTGAAAAACCACAGTAGCCTTGATACCGAATTTTTATCTAATTTAGTTCAGATAGGTATGCAAATTGGTTGACAATGGAACTTTTTAGACTGATAGAGGTAATTTTGATACTAATACGAATCCAACTGGTTTCTTACTATGCATTTGAAATGAACCTAAAGATATTTCATTATGTTGAAGTTCGAAACCCGTTGCGAAACATTAACATTTGCTGACATCCAGTTGTAAAGATATTTTTTTTTTTTTTTTTTATGTTATACAAATAAGCACTTATTTTATTTAAAAAGCTTAACTAATACCGTGATTCGGTTTGTCTGAAAGTCTCTTAGACCAGTGTTCACCAAAGGACAGTCGGACAGTTATCACTTATAAGCTTCATTGATGTAGCTATTAATAAATATTATTTACTTTAGTAATAATATGAACCAAAGGTTCTCCGTCCCTTTTTTCTCGTCAAGATAGAGATTAATATTTTCTTTTACATTCTTCTTTCTCTGACGTCACTTCATTAGGCGAGTGTGACTTGTGGAATTACATTCGTAGGTTACACAAACGTTGTTTAGAAAGAGACAATTTCTAAAATTGTTCTACCAAAAAGACGCTTTGCGCAAAGTTTTTTATAACTTTAGTGGTTTAAAACTGCAGACAAACAAAGTTCTGCAGATCATACACAAATCGCAACCTCTTGCGTCGCAGGCGGACCTTCGCCCTCCGCGCCACGTCGGTCGTCAAATCAGGACTACTATCAGAATACTGTTAGATTTTTATTTCCTCTTTTATCTACGTTTGTACTATTTGGGCGCAAGGGTCGAAATGAAACCATAACAAAATTATTTTATATTATGAAAATCTGTATTTATTTGTAGAAACTGCTGAGAGTAGGCTTCTGTAACCGATTTTATTGTTTTGGTTTCGGCTTTAACTTCAGTAAGAATATGATGTACCTAATGTTTCGTTTTGGGTCTTGCCGTTACCTCCCAAAAATTCATTATTTACTCTCAAAGATTTAAAATAAATTGTATTCTTGTTCTTCGGTGCGTTCCTCTCTCTTCCTTTGAATCGTCTGCCGTGGAACCGCTTTTTCGTTGCATGTCGACAAATCTGTTGCAGACCCTAACTCGCTTCCGCTCATGGACGGTGGAGGCCAATTATTCTGCGAGTCCTTTGTGTGTAGTCGCAAATTCCTCAGTACGTGTGCGAGCGCGACAGCAATATAAAAACCACTTTCTCCACTATCTTTACTCTCGAAGGTCACAGATGCACAAGGTCTTTTGTGCTTATAAGCTTCAATAAGCAAAATTAATTTTACACAGCTGGTTGAAGGATCACTTTTGTCTGTTAAAATTTTCTACCATTTGCGAGCCCAAAGACACAATTGGTGGCACAGACCATGCTGAAACCAAAATAGATTAACAAAAAAATAAGTCAAACCTATTGAATTTTAACGATTTTTTTAAATTTGTTGCTTATTTTGTCAAGAAAATACGACGGCTATTCAATCGGCCCAAAATAAAAGTTCAGAGTTATTACCTCTAGCATTTTATAGACTTGTATGGAACTCTGATGTAAAATAACTGTGAAGTGATTGTAGTGAAAACATGACAACCCTAAATACATAATACATTTACCTAACGAAGAGGCAAGCAATGCAATAACAAATCAGTTTGGTCACAGATTACACAACGTTACCGCTTGTTTTAGTGCTAATGAGAAAGAATGCAATATCTAACGTCATAGGAAATGACACACGTCTCTGGAACGTCTGCCGATTTTCTCCCATGTTTTGTTTGTAACTATAAACTTTAGAGAATGTCCAAATTATCTGTACCTCCATATTCATAACGAGTTTGCTCTAAGCTTGTTAGAGCTCGGCGTCCAAAAAACATGCTTTATTCATAAAAGCTTGCAAGCAGGTACATTTGCAGTCTGCTTAAAAGCCAAACCATCATTCAACAAACATCCTTACGCGCCTTTATCAACTTATCATCATCATCAACCCTTAGTCCACTGCTAGAAATAGGCCTCCCGTAATGTTATATAGCATAGTTATAAATCCTGTAGCATTCTGTTGCGGCCCTGTGCTTCAGCTTGGCGCATCCAGTATCTGCCTGCAGTCTTTCGCAGATCGTCATCCCACCTGGCCAGAGGGCGTCCTATACTATGTTTGTGTTATGCATCTGGGGTAAAATCACGACCATAGCGCGGCGGGCGAAGGTCTGCCTGCGATACAGGAGGTTGCTGGTTCGATACCTGCCTTAGGCTAAATACATATTTGTACGATCTTGGTATATATTTTATAATAATTTATATCTGTTAATGCATAACGTACTTATATTAATCATCGACCACCTATACTACAAGTTCTACTTAGCTGTGGGCTAGACGATGCTATGTGAATAAAAAAAATTAAACAGAAATCGCACTACGCTACGCTACGCTACGCTACACTACACTACGCTACACTACACTACGCTACGCTACGCTATATATGTTTTGTTATATTATGTAGCGTAGCGTATATCGTAGCGTAGCGCGTAGCGTAGCGCGTAGCGTAGCGTATAGCGTAGCGTAGGAATGGTAATGGTAATGGTAATGGGAATGGGAATGGGAATATGAATGGGAATGGGAATGGGAATGGGAATGGGAATGGGAATGGGAATGGGAATGGGAATGGGAATGGGAATGGGAATGGGAATGGGAATGGGAATGGGAATGGGAATGGGAATGGGAATGGGAATGGGAATGGGAATGGGAATGGGAATGGGAATGGGAGTGGGAGTGGGAATGGGAATGGGAATGGGAATGGGAATGGGAATGGGAATGGGAATGGGAATGGGAATGGGAATGGGAATGGGAATGGGAATGGGAATGGGAATGGGAATGGGAATGGGAATGGGAATGGGAATGGGAATGGGAATGGGAATGGGAATGGGAGCGTAGCGTTTAGCGTAGCGTATAGCGTAGCGTACGAATGGGAATGGGAATGGCGCTCATTAGGCCTATATTAGTCCAGCAGTGGACTAATTTAGGCTGATGATGATGAGGGCAATGTATATCTTCTACATCAAAACTCAAAGTGAGTTGCAAAAACTATCAGTAAATAAATTCAAACAAATTGTCAAGACTATTCTTTGTAAAAAGGCTTACTATAAAGTATCTGATTATTTAGATGATAAAAAAGCTGTTGTTGTGATGAGTTTTTCTCCAACTCGAAAAATAACAACCTAACAAGGTAAAGGTTTCTGTTCGCTTTTTTACTTTACCTTAAAAAGATTGAAGTGAACAAAAATCAAAGTGAGCATTTTATTTCCTAGTTTTAATTATTTATAAAATGTATTTTATGACGTGTCCAAGTGTCCTGTAAGGTCTTAAGGAAATAAAGCACTTTGACTTTGACTTTTGACTTTGATGATTATGCTTCAATAACACTCATGCCAATGCCATACGAAACCGATACACAAGCATAGTTCGATGACCGAGCTTTTATAATCCCGAAGCTCATAAAGCAAGATTGGCGACCGAAATCAAGTCCGGCTTCAATCAGCTGTTTCGAAAACAAAATGATAATAATTAGGTACCATATTCATCGCAAAATGCTAATAAAACTACTTCAAAATTACTCAGTGGAAGTAATAAAACACGAACGAAACAACAAATAGTTGTCGTCGCTGTACAGTGGCATTGGAGCTACCAATAAAGTGGGACAATTAAACTATTAGCCCGACCGCGGCTTATCCTGTGAGGATGTGTTCACACGATGAGAACGAGGATCAATTTAAATCACAAGCTATACAAACTACTGGAAATAGTTTTAGAAGAAAAAAAACGTTTCAGCGATTGGGTCGATATTAGGAAAACATTGAGATTGATGAGTTTTTTTCCCTCTGATGTTGTATAAAAATTAAGGAAACAAACTTATACTCATCTCATTTGTTTATGTTGTATTTACCAACCAGTAAAGTAAGGTAAATGTACTCAAAAAAATTTGGCACATAAAGCTCAATCAACTTAAAGCTATGTGTGAGTCAGGCCGGCTTATTCATTCAGACTTCCATATTCGAATTTGCTTATTAAGTATGTACAACTTGGTATTCTGTGGCAAAACAATGGCTTGTTATGGTTGTATCGTTTTCCGTAGTAAGCTGATAGTTTTTTTTATAACCCACCCATTGACGTCAATCGACCGGTTGCGAGACAGATGCGTGTTTGTGTGTGTTGCGTTTACTGTAGGGTTGGCACTTCTTGTTTAATTTCAATAGTACTAAGGTAACTCATTTATTTCGAATTACTTTAAATGACTAACGTGAGTTTTTTGAGCTATGGCGAGCCGTTGTAGTTGATAGCAGGTAAAAATGTAGAGCGTTATAAAAATAACAAAAATTACGAAATATATTATCTCCCAATTTATTCACCTACTTTAAAATGTCATTTAAGAAGAGATGTATTGAGTTTGGAGTATTATTAGTAAAAGTATACCTAGTATAGTGAGTAAAAGTTATTATACATTTGTATATTTTGGACTTGTAAGTTATCGTTGGGAAATTGAATAAAAGGAAATATACCCGATATACGTTCAATGTGTTGAATTAATTCAGGATTTTTCTTCAGAATTTTAACCTAAGCTCGAAGCAGTTGTTGTGTTATGTATTTCAAAATTTTAAATAGCTATAAAACATCGTGTTACATATATTTAAGTTAGCTATCGACATAATGCAGTGTGAATTATGCAGCATTATTGATTTGTTTGAGACAAAAAGGAAGGAGCGCGTTTAAATCTTTTGTTCTAGCTAAAATCTCCAACAGTTTGAATTTGAATTTTCCCTCATTTTCTCTCTTTCGCTAACTAAAGCAGTCGACAAGATTTTTAAAAACATAAGCACAGTTGACCCCAAATACTGCAACGCTAAGCAGGTTTGAAAAGGTCTCTAAGTTTTCATTGAAAATTGAAAAAAAAACCAGCATATATATATAGCATTTTATTATTATATCACATAGATGTTAGGTGTGAGGGTGATTTAAAAATAATAACCTATTCATAATCTGATCGATATATAATTATTCAGAAGTATCACCGCATATGAAAAACACGCGTTTTGAAGACATTAATTTATTAACGCATTGAACGTTTTGTTCTGAACCAAGTCTTTATTCTGTAACTGTTTTCGTTATTTGCGATTTAGTTGTAATGCTTCATTAAAAATAAGAATTAACCTCGAGACAACCCTAATATTATTGAGCAAGTGTCAAATCGCTTACCAGTGTACTGTATATGTACATGTTGGTACAGTATATACATACATACACAACGCAGCAGTTAGCGTGAGTGGGTGTGCCATACATTTCTTGTTTATTACTACCTCCAGCCAGTGGCATTGTACGCAATGGCTCTGATAAAGAATTGCCTTTTGCGATAATCGTCGTTTTAATTTGGCATTTTCATTAATTCACTATAAAAGAAACTCTTTACATTTTCTGGATTATTCTTTTAAGTCGATTAATAAATGTTTTACTAAATATTAATTATTTGTCTGCTCTTTCTTATGACCAAATTGATACTAAATGCAAATGAAAGGACGTAAAATTTAAACTTGAAGTACACCTCTGTGACGCAGAAAGAGGTTGCGGGTTCGATTCAAGATCCACCAGGACCAATGTTTTATTAGGTGTAATATTGGAAAGCCTTTGAACGTTTGATGATGCTGGTACTTAGTAAAATATTTATCTTTTTAGTTAAACTAAATTATGTATACTTAATGATGTTTTTATAAATGGATGTAAAATTTTAACACCTTAATTAATGACGATATGATTAAAATTACTGTTGTTCGCTTGGGTCATGCTACCAGTAATAACAACAATAATAAAGTAGAATTGGTAGCGGCCACTTAAATACCATCACAGAAATAAGTTGATTTAACTGTAATTAATTTGTTTACCTATGTCAGCCTAGAATTTAAATGAATAGCAGGGGGGGTAAAGAGGAAAAAGGTCACTTCATGTGCAATCTATTCTTATACCTACGTGTTATCAGGTTTCAAATCATTTAAAACTTACTGAGATGTGAAAAAAATCTTTAGAAATTTCACACTCATTTGCATGTATTTTTTATTCGGCTGCCCAATAGGCTCCACAGAATCTGAATTCTTAATATTTAGGGTAAATTCCTACTATTAAATCCGGTTTGATGCCACGGAGGGAGGATTTCCAAAAATAGCAATCAACTTTTGATCGGCTGTATGTATAACCTAGAAAATAACCTAAAGTTTGAATCAATGCATACCTACTTCATTGCTATTTTCAGATGATTTTTGGCAAAGGGTCACGAATCCCTCCTAAGGCATCAATCTGGACTTTACTCTATACTTCAAAAAACTGTCTAATATTAATTTGTTTTCTTTTTACCTTTCAACCCAGGTCGCTCAGGTATCCACCCGATAAGGAATCTCAACACTCTCTCAATTGTGAAACTAAAGAGTAAAATTGCTTGTTCCAGATGATAAATGCTGATTGAGGGTGCGGACGCCTGAGCGACCTGCGGGATGGGCCTTCACGTCGCATCTTCATCAAGCAACTGTAGGGAACTCCTGTCACGCAACTCAAGACCTTCAAGCAACCAGTAGTAGAATCCGTTGTTGGATCTATCTATAATTCTGAAGCTTACAAACTACGAAAACCTTAATCTAGCAACCAGTAGTGCGATCGGTTGTGGGATCTGTCTTCAATTGAAACTGACAATCAACGGGAACCTTGATCAAGCAACTACTTGTGAAATAATTATAATTCTGAAACTGACCGTCCACAGGACCCTTGACTTAGCAATCGCGATCGGTTGTTGGATTTCAGTTCTGAGAAAAAGACAATTCTCTTTCATCAATCCTTCATCCAGCTTCCAGTTGTAGATCTATTGTTAAAGTTGTAGGTAGACCTACAACTCTGAAACTGACAATCAATGGGAACCTTCACCTAGCAACCAGTTGTGAGATCAATTGTTGGATTTATCTACAATTTTGAAACAGAATATGAATGGAAACCCTCATCTAGCAACTAGTTGACAGATTCATCACTTAATCGTACTTCTGGAATATGTGGAAAAGATTCATGTCAACCGAGGCAAAGTAACCCTTTAATAGACATAAATATATATATACAGAATATCAAATCGATCACAACAAATATCTCTGAAGATTCAGTCAACTTGGACTCGGCCCGTGAAGTCCTGAACAGTATAACAACTAACATAAAATGTGTGATATCAGAATCCATTGTGCCTTGCAGCGATCAAACGGCGAGAGCCTTGCGGCACAGTGGCTGCATGACCGGTGTCGGAAAGACGACCTGAACTCATCGACATTGCCGCATTTTCATCTAGCAACTGAACCTTTAGCTACATAACACGACACCTTTTGGATTTTTAACGTTTAAATTTGCAGCGTCTCCTTAGTTCTTAGAGTACATATTGTTACAAAAACAACAGAAGTCGATAAGAAGTAAATGGAAGTACTAGCTATGATACTGCAATTTGAAACGATTCTTAAAACAAGACATGTAGAACAAGTCCATGAGAATCAAAGAAGAGATGAGAGTTTTGCCGTTTTCAAATACCAACTGGAACTTACCAGCATAAAGGTTAGAAACATCCGGAGAAAAAGCAACAGTGAAGGTTGAAATAGAAATTTCGCTCAAAAGCTACATTTTGCTTTGTTATTATTGCGTTGTTTTATAAGAAACTTAAGAGGATCTTAGCTTTTAAAAAAACGTAACTATTGTATTTTCTTGCCAAAAAAGAGACGAAGGTGATTTTGACCAAAACATCTTGTAAAAATCTTTGTTCATTTCATACTTATGTGATATTATAGCAGATTAGATTGCATCTTTCTAATAAATTAGAAATAAATGTATCTTTTATACTATAAAATAACTCTGAAACTTGTGATAAAAATAATAATCTTAGCATGATATTTGAGATATGTCTTTGAGCTTAGTTTATACTTAAACTTAAGTTAGCATTCCAGTTACTCTTCTAGTGAATATCTTTGCAACCTTATGATTTATCTTAGTTTAATATTTATAGAAATCGAATAAGGTTAGTGATTTCTGAATCATAAACTTACTGAATTTTAAAAGTATTAAATTATTTCTTTAGTATATTTAGTAAATGAGTTTGTACCTATGTTTGTTGGCTATTGTTTACCATAAAGTATTACTTTGTAGAGTAGATGACTTTTTCCTACATTCCAAATTTTAATTTTTTATTCTGAGTTTGAATTAATTATTAACCAATTGAATTCCTCATTGGGGGAGGCCTATGTCCAGCAGTGGACTAATATAGGTTGATGATGATGATGATGATGATTAACCAATTATTATATTTAAATGTTTTATAACTTATCTTTTGAATAACCAAGAATAACAAAGAATATAACATATCAGTTTTTTATTAGTTATAAGTTGATTTATTATTAGAAGTATGTAAAGTACTTGTTTTTTAACTAAATACGTATTTGGTTGCAATTGATTATGATAACCAACTGTAACATTAAAATATGAGTATTTTGCACTTGGTAATTTATAATTTTACTTTTTATAACTATAAATGCTATGAATTGTTTTCAAGTTTTAGCTCAATTTACAATAATTTACATACAATGATTCAAATAAAAATGTCACTAATACATTCAATTCGATTGATACCTTATTTTGTAAGGCACCTATCTACACTAAAAAACAATGATATTTAAATTATGTTATTTAAACTATGATATTTAAATTTTATAGACATAATTAACTATTTATGAACCCATCAAAATTATTTATGTTAGTAATTTGTATGAATTAGTAAATAAGTTATGAAATTAATAATTATGACTAAGTTTTATTTTGAGATTGATTAAATAGGCTCGAATGTGCAGCTTTTTATATTCATAATTTTAAATTAAATATGATTTATCTGTTGTTGAAGAGTTTTAATAATTTACCTAAATACTAATTATTCAAATCGTATTCTTATTTAGCCTTATGCCTACTATAATAATAATTAAATTAAAATTATAACGATAGTTCTTTCTATAAGTTTTAACGAAGCTTCTTAAAAAGGGGAAGACAAGAAAGTAAATAATTTAATTTAAATTAAATTACATACTTCAATACCCATGCAAATTTTTTAAGAAAAACTCTAAATCCTAAGCTTTGATCTAAACATTTTATTTAATTGTCTGTTCTTGTTAATTCATTGCACCTTGTTTTTATTTCTGACTGTGAACTAAATCTTTTTTTATAAACTTACTTTTTTACTTTTTTTAGAAACCCGCCCCGGCTTCGCAAGTTTTTATTAAACGTATAAAACTTCCTCTTGAATCACTCTATCTATTGAAAAAAAAACGCATCAAAATCCCTTGCGTAGTTTTAAAGATTTAAGCGTTCAAAGGGACATAGGGAAATAGGGTCACAGAAAGCGACTTTGTTTTATGCTATTGTAGTGATGCTTTCATAACCATAATTACCTACTTAACCATAATTTTTTTTGGATCTCTTTGACATCTATTTTACCATACCATTCAATTGTAAATACTAGTTGTAATTTTTCTATTCCTGTGTTTGTAATATTCGTTGTTAATAAAGTTAATTTAATACCAAATTAATATGAATCTAACAATTCAAGTTATAATCTAGAAAAAAAAATTAGTTTGTTTTGATTTTAAGATTAAAATTGATACTTACACCTGACGAGAGAGGTTTGCTGCAAGGTATAAGTATATTTTTTTATACAATTGTAATGAGAGCTACTACGATAGCAATCTTATAACTTTGCTGAACTGATTTTATCAGGAGTGTGTGTCCACCAGGGGCCGAATTCCACTTATTTCAAAACAAAGATCTCTAGAGCCAATCAATCAATATGATTAAAATGACGTTTGTGCATTTGGTATTCTACTATTTTTTGCGCTCGAAGAGACTTTCATAGTTAGAATGTCAAATTGGTAGTTATAAAGGTAATCGTCACAGCTATGAATGAACCTCAAAAAGTTTGTGCCAGTAGAATACCAAAAAGAGTTTACCACTGACATTTTGATACGATCATATTGAAATGGTGAAGCGATTTATTTAGTGGAATTCGGGCCCGAGTTTGCGATACTTTTTAAAATGTTATAAAAATAATGCTTACCTCTTGACCAATCAGATAGCGTCATCTAGCCCCTACCAGGAGCTCAGCTAAGCTGGCAGAGCTTCTGTTATGGGAAGTATTAGGTAAGTTTTGGTAAGTAGGTACCTACTAGGTAACTGAAATACTTCATACGATACATTAAGTACATCACGAAACTTTTTAAACATGGAAAACTCCTACCTTAAACAAATATTTCCAAATCTTTCAAATATAAGCTCCGAGGCGGGAATCGAACCTGCATTCTCCTGCGTCTCAGGCGGACCTTCACCCACTGCGTCACAGAGGTATCCAGATCAAATACTGGTAAGTATATCATTTACTTCTTGTAGACGATAGATAATAGGTAGTTATAAAATTATTCCCTTATAAAGTACGTAAATAATAAATGATATTAATAATATAATAATACCTAAAAAACTAAGAGAATAAAGCATTTTATAAATACTTATACAAGTTAACTTAATTCGTCCAGTAAGAATTAAGAATTAATTAAAAACAGGTACATTTTAAAGCAATCACTCACAATTTGTTACAATTTAATACGCATAATTTACTCTGCGAGTAGGTTTCTTTTTTCTAAGAAAAATCCTTAGTCGGGTACTTTGTTGAATTAAATGTAAGTTGGAATATTTAAGTGAATTCTTGCCATAGCTCATATTAGGAATAGAGTTAAGGTGTGGACACAATGTGTTGATTTTTTTAAATTAAATATGTCGGTCAGGATTAGTCAGATGTCAGTTAGATTTCATACAATACATAGTTCTAGTCTGTACGAATACAACATTTAACTATCTATGTCTTACGAACTTTTGAATAAAGAATCAAACTATAATATTCCAATTTTTTTTTAATAAAGAATCAAACTAAAAAGGAGGACTAGAGTAAAGAATGTTTAAACATTATAAAGCCAACTCTACATCCACTGAAAACAGAAACACGGAATATGCTCATAGACGAAGCCTTACGCACAGCTAGAGATTGACTTCCAAATCTGCCAATGATCGATATCTAAGGTATCGATAGAATTTGTCGATAAGCGCGTCAGTAAACAATATTCTCAGTGAGATAAATGAGGTGTCAGTGCGTGATTTATTTGCGGGCTTCTTGACTCGCTAAAAAGAGTTATAAGCTATATACAGGATGACAGGTTAAAGTTATCTGAAAAGTATGTAGAAAATGATACTTTAAAAGTTTTGAATTTTCAGTTCTTTGCTGGTAAAACACAAATTACTTCAATGAAAAATACTTGACAGAATGTTTTATGCTTCATTAAGTACATCAGTCATCTAGAGCCCATAAGCCAAGTTCTGCTTGGTTTGGGGCTAGATAGAAGGAAGAACATCTTATGCTTAGCTTATGATGAGCCTGTGACTATCGCAACGGCATTGCCATACAGCTGGGAAATGCAGTCAGCGTCTTAGGAACGCTTCCGACGGTTATTGATATGGATCAGTTGAGCTATTTCTAGATTGTTTGCAACAGTCTGTAGTTGGCTCAATTGTTTCAGTTGTTGTCTTTGTTTTATGTTTCTTATGTTTATTTTTATTAAGCTTTAGATAAATTAAGACAAATTTGGAAAGGAACCTAACTGTCCCCATATTAAAGAGGTACCTACAGGTAATTAGGGATGTCATAGATAACATTTTATTGCCATATTTAATTTATTTTTGACATCCTGTATGTAGTGCCTTTAGTTTGAGGTTGCCACTTGTTTGGTGCGAAAGTAAGGATGTGGAATTTATTGCAATGAAGCTACGTGTTGAGAATGCACATTTAATTAAATATTTAGCGTGAGGAATTTTATATATTATTATTTAGTGTAAATAAACAGTGTGATGAATAAAACGGGTGCGCGGCGTATGAGACAAAATAAAAAAGAAGTTTGTAACTGAGACTTATAAGGACCTATAAGGAGTTAAGTGAGTTAGATTTCAATCTAAGCATATAATTAATAATAGTACAGGATTTAAGCAAACCATGGCATGTTTTTAAGTGCCTGTAAACATACGTATTTTGGGATATCATCACATATTTTAAGAAAAATAATATTTCTAATCAATAATTTCATCATTATAATATGACTCAAGCAGAAATAAAGCAGAGCTTTTTTATTGGCATATGGCGCCGCTCTTTACCCCATGACACAATAAGTAATAATTTGATGTTTAAAACAAACCTAAAATAATTCCTAAAATGTACACTGTTTGAATTTTAAATTTGGTTAAATAGGTACTTATATGTCGCGAGAATTATTATTTGGTCACAAAAGTATCTTATAATTATAGGCTGTTTTTATACCATTAAAATAATGAAAGAATCTTCAAAATCGGTCTATTATTGACGGATAAACAAGGAATATACATAAAAAAATTACAGCTAAATATCCTCCTCTCATTTTGAAGTCATTTAAAAATTACAACTTACTTCTTTCATACGAAATTATTTGCAGTTGCACTTCGCTAGAAATTATATTGGAATAATTTTTATTGTACATAAAAGTAAATTTATTGCCTTATTTATCTAATTAAATAAATAAATAAATAAATAATTCCGGACAGTCTACACAGCATCATCTAGCCCCAAGCTAAGCAGAGCTTGTGTTATGGGTACTAGATGACTGATATACTTAATACAATATACTACATAGATAGATATTTTTTATTATACATAGACACCCAGACCAACGAAACAAATTTCTGCAGATCGTGCACAAATTTGTTCCGAGACGGGAATTGAATTGAAACTAATCTTATTAAAATTATAACTTGCTTTCTATAAATTATCACAGTTAACAGTATTGAATTGCTTCTTAAATTATTGACTTGCATATGTCAATTGAAGGCTGTAAGTGACATACATATCATTAGGCTCCGATGATTTTTGTTAGTTACTTAAACTATCCCTGAATGGAAACTAATTGGGACAAATCTTGAGGTTTTTGTCATTCCTTCTTATATATTAACTTGAAACAGTCGTTTTTCAGCAAAGCTAAACCTTGAACAATAGCTTTATATGTTTCCACAAATTTCGAGATCATTTTCCTAATAAAATAGCAACATTGTCTTGCTTTTCATGCTTTTAATAGAGCTTGTTTAACGATAAGGCTCTTACGCGACGTGTTATGAGCCCTTGCCGCATATTACCGGTAAGACCTGTAAATCTGCAAAAATCTGTAATCCCCATATCGCGAAGTCGGATAATTAATACCGAGCAAAGCAAGTCCCAGCACTAGCTACCTTTTCCGCGTACTACTACTCAGTAGTTGAACGTACCGTGTGCCGTTTACACGTTCGATTATCGAATACGCTCCAAGATTTTCAAAAATGGAATCGGTAGTGACGTGATATTCTCGATCGGATTAATAGATGTCGATGATTGTTTATTTATAATTGGAACAGTGGAACGTGACTCGTGAATTGGATTGTGTCAGGATACAAAAACTTCAGTACTGGTATTTTGTAAGGGTATTTTGTATTGGTGCTGTTTCCTATTTTCCTTCCAATCTTATTAAACTTTACTTCTGCAGTTACAAAATTAATTATAATTTAGAACTCTGTTTTAGAGAAAAATGATTTGATTCTCTAATAAAAAACTGACCAACTGACGAACCAAATTGACATTAAGTTATATTTTGTACATTTAAATTAATTTTATCTTTCCTCCATTTCATCTAAAGTTTCCCGTTATTTTCACATGACCTCACAGGATAAGATCATTTATTGAACAATCAGAATCAACCTAAATAAACGAAATATAAACAATATTTCCTTGTTATCATTCTAACTCAAATAAACAATTTAATTGTTCCGATAATCGGACTCGCTAAGAGTCAGATCCAAATTGATTGAAACAATCACAATGATCTGGATTGATTGAAATAATCTCCGATCTTCACGCTGTCCGTGACGCTAATTGCTACATTATTGCTTATCGATATCGACAGGATATAATGTTTATCGATACATTTGCATTTGTATTTCAAGTCTCTATTTCAGCATCTAATTCTTAGTTTAACAGAGATATTATGTAGAGTCAGTTATTGTTTCTTTATTCGAAATCAAATCAGATATTCATATAAATTCTTAATAATTTCAAAAACGTGCGTATAACTTTAGCAATAGAATATAAGATTTAAATATAACTTTCAAAAATGTCTTCTCAATCAATTAACTTTTAGTATTTTCTTAAAAATATGTTCGTACGAGTATGTTATGTATCATGTTGTTTTTGTCACTTTATGTTGAACAAAAAGTGTTCTAATTAGGTACCTACCTGCCAAGAAAGCTGTTAATTCACTTCATATCATTAACGGTTCCAAAGATTAGTTAGCGCATAAATATGCTAATTTGATGTGTAAAAGCTTTAACTGGTTGTCAGAACTTGTAATTAAATTTTTCGCTAGCCTTTTTATTTATAACTATCGTCTTCCAACGGATTCGTCTTCGTGTATGCATTAATTTTTAAATAAATCAATAATGCTGGATAATTCACACATAATCTAGCCCTAAGCTATGCATATGTATTATGGGTACTCGATATTTTTATACTTACTGCATAGAAAATCCCTGGAACAAATATCTGCAGACTATGCAAACATTTGCCCTAAAGCGGGCGACCGTTATGTTGTCATCTATACATCTTATGACGTTTAAGAGTTAATCTACTGAAAGAAAATTCAGAATATGATCCATAAATATAAAAAGAAACATTTAAACTCTCTTTAAAATTTACCTTAACTCTAATTTGAACCATCTATTCATCTAACTAAAGTTTAAATTATAAAAATAACTCCTTCAACAAGGATCAATGTACGTCCCAATGATGCACAGCACGGCTGACGTCACAACACAAACAAGGTATCCATTTACGTAGATGTTTATCTAATAAACGGTAACATGCTCCACAGATGTGGATTTGAGCAGTGAATCAATCGGGCATTGAGAGTGTTTTAAAGCTTCATCATGTTTTAAGAGTTTATGATACAAAATTTACCAGAGTCGCCGAGAGTCGATTAGTCATTGGGGAGGCCTATGTCCAGCAGCGGACTAATATAGGCTGATGATGAACCTCGGTAAGATTAGCATTTCCGCCATTCGAGGGACTCCGCTAATGATACTACGGAGCCGGCCCTTCCTATAATGATTGATGATGATTGTATTTGTATTTTGTATTTATTTATTTAGCAAAAAATCTTTAAAAAATTCTCAATAATAAAACACTTTAAACCAGAGAAGGTTTGTCCAGTGTCCACAGTCTCTGTGCGGTGTCACACATTTGGGTAAACTTAATACATTAATAATAACTATATATGGGTGATTCTCCCAGGGTGGAAAAAAACATGTATCGCATTTAGGTAGGTACTACTTACTTACCTAGATAGTTATCTACTTTTAGGCTAATTATTATAATTTATTAGATAAGCTAAATCAAAGAAGAGAACCTAGTGCTAAGTCAAACCTAACATAGGATTAAAGGCACTATACTAACAAAATATGTAACTTAATTGTTTTTGAATAAAAATATTATTATTATTATTATTATTATTATTATGTCCGGCTCGAAAAATCATACAAAAAGTATCCCTAGCCCTTTGATTTTTTTTATGATAGTAGATTAGACAAAGATAATAGGAGAGGCCTTTTTTAGTTTTTTAATAATCTTATTTTAAATAAGTAAAAATAAATAAAATCCTTGGAAATTCTGACTTCCGTGGTGCGTCCGGACCTCATGTTCCTGTGTTAATAAATTTTTATATCATTTCCTGAAAACACTAGTACTAATTAACATAGGTTCACAATAACCCAGATAGTTACTTGCTTATTTGACGCTATTACTACGCAAAACTAAGCTTTAGTTGACAAGTTACAACGAGATAACTTCGCGTCCGTCGTTTAGCTCTGATTCCCCTGGTGCGCACTAATTCATTCATAAATGCTGTACTTTAACATCTGCGTAAATTGTTGTTAGATCGAGAGAAACTATCAGTCACGCCCCATCAGTGGTGTGTACAACAAGTGTGTATGTCTCCACGTCACTCTGTTATTTCAGTACGTAATCACTTTCCGTGGCTTGGTATCTAGAAATTCTGATTACCATGTTGACTATAAATTTGTTTATGCTAATCCTATTGTTTTATTAATGATGATAATTCATGCCTTTTGTGTTCCTAATTTCGACTGCATATTTCAATGTAAAATAAACCAGCAAATTAAGAAAATTTCTAAGATTTTGTTATTATTTTTGATTTCCGTGGTACTGATTTCCGTGGATTTTGCGGGTTCATTAACATCTCAATAATATTTTTTTACAGTTTTTATGATGTTTTTGAGGATAAAAGTTTATAATAAATACAAAATGAATTATTATAATATTTTTAATACAAAGATAAACATTATTAGTGTGATTTTTGTAAAAAGTTACTTGTATTTACAGGTGTTTTTGTAAAAACTAATTAAAACTACAAACGTCAAATAATTGGTCCTTAGTTTTAAGAAGCTAAATAATCTACTTACTACCGAAAACACATATTTTTATTGATAAACCAACCCATATTTGATTTTGGTGATATAAATTCTGATTTCCGTGGACACCATATTTTTAAAATTGAATAACTCCGTAACCATAAAGCCAATAAAATTCCCTTCACTACCAAAAAATTCAAAATTAAATCTTCATTTAGAATATACTATCATGATGTGCAATTTCAACAAAAAAAAATGTGCCATGGAAGTCAGACAAAAAACGAGTTTTCGTAGAATCACCCATATAAACAACTGTATGTGATTACACGCATGTGGATTCTTACGACGAAACTGCCACGGCCAATAAGCCAGAAAGCCTATTATACTTTAGAAGTTCGTTGACAAGAATTGAAAATGTATGAGTTTCTGAAATAACTTAAGCATAGCTTAAAATAACATAGTAAAGAGGCTTTTCAACGGACTTCAAAGCAGAGGCTCTATTTTTTTATGTGTAAAATTTATTTTCAATGTGTTTTGATTTTGGCGGATACTTTTTTTTTGTTCGATATACAATTATTTGATCAAAATCTGACCAGTTGTATAATATAGTAGATAGTAGTTATCCTGAATAATACCTATATTTGAAGTCGGTAGGTTAGTCTATATAAATACATCAAATTATTATCCAGGTGGCAAATAAGCCGTGATTAGAAGATATATTTTATCACTACATAGTAGTATAAAACAAAGTCGCTTTCTCTGTCCCTATGTCCTTATGTCCCTATATCCCTTTAAATGATCCTCGTAAATCTTTAAAACTACGCAACGGATTTTGATGCGGTTTTTTTTAATAGATAGAGTGATCAAGAGGAAGCTTTATACGTATAATAAAACCGTGCGAAGCCGGGGCGGGTCGCTAGTTATTATAATAAACGAACATCAAAATATCTGTAGCAAAATGTTCGTCTTTAGCATATCTTCAAAGAAAATATTTGTTCTCGTAAATTATTATCATAAAATAGCGAAAATTTTCTTCAAAGAATCTGAAATACATGTAATAATCACGACATAATCGTTAACTGAGTTATAGGTGGCATATGGCTTTGAAAATATACAATCTATTTTCAATATACCTCATCATTCATCTCATCATTCAGAATACCGTCGTCATTATGTTTTACAAAATAGTAGATACCAACTATTTTGTGCTTATTAAAAATAGATATATGTATATTTTGTTTTATCATAGTGAAGTGAAAATATATTTTTAAAATTTTAAAAATACCTACATATTTTCTAGGCAAACCTAGACATAATAAATTATATTGCCCAAAATATATGAATATTGAACAAAATATTTGCACCAAACTTATGCGTATCATAAAAATAAAAAATGGTGGCTCTCTTAGCCACATATTATGAATTACGTACATACTTACATCATAGATAAAGTCCCTTTAAAATTTGATCAAGACCAAGTTGTTTTTGAGTAATGTATATTTAAATAGAGATTTATATAAAGAGAATGATACCAAAAAATAAAAAATGTTTGCTCTCTTAGCCACATATTATGAATTACATACATACTTACATCATAGATAAAGTCCTATTAAAATTTGATCAAGACCAAGTTGTTTTTGAGTAATGTATATTTAAATAAAGATTTATATAAAGATAATGATACCGATATGGTTTGGGTGACTGTAGTAGTTTTGAGTATTCCTTTATTATGCGTGAAATTCGAAATCGGGTGTTAGTTTTCGTAATAAACATCAAACTATTGCTTTGTTGGTTTACAGTTTATATAAATTCCTTGATTTATAAATTCCAAATTCAAAATATGAATTCCAAAATTATATAATTCCAATTTATATCCAACAACTGAAGGGGTCCTAGCTCCTACTGGTGATGTCCTATCTTCCTGACTGCTACTAGTAGGGTTCTCTTCTTTCCTTGCTTCAATAAAACAATTTCAGATAGATTGCTAGTTTACTACTACTTGATAAAATATAAATTCCTATGATTGCAGCGGAGGTGTAACTGCCAACATTCATTTCCCTCGCATCTATTACCAACACTTGATCTAACAGCGATAAGGCGTGTCCGGTCATTGTTCCGTGAAATAAAGACAGACAGACAGATGGCATAAAAGCACTTGACACGACGAAAGTGGTTCCTGAGTGCTGGGTGTTTAATTCTTTATACTATAGACGTGTGAATAGACAAAACTTTCTTACTCTATGCCAATGTTCATTTAGTATATCCAATTCAGATATTTTTTTAAATTATTCAGTGCATATTAATTAGATACTTCTTACAAATAATTAACCCTAGAATGATGATATAATCTAGCCACAAGATGGAATTATAAGTAATTGAAATTTAACTTAAATGCTAGGATAGTTTATTCTAAGAACGTGCTCATTAACAACTTTCTTATTGTGCCTACATACCTAATAATATAAGGTGTGTGGTGAGAAGAACACTCGAGTAGTTCAGAGGAAACATCACTCAAAACTTACGAATAGTCAGTGTGGTTTTTAAAGAACTGCATAAGGAGGAGGTTCTCAATTCGATTGTTTTTTTGTAAGCGTGTTAAGAACTTTATGGGACCTGGGAGCTCGTGTTTCTAATGTGGTCCCATATCAATTCGTTCAGCATCTGACAGGCAGGTTTTGAATTATCCTTAAAAATGTGTATTTAATTTGATTCGACTCCATTGATGATGTTCTCATTATTGCTTTAAAGAATTAATAGTATATTATAGGTAAAAAGGCAGCTTTAAATAAGCTTTATAGAAACGGTTTCGAGAAATCGAGAGGTGCGTGGGAGGCTCTAGTCGCTATATATACAAAGAATTTACTCTTCAAAGAGACGAAAACCGCAACAAATGAGAAAAAGAGGTTTCTTCTCGCATTTCCTATTTCACTATTTTGGCTTATCTTTCACCAATGAGAAAAAGAGGTTTCTTCTCATTTGTTCCGTTCTTGACAGTTTTTGTTTTCGTCTTTGTCGTCATGACGAGTTTTTGTGGAATGGGCTTACATCGCTCGTCTCACGATATATCGCTATCTCTCCCTTGGTGGTGTACCTACAAGTGTTAAATAGGTGTTTAGCCTTGATTAGCCGCAATATAAATTCATTAGACGCCTCTAAGCTCGGGCAGACATTATTCAATATGTCGAACCGCGGACCAGGTCAACAGTGGGCTATTAATTCTGCATATGATTTATCTAGTACACAGCGCATGTAGTCGGTTAGAAATTAATAACTTGCTTAGATTTATAAGGGACTGGACTTTGCAATATATTAATTCAATGTCTTCCACCCGTTCTAATCAATATTTCCTTCTTTGTTCATCTTGTACATATTTTTGAATGAATCGGTGGATACTAACGATAGATATTAAATGTAATTTTCGAGATATTTACCATGAAGTGGAAAAAGATTAAAAATGAGGGTAGAATTTTATTTTGGCATATTTTGATCATTGGTCATGGTTTGATTGGGATCAATACATATTGTAAACTTATCGTAGTAACATTGCACATATTTCGGAGTGAATCATGATTCTTGGAGTTTGAATGACAACGAATTTATAAAGCTAATCGCGTGACTTTGGTTTACTACTTTTGTTTTGGTTTAAATAGCAATTAGCATTAATTCTAGAATTCGAACTCTTCAGTATTGTAAATCCGATCCATCATTATCATAGACATTTCCCGTGTTTCCATTAAAAACCATACAAGAGCTGATTCAAAGAAACAGAAACCCATTGAATTTGATTAGGAGAGATATAAAGCTATCTCTACGATTGCTGCAGACCAAAAAGGGCATTTCCTATTTCACTATTTTTGCTTATCAATAAATATACACCATTGCCATATTGATTAAAAATAGATAGCGAATAGTTTTCTTTAGATTAAGTTGTATTTGTGCGAGTGCGCATATTTGGCAATTTTGTTTTTAATTTGTTTTACTTTAGTTTCTATTAGCTGCTCCTCACGGTTTTACCGTCGTTAAATTCGAATTTCATTATTTGATCTGCCATAGGAATTTGATGTTTTAGCAAGACAAAAGTAGGGCATGTTACTATCTATCCTTTAAACTACCTACAAAAATCAAGTCTATTGGTTGCTTAGTTGGGGCGTGAAGGAAGGATAAACAAAAAAAAAACTCTTGCATTGTAATAATAGTGAGGATTTTGAAATAAGCTGAATCTGAATATTTTTTTCTAATTTCCATCACGTTAATGTAACTTTTTCAAACGACTTACCAAAGCTTTGTGGTTTATAATTAGAATTTATTATTTTATGCTTAGAACTTTTTATATTTGAAGCAGGTATTTTCATGTGATATCATTTAATTTTGATGAAGATCTGATCTGAAGTTTTTGGGTATCCTTAATTATGAGTTTTTTTATAGAGAATGATCCGGAGACCTATTTAACCCGTAAAAAATAGTACAAATTTCTATACATATCATATGTATAGAAATTTATGCAGGCCAGTCATATTAGGTAGGTATCATAAATAAATTAACGTTAGGATTTTTATAAACTATTTCATTGCCACTGCCAGGCAAATGCACATGAAGATGAGGCTTTTTCCTATCATAATCTTTTGCGTAATGAATAAATAAATAATGATTGACATATCAATTGATACTTCGCAGTCATACATGATTTCTCTGTTACAAAAATCCTCTTATTCCAATTCCATCTTTGGTCAAGACGTCTCAAAAGGGAGTGGGTGTGAATTTTCGCTCGCAATAAAATTAAATGGAGGCAATTTTACCAAAACAAGATATAACTGCCTATTATGACATATTTTACAACAAAACATCATAATTTTGTATGAATGGTTTAAAAGACTGGTTTAAATAAGAATATTCAGCTCAAGGCTCAGTGATATCATAATGCACGTGTCGGTAGAATTTTGAGGTAGATACTGTTATACAATTACTTAGATAAATAAATAAATAATACCGGATAATCCACACAGCATCAGATGATGATGATAATAAGAAGGTATGATAAGTAAATCACGCTAATATCACACTAGCATTTCAAGGTTCATCTATAATAATATTCTTCTATATTTGCTTTAGTACCACGAAATATTCAAATTTGAATTCCAATCACCCATTTTACAGGTCAAAACCGACAGTTGAAAAACCCCCTCTACTCAAAATTTTTATCCCCTTAAGGTACAACCGAAAATTTTGTCGGTACGAGCAGGTACAAACTCGGTACAGTCGAATAGGATTAAAAAAACATGAATATGTATTTTAAAGTTGGTGTCACACACCTAACATTATAATTGAGAAAGTTTGGATGGATGGATGTTAGTTACCTCTTCACGCCAGAACTGGGACTCAGGTTAAATTTTGAATAGACGTAGATATAGATCACTACATAGTATAAAACAAAGTTGCTTTTTCTGTCCCTATGTCCTTATGTCCCTTTGAATGCTTAAATCTTTAAAACAACGCAACGGATTTTGATGCGTTTTTTTTTAATAGATAGAGTGATTCAAGAGGAAGGTTTATATACTTATAATACAACAGTGCAAAGCCGGGGCGGGTCGCTAGTCTGGAATAAAACAGAGACTACATTTCATAAATTTTCTCCTAGGTAAAGCCGTGGAGCGCAGTAATATCTTTAAGTTTGTAATTAGCGGCACACCTTTTTTGTTGGTAGAATATACCATTATGGTAAAAATTACCACTAAAAATTCATCTTCCGAGATTTTTAAAGGAATATGAGCAATATTACCAAATCTTTGTGAAGATTAAGTAGTAAAAATTGTAGAGCCATCATTATGTCGGCTAATAATATGATAATAATGTCTCTCACAGATGGCATTTGCGAGTTTCGCGAGGCGTATTTATTGATGATCAAATACTTTAGTAGCTCATTTAATTATAAGGGTGTTTTCCAATTTGTTACAATTCAAATATGTTATTATGATACTTTCCAATTTTCAAGCATTTGCAGTATAAATTTGTTTGATACTAGCGATAAAAGCGATTAAATAAAAAAAAAGGTTAAAATATATATTTTAAAGCTCTACCTAATATTGGTAAAAGAGAGAACATGAATAGCCGGTTCACTGTGAGTCCGCGCAGCAATAGACAAAACTGTATGGAACTCTTTAGAGGATCTCTATGTTGGAAGACAAGTTGTCACAGAAAAACAGACTACTTGAAGTTTTTGATTTTTATTTTCATAAATTTTCACGCGGGTGAAAATTGAAGCCTATGTTTTATTCCAGGCTTAGAACTACGTCTATTCAAAATTTCAGCCTAATTCGTTCAGTACCTACTTAATTTTAGCGTGAAAAGGTAACAAACATCCATCCGTCCATCCAAACTTTCGCTTTTAGTATATCAGTGTGATTTACTAGTAGATACCCCACGACTTCGTCTGCGTTGAATTAAATTTTTAACACATATTACTTACCCCCATTTTATGGGTAGTTTCATAAATTCCTGAAATATACATGCTTTTATATTTCTTCTTTATTATTCCGACAGTTTCAATTAAAACTTCTTAAGCGGTAAAAAATCTCATTTAAACTTAGACCCCTATCCAACCCCTTGTGTAGTGTAGAAAATAATGGTGGTGTAGAAAAATCATGCTCACACGTATGTATGTTTTTATTTTCCATTTATAGTATTCTGAAAAAGTTTACTTAAAATAACACCATGCTTTTCAAAAAAGTTTCATACAAACGTTTTTATTCCTTTATACTCCTTTTGTGGCTGAATTTTGAAAAATCCCACCTAATGGTGGGATTTGGATGGAGTATTTTTACTGGAATACGTACCTATTTTTCTAATTTCACCTTACTAGCTTCAGCCGTATCGGTCCTGTGTTGACGCATCAGTCGGATTACGTTCTTTCATTGATATAGATAAAATTTTAATTTAATCTATATCAATAAAATTCAATTCAATTAGATTAATTCAATTAGGCATCCTCGTTTATTCATTGTGAAGAGAAAGAAAAAAACAAGAGCACTATTTATTTTGAGCTTTTTCGCTTTTAAAATATTCTTTAAACCAGACGGAATACTTTTGTACTCGTTAAAATTCCTCGCGTTGTATGTAAATCATGAAAGTTCATTCCCTTATCGAAATAATGTAAATTCAACATTTTGTAAATGCCAAACATGCCATCTTAATGCCGAGTGCGCCGTCTTATTTCGGATGAGTCAAAATCAATCGTATGAGTCAAGTAACATAGAGTATAGATAAACAATGAATTATATTGTATATTTCGACACAGCATCATCTAGCCAAGAATTAAGCAGATAATAGATATGTAAATAAATAAGAAAGGTAAGCTTTATTAACAACGAAAATTACAAGCAAGGAATAGAAAAATTACAACTAGTATTTACAATTGAAACCATTGGGCTAACTGCAGACGGTTGCAAACAGTCTAAAGGTAGCTCAATTGATCCATGTCAATACCAGTCGGAAGCGTCCCCAAGACATGATAATAACAATAAGAAATGATTACGGACAGTCTACATAGCATCATCTAGCCCTAAGATAAGCAGAGCTTGTGTTATGGGTACTAGATGACTGATATGAGTGATATGCTTAAGATTGTGGTATAGGTACTTGAAGTAGGTATCTACTTACTTGTTATGAATTGATCGATGAAGATGTGATATTAAGTTTTCAATTTCTTATTATCTTGTCTTCAACACAACAAATAATCAAAATGTTCCAACTCAATATTAAGCAGAATAATAATTATGTCCGGAGAAAGATCAGGTGTAGTACCAACGACAGCAACAAACTCTTCGGGGGCTTAGAACAAACAGTGAGGCGTTTACGAAAAAGAAAATACCCCATTTACCTTAGAACTACTGAGTTCTAAGGTAAATGGGGTATTTTCTTTTTCGCAAGCATCTTGTTAGTATTGTGTATTTGTTTTTGTTCAGGATGTGTCAGTTGTTTACTATCATCATCATCAGCATATATTAGTCCACTGCTGGACATAGGCCTAATGAGCGCCATAGCGCCCTGTCTACTTGTTTACTATGTATAATAAAAAATCTATATATGTATGTATGAATGAAGTATATCTGTTATCTAGTTAGTACCCATAAAACAAACTCGGCTTTTTCGGGCTCGACAATGCTGTGTGAATAATCTGGTATAATTTATTAATTATTAATTTAACCTCAAGAATAAATGCTCTCCATCCCAATACTCTACATACTTACAAGCTTGTTGTATGTAACAAAAAAGCACATAACTAAAGATTACAGTCAATTACAAATAATTCTCGGCTATTCGAGTCGAATAACTGTGTGTGGGCTAAATGCTTCGGACCCCTGTGACTATGGCTGTGCAAGAGTTTATGTTTGTAGAGTTCACTTCAGTTTTATGTCCTGGGTTCCGTAGGTATAAGACAGATCTTACATAAACGTCTTTTGTATCGTAAAAAAGGAGGGAAGATTATTAATTTATACTTACTCTATTTCCTATTTATAAGTACACTAGCGACCCGCCCCGGCTTATCACGGTTTTATTCACCGGCTTATCACTTTATCTATTAAAAAAAACGCATTAAAATCCGTTGTGTGGTTTTAAAGATTTACAAAGGACATAGGGACACAGGGACAGAGAAAGCGACTTTGTTTTATACTAAGTAGTGAAATTTAGTTTACAATTTACACATTCAACGAGCTTTTTTGTAAGCCGCTTAGACTATTTTGAAGAAAAAATTAGATAACATAACTAATGTTATTTAAAATTATAAACAAAATTGTCATGAGTTATTGGATTATTTATATTTTGTTGTGATCTTTGAGACATAAAACAAATATGAAATAATAATATTCATAAAAATATTTTGTACATCGGCTTGTTTCAGATGTTTACAGGTTCTTACGCATGACTATAAAATCTATAAACTTTAACACATTGCTAATTTCTTTATATTATTTTTTAATTTGATTGTCTTCTTCAGTTGACATATTTCAAGATTGAAAAAAAAACAGTGAAACAACTGTTTTATATTAGAAGATTATTATAAATAAGAATCCGAGTTTAAAGCTTCAGAACCCTAAAACCAAACTGGACGAATACTCAGAAGAATCAGTAATCAATTTACGATACGCCGCACCGTGCGACGAATTACTGCGAACTCATAAATACTGACATAAACCGACCGCCGAAACGACTAACTTTTTATGTAGTGAAAGCCTGTCAATTAGTTTATTGAAATCAACAGCCTGTTTTTGCTGTTATGGTGTTAAATATCTCATACGGTTTTATTATTTACTGCTCATTATGCTTATGGCTTTGCGCACGTTTCTCTGCATAATCGAGCGTGATATTGACGGTGTCTCGTGACAAAGACACGTCTTCAAATACTTTATCTTCACATGCTTTGATATTTATATTGATGAAAATAGAAATATTCTCTGAGCTGACTTGCGGCTACTCTCTTCGAGCATGTTCCATTTGCGCAGTAAAATAAATAAATAAACCTTGAATTAAACGTTACGCCAAAACAGAGTTTGGTGGCCACCAAAGGCAACTTGATATCTCTTCCTAAACTAGACAAAATGAAACTACTACAGATGTATTAAAAAAACTTATGATAGGTTTAACAAACTGTACGTGTGACTTTTGGAAATCAAAGAGAATCCTCTGTTTAACGGAACTATATGATAAAATAAGTGATGGCGCCACTTTAGCTACTGTTTGCGCCTTAAGCAAATATCCCGTTTTAATTGACTTTAGTATCAATCACCATGATAGTTTTAGATATTTTTTTTTTTGAGTAGGTAAGTATAAACTTTATTAACAACGAAAATTACAAGCAAAGGAATAGAAAAATTGCAACTAGTATTTAAAATTGAAACCATTGAGCTAACTGCAGACGGTTGCAAACAGTCTAAAGGTAGCTCAATTGATCCATGTCAATACCAGTCGGAAGCGTCCCCAAGACACTGTCTGCATTACCACGCTGTATGGCAATGCTGATGCGTTTTAAATATTAGTAAGATATTACAAATATTAACAAGAAACCCATTTTGTTGTGGGCTGGAATGTTACTTCAGTGTTCTCATTCACAAAGTAGGAAATTTATGTACTTACACACTGGGTCACACATATTTGTTAAGATTAACTGAATCGGTTAAATCTGCATATTGCATATCTAGAAGTAGGTTATTGCAGGCACAAAATGAACATATCATTATTATGTCTAATGTAGGTGCAGCAAATACGATTATATTACTTATTTACTTAGAAGTGAAAATGAATGTTTTAAAAATAAAAAGTAAGTACCTACTTACTTAGATTTATTACGAAAGAATACTTTATTAACAACGAAAATTACAAGCAAGGAATAGAAAAATTACAACTCGTATTTACAATTGAAACCATTGAGCTAACTGCAGACGTTTGCAAACAGTCTAAAGGTAGCTCAATTGATCCATGTCAATACCAGTGGGAAGCGTCCCCAAGACACTGGCTGCATTACCACGCTGTATGGCAATGCTGATGTGCTGAGCCAGATATTCACCAGCTCCCGGGTCACGCGTCGTATCGATCAGATTTATTAACATTTAAAGAATTATAACATTTAAAGAATTATATTATTAACATTTAAAGAATATAAACAAATAAGAGATAATTAACAATTGAAAAAAATTACTTCAGACTGTTTTAAAGAATGGAAACAAATTAGAACTAGTATTAACAATTATTGACACAACTAACTTCACAAACAATCAAACAATCTCGACAAACAATCTCGATATAGCTAAACTGACCCATATCGATAGCAGTCGGAAGAGTCCCCTAGACGCATTGCCCTGCCGCTGTATGGCCTTTCTGGTAATGCTACACTGCACCAGATACTCACCTGCTTTCGGATCACACGTCGCATCCACCTGGGGCCGAATTCCACTAATGTCAAAACAAAGGTCTCTATAGTGCCATTCAATCAAGATGATTAAAATGATGTTTGCGCATTTTGTATTCTACTATTTTTTGAGCTAGAAGAGATTTTTATAATTAGAATGTCAAATTGGTAGTTAAAAGGTAATCGTCACAGCTATGAATGGACCTCAAACAGTTTGCGCTAGTAGAATACCAAAAACAGGTTAACACTGACATTTTGACACGATATTTAAAAGGTGAAGCGATTTATTTAATGGAATTAGGACCCTGGAGGGGTATTTTGATTCATCGGGAAGGTCTACGGATTCGATATCGATGAACGTTATTTTAAACAATCCGAAAACTTTTGCCATTTGAATTTAGATCCTTAGTTCCTTAGTTTATATGAAATCAAAATAGCGTTCTTAATTTGAATACCTCTACTGATGGCCTCATATTTTTTCAAAAACCCGGAGAGCCTCGGTAACCCACTAGACTCCAAGGAGAGCAAATGAGATGGAACTAAGAATAAAATCAATTTCTCAAGCAATAATATCAAGTTACCTGCAATTTGGATTCGAAGTAGGTGACATAATGTAGCGGCACATGTACTTTCGTTGTACACGTTCTTTAATTAAAAATTATTTCATTTGCATATACAGGTAATTAAGGCTGAATGAGCAAAATATTTTTATTCTTTATTGCAATTGTTGCACTTAAAATATTTAACTTATTGCGTTATTAAATGCGTTTTTTTAATAAACCAAATTGAATACATAATAATATCACACGTTTATTCTAAATGGAAAAGATTACATAGATCTAGCATGGCAATGGTATAATAATAATAATGGATAAGAAATGGTAAAAGTATTTTTACATATTAGAATTAGAATTTTGGATTAGAATAGATTTAAATAGGGTTCTGTGTGCATTATTATTACAGGAAAAATTCAAATCATAACATTAAAATCAATTAAGTATCAAATCTAACATTTGATACTTAGCTATTTCAATGGCGTCTGCATCCCTACTATTATAGAAATCGAAGAAATCACAAAGTACCTACATTAAATAGCTAGGAAGAAATCATCACAGGATCATTATAGTTTTATATTAAGTTTTTATTTAAATGTATGAAATCAGGACAAATTCTCGTCTACCCTTTTAAGCAAACATATTCTGTCGATTTGTCGTGGCTTAGAAGAATTTATCGTACAGGCTATATAAGGCTAATTTTACATTTGATTGTTGTTCAGTAGACCGGCTGATATCTTTATTTGACGTTTGACCGATTACGGTTGATCAAAGATCAATAGATAAGAGTTAAATAAGGACAGTAGTTAAATATAATCATACCTAGATATGCTGCATACCCTTTAGGTCTTACCTGAATAAATAAATTATATTACTGGCCAATTCACACAGCTGCATCTTGCACCAAGCTTAACAGAGCTGGTGTTATGTTATGCATAATAACTCATAATAAATTTAATAAATTTAGAAAGATTTAGAAAGGGTCTTAAAGATAATATAAGACAAAAACCTTAGGCTGTTGTTGACCAAAATATAAACGGACAAGTAGGCAGCTTTGTCGGTTAACTTTACGTTTACTGTATTCAAACTTGTTTCAAAATCGTCCAAAAAACAGTTTAGAACTAACCCTAGCATCTATTGGTGAACTCGAGTCTAAGTCATCTACGTAAATATCGATAAATTGAAAGAAAGAAGATAAATAAATAATATAAATTTTACAGTTCCTAGCAGGGATTTGTTCTTTTTTTCTGAGTTAGAATTTCGACGCCGCGTCTTCAAGGAATCACATGAAGTGACAATCACAATAGGCCTATCATGGCCGCAGCGATAAGAAAGCCACCTTGAGGAAAAAGGGTCTTTAAAGGAACACTGTAATCCTAGTTGACCAATGATGATGACGATTGGTACTATCGCGCACAGAACACAACGCCAAAGCCCTATGTGTACTCTTAAAAACTAGTTCCATTCCGTGTGCAAAACCTAAAAGGTTTTGCACACTTGTCTAAAGCTTGAGCAATTAGTTAAGTTGACTTATTGTCCTGTAATGCATTAGTGCAGTTTATTGCCGTTGCAATCAGCGCTCCAAACAAGGCTGGACAACTAGTGCAAATTTAATATAACCCTAGCTTTCAACGTTCGCTTACAGAACTATAAAGCTGGTGGTTTATTCATAGAGCATTTATTGTGGTTTGTGAATTTTCACGTATCAATATTGCTTTAAGTAGAATTAATTCTCAGTCATTGTTTTGGTCCTAGATAGGAGCTGTTTTCTATAATTTATATTCTTCACACTAGTGCACCAATTTTACAAATGCAAATGATTTAATGTTTGGATGTTTTTTATCTTTTCTCGCCCAAAATTTTGAACGGATCGGGATGAATGTTGCAAAGATGTAGGTTATTCTAGACCTAGTAACTAACAAAAGAAATATATGCGTGCCCATGTCTTTCACGAGTTGAAAAAAAATGAGAAACAAATTAAATGTTCGAGAATGATAAATAATGCTAGACAATCAAACAAAACTGACCTCCCCATTGTCTAGATTATATAGATTTGATTGTCCAAAGACCAAAGCACCAGCTGTTTAGCTTATCATATGCAGCATCATCGACTTTCGCAGATTATTTTGCCCACAGGGCGTCCTGCCAAACTTACCCGGCATCGCGTGTTATCGCAATTCTTAATTTAAAAAATCAACACATTAAGAATTTACCAAGGATTACTTTAATTGCAATGTGAAAGGATGAAATCAAGGGCTACCTTACGCTCCATTAATTAATACTTAATTGGAAAATTACGGTGGTAATTTACAAATAGGCAGTGCTGGCTGGTTCGGCTGTCAGTTTAAAATTAAAGCGCTGTCAGTTGGAACATCGGTGATTTATCGATAGGTTACCTTTTAGGTCGAGGTTCTTAAAATATACAATAATTTAGTTATTTATTGTTAATATTGTTCAGTCCAAAAACCTCCAGTTTTTTAATCCTAATTACTTAGTTATTTACTAATTATTTATATTTATAGGAACTTCATTAATTTCACAACCAAAATGAAACGTGAGTTTGCAGGTCTTTCAATTTTAAATAGTCTTCGTAATTTGTTTGCTTGGTATCGGTATAGATTTAGATCTGACGAGCCACCTCTACAAATATTGCAAATTTGCATTTAGCTCAACTTCTTAAATTTTAAATACCTGGTACGTATTTTTTGTAATTTGGTCCTTCAATGTAATTTTATTTTATTCTAATAAAAAATGATAAGTTTACAGACGAGTAAATGTGTTTGATTGCAACTATTGCGAAGTTTTTCAGTGTGCAACACGCAATATAAGGGCATTTCAATACTTCTGTAGTTCTGTACATATTTATTTAAATGAAATAAGATAACAACGAAGGTACAATAATTTAACCTAGAATTTAAATTAAAGCAGTTGAGCTCCCTGTAGGGTTTTACAAACTTTTTAAAGTAAGCTCAACTGATCCAAATCAAAACCATTGAAATGATTTTGTAAAAGACAAATTATAAAGGTAAAAAAATAATTATACAGATACAAAAAAAAACTCCTAGATACCTAATCCTAAAACCTAATAGAAACCTAATCAATGTAAAAACCATTGAAACGCTTATAGTAAGTAAACCGACTGGTATTCCGTATTGGGAAACAAAAAAAATGACGGGTTGTGAGAAAATTTCAATCCTAGAAAGGAGAAATACATATTTATATGAAAATGAACCTCGTTAATATTCGCATATTGATCGGATAATATCGTAAAAGATCTCACTGGTTAGTTTTACAATTTAATCATGGCTACTGCTATATGGTTCGATAAAATTGTAAATTGTAATTGTTCATACAAATATACTAGTTCCATTTTTTTATTTCAAATTATTGCGTTAGTTTCTCCAAACAAAGGTAATTTGAATAAAGAGGTTTAAATACTGTTTTAAGGGTGAGTTAGACGTTGGCGACACCAAAATTTAAGACCTAGCTAGACAATATAACATACGATTAACGATAAAAATAGATAAAATAGAAATCATTTTTTTATATTTTCATTAGTAGACATGTATGTACATACACATCGATGTTAAGCTAATCGATCAAATCGTATGTGTTTTAGTTTCTTCATCCATCATTCATTTTGTAAATGTTTTATTTAATGAATTTTTTTCTTCATTTTCTAAATGTGTTTATTTTACGAGGACAACCGTCGATGATTTTATTTCAAGTCCATCCCAAGGTATTCTGGAAGAGATCGCTCATAGCGTTAAGGCCGCCCTGATGTATACTTTCTCTACTCTTAACATTTCTGATCTACTTCGTTATACATATTCAGATAATCTAAGGTACCTCAAAACGATTGTGTCTTAACTTTTTAGTAAAATTGAGTATTTTATCTATTTATTTTACAGGTAATGTAGGTGTACAATTTACGAAGATAAATCATAACCTAGATAGGCTCCCACTTAGCTTATTGTCTTGTCAAAAACCAATGAATCATCATTAAATATACGCAGTAGCTTGTTATCTAGCATCAGTAGCAATCATTTGAATTAACTATATTTGCTTTTATTGTGTTACTCTATTAGGCCGTCACTTTAGTTGTCAGTCTGAATTGCTTTAGTTCCGGTGGCTCGATTCACGTTGTCCAAGAGGTAAAATTTTTGTTGCTGTTAAAATATTATTTGAGTTTAAGAATATAATACTAGCTGCGCCCCGCGGTTTCACTCGCATAATTTCCGCACATTCCCGTGGGAATTCCGGGATAAAATATAGCCTGTGTGTTATTCCAGACTGTAATCTATCTCTGTGCCAAATGTTATCCCATTCAGTAGTTTTTGCGTGAAAGAATAACAAACATCCATTCTTACAAACTTTCGCTTTTATAATATTAAAGTTATTTGCCGCATAAGGTAACCCAGTTGTCTTTGCCCCATGTTGAAACTGTTAAAATAACTTAAGTTAGTTTTAAATTTTCTGAGCATGTGACAGTATTATTAAAGAATTACATAATTATCTGTATTAATGATAAAAATCAATATTAATAAATACATGTTTATAAAAATGGAAATGTATTGCAGGAAATTATTATTCCATCAGTTTTATTCCTTGTTTTGTAGAAAATAATTTTATTGCAAAAATAAATGACTCTCGCTAATGGGAAGCGAACGACCATTATGTGTGGGAGTAGTTTTATGTTACATATCACAAGTAAGATAAATGGGTAACTTTATGTAAAAAGGTATTTTGATTGGTTCGGTCTTTAATTTTACGGCTTTTGTAAGAAACGGCAAGAGCTAATTTAATTTTACGATTGTTTTGAACTTTAAAGTGTTGCATGCCACTTTCTACGGGCAAATGTGTAACGAAAAAGAAATAAAAAATGATTAAAGACCTTTCGTACGTGTTTATTGAGTGCTTTTTGTATTGGCGTTAAAGTTTAGGTTCCGATTCCAATTAACGTAATTTTGACAGTAGGTAATGTCAAAATTGACACCTGCATATAATTATGTCAGAGATTTTGTAAAAAATAATTATACCTGCTGCGTGTCAAGCGAAATAAAAATTAAAATAAGCATGGGTGAACCCCAAAAGTCGTTTTAAAATTTATATTATAATAATCATACAATATATAATAATAAAATGCAAAGTAAACGGTTGACTGTTTACTAGCGATAAGATTCTTCACTTTTCTAGAGTTTCAATAATAAGACCAGTTTACTCTGGCAAGCTTTTTAATGCAAAAAAGGAACAACATTATTAAGATAACTGTAGGCTTGGTTGGTCTTAAAATAATAATCAATCAGGCCCGTAGAATATTAAAAGGCACCTACTCACTAAAATCGCTTAAAATTGGTTCGATAAAATACTCACGTACAAAACCTATCAAAAAGCAGTTAAAACTAAATGCTCTGGTGGCAGAAACCGACACGGGCTGTTATTAAATGATTATTAAATAATAATGTTAATGGGTACTAAATTACAACTCATAAAAGGCACGTACGTCCGCCCATTACAAATTTGTAAAGGCTTGTTTTTAGCTATAGTCAAAGTACATAGATAAAAAACTAAGCTTCAAATAATTTTTAGGAACTCTACTTATATCTTCTATAAATTGCCGTGTTTTTAAATTCAAATTCAAAGTGCTTTATTTCCTTTAGACTTTATAGAACTTTTGGATATGTCAGAAAGCTCATCTTTAAGGATATATTATAGTAAAACTAGGAAATAAAGAGCTCATTTTTAATTTTCTTCACTTCAACCTTTTCAAGGTATATATAGTATAGTAAAGAAGCGAATATAGTAAAGAAGCGAACAAGAAACCTTTACATACTTTGTTAGGTTGTTAATTTTTGAGTTTGTTCGTTCTGTTTGTTTGTTCTGTTAGATGAACCGGTTCACACATAATGATAAGTATATATTAATAAATGAATAAATAAAAGTGTAAGGTTTCCATTAGGACTATAGACTCATTTAGGTATAACTATCAGGTCTCAATTCGAATCGAGAACCTCATCCTTCTTTTAAAGTCAGTTCAGTCTTTTAAGTTTTTCCGTGCTCTCTCTGGTGCGGTCTCTGCCCTGAACTATGCATTAGCTCATCTGACTCTCAGGCCTCAGCCAAACTGAAGCTTATATTATCTTTATTAGATGTAAAATAAGCCATAATGACTTGGATTGAAATGGTAGTGGAAGAGCGCTCTGATATTCATTGGGTACCGGAAATTATTTGTCAGGGGGCATGATTTCAATAAAATATTAAAACTTGGTGTCATCGCAAACGTATTTGTGATGATGAGAAGAACGTGGAGTTTAGGTAATGTCAGTGAATTATGTATCTAAAAAAAAGTTCATTATATCACAAAAAGAAAGAAAGAAGAAATTATAAATGCGAATGTTTGTTTCAATGTATATCCGTAACTACTTAACTTATTTTGATGGAATTTGGTATTTAGAAAGTTTAGAATAACACATATGCAAACCTAGTTTTGAAAAATTAACCTCGAGTGTGTTTAAAAGTGTGGCAAAGTTTCTTTGTTTCCTTGGTTCGATCAACTCCAAACTCTCTATAATTTAACTACAAAGTAAATAATTACCCCAAAACTGTGCTCTCCCTTTAACAGAATCAAACGTCTCGTTCTCAATCTTTGATTTCTATATTGATTTTCATTTGACACAAATTTCCACGCGGACGAAGCCGGGGGGTCCAACTAGTTATCTATAACTCTGTAAGTCTGTATACTTCACCTTTACGTGACTGTTAAGCACAGCGTGGGATCAAGACATTTCTGCATGTCTCACAAGGTATTCAATATTATATTCATTGATTTAAAGTAATTATCTACTACGCAATTGTGCTAAGAACTTGTCATATCTACGGAGACCTAGTGCGAGGGACAGAGCTCTACTTAGGTATGGAATGGACGTATGTAGTTAAACTAGGTTAAACACTTAGTAACAAAATTATCACCACATAGTATAAAACAAAGTCGCTTTCTCTGTCTCTATGTCCCTTTGTATGCTTAAATCTTTAAAACTGCGCAACGGATTTTGATGCGGTTTTTTTAATACATAAAGTGATTCAAGACGAAGGTTTATAAGTATAATAAACCGTGCGAAGCCGGTCGCTAGTATATTATATAGATTAGACACCTCCTGTCTATTATATGTTGCTAGAAATAAGCTTGAGTTGACATTAAAGCATTTTCTTTTCTTTTTTTATTTGTATAGAGGTATTTAATGTGAAGTATTCCCGTTTCAGCACCTATTTTTTGGGCACTTATTGTGGACTGAAACTGAATTCCAGTACCCCAGTCATCCTCTGACCACTACTAGTGTTACCCTGTTTAATTATCAGGAAAAATAGGTGAATAAACGCAATAAATACAGATGAATATCTTTACTAATAAAATAATATAACGATAGTTAAGAAGAGACTCGAATTATAGATGTTTCTTACTCATTCACTCAAAAACTACTGAAAGGATCGGGCTGAAATTTTGAATAGACGTAGTTCCAGCCCTGGAATAACACATATATGTCTATATACACATACAAAGCTATAATCATCCTATAAATCAGTTCACTTCGGATATAAATAGTCCTGAAACGTTTCCATAGAAACAATGTGTGCGAAGCCGCGGGCAGATACTAGTATAATATTCTGATCGAGTATTTAAAAAACTTTAATGTGAACTAAGCTTAAGAAAACATGTTTAAATTGTGTCAGCTTAAAAGTGATTGTGCTCACTATCGAATTAAGTTGATTAAGTATTTACGGTGTGGACATTGCTTTACTTTCCAAAAAAATTATTAATGAAGTAATTTCTGAAACGTTGGCCAATGAGGAAAATACGATGATTTTTGCTAGCGATGATAGTTATTAAAGGTAGAAAGGTAATAGCTGTAAGACTATTTTTTTTCCTTTGACTATAACGTTTGGCAAAAAAAAATGTATGTAGGTGGGTTTTGATCGTATTTGTTCCCAAGATTAAGCCGCAACAAAAAGCAGAACAATTTCTGATATGTTTATAGGAATCCGATGTTTTCCGATTTAATTATTACGTGGTAACGACGTAGGTGGTTTGTAAATCGCTTGGATTCCATGCTCTGCTTGGAAGATACTTACGCCAGGAAAATAACATATGATATTCCTTAAGGTACTCTAGAAACTGTTCAGGTATTGATTGAAGTAGTCTTGTATCCCAATCTACTAGGGCTGTCGTCACTCCGATGGTGTATACGTGTTTATTTAATGGACAGTGTCCTGTTAGAGTTACCACCAGGATACGCATGTCCGTCTTATTAAGATTAAGTAAGCCCTTTGATAGCTTCGGTGATACTGATGGAATCGCATTTGTTAATTAGTAATTGCTTACAATACAACATTTATTGACTGCTTATTTAAATTAGCAGGCAATAAATGTTGTAGTGAATTCAACATTAGTTTTGGTTTAGTTTTATCAATTTATTTAATTTAGTTTTGTAGCTTCTTTTTTTCTGTTATAAGTATATTAGTTTAAAAAATTGCTTAGATTGTAAAATTGAAAAATTTCACCTTAACATGTTCAATTATTTGTTGTGTGCACATGTGTTACGTCTCAAGCTAGCTCAGATTTTCTTTGTTTTTTGTGTTATTTTATTATTGCTTGTTATGTGTTTTGTGTACCTAATAAAATAAATAAATGAATCGCCGCTCTGGCTTGTCTGCAACCAATCAGGCGTGTCCATCTTTCGTTATGCATCTCTCTAGTTGTGAGCCTGGTCCATGTCACTTCTACGTAAGGTAGGTTCTTATTATTTTTATCATATATCTTCAAAGATGGTTTTATGTCTCAATTCAGCGATGTTTGGAATAGTCTTAGCAACTTATGAATACCTAGAGTTGTTTTATCCTATTTTAGACGTATGGTTCGGTTAACTTCTATACCGAAGATGCTTACATACGCGAGAACTATGGTTCGAGTAATCATTTGATGAACTTTTATAAGCTAGGGTTCTATCAAATTACAATCGCCGTATCCAAGTAACCCCTAATAGCAGCAAAGATTGGTTCTTTTATTCAAGTTTCCTGTACAAAGTTCTAAAATCCTAGACACTTTTGTAAAAAGAGCGGCTACAAAACCAAAGAAATATTAATCGGAAAAGTTTTACTTTAAAAATATCAGAGTAAAAAGCAGAAGCTCGAAACTACTTTAGGTTTGAAATTAAATAACATCGCAAAAATATTCGAATTCGGCGGGACTTGAACCCGCGACCCTTCCTCGAAGATATTTATAATATTACTAGCGACCCGCCCTGGCTTCGCACGGTTTTATTATACGTATAAACCTTCCTCTTGAATCACACTATCTATTAAAAAAACCGCATCAAAATCCGTTACGTAGTTTTAAAGATTTAAGCAGTCAAAGGGACATAGGGAATAGGGACAGAAAAAGCGACTTTGTTTTATACTATGTAGTGATATATATAATTATATATATTATTATATAATAATCATATCTTATCCATTACAAAATGGCACCGTGTAAAGTTTAACTGTGGACTTGAGATACTAAGCTTTGATTTACAAAAGTTGTTTCGTAACTTTTTGTCGGCATAACTTTACTGCTAACGCGCACTTGTTTTCGTTCATATATACCAAATAACCATTAGAAATTTGTCAAACCATGTTCAGCAATGAAAAAGCAAATCGGAATGCATTATTAAAATGCCTATATATTGTACAATGCGCCATACGTTACATTCAGTCGTTGATTTGTCAACTGTCCATACAAAGTTACTAGAAACCAGTAAACATGGTTTTATATAGGAATACGATTCTTAAAAACATTTTTTTTTATGTGCGTTTATAAATAAACTATAGAGTGACTAAAGAATGTAATTTTTTGAAGCAAAAATGAGAACGTCATCAGTTGACGACTATAACATACGCATTATTACGTATACCTGGCTCAAAAACTCACACCATATGAAAAGCACTAGATTTAACATTAAAAAATAAAGTTAGGTTCAGAAATTTTTCTTTTTTTGAGGTCCTTTTGTATAATATGTATACGAGATCCGAGTAATATTTTTACCATGTGGAAACGTAAAACCTTTTTATTTGGGTTTGTTACAAACAGCTATGCATTGTTATGCTATTCTATAAAAAAAAAATTAAAACACCTGCAGAGTTTTAAATTACCTACAAAAGTTGCCAAACCTTTTGTTTCAATTATATACCATTTATAATTTGTTTCTATTCAGTTATTGTAATTTTCGTTGTTAAAAAGAATTATGTTCTTTGTTTCAAGTTACCAATTTTAACGACTGTTATAATGTGAACTGTGGCATATTTGTTCAAAATGAAATATGCCGAATATTTCACTTAGGTGAGATTGTGTCTGTAAAAGGAATTGGTATGAAATACTTTTGTCTAGTTCTAGTTGACTGCGATTTTGGAGACCGAAATGCAGGCGTGCTGTGCTAATGCGCAGGTATTTTTTCGAGTAGGTACAGTTATTGTGGAAGGAAATTTAGGAACAAGTTTAATAGGATTTCAAATAGGATACGATCTGGATATAGGTGCATATACCTACACCATAAAAAATAACGAATTACTAATTAACGTATTTCCTTTTGTTGTTTTGATAAAAGTTAAAAAATGTCTGCTCAGCGCATCAGCATTGTCATACAGAGTGGTAATGCAGCCAACACGTCTTAGGGAAGCTTCAGACTGATATCGATATGGATCAGTTGAACTTCCTCTAGACTGTTTTTAACCGTTTCCAGTAACATAAAATTTTCAACTTTAAATATTCGTTTTAATTTGATTTCATTCCTTGATAAATATTTATTTTGTTAACACAGAGACTAGGTAGGTAACTACAATATTAAAATTAATTCATTTTAAAATAACATAATGCAAATGGCTAGAATCTTTAAATAGGTACCTATAAGTATTGCAAATTAAAACTAATTATTACAATTTACATATCGACTGGATTATGAACTCGATCTTGTATGATTGACCGTGTTGAAGATGTTCGATTATTGAATTTAATTAACAAAGTCACGCCTTAATTATATGTTCATTAAGAAAATGATGTGGGTGTCCAATGGATTTATTTAAGTAACTTATCAGACTAATATTATAAATGCGTAAGTTGTATGGATGGATGGATTGATCTTTGTTACATTTTCCCGGCAAAACGACTAAACAGATCGGGTTAAAATTTTGAATAGACGTCATTAGATTACATAGTAGACCTGGAACTTTTCACAATTTTTACGTGTGTTAAGCCGCAGGGTGGTTAGTTTATTTTGCTATGAATTATATCCATAAAAACTTTCAAGTGAAGTTTAACTTTGGTGGTTTGTAGACTTAGGTAAGTGTACTTATGGATGAATGGATGTTTGTTACCTCTTCAAAACAACTGAACGAATCGGGCTGAAGTTTTAAATAAACGTAGCCTGGAAGGAACTTTTCATCAATTTTCGTCAATTTAAAATTTCATAAAATTACGCGGGACAAGCTAAAAAGAAATTTTTAGGAATCAAAATAACTACAAACTTCCAAGTAAATATTTCGGATTATTTCCATACTTCTGATGGCACAGATTTGTTAAGACATCTGCCGACAATACCACAAAAGATTGCAATTCAATTCACGACAGGGCCCTGTTATTCGAATGTCAATTACTGTGTTCTTTCCTTTTCAAGAAGCTACTAGGAAGTTGAACTATTTATTTTTTGCACTCAGATGATTAACATCGTCATACTTATTATTATCCAATAAACATTCGGATAGGGCTGGCCAAATCATACTCACACAAAAAGTTTTATTTCTTTTAGACTTATAGATCTCTTGGTCACGTCAGAAAGATCATTATGTATTTATTAGTATCACAAGTATTTATTGAATGTTGATAAGTATGAATTGTTTCAAGTACAAATGTTTTTGAGTTTGCTGGCCACGAAGAACAACTTCGTATCTCTTCGTAAAGTAGACAAAATAAGACTACTATAAAATAAATAAATAAATAAATAATTCCGGACAATCCACACAGCATCATCTAGCCCCAAGCTAAGCAGAGCTTGTGTTATGGGTACTAGATGACTGATATACTTAATACAATACATTACATAGATAGATATTTTTTATTATACATAGAAAACACCCAGACCAACGGAACAAATTTCTGCAGATCGTACACAAATTTGTTCCGAGGCGGGAATCGAACCCGCAACCTCCTGTGTCGCAGGCGGACCTTCGCCCACCGCGCCACATCGGTCGTCAAACTAGGTACAGATACATAAAATAGAATATGATAGGTATAACCTCTGTGGATATAACAAACTAAACGTTAGATTTTTGTTTATTCATTTAAGATGGCGTCGCTAGTGTATCTCTAGGTAGCGCCTTAAACCGTTGAATTTTAAATAGACTTTGAGCGTCTGTGCGTTTGTACTAATCACTTTTGTGCCGTACAAATGTGTGAAAACCAAAAAGGCAGCGTAACGTCGAGTCCTCAAACAGCAATGGCAAGCGTGGCAGCCCTATTAGGTAGCCCACCCGCAGGGCATGTTTGTACCGTCGCCATATCTGCTGATTTATTGTATTTGTCATTACTGACACTAACTATGCCCTGCGGATTCACCTGCCTTTTGATTGGACCTATAGTCCGGTTCAATTATGCTAAATTCTTATATTCATACATTTGGCGCTTGGTTACGTCACTAAAAATATATATACTGATACAAATAACATATTCAAAGCCACAAAGCAACTCAAAACAAAGAAAGCAATACCTGCTGTGATGAAATGCCAGAAATATACAGGGTTGAACGGTAATTATCTAACAATGTGTGAACTGTAGGTATTGCCTAATGACCATGAATCTCTTGCGCGGTTCTTGGGCCGCGTATTTGGCCGATATTTAAAATAACTCGGAAAAGCCTATCGAGTTAAGAAAAAGGGTTCGGATTTCATCTAATATTAGATCAATTTTCCCATACAAAAGACTTCAACGCGCTCCTCTATTAAAATTATTGCAAAATCATCATCATCAACTTTAATGAGCGCTATAGCATCCTGTCTTCAGCTTGCCGCATCCAGCATCTGCTTGCAGTCTTTCGCAGATCCTCATCCCCTGGCCGTAGCAAAAATATTCACCTCAATATGAAAGTATTGTTTTCTACGAAACAAAATAACTTGGTTTAACAGCGGTTGAAAAGTTTTATGCTCATAGGCTAATAGAAATTTTCTTTCATAACGACATCGATTTTAGTTTTAGAATGGTTTTATGAGATATTACGGAGGCTGTCCTCAAGAATATATTTTTTATACATTATTAACAACGAAAATGACATGCAAGGAATAGAAAAATTACAACTAGTATTTACAATTGAAACTATTGAGCTAATTGCAGACGGTTCCAAACAGTCTATAGGTAGGTCAATTGATCCATGTCAATACCAGTCGGAAGCGTCCCCAAGACACTGGCTGCATTACCACGCTGTATGGCAATGCTGATGCGCTGAGCCACCATTCACCAGCTCTTATACATAGTAAGCGAGATGTAAATTGAAGAGTATTGAGCTTTCTAAAGCTTTTTCGAAATGAAACTGTGTACACTCGTACTAAGCGTACCTACTGTACCTATATCACACACATTTCTATACATGCAATTGAATGCATTGCTCGGAGGAACCGTAGCTTATCTGATTATACAATATGGTGTTACGAGTGCAGAAATACTGGATATAGAGACGCGAAAGGTGACTTTGTTGCAGAAAATCTAGTTTTTTTCTTCTTGGACTCAAAAGTAATTTTATTTATTTATTCATGTTTACAAAATCCACAGCCCTTAATTAATATAACTATGTATATTATATTAATTAAGTACTTATTATCAAAACTTACAGCCAAACAAATGAATCTTGGGACTCAAAAGTAATTTTATCCAAAGTAGGTACCTACTTTATTAACAACGAAAATTACAATCAAGGAATAGTTATAGTTTTTATAAACAAAGATTAGAATGTAGTTTAACATAAAAGTAAAATCACCTAAACATTAAAATTATTTGATTTATTCAGATGTATAATATATAAGCATAAAGATAAAGATTATGCATGACTTTAACATATTGTAGAACTTATTCTAGTCCCATTAGTTCAGTGTTATCTATAATGCAGGTGTCCTGCGAAGGCTAGCTATGTACTGATTGTAAACCTTCATAAATAAACTGCGTAGGTATAATCCGAAATATTCCATAGGATCGTAAGTTTTACTGTCCATTCAAGTCAATGTATTACAACGTGAAGTTATTTATAATGGACAGGTGTATTTTGCAGCTATGCTGGTACCTTACGTATACAAAAGACAGGGTTTTCGAATTAATTTTGCATATTCTTCATTGAGAAGATTGTTTGTGAAGACAAAAAAGTTTATCTTGTAACAAAATTCATGATACGACCGACATGAGGCGAAGAGCGACCGTTTCGATTCCCACCTTGGGACAAATGTTTGAAAAATCTGCAAATATAATGTCTAAAAAATCTATCTATGTATGTAATGTGTTGTCAGTATATCAGTCATCTGGTACCCATAAAGGTCTGTTTAGCTTGGGGCTTGATGATACCGTGTCCATTGTCTAGTATTTTTTTTCTGTTTTCTCTTTTTTCTTTTATATGAATGTCTTCTCAACCTCTATCTATCCTTCTGTATCTTTTCTTTTTATTTTTTTCTTTGTATTTCTTCATTCTATTGTTGACCATTTACTTCCTATTACTGGTACATTGCAACGTACGTCAAAGTAAATAGTAATCAAAACAACTTTTTTGTGAAACCTTTTTATAGTTATTCCTTTGCAAAGCAGTACCAACGCAGAATACCAAGCAAAACAATTATAAAACAAGCACAAGCTATAAATTGTGATTATTTAGTCAGTGTTCAGAATATGCGGGCGGTGTAACCATTACTGCAATAAAAAATTCAATGTAACAAACTAGTGACGTGTTCAAAAGAAAAAAAGATGAGCAAAACAGTAAAGGATAATATAAAACAGTGCAGTGTAAAAACAATGTAAAATGTGACAGTGATCTGTGAAACCAGTGAAAAATTCCAAAAAAGTGTGTGTAAAGGGTGCTAAACTACGCTGCTTTTGAGTGTTATTCAAAATCAAACTTCGTAAAGTCATAAAGTGGCAAAGTCACATGCAAAACTCTACCACGAGTCTACAAAACTCTACCACCAGTCTACAAAACTCTACCACGAGTCCATAAAACTCTACCACAATCTACACCAGTGCTAAATAAGACACATTAAAGCTTCCAAATGCGTGCCACGAAAATGACGTCCTCGCACTGCCGAAGTGTGACGCCTCCACTATCCCGGGCGTCTTCCAGCGACCTGCCGCTCCCTCTCTGCGTATCCCCAGACATGACTCGAAGAACACTATCCCCGGATCTCGTAAACTTCAACCGACGACCCATATCCCCAAGCTTAGAAGCGTACCGCCCGCTATCACCAGACTTCGCTAGGCGGTCTAGATCTCCAGTTCGACCTAGGTCATTGATGGAGTCTTTGCTTGTTGCAAAAATGGAGGCGCTATCTACGGGGAAATTGGTCAGAACTGATTCTATGGATAGCTGCAGTAGTTTTGGATCTATGTCGTCTTTGCCGAGCGACATTTGCAGGTGTGATGATTGTCTGCTGGGGATTGTGGACTTCTACATGCCGCGTCCCGAGGCGTTACGAAAGGTAAGGCTTTATTTTACTTTTTACTTTTCGACCTTGAGCTGTGTCAGCATCATCAAACTATATTATTCCACGACTGGATATTGTAGGTATAGGCCAAGCGCCAAGATTTTTATTTGTCAGAAAAATAATAGAGTAGGTAAGCAAAGGTAAAAATAACAATAAAGAACCAACTACCTTGCTTATTCGTCTAAGATTCAATTCCAAAACTCTTTATTGAAGAATTTTGGAAAATTGAATTTTAGATTCGTCTAAGATTAAAAGACGGCAGTTTAAGAACTTATTACTCAATTAATTACGTTGATAATTCAATAGAAAATATGTAAGCGTGTTTTCTTGAAACACGATAAACAATATCTCGAGGCGAACGCTTCAAATTTTCCTTATAGTTAGTAATAATAATATGTTAACGAGTATAAAATACATCTAAACACTAGCACTAACACAGGTTTAGGTCATGCAAATAGTCTTATTGCATTAGGTAAGGTAACAGGCTCATAAGAGAACTTTAGAAAGTGCATTCTAGATTATGGAACTGCAGAGCTTTTCCGGTAAAGCCTTACAGACTAGCAGCGCCATCTGTGTAAGCACTCTGTAAATTCATCGATTCTGTATTCGAATGTAGATTTCAACATGTTTGCTCAAGGTTCTGCGCCAGTCTTGTTTGTAGTTCAATGGTGTTTTCATAGATGGCGCTAGTAAACTTAAAAGGTAGAGCAATGGTACATAATAAAACTTTGGTTTAGTAATCCCCTATGATAAGTTTAATGACACGATGATTCTGGCGTTTGTTTCTCCATATAGGAATTACGTAATGCCTTTTCATGATGTCAACTCCAGATTCAAATAATTATAATGTCCTTACAGTTGGCGACTTATGAGTTCATCAATTTGGGAATCCGTGGGAATTTTAGTGCTGCCGAAATATTCTGGGAAGCTAAGTTATGTTTTGAGCTCAAAATAAATCTACTTAGGAGCTCGTGTCGAATCATTTCTGGACACAGGCATCTATATGTTAATATGCCCTTTCATGATCCTTACTAATTTTATAAACGCGTCATTTTATATGGGTGTATGGTTAATTGTTACTCTTTCACACAAAAACTACTGGATGGATCAGGCTGAAATTGAATAGACGAAATTATAGCCTTGGAATAACACATAATAACACATTAATTCCATAAATTAGTTCCCATGGGATAGCAAAAGCCTTGAATTTCCACAGAAACAACGCATGCAAAGCCGTAGGCAGATACATAATATATAATAGTAGATTATAGCTTCTTCCTTCTTCAACCTTAGGACAGGCATACGCCCAAAAACGTCCACCATTGGCTCTTGGCTAATAAAATAGTAAATAATTTATAGTGCACTAGCGACCCGGCCGCGTTCGCACGATTTTAACGTATAAACCTTCCTCTTGAATCACTTTATCTATTTAAAAAAAACATCAAAATCCGTTGCGTGGTTTTAAAGATTTAAGCATACAAAGGGACATAGGGACATAGGGATAGAGATAGCGACTTTATTTTATACTATGTAGTGATAGTATAATAATAATTTTACGACTGAAATGCCGCGGCGGGCGATGGTCCTCCTGCGACGCAGGAGGTTGCGGGTTCGATTCCCGCTTAGTTCCGGGGTTTGGATGTTTTCTATATCTAATAAAAATATCTATGCTATTTATACTATTTATACCTGCATATCATATCTAATAAAAAATAAAAATAAAATAAAAATATATATATAAGTATATAAAAATTAAAATATATATTGATATGGACCGTAGAATAAGTTATATAAGATCTTTTTACTTGTTCTAATGTTGTCCGAAATAAATGACTTTATTATTATTATTATTATATCAAGGTAAAGTTACTAGACATAATATTATCTACTTACCTACATATATGAGTTAGTTTGTGGGTTATATGGTTATATGTTATATCTCGTAATGTTTGAACCATTTAGCTTGAACTGATATTGATAATTCGATAACCTGTAGACTAATTAACTGGCGCTTTGGTAATTGGTTCATAACTAGTTATGGTTCTTGGAATGTTTTGGCTTTAGGGACGTTTAAATTCTGTCACATTCAAAACAGTCTTGTTTTTAATCCCCGAGCTTATATATCATTGGGGTTTATATCTTAGATCCCTATGTTGAGTTCTTGTTCTAAGCGGTTTTCTTTTTCCCTTTATTCGTTCCGCTTAGCTTTGGCTATCTGCTTTTATTTTTCCTTACTACTTCAACCTAAGTCTCTTGAAGTAAACGTGAGTCTCTTCTAGTTTTTCGTTCGTGATAAATCTTCCGCCACATCGTCACCATTATCCATACAAACTTTCGCGTTTATAATATTAGTATGTGTGACAATAAATTCATCATCATCATCATCATCATCAGCCTATATTAGTCCACTGCTGGACATAGGCCTCCCCTAATGAGCGCCATAGCGCCCTGTCTTCAGCTTGACGCATCCAGCATCTGCCAGCAGTCTTTCGCACATCGTCATCCCACCTAGCCAGAGGGCGTCCTACACTACGTTTGCCAAGTCGCGGTCTCCACTCAAGAACACGTTTACCCCAACGGTTGTCGGTTCTTCGCGAGATATCGCCGGCCCACTGCCACTTCAGCTTGCTAATTCTTTGAGCTATGTCGATAACTTTGGTTCTCTATCGGATGTATTCATTACGAATCCTATCCTTCAGAGAAACTCCGAGCATAGCTCTTTCCATAGCTCAGAAAATAAATATAGACAATAAATTATCTGAGTCTAATTAAGCATGAAACAGACGTAGCCCAACCCAGTTGTTTTTCAAATTTTCCCTTATCTGAAATACAAAATCCTGAATGAAATAATAAATCCTGAAAAGAGTTACCAGTACACTAATTGTGAGTAACTTTTTAGTCATTTTTCCGGGTGCAGGTATAAACATACGAGTAGGTATATACAGTTTGTAACAACGTCATTGAAAACTATTATTTCAGTCACAATTGTTTTTTGGCGTTATTTGTTTCCAAAAACAACATCATTGTCTTGTAAATTTATTTATACTATTCGAAGCAACGTCAAGTCCAAAAACCTCATTTGCCTAATAAGTATGACTAACACTGATTCGGTCCGATACATTTACGACACGCATTCTTGTTGTCTAGTATAACACTTCTAGAGTTAAAAGTGAACTCTATGTCATGCAGTTAAAACTGAAAATATTTTTCAGGAGTGCAGTGAATAAAGTTGTTGCAATATCCAGTGACGTCATAGGAGAATAGTCTCGAATGTTCCGTCAGGTTTTGTGCGTCAAAGTGACGTCATTGCTATCTTTGAAGGCTTTCTTTGGAAGTCATTTTGAATTTATTGAATGATCTTCAACTCAAAGGGACATACTTGAGCCGAGCAGCAGCACCTTGCAATACAATTTCTTCATCCACATGCCTAGAAAGGGGATCATGGGTATTATCAGTACGTAGGTAATATACCAATAATAATGTCATAGTGATGACGAAAGCTAAAACGGAATGGGCTCCTAGTTCCCAAATACTTCGCTATTCCTGGTTCAAACCCGGGCTACATCAGGCTACCACATACTTCACAAAATTGACCTTGGCGACCTTCAATGGACGCACTCTGAGGCTCGACCATAATTTTTTGTCATATTTTATTGTTCTCTATTTTCACCTGAGTTAGAAATCATTAAATTGCATGTTTTCGCGTTATGTCAAGTCCTTAGAGAGGCAGAAGACTCCGTCCGTAGCCCCTCGGGCCATCTTTTCTACTTTTAAAATAAGTCATCCTAGGTCGTCCCAGGTTTCCTAGTCAATAAACGACGACTCGGTAGTAGCATAGGACGCCCACCGGCAATGGGATGACGATCTGCGAAAGTCTGCAGAAAGATGCTTGATGCGGCAAGCTGAAGACAGGGTGCTATGGCGCTCATTAGGAGATGCCTATAACCAGCAGAATATGATGATGAGTGAACTGTATGGTCTTATAACCTTGAACTGAAGGAAAGGTTGTTAAAGCGATGTTTTTGTTATTGCATTGGAGACCTAAACTTATTTTCCAAATACGAATATTGTAGTGGTTTGCCCCAAGGGTTCCAAGTCCACGAGCGTCCACGTGAACTTCAAGTGCCCAATTCAAATTCATTTATTGGAATATTGTGTCAAAACAATATGGACTTGATTATATTTATGTTTTCTGGTTCTGCGAAGCGTGTTGTATATTTTGGCCATTTCTTTGACTGACAGATATTCAAATTGTTAACTTATTAGCGTGTATTGCATCAATTGCATCAGTTTACCTCATTGACAACGTCACTGTTTAGTTAGAAATCAATTTCCGACGGCATTATTACAACGCCACACCGTATTTATCCTTATTCATAGTTATTTTCCATTAAATTAAGGCCATGTAAAAATATATTAATATTTCCCGTGCGAATCATGGATTCCGTAGTAATTGAAATGAATAATTGTTACAATGGAATCCCACACCGAACGTTGCAGTTATAGCTTATGAAAGCACAGTTGGTTTACTATTTGTTTTGGAGAATCCTTTACCATACTCTAGGTAGGAACGGTGCGACATTATTTTTCTCTTCCATTCCTTTACCAGATATCTCGCAGTTCCTATAACAGAACTCTTAAAAGCCCTTGCCTACACCAACTCTTTCGATTACACATATTTTACTCTACTAAATTATTCCAAACGATTTATGTATTTAGATTAATAATCATAGTTTTGTAATTTTCTAGCTGTAAGTTTTCCCAAAATTCGAAAATAAATAAATAAATTATGTAATCTTTCATTATAACTTTCTTCGTAATAATAGAATTTTATGTCTGGGCTTAGTTTATGGCTTGATGTTGCTAAGACGAAATTTATTTGCCTATCTATTTTCTACTGACACTTCGTACTCATACTTTTCTTAGCTATGTTCTACTTACATCACAATCCCCAGTTACATTTTATTAATTACAATCATTGTGTTCCTTTGAAGGGCTGTACATTTAAATAAATATAAATGCTGGATATTCCACACATCATCATAGCCACAAGCTAAGCAAAGCTCATATTATTGGTAGGTACTAGATGACTGGATGTAGGTACCTACTTAGTACATTTCTACATAGTAAAATTTGATAGATATACTTATACTATTATTTTACATTGAAAACACCCAAAACTTATATTTTTTATAGAAATACTACCCTATGTCTAAAATCATACTTCCCGGACTCTTTCTTAGTACGTCGCAATTGCAATCGTTGCTGGTGACACCATTATTATAGAATACATTACCAGCAACAGTCTTACAGCACACACTTATTCTCGTAAAGATACTTAAGACGGCAATGTACATATTTTTGTACGGAATGGATAGGAATAAGAATTGGAATTCATAGGAGCGCGATAGAGCATAGATCTTTGGAAAAGTGGAAACGGAAAAATTCCAATCGCTGCAAGAAAAATACAAAACGAATTTATAAACTAGCATATAAAAAAAAATTATTACTAAAACTTACGAATCAAAACATAGGTAAATCACTTCAACACACAGAGTCCTTGTCATCTCAACGAATTTATGTATGAAACAAAGCAATTGCATTTTGATGTTTTTTTTAATCATTTTTTTTCTCAATCCTAGTTTCATAGTGTAATCCGGTTAATTTAGACGATAGAAATACGAGGGTAAAAAAAATGCACCAATCTAACTCAACGTTGGTAGGATTGTTAAAAACACAATAAAAACAGATAAATGAAATCAAAAATCCTCATATTATATCCGATACCTGGAAAAATTACTCGGTATCAAAGGAGTTGAGGACTGGGGGGAGTGGGATGGGAACTCGGTGTTTTACGCGAGTTTCAGCAAAACAGCAGACAAAATTGTAAATCAGATAATTATTTATAAAAACATCATATTTTTCCATAACTGAAACACTATTCTTGTAATAATATGTATATATAATAATTAAAATAATTCAATTTCGATAGGTGCTAGCCAAAACCACGAATTGATAACATTGGTTCCTGAACTCCGTTCTATATGTAAGAGTAACCAAGCTGCTTTACTTTTAAACTACGACTAGTAAATCACCGGAAACTATAAAAGGTTACGATAATCAGTGAAATTATCCATCAATGAATATTTGGTGATAAAACTCCAATAAAGCAGCTGATTCCTCAATGACATAAATTAAAGTAATAAGTTGAATGCGGTTCTTAATAACCGAAACTCTCGTTAAGAATGATTCATTTGATCCAAATTGTCGAAATCATGCTTTAAATGGAAAGTAAGTAGCTCAATGCAAATTGTTATAGCAATGCACAACATGACTCTAACAGTTTAAAATAGTCTATATATAGTCTTAATAAGATTTTTTAATTTTTGTAAGTTATTTGTTGTAAATTATTTGTTGTGTTTTGTTAATTTTAAGCAATGAGGCCCATAGTGTACCTACTTGTCCTATGCAATGTTCTTATTATGGAAAATATTTTTAATATTTTTTAAATAATACAATAAATAAATAAATAAATAAATATTTCCGGACAGTCCACACAGCATCATCTAGCCCCAAGCTAAGCAGAGCTTGTGTTATGGGTACTAGATGACTGATATACTTAATACAATACATTACATAGATAGATATTTTTTATTATACATAGAAAACACCCAGACCAACGGAACAAATTTCTGCAGATCGTACACAAATTTGTTCCGAGGCGGGAATCGAACCCGCAACCTCCTGCGTCGCAGGCGGACCTTCGCCCACCGCGCCACATTGGTCGTCAATATAAGGTGGTTAATGGTCAGGGGCGGGTTATTTAACGACTTATTGTACATATTATACCTGTATTATATTTCTCTGACAATAAAATTCATTTATCCAAGTTCATAATACGATAATTATAATTAAAAAATATTAAAATCTTTAGCAAAAATAAGTTCATCGCTAAATGCACACATGCATCAGATAAGGTGGCTTAATCATGCTGACTATTTCAGATCAGTTCATGCAAATTATAATATTTCATCATAAGTACCTACACATCATATGAGTGATCATTTATAATTATTTAAAACAATATTTATTATCAAACACAAACCCGAATAAATGCACCACAAACTTTACGCCGACAATTTCACGACTCATCACGATCAACAGGAGTAGTGTTTTTGGTTGAAAAGGTACTTATTATTTTTGGTTTAGTATCCAATGACCTGACCGCAATGAAAATGCAGCATTTATTCAGAAGCAGTTGTCTTAAATACGCACTTAACTAGTGAATGACGGATGATGTGAGAAAATTAAAATTAAGTGCAGTATGAGTAGTATTTATGAGTAAATTATTGATAATTATGGTAGCGAAATGGTGTTAGTGTTTTAAGCCGAGGTCCCAGCAGAGATACCTAGTGACTTGGGAGTATTTGAAACACTAAAAACTTGATTATGGTATAAAAAGTTGTTAATAAGTTTAATAAAAGATTTTCTTGTAGATTAGAGAGGGATCTATCTAAAGGTAATTTTCTATTCATTTAACCAGAAAACTTAAAAAAGTGAAGATTTTTCTGTGAATTATCTAAAGACGGTTTAAGACCACAAATAGAGGTGACCATTTTTAAATGCCCATTTCATTAAAACTAAGATTGTATTGGATAATATAAAATGCGAAATGATCATCGTTTCGCATTTTAATTTATCCGATATGATAAAATCCCTTCCAAAAATAACTAAGTAGTATTTTAGCCTCACCTCCAAAATACCTTGAGATTTAATATCACCTTGGATTGAAACTTGCATAGAATTCAAATACTTACTAAAATCACATTGTTTCGTAGGTCACGCGTGCTGAACTTTCAATGAAGCCATTTATAGTTAAGTATGCAAAACATTAAAAATGAATTTCAAAAGAGGATTGAAAGGGCAAATTTAAAATTTAATCAGCTATGTTACAAAACAAGGAATAATTGACCAAACTGAACAAACGATGCAAATCTACAATCGGAATATGAATCATCAGTTCGGCAAGACGAAAGTAATAAACAAATAATTGGATGACAAAATGATGTCAAAACGAATTATTTAAAGTCAGACTTTGGCAATTTTCAAAAAATTATATTATAAAATTTTGTACTAAAATTTGAAATAAAATTTTGGCACCTAAATGCTTTTATAATAAACAAATTTTTGCATGAAAAAATAAAGATTTACTAAATAACCATGTAATCGATTTTTTATGTTTATTTCATGCTAAATTCATGTTTATTTTTTTATTTTAAATCTCTTTTTTCTTTTATACTTTTATTTGTAATTAAATTTTGTATATAAGACCTAAATTTGCATGCTGTAGGTAGACTAAGGCAAAACATGTTTGGTACTAAATATTTTATAACCAACAATGGTGACATTGTAATCCTTTGCAAATAAATGTATAATTTCTATTGAAAAAATCTTAAAACCGACTTCAAGTTTTTGAATATTTATACTTTTTTATTTTGTACAAGATGCATATTAATCTTGCTAAAAGATTTTGCGAATTCCTCGAAATCATTTTCTATACAAAAGCAAAAAATGCCGCCTGAAAGTTTAAAAGATTTAAGCAGTCGACTTTGTTTTATACTATGTAATAACCTATAACACAACCTTTGCTTAGCTTGGGACTAGAGTACTGTGCGGATTGTCCAGCAGTATTTATTTATCATTCACTGTAGGTAATGCAAAATATTAAGAAATACACAATATTGTTTTCTTTTGACTGAACTCTCTGTTCTCGCATTTATTACCATATTTATCGCTGAGATAGGTAGATACATGATGAGCACGATGTTTGCGAGTGTTCCTTCAGCGTCACAAATTGACTAGATTAAAATTAATTGGCTGAATATTAGGCAATGAATAAAGTGGCTAAAGTTTTCAGAAGTATCTAGGCAATAAAGCTGCACTTCAGTTGGTAGAGTAACAGTTTTACAAAGTATACCTTGGTAATTGAACTCTTGTTTTCTGCTGATATTAAGAATCTACCTATACTTAGGTAGCTAACAAAAGCTATTTTAAGTAGATGTAATATAATAATTTTGCTCAAATACAAACTACCTAGTAGACCTGACTCAACATTTTGTTTCTACTAGTTTATTATCGTAAACCATTAAGGTTAACTCAGGGCAACCACAGTCTCATTAAATCCCATTGACGTCAAACAGATTTGAGTTTTCGAATTTGAAGTCACGTACCATCTTCAACTTAGGCACCGCATGATAGTTACAAATTACAAGATACATTATTCGTTCGTTTTGAAGCAAAAAGCAAGCGCAACCGCTGCGGACCCAGTCATATAAGCAAGCAGTTAGTAGCGATTTCGCGCGCGTCGAACGAACACGTGTTTTACGTTTACGCTCGTGTCTGTGATAGTGTACAATGTCGTTACTCAGTGGAAGTGGATACTCCATGTGAACATGCCCGAGTGTACTGAATTCACCATCCCCATCATAAGATACACCATGGATCCCGAAGACAGGACAGATGAGCGTCAGACTCTTACAAAAAAGATGTCTTTAGTGACTACAGTGAAAATTGAGACTCCCGATAACGGACGAAGGCTGTCAGAGCCGACGAGGTACTACATACCTCCCCAGTGTAACAACAGACTGTCCCCTAGGAGTGCTAGGAAACGTGATGCGAGAAGGAACTCTAAGTCTGGTGCAGAAGACTCTCCTCCGAGAGAGTCTTTGGGTCCTAAGCCGTGTAACTGTGAGGAGTGCCGCGCGTCCAGTCCGTTACCGCCAGGGTATGGACCCCAGACTCTGTCCCCTGGATACGACCAGATGAAGATGTCTTTACTGGACGTAGCGTGGAGTGAGGACTACACGGAGGCATCGAGCGATGATCTCAGTTCGGAATGGGACTCTGACGTGCCTGATCCTCCTCCGCCGACGCAAAAGGTAAAGCACAGGATATATCTTATTTACCGGTCATGAAGGAGGTAATACGATCGTGTACCGTGTCTGTTGAAGTATGACTGATGGTGTAGTTATCATATTAACACTAGGTATCTTAGTTTCTTAAATGTCTGTCAGACAGTTTATAACATGACTAGCGAGTGCGCCAGCGCAGTACCACGCGACTTCGTCTGCATAGAATTAAGTTTGATGAGCTGAAATTTTGCATATTTTTCAGGAAAATATTATAAAATGTTGATAAACGTGTTTGTTTATTTTGAAAGGCGAAACTGAATTTAAAATTTTGATGGTTTACTACTAACTGTTCCTGAATTACAGAGCATTCAACTCGTTTTGGAACCATTTGGAAGCTTATTTCTGTACCTTGTTTCCGAACAAACCTGATACTCTTTTGGCGTAAGAATCCTAATTTATGCTTATGTCAATAGAGAGAAAGTTTAATTTCACTTGTGCAATTTGACTTCACAGAAAAATATCGTAGCCGTACTTTAGAGTCAATCGATTACCTACGTGAGCGTAAAACCTATGTTTACAAAATCAGTGACGAAAGAATGCTGTCTTATGACATAAGACAAAACGTAAACATGGATTGCAAACTTTTTAAATGTCAATAATAAAATAAATATAGACCGCAATGTATTATCGTTATTACTTACAACATAAACATAAAACATAATTTGAAACTGGCTTTTAGAACAGTACATACTTTAGTTTGGTAGAACAGTTACAGTTCGTATATTATGTACCAATATTGAGAACTTGGGGAACTAGAAGACTAGAAGAAGTCACATTTACAAGTATGCTTTTAGGTTATTTTGATGGACTTGGTTTCAAATTAATCTAATCTAAATCAAATTTTTAGCAGCCTCTATCAGCTGAAGTTTGTGTAAGAAAGAATAAGAATGAACAGATTAGTAAAAATGAATAACATACCTAATAATAAATATTTAATGCTGCACAATCCACACAGTATCATCTATAGCCCCGAGATTATAAATATCTGATTTCCTGTTTTAACTTGATATTTTATCACAAAAAAAATACATATTAAGACAATCCTCTGCTTTTTTTCTTCTCAAATATTTTCAGTATCAGCTAACCAACTAGGTTTAAGTTAAGTTAACTATTAGAAGATTCTCGCGCTGACGGTACCTCAACTTTGCATGGATGTGAGTGGGAACTAATGTTTGAACGAAAATATTTTTAAAATTATTATTAAAAAGGTCCTTGGATGTGGTTGGGAACTAATGTATGAAAGTTAAATTTTTCGAGAACAATGGTTTTGGATGTAATGGGAAGTAGCCGCTAAGTGTTGCTGAGGTGTTGAATATAAAACCATTACATGCATAGATAGATATATTTTATTTTACATAGAAAACCTCCCAGAAACCAGGAACAAATATTTTCAGATCTTCCAAACGTTTGTCCCAAGGCGGGAATCGAACCCGCAACCTCCTACGTCTTACTTCGCCCACCGCCTCACATAGGTCGTCAAACTAAGTTTGTACAGGTTCTATAAAATATGGTAGGTATTTACCTTGTTGAGTGTACAAAAATTTATTAAACGTTAGATCAGAGATATAAAATTAAATCATTTTTCTTAGATAGCAATCTACATTCCTACAATACTTTTATTTATTGAATGCTGTTCAATATAACTGTGCATAAACTTATAACTTACAATTAGTTCAGGCCATTTAGATGTTAATTTTTATGAAGTAATTTGAAATGGAAAACAAAGATAGCCTTGACGGCGTAGACGTAAAAGGTGGGGGACACGATTTAACTTTGATTTTAAGATTATAGATGTACATTATGTACCTTTATTTTTGAAACTCAAACTTTATTAACACTTTCACTGCCGATGACGTACTTTCACTGTTCGGCCTCGGTGCGGTGGCATTAAAATAAAACTTTTTTATTTCTACAACCTATGTTTATTTTCCATAATAAATACAAAAATAATTACGATAATTTCACATGTTACGAAGATAATTCCTTTAGTTATCAAAGCGAATTTATTATTTCGAAAAATAAACTTCTAAAACCGTTAAAATCAACAAGTATGTAAAACCCAAGAATATATAAATATCTTGGTCACGACATTGACCTGTTTGGAATCACTTTTTATGTCCCATTTTATTCTGAAAAGATCAACAATGTTTTCCATATATTCTAAGTTCTATACACAACTTTAAAAATAATATATGTGAGAAAATTGAATTAATTTATACATTAGAATAAATTGAACTGTGACATAGAATAACATCTTATCTAATTCCATCATAAATGTTTAAGGATTTGTTTTATTAATAAAACCATTAAGATTTATTTGATTAAATATACATTAATGTGATCCATATGAATTTGCCGAGACGCCTCGATCAGAAGTTCAAGGTAAGAATAGATAAACCCGCACGTTTTGAAGAACGTTTTCATCTATTTAAATGCTTTTTTATCTATTTAAAAACCGGATTATTAAGAAGTAACGAAAGGTTTGCCGTACAATAATGTTCACAAGAAACTCGGTGATACTATATCTAATTTGGCGTTCCGATTTCGCATCGCATGTAGGTGTATATTTTAATCGTATATTTCATTTACTTACACTATTATTTTTACGTTTTTGTTTTTTGGTTTGTAGTTTTGATTTTGGTACTGTATTCCCTCATGACCGGTTATTCAGGTATGCAGATTTGTATTAGCTACGCCTTTTAGATTCCACTTTTTAAATATCGACATTTATATTTTTTAGACTTAAGAACCGATAAGCTTGAACTACGCAGCAGATATTTAAAGAACAGTGGCGCAAATGGCGCAATTCTATAAATTTCTCGCTTTACTAATAGAATGATATCGCCGAAGAATCGTCACTTAAAATAATTACATGAAAGAAACACTAAACGCGGTGCGGGTCCTTAAGCATAGCTGATACTGTATCTGTTATGCGGGTGCTATTTACTTAGAGAAATTGATATTTAAATTAACTTTGAAATTTTTTACAAGCGTCCCTATCTACAGAGAATGGGAATCATTTTCTCCCGATCGTTCCTAGTAGTAGTAATATTTTTAACCGATTTTACCGATATCATAGGTAGGATATTTTCTCGGTTGTTCCCAGAAGAAACGCAGGGGGTAGAGACAATCGGGAATAGGCGGTTTCATCTAAAGTATAATGTCAAAAATTAATATTTTGTGACGATACAATTGTCATAGTGAAGTAAGTATCAGAATAAGGCTACAGGAATTCTTCAACTAAAAACATAACTTTCTTTCTCGTCTCTCGCTATATCTAGGTCCTGACCAAAGATAGAAAGAAAAAGTGTATTTATGAGGTTGACTGACACAACTTATGACTTTATCACGACCTGAGTTCGAATTTATCGTTATTACACTTACCTAGCAATTTTATGGGACACAGTGTAGAGTCATCTTACTTTAAATTTTCGAGAAGATTGACATATTTTCGAACGATAACGAATTAAAAACATAAAAAGACCTTTGGATAAAATGTAGCATATTTCCTTCTCTGGAATGTAATCTATTTCTCTACAAAATTTAATTGAGATCCATTTAGCGCCAAGACAGGTAAGACAGAAAGAATTACGTTTGAATTTATGATATGGATTGCATGCATAGAGCTTACTCTAGCAGCTTGCCTACTTTTGGAGAAATATAACAGAAAAAAAAAGAAAGAAAAAAATAAAAAGAAAGAAAAAAAGCAACTTTTTTTCTGTTGATAATTTGAGTTCTATATCCGATACCGCTCTAGTCGATAAAATGATCAATGAGCGCTTTCACTGCACACTAACTGTTACAGATTCTGCGTGTATACCGTTACCGTACTTATTAGTATGAAACTTGTACCGATGACCTCTTTAGGATTGTCTGTGCCATGGCGAAGGCGACCATGTACTTGAACTTGATCGCATTCGCTATTCAATTTCGACTTAGTTTGACTTATGAGTTTTTCATTTATTTTAGGGAAACCATCAACACACTTGACTATTGACAGACATCTACTGATAGATATATAGTAATGTTATTTTGAAGTTACCTACCAGGGGCCGCATTCCACTAATTTCAAAACAAAGGTCTCAATAGTGCCATTCTATCAAGATGATTAAAATGACGTTTGTGCATTTGGTACTCTAATGTATTCTACTATTTTTTGCGCTTGAAAAGACTTTCATAATTAGAATGTCAATTTGGTAGTCATAAAGGTAATCGTCACAGCTATGAATAAACCTCAAAAAAAGTTTGTGCTAGTAGAATACCAAAATGAGTACCACTGTCAGTTTGACACGATACTATTTAAATGGTGAAGCGATTTATTCAGTGGAATTCGGGACCTTATTAGTGTACTTTATGAAACTAGTTATCACCACTAAAATACCTACTAATAAGTAATTAAAGTTGTTAGCATTGTCTACAAAATTTAAAAAAGAGTAAATGAAACTCATGATAAGATTTCACTCACTTTAAAACTATCTTCCTCATTTTCGGTTCCTAGTTCACTCTTGGTCGCATTATCAAGTTAATTTCCCACTCTCTCCTATAGCCTAGACTCTACTTCTCCTAATTTGTCCTGAGCCAGCTGGACCTAAGCTTCGTCGAAGGTATTTTTAGAAAGTCTAACCTTTCACCTCTTATCTATGCAAATCTATCAACTTTGAACAATAAAAGTTTCAAAATGATTCTGCGTGATTGAAAAAAGGTCGGTTTGTCATTGGGTTGGGTCAATTTAAATATGCCATTTAAATTAACACAACCCCATGTTGCCCACAGGCCCTGAGACTATGCCATTGCCAGATGCTCATTCATATCCTCATTCATATTAAAATAATATTTTAACGCGATAAATATCTACCCGTACATAAATGTATATTATAGACATAAATATATATTATGTATTTATTTATTTATGTATGTACCCGTACATAAATATATATTATATATTTATGTACGGGTATTTATCGCGTTTATTAACCTATTTATTCCCGACGTTTCGACAGGTTTACACACTGCCGTAGTCACGGGATGACTACTTGAGTTTAATAACTATATGCCGTGCAAAGTTTGCGACGTCACACAAATGTCGTCGTCCTAGAACTTTACCCTACCTTTTATTCAATACACAGGTTATTTTACCACCAGCATGTTTACAAAATACGTTGACCCATTTCCACACGTGTCTCGAATTTTAAGATGTGTTTATTGATACGTGTTTCTTACGTAAGCGATTCAAAACGCCGGCTTTAAACTTTATATCGTTTGTTTCCCATAACGGAATTAAAGTTAAATAAATTAATAATTCCGGACAGTCCACACAGCATCATCTAGCCCCAAGCTGAGCAGAGCTTGTGTTATGGGTACTAGATAACTGATATACTTAATACAATACATTGCATAGATATTTTTTTTATTATACTTTGAAAACACACAGACCAACGGAACAAATATCTGCAGATCTTACACAAATTTGTTCCGAGACGGGAATTGAACCCGCAACCTCCTGCGTTGCAGGCGGACCTTTGCCCACCGCGCCCCATCGGTCGTCATTTAAATAGTTTTTTATGGATTTATTTATTACTTTAATACATATGTTCAAAATGTTACAGAAATATATAACAAAAAGTGACATTTGTTTTTCTTAGTTCTTCTTTGTCATTGTTACTTCATTATTAGTAAGTACTAGGTAACCCTTAAGGTAAGGGTTAACACACTGACACAAACAATTAAAAAAAAACATTCAATATTTGTTTTTTTTTGCACTGCCTTCTTTCGTTGTTTTGTACATAAAATGGCCTAAAGGCACATTTAAATACGTCAAATATTTTGCATTGGCTAAGCCAAAACACTTGCAAGAAATTAATTCATTAAGAATATCCATTAGTAGTTTTTTATCAACGCGTTAAAATTCGATATTTAAAAACCCATTATCACTTTTATTATTAATAAATGGGACCGTCTATGACGTAAGCAAATTAACAATAACAGACTTTGTTATCGATAGGTCATTAGTTGACGTCCAACGGTTAATTTGACAAATTATGTATTCCAAAAAACTAAACAATACATTAAAAAGTTTATACCTTAAGGGGCCGGCGATGGCTGTACGAAACTCTAATTCGAGGCGTTCCGGTGTTCCGTAATACCAAAAATTATGACCGAAAACTTTTATAATTTCGGACAAACTGTTGTTAATTTGTAACTAGACAATTTAAGCTATGTTGAAAAGTAATTTTATTGGAATTTAATTTATTTTTTTTTGAAAAAAAAACTACTTAGCAGCATAGATAAATACTATTCAAATACAAAAAAACACCAAAATTTTGTGGAAATATGCTGGAATTACAAATCATTTTGGTATCCGTTTGTATGGGGAGTTCATCATCCGCCGGCCCCTTAAAAAGTCTAAACATTAAAGACTCTTTCAATGCCATCCAAAGAAAGAGATTTGCGTCATTCATATCCATTATCCAGAGTAGATATATATAAAAACGACATTATTGTGAGACTGTCTGACTGTCTGATGATGTTATCAGACATTTACAGACGATTAGTGAATATTGCCGCTTCAATCAATGGAATACTCAAACCGAGTATCTTAAATTTTATATTGTTAATACACTCGAGAGCAATGAATCCGGGTCACTCAAAGAATCCAAAAAATCTCGGAAAGTAAGAATGCTAGGTTAATGCAATAAATTGCATTTAATAGACAATTTAATACTCCTTAAATGAAAGTTAAAAAAATATGAGTCACCATACATTTTATTTACACAAAATTACATAACGAAAAAAACTGCTGATCTCTCCTTAAAACAAAAATAGGAAACATGAAATTTTTGAACTTTATGACGATTTTCTTGAATTTCAATACTTCGTATTACCTCCTCGTGCTTCCATTACTGCGTTTACGCGGTTTGGCATGCTGTACACCAAGTTCCTTATACGATTTTGGGGAATATTCTCCCATTCCTCTGTGAGAGCAATTTTGAGCTCAGGAAGCGTGATTGGGGGAGGGTTTCTTTGTTTTACGCATCTCCCTAGCTCGTCCCAAGCATGCTCGATCGGGTTGATATCCGGGCTGCGCGCAGGCCACTCCATACAAGTAATGTTCATCTCTTGAAGGTAGTCATTCACAATCCTACCTGTATGAGGTCGGGCATTGTCATGCATAAATATAGCATCCTCACCCAAATTGACCATAAATGGACCAACGTGTTCGTTGAGGATTTCTTCCACATATCTTACGCTAGTTAAATAGCCGTTTTCTATGATCACCAGCTCTGTGCGACTTTCAGAGGAAATTCCGGCCCACACAAGTACAGACCCACCACCGTAGGCTACTTTTATGCATGCTTGCTTGAATCTTTCCCCTGGTCTTCTATAAACTCTGTGTCTTCCATCGTGCTTGTAGAGCATAAATTTTGATTCGTCGGAGAACATAACTTTCGACCAATCTTCAATACTCCAATTTACGTGGTTCTGGGCATATCTTAGTCTTGAAATACGATGGCCACGCTCCAGTTTAGGGCCGTTTCAGGTCTAAGGGGTTTTAAGTTAGATTCAGCAAGCCGACGTCTTACTGTCCATGCACTTGGGTTACTTCCTCCGGCGAAACTGATTTGTGAGTTCAGTTCCTGTGAGAAAGCGATTTCGAAGCATGGTGTTCACCAAGTATCGGTCTTCTCGCGCTGTGGTACACCTAGTTCTGCCCGTTTCTGGTCTGCGTAGGTTAGAACCAGTTTCTTTGTAACGTCGGAGAACTCTTTGTACTGTTGACAGCGACACACCGACAGTCCTGGCTGTATCGCGCTGACTCCGGCCGGTTTCCACCAATGTAAGTATTCTGGTGCATTCTTCAAGTGTAAGCGACATGATTTCAGCTTGAATAATTAATATTGAGCACTATCAACCTGGTTTATGTACCAACATAAATGACAGATTACAAACAAAAGCAAAAACAAATCCTGTAATTTCGTAGTTCCATCTTCGACAGTGTTCCCTTTTCAAATTTGATTTTTTTTATGATATAACTTTACAATAACTAAGAAGTTTTAATACTTTCATTTAAGGAGTATTAAATTGTCTATTAAATACAATTTATTGCATTAACCTAGCATTCTTACTTTCCGAGATTTTTTGGATTCTTTGAGTGACCCGGATTCATTGCTCTCGAGTGTATTTTAGTTTATCATATATTATTTTTATTCGTCCTTGTCATTTTGGATCTTTATATCTGAAGTAGATACATCTGAAGCAAAGAAATATTATTATAGTTAAAAAAGGCGTGATATTACAATTTGTCATAAACATGTCACTAAGTGCATTCGGTTTTTGTACTGGTACTGAGTGTAGGTAAGCCTGCCCAACAAAGTAATATGATTAGAATGTTTTTAGGTCTACAGTTATCTCATTTGATTCAATTGTTTGTTATCTCAATTGTTTCACTAGTTTTAATCATTGTTTCTACTCTTTTATTGTAATTTTCTTTGTTAATAATCACAGAGGTCTTAAATATACAGAAAAAAGCGTACGCCCTTCATCGGATGATATCCGTGAACAAATTATTGAAAGTTACATTAGAATTTGAATAAAATCTAAAATTGAACGAAGTCCAACATTATGCAACAACTGTCTGCTCTGCAGCCAAGAAGATAACCCTTCACCTCCATATCATGTCCAACTGTAGGAATTAGTGACGTACGACAAAATGGACTTTATTCGCTTACAATAAAAATAGTTTTATGTAGGGCTTGAGATAATTAAGAGGAATATTACCAGACGGTTTGATAGGGACGAGACAGTGCACTTGGCCTTTTTATCAGACATCGTTGAAATAGGACAAGGAAATTTGTTTTGTAAGGAGCAATTGCGTGTGTTTAGATGTAGGTGGAGATATTTAACGAAACAACTACCTACAGCTGCACTTTCTGTTGCCAAACAGAATTATAATAATTTTCAATAGGTATCTTAATAAATTGTGATTCAATCAAATGAGTAGCATACACCCTCGGATATACAACCGTTTTTCTGGGATAAGTATGTGGCAAGGCAAATAAACTTCCGGGAGATAAAACTTAATTATCATTTAGCCGTTAAGGCTTAGTTAATTGAACATGTTAAAGACAGACAGAGAGACAGACATTTGAAATTATATTACGAATGTAAATATTGATAACTATAAATATCCATTATCAAACGGCGAAGTCAAAATTATCATTGAGTTTCTCGGGTTTCAAATTTCCTCTAGAAATCAGAAATGACAAAAGAGAGCTCTACCTACAGTAGGTAATAGCTCTCTTTTGTCATTTCTGATTCAATAGCAATTAGCATTACTCCGAATCAGGCTCTTTTGGTAATAGGTTTCAGGTCTTTTTTGCAATGTGTGTTTCCATACGACCCTGAAAACTAGTATAGGTACATTAGAAGTTTTGGAACGCGCTCTTAGAAAACGCGCGTTTTAAAAACAATCTGTTCATAAACGCTTGTCTGTACATATTTAAACGCACGTTTCAGTTTCAAGCACGCGTTTGAATGTGTTGTGTTGTGACTGATGATGGTTTGAAAACGCTTTACCAAAGCCCATGCTTCGAAGTGCCTAATAGGTACAGACAGCTTCACTAATTGGTATCCCCCTCACAGAATATGTAATAGTGCCATTCAGTAGCACGCAGGTTCAAACCCTTTAACATAGACATATTGATTTTAGTTTACGTTATTCATGTTAATTTCGTGTTTTGATTTATTATAAATTTTATTCAATTACTTAATCAAAAAACTAAGGTTTTTTCAATACCTTTCTAAATTTATTTCTATCAATTCTAAATATCGCTACGCACGAGTACCGTGCTAAATTTCAAGACAAATTCATATGTAACGTTGGTGTAGTGGTAGAAGTGGCCGAGTTATTCTATCTCCTAATCGTAATACCCGTGTTCGATCCCCTGCATCGATTCGATGTCATTTTTATATTTGCCATTTTTTTATTTTTGTCTATTCTTGTGAATAGTGAAGTTATTGTATATTAGTATGAATTTAATAAATGATAAATAAAACACAATTTTAAATAAGTAAACACACTTTTTCTATTTCAAAATTTATGACTACATTACAAAACAAAATGAACATAATTAGTAGTATAGATTGTTTGTCTTTCGACATTTTTTATTTTATAATCAAGCTTATTTACAAGTAGTTCCCTATCCTGATAAATAATGTTCCATTTGCGATTTAGCACTCGAGAATACACATGTTTTCATTAGATTTTTGTTTACTTTTCTAATCTAATGAATTAAACAATTTGAATCTCGTGTAAATCGTGGAACATAGTTTAATCAGGTAGGTTTGAAAATATATACATATACCTATGAGGTCAAATGGTGTTTTTTTATTATTGATTTTGTGTAGTCTGTTTCTCATCTGTGTAACCTCTTGCTCTAAGTTATTCTTGGACGTTAATTCATTCGAATGCCAATTTAAAACCATTTGACCCCACATATTTTCTCTAGCTAGGAATAAAAGAAATGTCTTCTTAAAAAATAGAATCATTCAGAAACCATTCGCGTACGATGCACTGCACAATTATCGTGGACAAAATAAATTTGTCCCTCTGGATACGCGATCCGCACTTTCTGCAGAAAGTAACATGACTTCCTTCAACACTGTAAAATCTTGTTCGCCATTCATACTCCCAGTCATTTCTTCTATTTTCCGGGAACCATAGAAGACATCGATCCCCAATAACCTAAAAATAACAATTTAATCAATTGGTGTTTGTTTTTAGGTGTGCGGGATAAAATATAAATAATTTATTTGCATTGGTCAAATACTATGAAGTTTGTTAAAAAGATAAGAAGAATAAGATGAAATAATCTTTGATTAATGTAATTGGATTCGTTGAGAATTATCACTTACCTACTTTTTAAATATATTCTGTTGTTATTCTGTTGTTACACTCCTGTTGTTTTTTCTGCCAATCTTCTTACATTCACATCTCCCTCGGATTGAAATTTACGCCCCCATAAGCGCAGGGTTTGAATCTGTAAGATAACAAATCAACAATATATTATGCATTTAAAGATAGGTTTTACTAAAAAGATATAAGTAGAAAATTTACCGTTATTCCAAGCTGACGAGCAATCTTCTTATTACTCATTTGCTGTTCGATAATAACCGGGATCTTAGTTCTCACAAAATTACTGATATGCAACATTTCCTTCAATATTCTTCAATTCCACCAAAAACATAAATAATTAAAACCACTAAGTAAACACTCGAATTGAGAATGGCAGTAACCTTTTCTTTGTTCACCAAGATTGTATTCAGATCTACCCTAATCTTTTTTTCTTATCCAGATATCGTAAATAAAATCCGCTGCCGAACATAAATAACACAAAATTTCGAGCTTTCGATAACTAGTTCATTGGCTTAGTTGTTTAGTGAGGCGGTTAAAATGTCATGCGAGCGATTGGATGCCTGGTTCGATCCCCCTACTTGGTGATACAGTTTTTGTTTCTTAGAATTTGAGTAAAAGATTTGTAAATCGGTCGGAAGACAAATGTAAACTTTAGCTATTTGAGGGGTTACCAATTAATGATTCTGTCTGTACATAGTACAAAACAAAGTCACTTTCTCTGTCCCTATGTATCAATAATAATCTTTAAAACTACACAACAGATTTTGATGCGGTTTTTTAATAGCTACAGTGATTCAAGAGGAAGGTTTAAACGTATAATAAAACCGTGCGATGCAGGGGCGGATCACTAGTGTATAATATACATATGCTCTAAGTATATCATACTCAAAAATGACTTTGATCTTCTCTATTGCTGTTTTTGTTCAGTTCTTTGCACCACGTCATGAGTACTAACTCAGCTAACTGCGCTCGAAAATTTGATTCCGAACTTCACATAAGAACGCTAAAAACTTTGTTTTGAAGACGAATAAAATGTCGGACGGTGTCGGAAATGATTCACTAGGAATGCGGGAGGAAATGAATTGACGTCAGAGGAAGAAAGTCTTTTATACGGATTTGGATATATTAAAATGTGGTCATTGACCCCGCACAGACACCCTTTTCGTACTACAGCTTTTTAAGTTACTTTAAGCATGAAATGTATGAGCCTTTTGGAATACATTCTGAGAACGCGGTTAATTATCAATGGTCAAATCTAGGGTTATTTTGCCTTGCTTGATCGAAAATTTTTATAAAAGCAAAACTGTATTTTAAACCTTAATTTTTGACGTCCTAACTGCTTTGAAAACTCTCAACTCAGAAAACAACTAGACAAAAGAAGGAAGCAAGAAGGTTAACTGGAAGAAATCGGTATATTGATAAGGACACAACGGTGTACATATACAACGTAATTTGTATTAATCGTCTTTTTCTGATTTGTTTTTTGTGTCCAATAAGGAATAGGTATTTATATTGTAATGTAGACAATAGACAAACCAAGATTAAAAGGATTCACATTCCTTTTTTTTCTGTCTTTGGAGTTATTGCCATTCGTTTTTTTCAATATCGTTCGTTGGTAATCAAACCTCTGTAGTAACTCTAGTTGCTGTATATTGGGGTTGTTAATTCTTATTTCCAAGTACAAACACACGACACACATACTTAGCTTATAAAGCGCTTGTGTGCTCTTAAAGAATCTTGTTCCTTTCCCTTTACCAAATCCCTTCGTCCACATGCTTCTAAAGTTCTAATTGTGGCCTTATTAAAAGATATCGGTACCTGATTATTAAGGCCTTACTGGGAGCGCCGGATCTTGTTATGCATAAATATAACACCTGTTATCTCATATAATTGGCATATTTAACATGGCATGTACAGGGTCGTATTGTGCCGCTCATGTAATGATAAAGTTGCGTATTATTAATTAATATTAACATGGTATTGACATTGATCAACTGAGCTAGGTACCTTTAGACTGTTTGCAACCGAAGAACTTGATAATGCTGACTTGCTTTTACATTGCTGACAACAATATCCTTACAGGATGTAAGGATATTGTGGTCATACAGGATATCCTTACAGGATATTGTTGTCTTAGCTTACAATATTATATACGCGAAAGTGTATGTATGTTTGTTTGTTACTCTTTCTCGCAAAAACTATTGAACGGATTGGGCTGCAATTTTGAATAGACGTAGTTCTAGCCTTGGACTACAACATAGGCTAATTTTCATCCCATAAATCAGATCCCATGGGTTGGAAATAGCCTTGAAACGTTTCCATAGAAACATGGCGTGCGAAGCCACGGACAGATACTTGTGTTCTACATAAATGAGAAAACTTATCTGGAAGATTTCATACAAATAAATACTTAAAATTGAAACACCTTGTTGTATCTCAATACATCGTGTGCAAAAGTGGCCTTAAAATACTTAATGTATCGGTGTGGTTGCTTAGCCTACTTTAAGCAGATAAAACGAAAGTAGACTACTGTTGAATTAATAGCCTGTACTCATATTGTAATTGCAGGCTTTTAAAACGAGAACAGTCGATAGGAACGATGAGAAAGCAGAGTGGTTAAACAGGAGATTGAATAAGCATCTAAATTTGAAGATGCTATGGCAAATATGTAGGTACATATAATTTGTTAATGCAGCCAGTGTCTTGGGGACGCTTCCGAATAGTATTGACATGGATCAATTGAGCTACCTTTAGACTGTTTACAACCCTTTGCAGTTAGCTCAATGGTTTCAATTGTATACTAGTTTTAATTTTTCCTATTGTAATTTTCATTGCTTATAAAAGTAGAACTTTTTATTTGAGTATTATTATAATATTACAGAATAAAATCCAGGTAATTTTAAACAGAACTCCTGGGAAATCATCAATAATTGATATCGAGACGAGATTGTAATATGGTAAGTAATACCAAAAGATCATGTCAAGGTATCGTAACCGCCTTTAAATAAATTATGCAAAACATGCAATATCCGATTTTTAAAGTTTACCATGATCGTTCTGATTAAGTTTAATATTTATGTTGTTTTTATCAATGAATTGCTGAGATAAAGGTTAGAGCCTACTGAGAACTATTGTTAGTTTGTATATTGTTTATATTCTAGTCTAGATCAATAACCTTTAGTGTTTTGGTCTTTTTAAATATTTTAGGCACATTCAAGGTTCTTGGCGATTGTGTGTCCTTTTTTCAATCAATTTTGCTTTCATCTATCTATACCTGAGGTGAGGTGTTATTTAATATAGACACGAGGCAAAATATATACATATACTAGCGCTTTAGGTACTTCGTTTTACCAATAAATGTGTGACTCTCTTAATCAATATCTGTGTCCATTAATCCGTTATATATGTCCAGGAGATTTATAAATCTTATTTTACTATCTTACTGTCTAAGTACTGTGTAAGTCTGTGTGAATGTTTGTTATAAGTAATCTTCGTAAGTACTTAAGTTATTTAAATGAAATTTGGTATATAGATAGTTTAGGACCTAGAATTGGACATAGGTTATTAAAATTTGGGCATTTTAACCTCTGAGGGGTTTAAATAGAGTGGTAAAGCTTGCATGGAAAATATTTTTTCCTTGGTTCGATTCACAAACCAAGGAAAAATTGTTCACACTAAACACTTGTATCGATTCTAGGGGGTGTGCAATAAATTTCTGAAATTTTTACCAAAAATAAACTCTGGTTCGCGGGCGAAGCCGCGGGGCGCATCTAGTGTTATAATAAATAGAGTAAAATATGACCATCGTTGTGTATGTGTAATATTACAAAAAAAATTTAGCATTTCGATATAAACAAGTTCGTTAAATAAATGTCAAAACAATGAAATCGTGTTCGTGGGTGAAATAAATGTCATCTTGTTGTAATAACCAATTAACAAAGCAACTGCTGCTATTGAACTATGGATCCATAAAATAAAATTAATAATTTATAGCCCATTTTCTTTTTATTTTTCATCTTACAGCAAAATGAGAATGAATAGGTCTGAAAGATTTGTCTACATAAAACTAAAACAACTGAAACCTATGACATAAAATATCTACATCCATATCATATATCTATGTATAAAGTATAGAAGTTATCTTTGATTAGTACTCACCTTTCACGGCAGCGTTGCATTAAGCCTGGAATACATATGCTACTTGATGCTTGTTTGCTACTAGGTATTTTGATCTTTTATAGCATGCTTTTGGTGCGTTTACATGTGATCGATAAAAGTAGCAAGTAGCATGCTCGCAGAAAATGAGTTCAGTTCAAACATGGTTTCGCTCGAGTAACTCCCTCCCTGCCCACCTTCTCGTCTCACCCTTTGGGCTACGAAGCACGAAAAAATAGACCGGCTTGTGATAAGGTAGCATGGTTTTTCATAAGCATGCTCTTTTCGTATACACAGCAAATTATTATGTTACTAAGTATCATCTGTTTGAAAGTAGCATGCTACTAAGTAATATAAAAGTATGTATTCGAGCCTTTATCAATCACAGGACAAGTGTCAAATATGACATCAATAGTTAGTTAGACGTTCTACAGCCAGTGTCTTGGAGAGGCTTCCGACTGGTATTGAAATGGATCGATTGAGCTACCCTTAGACTGCAGCCGTCTGTAGTTAGTTCAATGGTTTCAATTGTATGTATAGACTAGTTTTAAGTATTTCTATTCGTTGATTGTAATATTTGTTGTTAATAAAAAGGGTTAGTTAGACGAAGAAAATGGCTGACCTTGTATATTCTATCAGAAATGCTGGGAGTATACACAGACAGATAAGACAGGACGCAGGCCGTGCTACGAAGTAACAATAACAATGGTTCCCATATAAAACTAACTGCCCTTTGATAAAGCTAGCCAAATCAAGCGGTTGGTCACGTAAGGAACATTAACTGCCATCTCCAAGGTGGTCCAACATCCATTTCTGTAGAGAACTGCTAGTAGATTGGTATTTAGTAGGTATGATGAAGCACGCGTTTCGTAGATTTATTAATATCAACTTATATTAGTCCAAAGCTGGATATAATTCCGCCCTGGCCTCTCTTACCAAATGATCGCCTTAGTGCCCTGCCTTGCCGCATCGATCCGACTGTAATCTTTCAAAGATCGTCGTCCCACCTGGAAGAAGTCTTACAACAACACTGCCGAGTCGCGGTCTCTGCTCAAGAACACGTTTACCCCGGTGGTTGTTGGTTTGTCGAAGGCCCGCCCACTGCCACTTCAACTTGCTTATTGTTTGAGCTATGTCGATAACATTAGACCTATGTCATTGTATTCGTTACGAATGCTATTCTTTAGAGAAACTCCGAAACTCTTTTCGTAGTTCGTTGAGTGATTTTGAACTGGTGGATAAGCCGCCCTACCTTGAGTGTCCACTGTTATGAATATGGTTGTAGCTAAATCATGATAAAGTTAAGTTGCTATAAGATAGTACACAAGATGTTTATATGAGCTTCACGCACAACGTACAATGAATTTATGTTCATATATGATTTGTAGATGCGGTTGACGACGATGCAACCGATGCGTTTGGCAACCAGGCAATAGTACCTTGAACATAAATCAAGCTACAGATACTGATAAGTTTTAAATGGAACACCCACTTCAACCATGTCATAAGATCCTAAACCTAGAATTCCGACACTATGACCTTTTGCAATTCCACTGTAGGCAAAACCTATCTTAACCACAAATTACTGATGACGACTGCCGGTGACGTTAGTCATACCATGAGACTTTCCGATTACCAACATAGAGGTTAGGAACGAAATGGAAAGTTGGAATTAGCCGGACAGTGGTGTCGCAGCGGTGACATACCAGGCGGATGACGTCACGTGTCTCCGAAACAATTAGACACCAATTACGGAGACGCTAATGACAGTTGCCGATCAGTGTGAGACAGAAAACGAGAGGTTGTAATGGATATTTTCAGTCTCCAAGATAAATCATTCAAAGAAGACAACGTCATAAACGATTAAATCTTATAACACTATAAACGATCTTATGAATTAATTTATATAGAACTCTACTTTTTGGATTGCATTTAATTGCATTGATTTTTAACTGCGTTTATATAGAACACTACATTTTTGACGTTTTGTGCATATTTTTTTCAAAGGTTTCTTTCTTTATTCCTTCAAAACATTGCGGTGGATAGAACAAATTGTATAGTAGAGAAAGATTTTTAAGAAAGACTAACGAAAATATAATTTGATCTTAAGACAAGGTAGCAAACGATAACTAACAGACTATAACACTATAGGACTCTTAAGAAAATAGAGATAAAATTCCGATAACGATTTGCAAACAGTAACACCAGACTAAAAGCAAACAGAACCTCTACCATAACATCTCACAACTGATTTCGCTTTCGACTTGATGCTTACCTTTACCTACTATTCTTAAAATCCTTCGTTCTTAGCATTTACAAAACCTTATCAACTTTGAATAAAAAAAAGAAGGCTGAGTTCTATTCATGTGTTATTGATAATTTACGTATAAATTTTGGTGTTACTGATAATTTTATTTATAAAATTATGGACTAACCGAAATTTGAAGTCGGTTGCGGTTGAACACGCAACGACTAGACTAGACCAAAGAGGAACAATAGGACCTTAGCTAGTAGCTAAAACTGACAAAAACTAAAGATCATTATGTTACTCTAAGTAGAGGTAAAGAACAGGGCTCGTTCTATTTGCCAAAGAAATGTCAACATGTTTTTGCTACATACAGGTGCCATAATGACACACAAGAATGTGTTGATAGCGGAGATAATATCTTAAAGACTGGGTCATAACTTTATGCTTTGATCTAGATTAAGAAATTATTACTCGGACCTTTTTAAGGCCTATTTATATTTGCACCTGTCTTATTTGCTATTAGAACTCAAGAACACTTAACTCTAGGCTTAAGTTTATTTACAAAATCATCGTAAATATACCTTTAATTAACATTCTTTTCTAATTTATTTATATACCTTTATATTATTACCACCATTTTATATTATTATCATAATTTTATATCTAAGCACAGTTGCATGTGGTTTGATGATGATGAATAACCGTGATAGTTTTAGCTTTAAGTAGGTATAAACAAATTATTATGAATAATAATTAAAGTTGTACCTATCTTCGTTCTTGCTCTTGATTTTCCACGCATCTTTATTTCTTTGCCAATATCATTAACCCTACCATCTTAAACCATCTTATTTAAATACATAACCGAATGTGTTGATTGTAAACCCAACTTGTCATATTTACTAAATTCACAATGACTTGCTGTATCACCTTCAAGACATTAAGGGGCCGGAGATGGCTGCACAAAACTCTAATTCGCGGCGTTCCGGTGTTCCATAATAGCAAAAATTATGACTGAGAACTTTTAAGATTTCGGACAAAGTGTTAATTTGTAACTAGACAATATAAGCTATGTCGAAAAGTAATTTAATTTAAATTTTTTGACAAAAAACTACTTAGGAGCATAGATAAATACTATTCAAATACAAAAAACACCAAAATTTTGTGGGAATAACGCTCGACTTACAAATCATTTTGGTACTCCGTTTGTATGGGGAGTTCATCATCCGCTAAAGTTTGTTGGTAAGTTTCCTTGTCTGGAACAACTTCCAGAGATTGGCCAATAATACAAACAGCCACCCATCTTAAAAATATTTCATTTACTATCATTTATCTTTGAAATGTATTTTTATAAATGTAATTAGAATGTAATAATCTAAGAAATTTTTTTATTCACAAAGAAAATTACAAGCAAGGAATAGAAAAATTACAACTAGTATTTACAATTGAAACCATACATTTATCATTTTATAATTACCGACCCGCCTTCCACTTCACACGGGTCCTTTTTTATAACTCTATAAAAAAAATCAAAATCTTTTTGCGAGAAACAGCGTGCGGAAGCTAGCCCCTCATAAATCCGCATACAATGTTGTAGTAACCACGCAAATTATTTCTGTGGTCGAAACTGATTGAAGCCCATATGCTAAAGAAACCTCAAATAAGTATTATGCAACCAGTAGGTACCTACAAAATTCAGGCTGATGTTATGATTACACTTGTGAGAGCTCCCACGCATGTTATTATTAACACAATAGAATTCAATCACAATAGATGTTTATTTTAGATAGAGTAATGGAATATTTTTATTTTGCTGTTCGTAAAGTGCCCAATTCGGTAGTAGGTAATGTTATAAAACAAATTGGTAATCCCTTCATAGTTAGTCACGTGAGTAAAGTCCAATCTCGTAAGCGAAGAGTAATATTGTTGACATATATGAGAAATAACACAGGTCACAGTAGATAAATATCGATCCTTGAGGTACTCCGACGTCCAAATCTTCTAAATCTGAGCTTAGACCGTTGATTTTTACAATTTAAAGCTTTTTTGTTAAAGACCCTCCAAACCCGAGGCCTATGCCCAGCTGTGGACTGATAATGATGAAATCCAAATATCTCGCGAAGAACCGACAACTATTGGGGTAAACGTGTTCTTGAGTGGAGACCGCGACTTGGCAAACGTAGTGTAGGATACCCCCTGGCCAGGAGAATGACTATCTGCGCAGCTGGATGCTGCAAGTTGAAGACAGGGGGCTATGGCGCTCATTAGGGGAGGCCTTAAAAACTACCGAAACTTTGCTATGAAATCTCAAGATCAGCATCGTCACTACATAATAAAACAAAGTCGCTTTCTCTGTCCCATGTCCTCATATCCCCATGTCCCTTTGTATGCTTAAATCTTTAAAACTACGCAAAGGATTTTGATGCGGTTTTTTTTAATAGATAGACTCAAGAGGAAAGTTTACACGTATACCAAAACCGTACGAAGCCGTGGCGGGTCGCTAGTACTAAATAATTTATTCTCATCATTCATTAGTACCTTCCACCGTGATCTAAATCACATCACAAAAATGTTCAAACTGCCTTTACCTAATTTTAATTTAAGTACCATCACTGTATACATACATAGTTTACGTGCTATTTATAGCTTTAGTTAGTAGAAACAGTAATAAGCCGTGAATTAATTTAAGTTTCGGAAAATTACAAGATATTATTATCTTAACTGCTAACTTAGATATACTTATTTGCGTCAAAGCTACTAAAGTCACTGACATTAAAACTGCTCTATTTTCATTATACGCATACGCCCATTGTTGTCCATACAATTGCATGACGCAAGAAACAGAGGTGTGTGAAGTAGGTATAATTAATTAGCTTTTCAGTAGCGTAATTACTAAATTAAAATAATAATTATGACATAAACATAATAAAATTTGAATTACCTATCTTTAGTTACGTTTTTTAAGTTTATAAGTCCTGTACAAAATAGTTAGAATTTTATTTGATCTTTGAAGACTCGCCACTTCATTAATTCATTCAGTTCTACAGAAATCTGGAAGAAATTATTTTGCTTTATGAGTAGTTAACGCTTATTTTATGTTGCTATTTCACATAGTAGGTAAACTAAAATACAAAATCCGTTCTTAAGTTGACTGTATTCAAACATTTCGTGGATGTAAGTGGGAACAAATTTTTGAAATTAAAATCAGATCGGATTACGAATCTTTTTTGGATGGGAAGGAGTCGTACCAACCAAGGCAGTGGTATACGGTCTTGTTTGATAGAAGTTAGGTATACTAATCTATCATCATTGCCTCTGCTAAAATGAAAAAAAGTTGGTAAGCTTATCACAAATCTACACAATTCTGAAAAAACACTTTAAAATATTGTATAATGCATTAGGGCGGAAACATATTTACGTGTCGCGACATAACCCCCACCACCGCTCTGGCGCAATCGGCGAATCGGCGGCTAGCATTCTGCGACACGATAGACCGTGTCGCGCCATACAAGTATGTCCCTAACCATACTAAATGTATGAAACCGATATGCTTCTGGCGCGCCCCGACACACCGCGACACGCAAGTATGTTTCTGGCATTATGCTCTTAGTAGGTACCTTACTTCATGCTATGCATCAAGCCGTTCAAGCCTATGCTATGTGCTAATACAGAAGTGAACTTGCAAATAGACTTGTTGCAAATACAGGCCCAGAATAAACCGCAATTGCACTAAGCTAATGTGAGCTTTATTTACATCCTCCAGAGTTGCATATAATATGGAGGTTTATGCGTAGGTTCTGCTGATTTGTAGTAATGACATGATATGGCGTATAAATCTCCTACTAAAGGTGCGTTTTATTTGACAAGAGTGAAGGCGGGAGCGTATTATATCAGTGGAACATTTGAACACTTGGCCGCCTCGTGCGAACTTTATTTTGAGCCTGAAAAATGATAACGTCCACTAATTAACTAATTAATTTAAAAGGAAGTAAAAAAAATTGAGTTAGAGTCTTTTACGTATTAAATAAATAATAAACAAATACATTTTAATAACCTATATGCCCCATCAGTCCTTCCGTTATTCTGTCAGGTTTTATTTTATTTTTCATTTCATTCGTTTTTAAGCAGGCTTTCTGCCTAATTAAAACCTGTCGATCTAAAAAAATTACATCTTTGAAAAAAGTTACGTCCGTTTTTCATACTCTGACATTATTCAACAGAAGAGTTAATTTAAGTTAGATTGTTTAAATTATACATGGCAGTTCCCTGTAAATAAATAAAAGTTAAAAACATGTTTCTAAAGACGACTAATAAACAAAATGTTTTTCAACAAAACAAACGCAGGCTTTTGACAACATTCCTGAGAGTTATGTTAACGCTAAAGTATAACAACGCAACTCGAATTTATAGAAACATATATTTGGTACATACATACTCGAGCAGTTCATTCAAAAGTCTATTCAAGCCTATTCAAACGTCAAAATAAGATTTATCTTTACCCGCAGAAATATTTAGGTGATTGGTATGAGACAGGAATTTGTTGCTCGAACATAATCATTGGAAATTACGACGTCTATAAAGTATGGCTTGATTATAGTTTAAATATGGCTTTTAAATATGATATGGCGTCAAATAGGGTCAAGCTACTGTAATTTACTATCCTTATATGTGGAAATATTGTAATATTTAACTGTTAACTCTAAACAAATATTTTTTACGTTACAGGTAATCAAGTTACATTTCGTGATCACTTGTTGGTTCTCACGTGGTAAGTTTGACGCAAATGTTATTCACACTTATCAGCATAAATATCAGAGATTAGTAAAAGGGGTTAAGTTACATTTATTCACCTAAAGGTTTTTGGTACGTTCAGATTTCTAAATTAGTTCATTTTTAAATAATAACTTTTCTTTTGGTAAAATTAAATGATTAAAAGTCAGTTTTGACACTACAAGCTATTTATCTATCATAACATGTATTTTAAAAAACAGTCAAGTGCGAGTTATCTCGGGCACGAAGAGTTGCGTTGCATTATATAAATCTAAAAAACGGCAAAAATATTCACTGTCTGTTTTTAGGAGCAACTGTATACTTATTTTATTCTGTTTTTGTGTATTTTTTGTTATAGCGGCAAACGAAATACATCGTCTGTGAAGATTTCAACTGTCTAATCTAGTCTATCTCTAGTCTATCACGGTTCATAAGATACAGCTTGGTTACAGACGGACAGACAGGGAGAGTCTTACAATAGAGGGAGAGTCGTCAATAGAGAGTCAGAGTCCCGTTTTACCCTAAAACATCATCTCGCATCAAATAAAATCACTTAGAATAGAACCACCTAGTTACTAGGTACATACGCAATTTAAGATGTAGTATTTATATATATTTATTACATCTCCAGCTGTTTTTGTACAAGTTCGTTCAAAAGGTCATCACACACTGCATTCGTGCCTTGATAACGGTATAAATGTGATAGCAGCGATGAACGATGACCTTGCTGTGCATGAACGCGTAACGACGTTGCAGACAATGACGTATACGAAATGTACTTACAACACAAGCGCCAGGGAAAAATGTCGAAGCGATTCAACAACAGAATTTCTGTTGTTAAATAGCTTCGACATTTTGTCACTGGAGAAGTATTGTTATATGTATAAGTGGGATGTCGAAGACACAATGTATGTCTTCGATATATTATAGGGAATTCGATATTTTAAGATTATCTGTTTTAGTAATCACTCGGAATTTTGGCACCTTTGGCTATACGTCAACAATACAACCGTTTTTCTTAGTTTTTACAACGACGACTGTTCGATTTAATTTGAAAAGGTATTAAAATTATAATAGCGCAGCAATTTACAACAATCGTTGTAACTCAGAGATTTGTTTTTTCCGGTAGAGGTCATTATGAAAGGAAGACTAGTTTAAAATACCAACGTCACTAAGTAAAAAAGACAATGAGGTTCTTGACGTCAACTCTACGTTATACCTACAGTGTTGAAGGTTGAGAAAATTCAGGCGAAACTCGAATAACTATACGTTTTCATAAAGCATACTTCTCTATATAATTTAGATAATATGATCATATCATCGCAGAAAAAAAATATATTGTGCATCAATTTTTTAATTGAATTCCAAGATCTTAGAACAATAGTTGTCCCCTTGGGGTCCCGAATCGCCCTTTTCTTCTTTGTATAGGTATGTATATTTATACATATCGTGGCACCTTGTAAAGGCCAACACAGCAATACCGAATAATATAAGTTAAATAAAATTGTATTGAACGAAAAGCTATTGTGTGCATAAAGTATTCATTTTTTGTGTAATTTGCGTCACTACTTCACAAGGCTATATTTTATTACAATAGTTATCTACCTACTTCGTGTTAAATGTAAAGAAAAGGGTGTGCTAAGTTGCGTAATAAAGACAGGCCTTGCGAATTCACACCGATGAAGATGTTGAAAAAAAATCGCACAATAATATTTGTAATTTGGAAACGATAGTCATAGATAAAGTAAGAGCTGGCTAGGAAATCTAACAGAGGACGGTTACTTCTGTTTATTAGATCTCCACTTTCATGTCACCAACCCTCACTGATTACATAATCCCCATGCTTGACAGGGATTCCTTTGATAGGCCCTCATCAAAGGAGGATTTCGACATCGAGAACCATCTTGGATGTGGGGCATGTTATGCGGAAGACATTTAAGCACTGATAATATTTACCTTATATTTAATAGCTGGAGGCCAAACGGATCCAGCTAGGCTGGGCGTTATTACTATTGCTGAGACGTGGACACTCACGGCTGGTCCACCAGTTCAAAGTCGCTCAGCGAGCTATGGCAAGAGCTTTGCTCGGAGTTTCTCTGAAGGATAGGATTCGTAATGAATACATCCGACAGAGAAAATTATCGACGTGGCTCAAAGAATCAAGCAAGCTGAAGTATCAGTAGGCCGGCCATATCTCGCGAAGAACCGACAATAGCTGGGGTAAAACTGTTCTTGAGTGGAGACCGCGTCTTGGCAAATGTAGTGTAGGATGCACACCGAAAAGATGAGATGATGATCTGCGAAAGACTGCAAGCAGATGTTGGCAAGCCGAAGACAGTGCTATGGTGCTCATTAAATTTAGGGCCTACATTATGTCCAGATGTGGAATATTAATTATGTAGATGATTGTTGAACATATAGGCATTTTTTTTAAAGTTGTAAAACTCTCATTCACCGCCACTTAAATGATTACCTAAACCTATAAACAGGTAACTTACAAAACAGAAAAGAAGCTCAAGTCTTCACGTCGTCTGTTTTTGTAGAACACGTGACAGAAAACTATAAATTCTACTCAGGTACACCGTAAAATGGAAGTCCAACAGCCAGTTTTTCATAAATACATTGCAATACGACTCGAGATAATCCATCTCTAGCTAATCGCATCGATCTCTCGCAAAAACTAGCTATAGAAAAACTATGATCATCCAGGTTTCAACTTCTAGAAAAGGAACCGGCCGGTGTTATTAATAAAGATAAGCTATTTACAAATTTTAATCTTATTGCTTCACTGTGGTTTTCTATAGGTATTATGTTATGACCTGTGGGGAATGACCAATGACCACTATTGTAGACTAGCAGTGCCTCGCGGTTTCACCCTTGTATTTTCCGTTTCCGTGAGAATTCCTGGATAAAATATAGCTTATATAATTTGTTATTCCAGACTATAATCTATCTCTGTGCCCAATTTCATCCAGATCCGTTCAGTAGTTTTTGCATGAAACAGTTACAAACATCCATCCACTTATCCATCCATACTTACAAATTTCGCGTTTATAATATTAGTAGGATTTTAGGTTGCTTGCTTAGTTGTTTACTTAAATACATGAATGAACAAGTGGAGTTTAAAAAAATATAAACAGGCTTTACCTACGCATGTCTGTTATCATGGTTTTGATAACACCAAATAGCAGGTATTGACCATAGAATAATAAGATCTCGCCTCTCTCTATCGATGTTGACCAAATGGTTAGATATCATAACTCTATGACCAAATGAGTTTTTGACATTCGACTTCTTTTATTAGTAAGCTAAGTCAATGAGGCAATGAGGTTTCGGAATGAACGAAAATATCATCGATGTATATATACAATTTTTAAAGATTTTTTGAAATTGAATGTATGAATTGAGTAGTCACTAACACCAGAGAAATAGAAAAACTAGAGAAATATCAAAAAATCAGAGTAATAGCAAATAACCAGCGAAATATCAAATAACCGGAGTAATAGCAAATAACCAGAGAATAGAAAATAACCAGAGAAATAGGAAATAACCTACGTTAACCTCGTACGAGATCCAAATGGTTAGGACTTTTTGTGTCAAATTGAACAGTAGGTACAATGATTGACTCAATATCCGGAACGTGTAAGAAATTATCTAATTTGAAGAATTTAGTCTATAATTTTGTCTATGAAAACATATTTTTCATAGACAAAATTATAGATTAAATTCTAATAAATTATACAACATTGTGTTACCTTCTTTTCTAAACAAATACAAGTTTGAAGTTGAATCGTACCTATTTAAAAATTATAAAGTCTAATGCCAAATACGCAAGAGAACTAAAAAACAATAGTATGCGGGTATTTGAATTTAATCATTATTTCAGCATAACGTTCTTTTATTTTGACGTCAGTTTTAACTGCAAACGGGTATTAGAATTTTTTTTTAGTTTTTTTTGGGTTTTACATTTTTTACAAATATGATCTATCGTTATCCCCGGACAAAGCTACTATAACGTAATTCTGCGTAAAAGCATACAATTTTAGGTTAATGTGACTGAAGTTTCAAATAAATTGGGTACAATCCAATACAATTTTTTTTATGTATTAATAAGAAACCACCCAGAAAACCGCATCAAATATTTGCAGTTTGTTCAAACATTTGTCCCAAGACGCGAATCAAAGGCATAAGAATAGACAATTCTTATGTCAAAGGCTCGAATCAAAGCAACCTCCTGCGTCGCAGGCGGACCTACGTGATGGTTTTTTGTTTAGATTTACTTACAATACTAGCTCAAAGATAAAACAAATTTTAAAATAAAATTACTTTAAATAAAGAATTTAGAGATAATTGATCCTCTTCATTATTTTTTTCTCTACTAGTGAAAGAAGTCATAATTTATCTTCTTACGTTTAAAGTTTAGGTATTTACTTTTAACCAGCTGTTTTAACCCATCAAAAGTTAAATTAGGACATGCCTAGACATGTTGTTACTACACGTACTTGTTAGACATGATCATGTGACCCGAATTACGCTAAAAATGCGTTCACTGCCAGTTTCGTACTAAATATTTGAATACCGCCAAAGCCGACTGCATTACCATGTTTTGTAAAAGTGGTATTGCCATTCGCAGTGATTAATGGTTTCCCACTGTTGGGGAGAGTTTTTATTAGATTTTGTAGCTGTCCTGTTTTTATTTACTAAAAAATGTTACTTATATACTTAAATTATTTTATTAAATTTTAGCGGCAAGCTGAAACAGGGCGCTATGGCTCTCATTAGAGGAGTCCCATGTCCAGCAGTGGACTGGTATAATTTGATATAGGTGATGATGAGTTAAATTTTATATAACTAGCTGTGCCCCGAGGCTTCACCCGCATGGAAATTTATTTTCAAATATTTCTTAGACTTGCATAAGATATAATTAACGATAATCATGATTTACATTGGAAGTGTAAAATGCTATTTTTATTAATAAAGTCTTGTATTCTTGCTTTTGTCATGCTGCAATAGACGTCTTAGAAATCTTTAAAAATTTATTTTATTACAAATTACATAAAAACAATATAAAGAACGACATAAAGGAATTAAAGGCTTGAATGAAGCTTTGGAAACAAAAACTGACGTAAGCCAAATAACCAGCAAATATATTGAACTAAATCGCTATGGTATTCCCTCAACGCCTGTAATTCAGAGAACATACATACATTCCAAATACATATGGCGTGAATCCCCATTCAAATGACGTAACAACTAACACGTATATTTTGCAGATAAAGTCCTTAGCGTATGTTATGTAAACTATTTTTTACTGGGTCCTTGCGCTTTTTGTGAATACTTGAGTGTTTCGGGAAAATGTATTCTGTATCGTCATGGAATTTTGCTTATTTCACGGTTGAATAGCTGAATGCATAACTGAATATTTTTAAATGATCATTTTCTTACGCCCAAGGCCCGAATTCCACTAAATAAATCGCTTCACCATTTCAATAGTATCGTGTCAAAATGTCAGTGTAAAACTCTTTTGGTATTCTACTAGCACAAACTTTTTGAGGTTCATTCATAGCTGTGACGATTACCTTTACAACTAACAATTTGATATTCTAACTATTTAAGTCTCTTTAAGCTCAAAAATAGTAGAATACCAAATGCACAAACGTCATTTTAATCAGCTTGATTGAATGGCACTTTGAGACCTTTTTTTTTAAATTAGTGGAATTCGGCCCCAGTTGTTACCGCTGTTGACAAATCAGTTATTTGTTAGTATCAGTTACTTTGTGTTAGAATTTTTGTATCTGTTATTTTAGTTGTATGGCATTCAAATATGTAAAGAATTAATAATACTGAACATAACAGGACTAAATCTAGTCTCAAGATAAGCAAAGCTTGTGTTATAGGTACTTAAATATTATATTAAATAGATGTCTACATATTTTACTATACATAGAAAACGTCCAGAAAACCCTGATCTGCAGATCGTACAAAAAAATTGACCCGAGGCGAGAATCGAACTCCTTCATTTGCTGCGCTACAATCGATCTTAGTGCACTACAAAACGAGCAAAAACAAAACAAAAAAGTGATTTTGACTGTGCCCTACACAATACTTTTTAGTTACATTTAATTATTTGTATTATTTAAAGACTTCGCTTATAAGTAGGTACTATACAAAAATAAATTATTACATTATAAAATGTTACAAGGAAAATATGTTTAATAATAATTTAGCGGGTAAATAATACATAGGTACTACGCCATTGAAAGGCCGTGCTCAGCGGCTTGGATTCAAAGCCATTTCGTACGTCAGCATTGTTCTTGAAATATTACACCAACATAGACGATAAAAGGTCGGCTAAGGACTACAAACACGGGCGGGAGGATTCCGTCATGTCATGGCAATAATCAGATATATAGAGTTGTGAGAGACACTAGAGAAACATTGAAGTATCTAGGTAATGAAGAAGTGGGTCTACATTTTAGGGTTCCGTACGCAAAGGGTACAAAGAGACCCTATAACTAAGACTTTGCTGTTGTCCGTCTGTCACTAGACTATATAGTTGCAGACATTTAGCATGACTACGTTGGTTTCTCATGATCCGTCATAAAAAGTTTCACAGATGATGTATTTATGTTATCGCTATAACAACGAAAACAAAAAAAACAGAATAAAATAAAGATTCAAGGGGCCCCCCATACAACAGACATAATTTTTTTGCCATTTTTATAGATATAGTACGGAATCCGACTCGCACTTCGCCAGATTTTAAACATTTGGGTCTATAAAGAACAAAAGTAAGCAAAAGTCTCGCGAAAGTCTTCAGGCAGATACTGGATGCAGCAAGCTAAAGACAGGCTATGGCTGGCTATGGCGGGAAGCCACTGTGGCCAGCAGTGGACTAATAAGTTGATAATGATGACTTGGCCATGGCGGTCACGATGTATGTTTGACATCAGTTCTTGGATGATCTAAAAGCTGCCTATGGGAATGTACCACAACACACTGTTACCATATCCAAGCGCGCGTGCATACCTATTACGGTAAAACCCCCCTCAATTGGCGAATGCATGTTCAACGGGGGACAATTCTTATACTGTAATAAAATACAATAAAATTATATAATTTATTTCTTTAACCTTAATCTATACAAATATTTTATTACATTGGGAATCCCCTTTAAGCATAGAAATACCTGTATTAGGTGGTTTCGCTCTTACTTTATGGATAATCTCTTTCACACTAAATATAGGTTCAGTACCTTTAATAAAACTAGTATACATATCTTATATTCTAGAGAAACTTAAACCTAATCAATATAATGTTGTTGATGATTGTGCCAAATAAGAAGATAAAAAAACTAAAATGTTGACCCCGTATGGATTTGTCTCAAATCTTACATACATAAGATAATAATGATTATAATCTTATAATATATGATTAAGCTTAACTGCAAAGGCCATCCAAGTAAAATATTTTATTATTTTATACAATAGCGAGCGAAAAGCTTTGTCTTTAGTATTACGTGCGTGCGTTGTAAGTACAACTTAGGTATGAGTTAGAGGAGCGTTCAATGAACTTTGTATTCTGAACCTTTTGTGTCCGCTTCAAACTCCAAAAGCAAAAAAAACGTACATTTCTCATCTTCAAATTTTATTCATGGCTCTTAGTATTGAAATTGTTTTTGTCAAGAAATTAAAGAACTACAAATTGCTAGGCAGATTACTACTACGCTTACCGATTCTACTGAACCAGAGGGTAGGGAGGAAATAAATTACGTCCCCGCGGTTCAAATAGGCCTTCATATAGACCGTCCGCAAATAATATAATTGAAAATTCAGGGTGCCATGGAGGAGACTATTGATGATGGATATAACCTGAAAGTTAAAGATGGCATCCCAGACAACACTACACTAAATTGCTAGCTTGCGTACCAACACGTATGGCCAAAGAGGTGCCATCAACACCTTAGAGTATTGCACAAACAAACTTTTTATAGAATACATAACTATTGTAAACACACAATTATCAGACAAAGCCGGTTAGATATGCGCAGGTGTATGGTAGAATATAACAATACCATTGAAACTAATATGAATGAAAAGTTGTTAAGTATATTCTTCTGGTTTACGCATTGCTGAGCTATGTATATATGTTATGTATTATATAATATTAATTTTAATGCTCTAATAAAAAAAATGGAGTTTAGAACTCGAACAGCTGAGTTGGTACACAATGCACCAACCAACCAACATTGCATGATACCATACCGCTAATTTCACAGAACCAAACATTCCGTCGAAGTTGGGTTTCCTGTAACATAACTCTTTGCTGTCATCTGACATGTGTCATATCAAGTCAGTAAGAATTATTGCAACCAGTTTTTCCTTCTTGCGTAATTCTTTACGCAGCTTACTGATTTCTCATTCGGGAATGAATAGGTTAACATATTCACTGGCTAACAAAGGTGCTTCGACCCGCAAGGCCGAGTCACCATCTGACGGCGATGGCCCATGAAAAATTTGAATACTTAATAACAAACTAATATTTTTTTATTTTTAAATTTTGCAGTGCCCTTACAGGGCGCATTACCTACATATTTAACACCTAGAAATGGCTATACATAATATATATTGACGATCACTGACAGCTACAACAAAAACCACTCTCTCTGTTTACCGAAAACACAAAATATATTGCATTTCAATATTTTTGCTTGCATATATAAAATTTATTCTAAGTATATGTAGGTGAATGCACCTTGCTTAGAATAAATTTAGGTGCATTCAACTACATATACTTAGAATAAATGTATATGCAAGCAAAACATTTCAAATGAAAGCGGTTTCTGTAACAGTCAGATTTAAATGCTCGTCGAACGAACGAAACACGAAACGAAAGACGAAAGAATTATTAAGAACTGTCAAATCTCCTCACCAGTCATTATGCATTATTATGCACCAGAAGTTAGTGACCCACGATCAAAGCGTATTTATACACCTCATTCAAACACACGATATCTCCAGGTATCTGTTCTATAAAAAAATCAAATCTGATCATCCGAATTCCGTTCGTGTGAACCAGTTTAATGTCTTTGACCTTGCAATGACTTGGGCAGATCGGTCAGACTTCAAGGCTAAATATGCATCACCGCAAATCTGCAAAATGCAACATTTGGTTGCCATTAGGCAGATGTAAGAAAATTTGAAAAATCTTGATGTTTGTTCTACAAAAGTTATCATGATCCAATATCAATCATATATGCGTTAGTAGGTAACTGTATATTTAAGTAGGTACCTGCGAACTCTACTCAATGTTTCAATAAATAGCAACACTAGCGACCCGCCCCGGCATCGCACGGTTTTATTATACTTACGTCTCTATCTATTAAAAAAAAACACATCAATATCAGTTGCGTAGTTTTAAAGATTTAAGCATAGAAAGGGACATAAGGACTTAGGAATAGGGACAGAGAAAGCGCCTTTGTTTTATACTATGTAGTGATTTTAACAACGTAGTATTATTGTAAATGTTAACCTTAGAACTGAACCTTTGGGTCAAAAATGCTTAGGTCATTTAAGTATTAAATAACATAAAATTTGTAGTAAATAAATACATTTTTTTGCTAAATCAGTAATAGTTATCTTCTTAATGCGACACAAAAGCCTACAATCATTATATTATTATGAAAAAATGCAGAATTAAAAACGATGATTTGACTTCTATCGTAGTGTGAAAGCAGGAATAAGTATATATCCCCGTAATGTAATGGTAATCAGTTATCTAGTACGCATAACACAAACTCTGTTTATGTTGGAGACTGATAATGCTGTGTGGATTTTTCAGCATTATTTATTTATTAATTTACTGACGTACAGCAAGCAGCCTAGACACTGTCCCTTGTTAAATATGATTTTTTTAGTGTAAGTAAAATCGGTGATATTATTCGCTCAGGATTTCCGATAGTAAATCACGACTCTACTTTGGGATGATTTGTTCCGTTGGTCTGGGTGTCTCTATCTATCTATGTAATATATTGTATTAAGTATAACAGTTATCTAGTACCCATAACACAAGCTCTGCGTAGCTTGGGGCTAGATGATGCTGTGTGGACTGTCTGGAATTATTTATTTCTGATGAAATATGCTCCGCGTCAATCTCCGATCTAGACTCTTAGTGCATGCAAACGGTTCCAAGTCAGTTCTATGGAATCTAGAGCTTGTAACATTAAAGTTTATTCTGACTATAAAAGCTAATACTTTTTGCCCTATTAAAGATTCCAAAGGTGCGAACAGTTTAAGATAATCGTCAGTCATAAATAACAAAATACTTTACTGACTGCTTTTTATGCGAATTGTTTCTTACCAAGGCATGACGGATTAATGATTTCATTACATCTCATTGTTTTTTGCTGTTTCTCCAGTAAATTCTATGCTTTTTGTTAAAAAACAGTTTGAGTTATTATTATTTTTTGCAAATATTTTTTACGGGGTTGCTGCTTATTTTCTATGCATCGAAATAAAAATCTATCTATGTATTGTATTTATATTTATTTTTTATAGCAAAAAAAACGTATAAAATATTCTTATTAATAAAACACTTTAAACCAGAGAAGGTTTGTCCAGTTTCCAGAGTCTCTGCGCGTTGTCACACATTTGGTAAACTTTATACATATTTTATATAACTATAAAACAACTGTATGTGGTGTACGTTGTAATGTATTCTAGTATAGTAGTAGTAGGTCTATCAGTCATCTGTACCCATATCACTCATACATAACAAGTTCTGCTTAGGCTTGGCTTAGATGATGCTGTGTGGATTGTCCAGAATTATTTATTATTTTTTCTTTATTACTGTAGTATTCCAAATTGATGGAAATTCATACACGTATGTAACTACTAACTACAGGGTTCGTTCAAGCCTTTGTATTGATTAAACTAAATTGCTTTTGACGTCTAATGCTCAAAAACTCATACCTAAGTAGTATTTGAAAATCTCAACCTATATGTATAAGTACATTGCATATTTTACGCATTGCCATTATTAAAGATAATTATGGTATTTTTAAATCAACGTAAATCAACCTACCTGCTTATTCAATTTACACTTAGTATAGTTATATGGGTACTAAGTTAATTTTATAAATAACTTGGAATTTTGTTATTATGTACATCGTAACATTGTTCCTAATGCGATTCTCTTCCCACTGATTTAGTACCTACATATTTTAGATTAATCCTTTTACTTTCTGTTCTTATAAATGGGAAAATTCCATAATACTACTTTTTCCATAAATGGAACGTAATATTTTTATTATTACGTCATATACACGTACTAAGTATAAAAGAGTAATTATGTGAGTATAATGTATCCATAAGTCCTCAAAAGTACTTAAATACACTATAAACCGTTCAAAATAACGGTCTACGTCAGGCCCTTCTTTCAAAATGACGTTGCATTGCCTTATACGCCCTCTGTTCATCGGGATTTGCACTAATAACACCACTTCATTCTCTGACGCAAGAGTGACGTCACAGTGCTTTACCGAGTACAACTTGACTCAGAAAATGTTATATTATTAAAGTTATATAGCGGCGTAGCCCAGTGTATTAAATGCGTTGAAGGGATTAACATCTAATTGTTTAAGTAAATATTTTATATTCAGTTAAATTTTGAATAGAACAGTAGTGTTGTGAATTGATATCGAAGATCTGTGGTTAGTAGTGATGTATTCCATGAGTCTAGTGCAAAGTTCGGCAACGTTCAAAATTGATAATTTTATGGATGTGGTCTTCTGTGTTTACGTAGCCAACCATAAAAAGGTTAGTTTCTTCCTGTATTTTAAATACACTGAACATTAGTTCTTTATTAATATGTTTAATTATTATATTATTTTAGATTAATCACTTTATGATACCGAGTAAATTTTATGTAGGTAAAAAATATCTTTATTACCAACAAAAATTACAATCAAGGAATAGAAAAAATTACAACTAGTATATATGTACAATTGAAACCTTTGAGCTTACTGCAGACGGTTGCAAACAGTCTAAAGGTAGCTCAATTGATCCATGTTAATACCAGTTGGAAGCGTCCCCAATACACTGGCTGCATTACCACGCTGTATGGCAATGCTGATGCGCTGAGCCAGATACTCACCAGCTCTCGGGTCACGCGTCGCATCGACCAGACGCTCAGATACATATTTTTTTCTATGTAGGTTAATTATAAGTCTAAACCTAACTTAGGTAGGTACCGTGTGAATCTGTCAAGTAAATTCATGTGTGGTGTAATGCTACACTTGTTTACTTGATCACCAACACCTATCGCGACATTTACGTCAAGAACTCGAATTACTTACTCCGCGGTTTTGCAGGAAGTGCGAACTGTCCAGATTACTTAACGATAATGGTAGCTTCACATTTCAGTGAAGTACATAGATGGATAGATAGAAAACTCTTTATTGCTCCCTTAAAAGTAAGAAACAATTTATACTAACTTAAGCTACAATTGGTGGTCTTATCGCTCAAGAGCGATCTCTGCCAGACAACCTTGACAAGTCACAGTTTAGTTCTTCTATGCAGTGTATATTATTGACAGATCGGCGATATCCTGTACCGAATTGGAGATTCAATGATACTGAACTTTGACTTCACTGATATGTGTAGATCGGCCTTTAGACTGAATTTCTTCCAGATATGTGCGAGGAAGCGCGTAGCGATGTCTCAGGAACTTTATACCATTCCAAAATTCCAACTAAATCATTAATTTGAACTTTGACTTCACTTATACACATGTGTGAATCGGCCTTTGAACTGAATTTCCACCAGATATTATGTGCGAGTATGCGTAGCAAGGGATGTCTTAGGAACTTTATCTCATTCCAAAATTCCAAGTAAAACATAATTTGAACTTTGGAGTGTAACAAATAAAGCAAAACATAGCTTATATGTATGATAGGTTCATATCAGTTGGTTACTATGTCCATACACTGTTTTCTTCTTAGAATAAATAATATGGTAGAAGCAAGTAGCAAGTCTATATTTTTTAGTAAGTATTCGAGAACATGTTATTAATGATTATATTGAATTTTCTGTGAAATAGTTAGGGATATAGAGAAACACATGCAAGGAAAATAAAACGAATGGGAACAAAGTCTTTTATACAAATAATTACCAGAGTAACTGATAAACGACTTTAATGAGCCTAAAGCATAATTAAAATGGAACAAAACAGGACATTTTGTTATCATATGGATATACTGATCCCAGATATATTAAGGTAATTCAGGACTAACTATGGATATAACTTTTAAAACTATTATGGTTTAACTATGGATACTCTATAATAGGAGAGTAAATGTATAAGAGTAAGTTAAAGATATTATGGTTTGGAACTCCTTGGTTGCTTCTTTTTTCCCGACCAACTACAACTAGAACGTGTTTTAAAAAATATAACGAACTTCAATTATGTGCGTACTGTTTACTCCCATTACCATGGAAACGCGACGATAAAATCAATAAGAAGTTGTTGACAATAGAACATATTATCGATATTTAACAATATGTAGTTTTTTATGGTTTAAAAACTACTCGACCGATTTTAGTAAAACTTTAATGGGACCTGGGAAGCATTTACCTTTTGAAAGAAAAAGAAGACTTCCAAATCGTTTAAGACTTTTCAAGTATAGGTGAACATTATAAAAAAATAAAAAAGATTCCGTCGACTCCTTTTTAAGGAGTGTGCTACGTAATTTCGAATGGCAAAAAAGCGTCAAAAGGTGATTTCTGATACATCGTCGGCCACATATGCACCAGGTTAGATGCTGGTCAAAAGAAGGTCACGTTATCATTAATAAAAAAACCTAGTTCAAAAAAGCTGTCGCATCGACTGCGATTTTTGTTAGCACACTCCCTCTCCATAGATTTTATTGCTAAGCTCTAACTGCTTATTATAGTGCCATGATAAGGTAACTAAATAACTATGTACGTAGTACGTATGTATATATATATTCACGTGTGTTTAATGATTCTACCGCGTGACGACTCTAAGGCGTAATAAAAGAGATTTCCTTCGTCAGATCTCCTGATGTGTGGGAAAATCTAATAATAGGGGCAGGATGGTTTGAAAACAATGAGATGTTCTTTGTTTTTTTAGTGGTAAATAGAATCAAATGATAACTGGTGTGAGAAAACACGCTATGAGAATATTGATTTATCTGACTAACCTAGCACAAATGAATAGGGCTTAACCACCATACCTTCAACATGTACTTTGAGAATTTATTATTATAGTGTTCAATAATTCGACTACAGCATTTTATTAAGGCCGCGCCATTCCAACAAAATGCATTGATTGATATCCGAGTAGTTATGCGGTTCTATTCTAAATATAAATATTTAAAATGTTTTTTTCGAAAATTTTGACGAAATAAAATGATTTTTCACAATAACATAACTTAAACATGACGTCCTAACCTAAAGAAAACAACTGCATACTAGTAGAATCATCAATGGTCAATTTGATATCAGAATAAAACAAAAGTCAAACAATGCTATTGAGTTCAAAAAACAAAACACCATCTGCAAAACATCCGTATTTTATTTCATTGAGAACAAAGCGCACGTTTTTGTGAAAACTACTGGCAAAAGGTATATACCTCTATAAAAGAGATTAACCAAGTTTTTTTCTCTTTTCAGCAATCGGAGAGATGGCGAAAGCTGCGTAACATCGTGCAGTGGACGCCGTTCTTCCAAACCTACAAGAAACAGCGGTATCCCTGGATCCAACTAGCAGGTCACCAGGGAAACTTCAAGGCAGGACCTGATCAAGGCACGATTCTGAAGAAACTTTGTCCTCAAGAGGAGAAGTGCTTCCAGGTGAGGTTTTAGCAACAATGTCACAAATTTTGGTTTCCAAACCCTCATTCAGTAATCCCTATATAATACAAGTTCTGCTTAGTTTAGAACAAGATTATGCTGTGTGAATTGTATTGCTGGACACAGCATTTATTTTAAGCTCTTAGTGTATTATTAGTTTTTGCTCTACAACTCTATATTAACCCTTTACCACCTACCATACGTCTCAGAGACTTAGGAGTGAAATGACTTTCCTTGTAAAATCTAAGACTGCAAGCTATAAAAACAAATTTAAGCAATCAAAGCACTTAAAAAAGTTTTTATTCTGAAAAGTATTTATACGTTACAAAAGTATAAAGTAAGTAAAATAAGTAGGTGCTTATTCCAGTTGCGGCTTTCACTGATCAATATAATATTTATCTATAACCCGATATTTTCAAAAATGATGGGTTTTATATCTCTACCTCTTCTCTATTTGAGCAAAGTTATCATATTAAAAATCCTAAATACAAAAGTCACGCCAATTTACGTATGATTGGGCATGACAACCATGAGTTGAATAATATACCGAGAATTCTGTTTCATCATAAGGATGATTTAGTGAATGAAATGACTAATTTATTCAATCGTTTTTGGTGCCTCAAAAATCCGGGAAAATAATACATATTTCTAGGAAAGGCAATCAGATGAATCAGACTTTGGTAGTCAGTTTTTTATGTTTGGAATGGCGGAAAGACTTACTTAAAATTAATATTGCTCACATAACATAAACTTAGTTTGCCTAAAAATTCTACTGTTGTACTAAGTGTTCTCATTATTGCATCTCATTATTATAAAAGTTGATATCTACTACATAAAAAAATCTCTACGGAATGTAGCTACGAATTTCAGAATTTAATTTCTACTTCTACTTGCAATGAGCAAAATTTATAACTATTTCGCAAAAAATTGGTGGAAAACCCTATTCGTTATTACAAACCCAGATTACATGCGGTTTTATTTTACGTTTCAACATTCTCAGCCGCTATTAATTTTATATATCGGGAAAGTCCCAAAAAAAACCAGAACATCAAGAGGAAAATATCATAATTGAAATCCCATACAACGATTAATCACTACATAGTATAAAATAAAGTCGCTTTCTCTGTCCCTATGTCCCTTTGTATGCTTAAATCTCTAAAACTACGCAACGGATTTTGATGCGGTTTTTTTATAGATAGAGTGATTCAAGAGGATGGTTTACGTATAATAAAACCGTGCGAAGCCGGGGCGGGTCGCTAGTTATATCTATAATCAGGTCAAAAAAGTATTCTATTTTTATATGTTGATTAAACGATCTAGTTTCCTTATAACTGTATGTGTAGTTATGAAACTTTATTTAGCTCTAGTAGTTTTTATGACGTCAATCAAGTTTATTTCGGGTCAACATTCAACGAATACCTAGGTATTATTGCAAATTATTCAACTTATAATTTGTACCACTGTGGCTCGCAGTTTTCAATAAATGTTTTTTTTTGTTTTTCAGATCCTGATGAAAGATATTCTACGGCCTTTTGTCCCTGAATACAAGAACCAAGTTACCTGTGATGACGGAGAACGTATCCTTTTTATAAAATCTTCAAGAAAACAACATTCAATCGGTAGTTTCGTATGGTACCTACTTAGGTTCATTTATATGCCATTAGTCCATTCGTTGTTATGCCATTTAGTTGTAATTAGTTTAGTTCGCTTGTAGTTTAGTTCAGTAGTTTAGCTTTTACAAATCGCTAGGTTCTCAAACATCACCAGAATAATGACACACGTAAATAGAATCGTGAATAAATTCATGGAAAGTAATGAAACAAAGTTTATTACGAATTTCATACTATATTTTTATTCTCCGAATATTTCCTTAACCAAGCATTTCACAGTGTACCTACAACTCCAAGACCTGCTGAGCGATTTCGATAGTCCTTGCGTCATGGACTGCAAGATCGGGGTCAGAACTTATCTTGAAGAGGAGCTGGCCAAGGCTAAAGAGAAGACTAAGCTTCGAAAAGTAAGTCAAATTCTTTAAAACTTAACCCTGGCCTACCCTGCTATGTGCATTTTGGAATACAAACGTCGTATATGGCCATATACGACATTGTTATTCCTTTTCCTTGATGGGTTGGGAAATACGGCTTAGTGCTCGAAAGAATCATGGTTAGAGATTGTATTCACCTAGACATCTTATGGTCGAATCGTTAATAAAAAAAAAACAAAATAATATCCAGCCATAATATAATCTACCAAGCACTATCAAGTAGGTATATACATGTAGGTAGGTATATATCTATTCTATCGAGTAGGTACTATTTTACACTATCAATAGCGGCCTGCTGTTAAAACTGTAGAAAAATTATTCTAATTTGATACCGTAAAACCAGTGTATAACTACTAAGACACAGTCACAGTAGCTTTGCAAAAACTGGATTGACCGTCACGTGTAATTTAAGCTTATATGATTTGGTCACGTGCCATTGAAAAATACTTCGGTCGTTCTTGCCTAATATTTTTTTTCTTTTAAATAATGGTGTCGTTGTCCGAACGAGCGCGAACAAGAACTTGAATTAGGATCCTGGGCCCGAATTCCACTAAATGTAAATATTGCTTCACCATTACAATAGAATAGTGTCAAAATGACAGTGTTAAACCATTTTTGGTATTCTACTAGCACAAACTTTTTGATGTTCATTCATAGCTGTGACGATTACGTTTATATCTACCAATTTGACTTTCTAATTAAGAAACTCTTCAAGCTCAAAAAATAATAGAATACCAAATGCAAAATCGTCATTTTAGCCATCTTGATAGTACCTATGACGTTATATATTTTATAATCTGGACAGTCCACACAGCATCATCTAGCCTCAAGCTCTGCTTGAGCTTGTATTATGGGTAATAGATGACTGATATTGAGACCTTTGTTTTGAAATTAGTGGGATTCGGGCCCAGACAGGCGTCAACACACCTACCTAGTATTCTACATCGCTCTTGAACTGACAACAAGATTTATAACTCTTAAAATAAATTTTATCTTTCTTTTATTGTGACCTCAACTGTTATCTCTGAGTTCAATAAAGTCAAAGAATGTATATTTAAAGATAAACTGGTTTAAATTAGCTCCTATTACGTCAAAGGTCTAATCTTGAACGTTAAAGATGATACAAACACAAATCAAGTTGGAATAACCTTGCTAAATCATTTGTGTTTATAATTATGCAAATGAGTACCTATACTTTAACGTAATTAGTCGAGTTTAGAGTATTTTAATTCAAAATGCTATAGAGGTTTGCGGTTAGAGAATTTTGAAATACTTATGAGACAAGCAAAACTCTTAGAAAGTCTTCGCTAATTACCAAAAGAACTTGGGAAAGTTGTGTAATGAATGAAATGGCAAATAAATTGGACTTATTAAGCATTGGTTAGCCCTAATTTAAGCAATGATTGACTACAAGAGTCTAGTGACTGATAAACAACAAGACCAAAATGAACCAACTATTAAAAATCTTTGTATTTCAAAAGAATGCCGTCAAAAAACTCCAATCGACAAACCAAAATGGAGACTTTCATAACGGTGTCACTGTACACACATGAAAATGTCTTGCGGGTCACGGGCTGTAGAAATTGGTACATTTTTAAAACCTTACTTCCTTAATTCCAGGATATGTACGAGAAGATGATTCAAATAGACCCCACAGCGCCAACGGAAGAGGAACACAGAAGTAAAGGAGTCACCAAGCCGCGCTACATGATCTGGAGAGAAACCATCAGTTCCACATCGACCTTGGGCTTCAGGATAGATGGGGTGAAGAAAGCTGATGGAACTAGTTCTAAAGACTTCAAGACCACGAAGACCAGGGATCAGATCGTGGAGGCCTTCAAGGATTTCACTACGAACTGCTCGAATAGCGCTGTAAGTTATACAACCAAGTAGTTTTTATATTAAATTGACTACGTAGACTAGGTGTTTTTATACGGATTTGTAGCTTAACCCTCAGCTTTCGAGCCATAGACTAAGTGTATTTTAAATTAAATAAATTAAGAAGTTATTTTTCTACGCTAAAAAACAAAAAAAAACTAGAATTAGTATTCCTTATTCCTGAACTTGGCGTTTGAAGGATTTAAATTTTATTTAAGTAAATTAAATCCGACTCTCTGTTTTGTAGTATTTGCTCGCATATAATCTTAGTTATTATTTTGAATAATGTCATAAAACCATCTTAAATTAGATTTTTCTTTACCATTCAAACCCTGATCAACTTTTTTTATTTACAGGTCAGATATCTAGAGCGCCTAAAAAGCATACGAGCAACTCTCCAAGAGTCCCACTTCTTCAGAACACACGAGCTCATCGGCAGTTCCCTCCTCTTCGTCCACGATAAGAGAAAAGCTTCCATTTGGATGATAGACTTCGCAAAGACTGTTCCCGTCCCTGAAAACGTCAACATCGACCATAGCTCTACATGGAAAGTTGGCAACCACGAAGATGGCTACTTGATCGGACTTGATAACATCATATCCATGTTCGAGTTATTGGTTAACGATGATAATGGGAATATAAAAGACAGTAAAGATAGACAGGATAGCTTAGACACTTGATTTTAACTCGAGTGAGTTATGTGAATACTAGGCCGCACTGACGTGCTCTGCAGTTCTTTCTGCATGTTTCGGAAGCTTTGACGATGTACTTTTGTACTTGTGTATTGATGTATATAGTATTATTAAGTTTTAAATACTCATAGATGTAGACTCTACCGCCAATCAATTACTAATAATTATTTTACATGATTTTTCTAAATCCTGTTTTATTACTTGCAGGTCAAAGTAAATTTTATCCGAACAATGAGAAGAATACTACTTTATGTAGTTTATGACGTAACTTTACGTAATTTGGATAATTGTATAATATAGAATTATATTACATATATTTGACATTCAATAATTATATAATATTGTAATTCAAGTTTTATCTTCAGTCCTCTACCTATTGAGATGTTACTAATTGACTGACCTGTGTATAAAAAGCTTTTATAGATAAGTACCTACACTATATTAGTGTAATGACTAGACAGACTAAGCTTAAAAGAGTGCAAAATATTATAAATAAGGCTATGGAGGTAATGAATAATAAATAATATCAATCATATATTTTGTTTCATTACGAAGTGATTGAACAGATGAAGACAAAGTCCCGACTATAGATGTAAATCAACCGATTTAAAACGTTTTAAAACAAATTTCGCCGTTTTAAACCGCAAATAAATCGTTTTAAACGGTTGAAAACTCGCATACAACTTTGCGTCATGTGGGTAAGGACCAAAATTTTTGCACTTTTTGCGTGAGTACGATGGCACATTACATTCAAATCAACATATAAAAAAAATTTGTTAACTTATGTGAATATTAATACTTGATTATTATAGCTGAATTTATTTTGCACCCTGTGCTTTATTCATATCTAAATTTCTTTCACTAGGTTTTTGTAAAATTAATTTTATGTAAATAAGGATACTGAATCCATTTTCGTTTTTCATACAAAATGTGAATGGCACATCTCCGACTCCTCCAGGTTTTTGCAATTTTATTTTATAACTAAAAAACTTTTCAAAGACTTTTTCATTTATTTATATTCACCATGAATTTATCTTCACGTTTTTATTATTACGGTCTCGTTAAACTTTATAGTTAATTTATAATATTAATCTAAAAGCGTGTCCCAAATTTCGTTCCGTTGTGTCACTCAGTTGTGCGACAGCATAAATCGAGAACATGGCAAGATAGGATAACAAATAATGTTTTGTTGCAAAGGCTACACCGTCATCTAAGTTGTGACTAAATTCAGGCCAATTCCGCCACGTTGTTTTTAGCTAATTTGCAAAAACGTGTTGAAGGTGCATGTGTACCATTATAAATTTGGATTTTCTGTAAGACTTTTAAAGTGTTTTGCGTCAACTTTTCTTACTTTTTACTATTAATTCTAGTAGCTTATTTTGTCTACTATTGAATAGTTCTGATGTGTATTCATAAAGGTGTTTAATTTCTTCAGTATGAATTTTTGAATGCTGTGTCATGTGGTTTTTTTTTCCTGTATGCGACGAATGTCACGAAATTGTGTGACGTGTTACAATGGAATTTTGTAAAGATAGGTATACAACATTACTTAACGATTTTAACTCTCAATCAGGTTTAGGTCTTATAATACGTGTTATTAAATTAATGTATAATATATTAGCTACAGTTATTTGTATTTGCTATATTTTTCTAAACCTTTATATATTTTTCAATGGTTAAGAAACAATAAGAATGTAAATAATCTATACCAGTGTGATCATTTCTAGACCCATGTACACTAACCTTAACAAATTCTGTTGTGCTACATTTGCTCCGTTTCCGTTGTGCAAACATGCAAAAATTTTGGTCCTTACCCATGTCCCGACATTGTCTGTTTAAAATCAAACTCACACACAGACACTCCCACTCGAGTGTAACAATAGGAGACTGCCACGAAAGTGTGTGTGAGTTTGGTTTTAAACCATTTTAAACCGAATCAAATTACTTATTGAAATAAGGTTATCAATATCAGAACACGCCGCATTATCAAATTTTTATAGAGTTTTTATGTTCTACGTCGTTGAAATCGAGAAAATAGTTAAAATTAAGAAAAAAATGGTCATCAACACCAAGGGTTTTAAACCGAAAAAAATGGTTTAATTCGGTTTAAAACGGTTTTTTTTGTTTTAAGCGGATTGGTTTAATTGGTTTTAAACCGGCCTTACATCTATAGTCCCGACACACAAAATTACAAAAAACTGCTAAACTACAACATTCCTTAAACCGCTCGACTACTGAAATTGCTGAACGAGAAGCGCTGTGCCATCATCTTTGAAGCTCGTTCTTAGATAATGGAATAGTTAGCAGCTTCATCAGTTTGACGCAAAACTTATGAAAACTTCTGCTTATAATATAATGTCAATTATCTTTTTGATGGAAATATCTTGGACAATTGGACATATTGGCAAAGACTGTACCTATTGAATTGATAAAGAAGTGAAACAAACTGATTGAATAGAAGGCCGAAACCTAACCGGGTATTAAATATGGAATATAACGAAAAATCTATCTTTAGAATAATATCTTAACAACAATAATATAAAGTGTTCTTTGAGATAATTTGAATAAAAAAAAATCAAATTGAATAATGTCGATCTTGTGTCTGCATAATGCACGAATATTATTTATTAATGCTAAGGAAATTAATAATGCTAGACAATTAGCACATCATGTACAAGATTACTGATTACTCAATATACAATTATTTTTTTAAACACAAATCCGACCTATTTATTCATTTCAAGCAAAATAAAACAAATCTGATCAGGCTTTGGACGGCGTTTAATTAAACATAAATTAAACAACTAAATAAATTAATTATTAAATACCTACTACAGCTAACTAAATTCTCTAAAAGGCACTTACGTCTTGTCTTTCATACTATCTATCACAACGTCTGTCAGACTATTTCGCCTAGAACTACCTTCTTCTGTATTGGCATTAGAATTAGTATTCGCGCTATCTTTTCTCATCTTGGAGTAGTATCTAGGAACAGGGCCTGTACTAGGTTTATTGTCGCCTGGAGCGGGCGAGTATCTCCTTTGTCTAGGCTTTGTTACTTCTTCGTTCTCAGTTTCAGTATACGGAGGAGGAGGTTGTGTCAACATCGTCATACGGTTCTCTCTCGCTGCAGTAGCAGTTATCTGCAACTCAGCTCCCGCCACTACAGTATCTAAAGTAGGCCTGAATTGTGGCGCCGCTACTCTAGCTGAAACCCTTCTTCGTCTAGGCCCGGGCGTTTCTTCTTCTTTAGTAGGAGTAGGTAGTACAAAGTCCAGAGGTCTGATCGAGCCACGCCTTTGATTAGGACGTGAAATCAAGTCCATTAAGCCGGGCGGTTCACTTGTATCATTCGATCCCCCAGTGGCGGTTTCTAAAACTGCTAAAGCTCTAAGGAGATCAGCTACGCTTGTATGTTCCAGAACCTCAACTTGCTCTGACTCTGGTAAAGCAGATATATTGACGTCTGGATCGAAAAGGCTAGGACGACCTTGTCTGGTCCTATTTCTGTAGTTTTCGAGATCACGTGAAAAGCTGTCTCGTCCGTTTTCTGTGGCGTTTTTGTAATTGTCGATTTCGGACGTGCTACTTCTTCCGCGTTTTGTTTGATTGAACTGTCTTATGCTTGCTTCTAGGTCACCTACAGCACTATTGCTAGGAGAACTGTTTTTTCTTTCTTTGCCAAAGGAAGGAAACAGACTGCCGCGACGTTTAGTTTTATTTTTGTAGTCGACCAGTTCATCTGAGCTTTCTGGTAAGACTTCATCGTCATCATTCTTCTTTGATTTACCGAAAGTTGGGAATAAACTTAATCGTCCCTTTTTGGTTCTGTTCTGGTACTTTTTCACTTCATCTTCATCAACAGTATCATCGTCGTCTTCAGCTTGACCACCAAAATTAAAGCTAGGGAATATACTACGTCTACCTTGTTTTGTACTTTGCTTATACTTTTCGCCTTCGTCATCAATATCACTAAAATCGAAAGTGGGGAATATACTTCTTCGTCCAGACTTAGTTTTCTCTCTATAAGCTTTTGCTTCTTCGTCTTCATCTTCAGAAAAGTCAAAAGTAGGGAAAATACTATGTCGTTTACTTTTTTGTTGATAAGCCTTGATAGCTGCTGTGTCTTCGTCTTCCGAAAAGTCAAATGTAGGAAATATGCTATGTCGACCTCTTTTTGTTTTTTCCATGTAAGCTCTTGCCATTGCTTCTTCATCTTCTCTTTCATTAAAATCGAAAGTTGGAAAAATGCTACGTCTGCCGCGTTTTGTTTTCTCCCTGTACGCTTCAGCGTCATTTTTATCATCTGATCCGAAGCCAAAAGTAGGAAATATACTTCCGCGTCTAGGTTTTGCAGTTTCTGTGACATTTTCGTTAGTTGTTTGTCCACTTACCCTTCCTTTCATCGTATTTTTTAGATACTCAGCAGGGTTTTCACTAGTACTAGGTTTCCTGAAGAAAAATCTTGATAAGATATTCGGTTGCTGCGCTTGAGTATTGTCTTCTATTTTGGATGGTAAAGAAATCTTCCCGCTTCTCATATTTACTTCCTTTCTGAATTTATCTGCAGAATCTCCATTTGTCCAAGTATGATCATGATCGTTTTTGACTTCTGTTTCGACTCTATAGTTTGGTACAGCAACACTCATTGCACGGCCTCGCTTAGGTGAACCAGGAATAATGTCTTGCCCTATGCTGAAAATGGGCGGTTTTTCATTAGCCAAGATATGTTCATCGTTGAAGAGATGGACACCTTGTGGTCTCTGCGCTGGCTGGTCTAAGCCACCCAGTACATTGACAACTCTTGCTAGCAATTCTGCGGGTTTAACTATAGCTGAGGCAGTGAAAGTCTTTTCTTTGTCGATGCCTAAAAGGTCTGTGTCGGACTGTATTCTAAGCATGTCTTTTGCTGTGAGCTGAATGTTTTCTGAGTTGGCGCGCTTGCGTTTGTAGATAGGTCCGCGAGGCTCGACGTCGTAGGTCAGGATGGGGCAACTTTGGCTGCGTATCAGATGTGGGACATTTTCGACGTAGATAGGCTGAAAAAAAACCCAAAATAAATACATACTAATACTAATAATAATACATACTAATAATAATACATACTAATAATACATTTTTAATGAACGAGTAGTCAACTACAGGACGTAAACCTCCTCCTGATAACCTTGTTGGCCGTTATGATATGGGTGAAAGTACCCAAGCTGGGCCCATGCTCCTAATCCCCACGGAGAACTTATTTGGTAAAATTGTTCTTGAGGATTGCTGCTCGCCCATCGGGAATCACCCTTAGTACGTCTAACACAACCCAAGAGAGGAGTTGAGTTGAGTGGATTATTACATATTTATGAAATCCGGTAAACTCTTTTATACGATAATTTTATCCAGTTCATAATTACTCATTTGTAAAATGAATAAAAATAAATATCCATCATTGCTGGAAACTACATTTCATCCCAGCTTAGCTTGGCAGAGAGCTAAAGCCAGTAAACAAATAAGTGTCAATAACCTCACCTTGATTTTAATGAGGTTGGCTTCGTTGATGATCTTCCTGATGGCCGATATGTCTTTGGTGAAGCCTTGCAGTATCCGATTCTGCGTGTTTTTGAACTGACTCGCAAATTTCTGCTCCAGTTTGTGAATTCTCTCTGACCTCATGCCGGTTGTGATGAATCCTGGAATGTAGAAATAATCTATGAAAAAATAATAGTTTATAAACCTGAACTATCCACGGTCGTGTTGGTTTACCGTCCTTTGGGATTATAAGAGTAAGGGAAAAGAGAATGCACATATTTTAGCGCACTACTTGTGCATCCGAAATTGTCCTGCACACATAACAGGCATAGCGAGGTCTTCTTGATAGCGGCTTAAGCGATTCACGATTAAATTCCGAATCGTAGTCCAAAAGTAGTCAATTATTTACTACCTAGGACATCAGAACTGAGATTCATTAGGGTTGGCACTGTTACAAAGAGAAATCTGTGGGGATTTTAATTGTATTTTGGTCACCTATTGAAGATTTGTTATATATATTCATTAAAAAGTCGAAAATCTAAGTGTTTCATATCATTAAAATTCAGTTAGGCTTGCATCACTTTGTGTTTATGACCCTAAAAGCTGCTTATACTATAAATGTTAAACATTATTTCCTAGGTGGCTATACTATAGCTACCATTGTCCTTTTCAGAAATACTTATTGCATCGATTTTATCTGAATAGGTATAAATATTAATGTGAATATGTTATTGTTATTTTATGAGGAACATTTAGCTGAAACCAGCAATAAAACAGTGGTAGGTAATAAAAACAGACACAAAGAATTACCTAAGAGCATTACGATGTAGCCGAGCCCAAACGTGATCCAGATGATAAGGAAAATCTGGTAGGTGAAGAAGAAACCAGATTTGAAACCGTTGTTTACTGTGCCTGGAAATTGAAATTATCTATTAGATACATTATTTGTACAAAGAAAACTCTGATATATATATAAAAAAACTGATATTGCTCAGTACTTAAAGTACTAAGCAATATCGAGTATTCGAGTATTCTGAGTATTTGGTATGTTAAGTAAAAATATATAATATCTATGTATTATGTATATCAGTTATCTAGTACCCTTATAACAAGGTCTGCTTATAGTTTCGGCGAGATACTGATATGTGTTTTATCCAGCATGTTTATTATTAGCGCTATACGTTCCTGCTGTATTTAACTCAGGTATCACAGTAGTATATTATAAATGGGAAAGTTTGGATGGATGGATGTTTGTTATCTCAACACACCAAAACTACTGAAGGCTGAAATATTGAATAGACATAATTCTATCTGTTCTAAGCCTGGAATAAAAACATAGGCTTCTTTTCAAATTTCGTCCAATTTTTCATCAACCAAACACAATAAAATTTCTGTGTTAACGTTTTCTACAAGCATTCTACCCGTATTTACCTTGCTATAGCTATCTCAGCTGTATATAGCGGCATGTAATAAAATATTCATAAGAATTTAGGTCATAAGTATACTAATTTCACCTACGAGGCATGTATGTGTTTAATAGTATGATCATGATCTTGATTTGCTTTGAGGCATACATTAAACATGTATTCATTTTGTGTTCAAAAACTATTATAAGTAGGTAGGTATTCTTACAGACATGGCCTCATACAATAGAGTAATTAATATGTCACTATACGGGTTCTAGCAAAATATCAGCACTGGCTAGGTGACTGAGTGAGTCCTCTCTTATAACAACTTTATCGATGATCCGAAAAGGAGAAAGAAAAATTCCTTGTTTTAAACTACATATTTTTAATATTGTTATGAATAAATGTTCTTCTATTCTTACGGAGAACCGAGTTCAAATCGTCATTGGAGGCGTCGACATCTATTCTCATCTTTTTTAAGGCGTAACGCCGATTTACACTAGCACTGGTATCTATTTTATCTTTATCTATCCTTATTTTTTTCTTTCTCTCTCTGGTTAATTCCCTTAGTCGATATGAAGTATTAAGTTGTAGATAGGGGTTGATTCTAAAGCCTCGTGGTCATGTCCACAGCAAAATAACTTACCAGCAACTAAATCCCCAAACCCGATGGTAGTCAGCGTAACAAACGCATAGTAGATCGAAGCCACATAGTCCCATTCTTCAAAAAGCACGAACAGGCAAGCAGGCAGGAATATGAACAAGAAGAACCCAGGAACTAGGTAAAGGAAGATCTGGCCTAACATGCCGAGGTTGTTGAAGAAGTAGTCCACTTTGTCAGCTCGCTTCTCGTTTCTTCGCTTGTACTTTCGGTAGACTGTTATTAGCTGGAAAAGATATAGTAAAAGTACTTTCAATAGACTTTAAAAAAGGAGATAACTGTAGTTTTTTATTTGTTACATTACTGCCTAACTTTTTCTGGGTGAACTAATTTCTATGATTCAATTATAAAAGAAAAAACTGGGTGACTCATTGATCTCTATATCTGTCGATAAATTTGGTTCAGTAGGTATGAGCTTTAGCATACCCAAACCTTCCTAAACTTTAGCAAATAATACAGTGATTGAAAGTTTACCTGTCTTCCGAAGTATTCACCGAGGTTAGCTAGAAGAATACCGTTGATGGGGATACCGAAGAGACCGTAGAATATCATAAGGATTCTGGACAAGTGCGTGGTGGGCGCCAAGTTGCCGTAACCTGAAATGTCGATAAGGTTAAAGATAAAAATATTTTTGGATCTAGTTTCACCCCCTTTCGAGATTGCTTTTTATCTGGGGACGTGGGACACACTGTCACACAAAGTCGCAACCAATCTTTAAAACCTTGGTAAAGGAGCATTAGAGGTCCTGCTACCACTGAAGACATTAATTCCCTTTGTATTTAAGTTGTACAATATAAAATACGTACCTTTGTATGTATGTTGTATATTTTAATCCACTATTTTAGTATTTTATTTATAAACCCTATGAAAACACACAATTTTGCCTTCTCCAGTACTATTCAACGATTCTATCCATTCAAGGTAGAAATCGCTTATAGCGATAAGACCACCAATTGTCTTTTAGTTTATAATGTTTTTTGTTATTTTTTCCATTGCTTTTAAGTGTCCAATAAATTATTTTCTACATAAATATCTATCTACTCACCGATGGTGCTGACGACTGTGTAAGAGAAGAAGAAAGAGTGATAGAAGTCCCATTTAAAAGGAGGCTCTGCATCCTCGGTGGTGTAGTTGAACATGGACTTCCCGCAGTAGTCTGACAGCTTCTTGAGAATGATGTCCTGCTTCTCAGGGTCATCAGGAATGTAGTACTCGTATAAGAGATCTGAAATTAAAATGATAACTGGTATAAGAAGCCTAAGGCTGTGTCCCCAGTAGGCAAACTGTAAGCAGCCGACTGAGTGAGCCGCGAATTTGTGGCGAACTGAAATTTGAGGTAGCTGCAAACTAAGATCAATTTTCGTGCGTCGTAAGCAAACAAACCATATCGCCGCCGCCGACTGGAACCGGTTTTGGTGGGAGTCGGCCGCTCACTGAGATAGTCGGAGCGCGTAACGCTGCAAACTGCGAACAGTGAGCGCAAAACTAGCAAACTGTGGACACTCCATTTAAAATATATGGAAGGGCGTACTAAATCGATACGCCGGAAACTGAGTCGGCCGCTCAGAGTTTGCCTACTGGGGACACAGCCTAAGACTAAGCTATCCCCCTAAACGCTGTGTAAGACCTAAGACTAAGATATTCCGCCTAATCTTATTCACCGTGGGATAAATGTTTGTATCCATCTACGATCGGGAAATATTTGTTCAGTTCTGGGTGTTTTCTATGTATTACAAAATCTATCTGCTACACTATCTATGTAATGCATTTTGCATTACATTGATACATAGAATTATTTTATATTTAATTAAAGATATCAGTACCCATAACACAAGCTTATATATATTATATTATATATATTATATATTTTTATTATAGGTAGATAAAACCCAGGACCGTGGAATTAATAATTGCAGTTCGTACAAACATTTGTACCAAGATTAAACATGTTTATTTGCACGAATATAAGTAGGTAACAGTGTTGGTCTTAAAATTAAAACAATGTCCATATACTAAAGTTCAGCGCCATGATCACGAAAGAACTGATGGCGCTTGAAACGGTACCGAAATATCGGAAAACTCAAAAGAAAACAAATCCTGGTAAACATCCCGTATTCAATGACTTTAGTGTTAAAAACTATGATAGTTTTAAAAGATATAATGTCCGTATATTCTACCTTCACTAGGCATGCAAATATTTTGACTTATGAGTAATTTCCCTAACAACAAATTAAATAATACTACAGATCGCTAGACAAGAATCAAAGCCGCAACGTCCTGCGTCGAAGGTGGACTCTCGCCCGTCGCGTTTTCAAAGTTTCAACAGGTTTACTATATAAAAGGTAAATATTCTCGATAAATACCCGTCAAATAGCTATAATCTAAAGCAAACTCTACTACTTAAGACAAAATTAACTTGATAACTCTCGTTTTGTTCTATACAAATCGCAATCGTTTTACAGAGAAGACACTTAAAATAAACAAAGGCATGAAAAGTAAACATAATTAAGATCGTTTTGTTGCACTTAACGACCCTGTTCAAACTGTAAGCTAATTTCCTGAAACAAAGAAGTTAAACAGTTTTCATATCGTGACCATTGAGTTAAACAGTTAGGCACTCTATCTATAGGTATCTCTACATTATACCTTGCAACTAGCCTTGATTTATTTATTCAGTTTAACTACGACTAGTAAAACATCTAATCGATTGAGAGAGTATAAGAGACCAAGAGAAGCAACAGCTCTCAAATAAAAGAAAGAATATAAAAACTGGTTCATCTAGAAAAAAAATACAGTCGAATAGAAAAGCTCTCCCTTTTTTCAAACAAAATTCAGTAAAAAAGAAGAGAAGTCATTTACTTCGTCGTCTTTATAAAAAGCTGTTGCCCCGCAATGAACCCGCATTTGACCCATGAACATTGCAAAAAGCAAACAAACTTTTTACAATCGTAATTCAAGACAATACGAAACATTACAGACAAGTTCAAACGAACAGACATTTTTCTTATTTGCGTAAAACGAGATGATCCAGTTTTTTCATAGCACTATAAAAACAACAACAGTAGGTAGAGTTGTAATTTGTGTTGATTCGTGCGTAAAATTGTGTCATAAAAAGTTCTATTTCTAATTAGTCTCCTTTTTTTAAAGAACTTATCTCAACAGAACTTTAGGCAAACGTAGTTTTTTAGATTGAACCCAAAACAATTTCCGCTCAAGAAGAAAACCATCTCTACATAAGGGCTTAACAAAGATGACCTACTGAAACATTAGCATAACACAAGCTCTGTTTAGCTTGGGGCTGTGTGGATTGTCTAGCATTGTTTATTTATTTACAGTGGACCCCCGGTAATCCGACAAACGTTTTGCAGGGCAGTGTCGAACTATCGAATTTGTCGGATTATAGAGTACTGCCTAAGACTAGAGCCCGGAATTTTTGAAAAGAAGCACGTAATCCGACAAATTCCAAATCAAAATGTTAAGATTCTAGGTATCTGAACTACACATCATACAGCAATGTTTAGAGAACTGTCGAATTTAGTAAATTAAACAACACACTTCTCATTCGTTTGTTTGCCAAAATAATGTTTGTGTACCTACCTAACTACATTCAACAGTGATAGGCATGTCGGATTACAGGGGGCGCCGGATTAGACAGGGGCCGGATTACCGGGTGTCCACTGTATTAACTTATTGTTCATTTCCGCTAACAATACTTTCAAAACGAAATACACAATTAGCTTTTTGAGAGATTCTCGCTAAAAAGTTGGAAGAAGAGCCCAAACCAAAAACCTGCACTGCTGGACACTGCATATCGTCAGGAAGTTCCCCTTTCTCCAACCCAAATCACTGGCTACAGGCCTAGCTTCACCGGTGATCCACCGTTTCGATATATTTTTTAGTGTAGAATATTTTTATAATAATATTATACAATTTTATTGTATTGTATTTTCTATAGTAATAAATGTATTTAAATATGAGATTGTGGTTGAAGAGCAAATTACAACCGGTTATCTCTGGTATCGAAGGCGCATACGGCTACTTCGGGTCACTGCGCCACGCCAGTAAGTACAATTTTCGCTATAGGAAGTTTAACGGACTTTTGAATACAACCAACTATCAGGTACATCCTTCAGAGTTGCAATTGCGGTTACGGAAGCGACTATAAAATACGTTCAATGAACGAATCGAGGGTGCGGCCATTGTACGGATCTATCAAAGAGTCATAAACGAATCGAACATTAATTGAATACCCAAGGCTGAGCCACTGTCAAGAGCAAAGGACGAATGAGTCAAGGTTGGGGTTTTAGACTAGTGTACACATAGACAGGTGCATTTCATTATGGTGCTATAATTTGGAGTCAATCAAAAGCAATATCAATTACGATTATTCCCATAAGACGATTAGGTAGGGTAACTGAATAGATCTAATATATTGTGCGACGCTTACGACTGGTATCGATATGAATCAATTAAGATCTTAAAAGAATAAAAAAAATACAATTGAAACAATTGTGCTGACTGCAGGAAATAAAATCATAATCATTGAAGTTTATCTGTAGAATCATTAAAAAAAATATCGTTTTTGATACCGTTAATGGTAATAGCAAACATTATCACCGAAAACTTTTTGTAACTAGACAATAAATGCTATGTTCCTAATCACACAACATGTAAGATATAGTGGATTATAATACTAAACAAATATGAAGAAAACTAAGTATTTTTTCAATGAAACCAATTTAAGTAATCAACTTAAATGGCAAAAAAAATACAAATAACAGCATGTTTTGGGAGAAATGTGCTGGACTAACAAATAATTTCGGTACTACTACATTTTTGATACATTCTTCATAATCATTATGTAGAAGTTAGAAAATAAATAATATCGTTTAATTATTTATATATAATTAATGAATATAATTAATTAGTAAGCGCAACGGTACCAACTATTTATTTTAAAACTTACTGCTACTATCAGAAAACTAACCAATTTAGAAAAATTATTAGATAACTAGATAGTAATTTAGATAGATGGTGCTGTGTGGATTGTCCAGCATTATTTATTATTTATTTATTTAGTAAGTAAGGTTATTGTATGTACTCATGTAAGTGAACTCTGTTCTTTTTGAGTAAATTAATTTCTTTAAACTGATATCTTAAATTTTAAACTTATTAAACCCAAAGTGCGAGGGCTTATATCTACGCTATATGTAGTTACATAATCCTGTAATATATATTAATAATATAATAATATATAAATAAGAATCATAAGTTGAAAGATCCAGTGTTTTTTTTCCTGTAACTAGACAACAAAATTAAAGTGTCTGTCGGTTCTTAACGAAAATGCTGTGTCGGCACAGAACGATTATTTAGAAATCAAATGAATTATTTATTCCTAATAAGAATATACGCACTGATCGAAGATACTAGTTGTTAGTAGGACGACACTCAACCTTTAATGCAATTCTGAATGCCATATGTAGGAAAAATAATAATTCCCGTGAGGTTACTTATATGCAAATATTCCAGTTGATTTATTTGGATAGCTGACAATTAGTGGTGATACGTACTAACTAATTTTGTTTCATAGGTTATTTACTAACCAAGGCGATGTTGAAAAAAGAAAAAATAATTAATTACTCTAGTTTGCGACTATAAAGAATACAGCAATCACACGCCATTAGTAAATAAGGCAATTCCAAGACTGTTTGATCAAAGGAGACATTTTGCCAGTTTTTATTTTAACCAAAGCCACCTAGCGGCAGATTTGGCTGAGGATCTCAATAGGCGTAATTATGCAGAGCAATGGTCTACAAAATCCAGCTAAGAAACATAAAGGAGTCCAGACGAGTATCTTAAGAATCGAAGCACGCTAGCAATTTCAATTTGAGACTTGTTAAAAAAATCGGTCCCAATGGCTTACTCTGTTTGAGCTGATGCTGGCACGACCCATCCATACGTAATAGTAGGTAATAGAAGGCGTTCAAAATTTCATATGATTTAAGTTATGTTCCGTGACACCAAAAATGATGACTGAAATATTTTTTATATTGCACAAAATGTTGTTTTTCTGTAACTAGACAATAGAACTAAATACTATGTTCCCAATCACACAACACGAAAGATATTGTGGTTTTTAATACTAAATAAACAGGACATTTAATTTTTGTCGTAAAAGAAACAAAATATTTAGGAACCTAGATAAATAGTATTAGAATACAAATAACAGTATGCAATGTATCGGAAGAAAATTAAATATGCTCGACTTACATATTATAATACAATTTTATAGCTTTAATACCTCAGTTATCAAAATCACTTCAACCGTTTGGAAGTCTATAAGTTATATAAATTATTACATAACTACAAAGCAAGACTCGAAAAATATAATCAACTCTCGCAGGTGTATACATGATAGTTGGGTTACCTTGGTATCCCATTTAACTCATAAAATGTAAACCATGCAAACATGTAACCAAAAGGCATTATGGTATTTGCATAGCGACCATTTGTCGCCAATGCTGCCCGGTGACATCTACATTCCTAATTAGAGGCTAATTTTCAGATCACGATGCTCATGAGGCTGTAAGTATTTGCACAAGAGTGTCACAAATGTGTCGTGGAACTTACTTAAGTAGTTTTCCTCGAATGTTGCAGGATTTCCGTAGGTTTACTGAAGGTCTTTCTTAAAATTATTTATGCTACAGAATTTGGCGTATTTAAAAAAGCAAAAATGAGAAACTAGGTGGTTGAAGTCATAACTCAAAAATTATTTGTCGGATCATATGTACCATGGACCCCATGAGAAGCGCTAGCTTTCAATTAAAATGAATCATCAAAATCCTAGATTTCACCTAGAACAAAGCTCTAAAGTCACTTAAAACAAAAAAAAATACAGTCGAATTGAGAACCTTTTCACCTTCCTCCTACCCACTTCCTCTTCTTCTTTCTTCTTGATTGAGTCTCGCTCAAGTCTGTAGCTAACATATTTTTTTATATCTTTCTTATTATCTTTCTCCTTTTTCAGCCTATTAAAAACATGCCAAGTGTCTTTTAGCAAATGGTCGCGTAGATAGGCTATGGTGGTGATTTCCTCTTAGCTCAATTTCAGTCCCGGCGTACAATCTGATCAAAGACAAGCAGTGTGCCCAGAACATAATAAAAGATTTGGAAAAAACTTGTACATGGGCGAGCATAATGCTAGTTGGCATTCTCTACCTGCTAACCTTTGGTGTACTTGGTATGTTGGTCCAATTGAGAACCTCCTCTTTTACAATCGGTTAAAAACTACAATTACATGAACAACAGTTAAATAATTTTTCAATTAATAGATTACATAGTTACACATATAAGTGTCATATTGTACATTCCACCTCGCTTTTCCTCTCGTTTCAACCAATAACAAGTTAAATATAAATTTGTTGCTGATAACAGGGTCGATCGAATTTGAGGAAATTGTCGACTCTACCTACATCGAATAATATTGGCCAGATGTTTCAACGCAAAAACACCATATTTACGTGACTTCTGACTCTATAAATTAAAATTAAATAAGAATTTGTTGCCAAGTTGATAACAGGGTCGATCGAATTTGAGGAAATTGTCGACTCTACCTACATATAATGTTGGTCAGATGTGTCAACGCAAAAATACCATTTTACGTGACTTCTGACCAAATAGCTCTACCACGTCCGTAACATGTGTGAGACTCGCATGACACAGGAAAAGTCCCATACATCAGTCAACCAATCACTCAGCTACCTGTGTATGACTCGGGGACGATTGTCACTACGCTGCTGTTACCGTTTTCCTTATACCTTCCTCAAAACAAGAGACGCATGCTAATATGAATGTTCTTAAACTCGAAATTATATTCACCAGGAAGTTTTTCTTTGAAGTATGTTGGTCAATCCATATAAAGGATGCTTTCATTAGTGTCAACGCATCGAACAGCTTGGCTAGCATGTGAATTTACCATAGAAAGCTTATCCAAAAAGCACCTTATTACTGGTACGACTAGATCCTCGTATTGTTATTAAATAATAAGTCTAAAAAAATTATAATAATTCTGAATCAATCCACACAGCATCATCTCACCCCAAGCTAAGCAGAGCTTGTGGTACTAATGACTGATACAAAAACATATCCACACGCAGGTAACATAAATAAATATTTTTACTATACATAGAAAACACTCAGAACGCCGAAACAAATATTTGCAAAACGTACATCTTATGTTTTTTACGATTAGGTCTTACTCTTTCTTCTGTTTATCTCTCGATATAGGCAATGTAAAGCCATTGACTTACATTATTTTGAAAACACCCTTGAAATGCAATTCTTATAATCATTTCTTATCTTGTTGGTTTCAAGAGTTCGGTCAGCTAAATACTTAGCGATAGTAGAAAGATATTAAATCAATGATTTCATGTTGACGCCACTCGCGTTGGTGAACAAAGGATTTTACCTACAAGTACTATAAATAAACCTTGAAGATCAGATGGAAACACTTATAGTTCTTACATATAATTGAAGACTTGGTCAACAACTAGAAGACTGCTTTCTACTATGAAGAGGGTAAATAGTAAAGTAAAATAAATAAATGATAGGTAATTTCCCTATTCTTGCAGAAGGTTATCGAAATCTTAAAACTAAAGTCAAGCGACGAAAGAAGGGTTGAAGTTAAAGGTTGAGCTCTACCTACACTGTTATTAATATAGAAGTTATACTTACCTAAATAGTAATGTTGCTTTTTGCAAAAACGTACTAACTGCAAATTTCAAGCATTATTAAGGATAACTAAAAAAAAGATCAGATCTTGATCATTTGAAATGGGAAAATAAAGCTTCAAATAAAATAAAAAATCATCAAAATCACATAATCAACAAATAAATATGGCATAACACACAAAGTAAGTAAAGGTTTACCAATATTAATAATTCACTTTTATTTCGATACACATGTTCTACAAAATACATAAAAAAACACGTAACGTACACAATAAAATATACAACTAACTAACATCTTAAGGACTAGATATTCTGATCATCTGATTTCTCGGAAGATCAGTAACATCAACTGAATTATAAGTAAACGATCATAAAGAAGCCTTAAGCTCTTACCATTACGATTCCATTTGCGATAGTAATAAAGGACATATGAATGTTGAGAAGATAGGACATTCTTTGAGAGTCAATAACAATAGGAGATCAATTATAGATAATGTTCTAGTAATTACGGTACATATTACTCCATTTCATGACTGTCGCGTAAACAATTTACAAGCTGGTAAAAGTAAAAAGGTACATTCGTAGCCTTACCTCTAACTTGGGTATGGTTATCTAAACTGAGGCATATAATTATCACTACATAGTATAAAACAAAGTAGCTTTTTCTGTCCCTATGTCCCTTTATCCTTATGTCCCTTATGTACTGTCCCTTATGTGTTTTAATAGAGTGATTCAAGAGGAAGGTTTATACGTATAATAAAACCGTGCGAAGCTGGGGCGGGTCGCTAGTATTATTGTAATATATATTAGTGTGATTTGGAATATAGCTGTGAAAATTAGTATCGATGTTTGATACCTTTTCGCGCTAATATTATAGAACGGAACTTGCTGAAATATTGAAAAGACGTAGTTCCAGGCTTGTAATAAAACATTGATGTTTTTCATAAATTTTCACGGGGGTGTAACTGCGGGGCGCAAATAGTTTTATAATAAAAACTATCATCATTTATTACGATCTGGTGCATTATTATTGAGGGATTACAATGGAATTAAATAATATTATTAAAAAAATCGACATCGTGACTTCAACCCACAACATTTTCTCAGTATGAGAATGCGCTACTAATTGCGCTACGAGGTCTAGTAACCGATGAGTCGAAAATCTTTATGACTTCCTACGGACTCTACCGTTAGCTCCTCCTACAGGGGAAATATTTTGCAGTAAAATTATATTTAGTTTATAGACAAAACTTAGGTGGTTATTAGAAAATATAATACTTATTGAAGTTAATCCATTCCTGTTCAGTTAATTTAACTCTTAATTTTTAAGTTTTTTGTTATTAAAGTGCGAGAGCTCATTTCTAGGTAGGTACTCACTGTAATTTCTATCAAATAAAAAAAAACTTTGAGGAATTATTTAGTATAAACTAGTGACACGCCCCGGCTTCGCACGGTTTTATTATACGCATAAACCTTCCTCTTCAATCACTCTATCTATTTAAAAAAATCGCATTAAAATCTGTTGCATAGTTTTAAAGATTTAAGCGTACAAAGGGACATAAGGATAAAGGGACATAGGGACAGAGAAAGCGACTTTTTTATACTATGTATATAGATACCCTGAGTGGTGCTAAGAAAACCGGCCAAGTGTGAGTCGGACTTGCGCACGTAGGGTTTCGTATTTACGTTCCATTAACTATGATAACGATAAAAAAATTATGTCTATTATATGCCCTTTAAATATATATTTTATATGATTCAGATTTTTTAGTATATGGTGTTACACCGTCGACAAAAATACATCACCTGTGAAAATTTCAACCGTATTATCATCACGGGTCATGATGACGGACAGCAGAGTCTTAAAGTCAATAGGATCTTGTTCCAACCCTTGGGTACGGAACCCTAAAAACCTTTGTACTACGTCAGGAAGCTCCTAGATAGTTAATGTGTGAGCATGAGCATCAAATCGACATTAATGTCATAAATACGATGGTGACCTCCGTTAGTACTTGATTTACCTCATTGTTTTGCATCTACACATTTGCCAACACATCTCTATTGTATCCTTACGGAAGAACGGCGCCTAATAGAGGTCATGACATGATATACCTATCACGGTAGCAGTGGCGAGGGGAGTTAAAAAAAACTTAACTTGCAGCTTCATGCGATTTTTCTAAAGTATGTATGAATGAAGCTCGTTGAAGCCATAAGCCGATGAATACCGGCTTTATTGAAGTCACGCTCGCCGTGTGCTATACGAATATATAAATATAGATAGGTAGGTATATAAAACTGGACCCCAAGCTGGACCGATTGAAAAAGCCAGTATAAAAGTATTTAATCCAGGCCTGAAGCGGCAATTAACTGAAGTCAAAAAATACGAAAGACAAGGCAGTATGGCTGTATGGCTTTCGCCTGTTCTAGATACATACTGGACTAACAAATTTAAAAACATAATTTGAGGCATTCCAATTCATTTGTTTTCTCATGTTTTTAATTATATTTCCTTGTATTCGTCATGAACTTATTACTTTATAAAGTAACTTATTTAGTCCCTCGAACTATTGGCGCCCTCGCTACTCGTCTCGGGACTAAATAAGTTACTTTCAACCCTTGGGTAACAATGTACTATTGTAATTAACTGAATTTTCGCGATATGAAAATTTTAATGGGTCTCTAACTCTTGGTACATGTTAGTGATACATGATACATGTTTAGAGTATAACTCTAAAGTGTATCGAACTCAGATTTAACCCTGTATAGCTAAACTGTGCAAGTGGGCGTTAGGGCACAGATTGGTTAGGGGACATGCGCCAGGATTAATGTAATAATTATAAGTTACATTGACAGTCATTGGGTTCATTAGAGTCCAAGCAGACTAAGTTGAGGATATAATGTCGCTATATAAACTGTCGTCACGTACCATCAATGGCGGCTTGTATACGATTCATAAATTATTGTGATGGTGGCTATGAGATCATTAGAGACAGTTAGGCACAGACAAATGTACCTAATAGGGAGCTACGAAATTATTAAAATGAAAAAGATATTTTCACTTACTTTATAATAGTACTAGCAACCCGACCGGCTTCGCACGGTTTTATTATACGTATAAACCTTTCTCTTGAATCACTCATTCTATATAACTTTTAAAGCTATCATGGTTTTAACACTAAAGTCATTGAATACGGGATATTTACCATGATTTGTTTTCTTTTGAGTTTTCCGATATTTCGGCACCTTTTCAAGCGCCATGATCACGAAAGAACTGTCACTGCGAGTGAGTTTTTATTGGCAGATATATCGATCTACCCTCATTTTTCGCCTTTTGCTACGAACGTTACCACTACCACTAGTACTACTACTACTTCACTCAATCTATTAAAATAACCGTATCAAAATTCTTTGCGTAGTTTTAAAGATTTAAGCAAGCATACAAATAATAGGAACAGAGAAAGCGACTTTGTTTTATAATATGTAGTGATAGTGATGTTTTTTTTAGTTAAAACTTGAGATAGTCAAATAGGTCTTAAACATTACTGTAAGCACATAATAATTGGGTCATTCGTCAACTCACACCAAAAATCTTGTCCCAACTGGTGTGAGTTGGCGAATCGTAAAAAAATATTATTTTCGTTCTGAAACTCACACCAATTTTACTTTGGATGAATTTAAGTACAGTCAACAGAAAAAATGTTAGTAAAATAATACACAAAATGCATACCTACTTATTTATACATTTTTATTTGGCTATTAATCAAAACTACACTTGTAATATTAAATAATGGTATTCACATAATAATTTTAATGTCAACAATCAAATAAACTCTTTTACAACAAAATCAGTCAAAACATTTAGTGTGAATAACTATAATAATAATTAACATTTACAATAAAATCAGTCTTAACAGAACACACATTTTAAACACAACAAAATTATAATGTACGAAGAATACAGAGTACAAGGTACATGTACGGAGTTCAATGTGTGGTATATTACGTGGAACCTTTTTATCAGTCACATTCCTATTAATAAATTATTTTTCGAGTGGACATCCAATATCATTTATTATTAATCTGGATTTTGAATATCAGTTATGCAGGTACAACAGTAGTGAAAATCAAAGTAATCTTTTAAAAAAATATAATTCTGAATACTAGTATTAGCAATACTAGTAAGTACCCACCTGTCCCACTTGTTACCTCTACCATCACTCTACATATATGAAGTATACATGTTTGTAAGAAATAATATTAACCTATTTAAAAAAGCTTGTGACAAACACCCTAGACAATGTAGAGACCCAAATAGACTTATTTTGAAGGATACCCCGCATTCAGCGAAAATCATGAATAGTTGTTTGACTCTATGTGTAAGAATATATAATAAGATACCAAATGAAATTAAATTGTCTAATAATTATTTATTTAAGGTAAAATTGGTTAGGTGGCTTAATGATATGAATTTTTATAATGTTAATGATTTTTTAAATGCTAAATCCTAGGTATGTCATTAGGTATAGTTATAATTATTATTGCATGCTAGCATATAGTGAGACATGAGTGCATTATTAAGTTATACTTACCACCTTTATACCATGTTTGACGCAATAAATATCTTTGAATCTTTGAACCCATTTCCATTGTTTTGAGAGTCGTAATAATATGTCAAAATAGATAAGATCAAAAGAAAAGGCGTCAGTTAATCCTTTGAATTTACCTTACATTGTTTTAAAGTATGTTGTTTCCTACCTTTTTAAAGCCACATCTATTGTATAATTTGAACCAAGGGATTATACTTATCAGTTAAGTAAAAGGGTTATAAATCTTACGACTGACATGCGGTAGTGGTCTGTTTTTATTTGTAACTTATGGGTCTCTTAAAAACAAGGAAGTTTACAAACGATGGCGGTAATAGAGCAATGGTACGTGTCCATCCAAAGGTTGCCTGGAAGAAATCGCTCTTAGCGATAAGGCCGCCTATTGTACAACTGTTTTGTATTAGTCTTTTTATTGTTCCTATTTATTTTTACTGTGGTGTACAATAAAGAGTATTTGTATTGTATTGTATAGTAATTATTTGATACTAGAGTCCGCTTTTTTCGGTGACTGTACTTTAAGCATAATTTCAATGGAAACAAAGGGTGGTGTGAGTTGCAGAACGAAAATAGTATTATTTTACGATTCGCCAACTCACACCAGTTGGTACAAGATTTTTGGTGCGAGTTGACGAATGACCCTAATAATTATGAACAAGTTTAAATTTTATACTACTACTATACAAATTGAAATAAAAAATAATGCTGGACAAACCACACATTTAGGAATTATAGACCTGAGCAGAGTAGAGCATAAAATAAGGGTCCTAAAAATACTATTCAAATTTGTTTTTATTCATTTTGCAAACAGCTAGAAAAGTACCTCGCAAAACTCTTTGTTTTTTTTGTAAAATCTTTGGATCTACGACAACAGACCATTTTTCATTCAGATGATGAAAAAGCAATGAAAGATTTACATCTGTTCGTTTCTTTAAACACGTGCTGTTTAATTATTCTCAAAATTCTAATTTCATACATCATTCTGTGCCTTTGGCGTTCATTTTTCCATTCGGCGTTTACCCGAATCCTTACCACGCGAAAGTTTGTATCCATGTATTATATAGATGTAAGAATGTATGGATATTTAAAGTACATAACGGATCGGGGTGAAATTTAGAATAGACGTAGTTCTAGCCCTGGAATAACACATAGGTTTTTCATCCCATAAATCAGTTTCAGTTTGATCTGTTAGGTAGTTTTGTCTTGAAGAAATAAGAAACGAATAAATCAATCAAAATTCGCATTTAAATAGTGAGTTTTTTATAGAATAGAATAGAATATTTTTTATGGGTACAGAATTACACAGAAACACTTTATAAAATTAGGCTAAACTTATACTAAAATGGGAAGAGTAAATCTGTAACAAAATGGCTCTGCCTCAGCATGAGTTGGTCTCTAGCAAGCTAGCAAACCAACGCTGGTCTTCCGTCACAGCCACATGTTGGCAATCTATTAACGCTTTCAATTAAATCCCGATTTGTTCATATAATTTTAATTTATAAATGTACCTTCGAGCATTACTTACCTGAGAAATCATGCATATAAAAATATTGACATAAAATTTTTTAGGTTGCAGAAATAATAATAAATGTATTAGGTACTTAATAAAAATTAGAATTTATATATGGAATAATAATCATTCATTACGGGTACCTACCCGTGTTATACTTATCTAATTTAATGTGTTCTTTTGTAAATAAGAGGTATGTTTTTTCGCTACTAGCTTAAAATCTAGGAACCGCACATAAAAGCTATTTGAAAAATTATATTTGACTTTTATCATTTTTAAACAAAAACCAAAAATTCTATAAGCTCTCTTTTTTAACTATATGTATTTTGTGTAACTTTTGACATTTGCTTCTTTAGTTTCGTTATGTTACCTCGCGTGATCGCCAATCGATACTATAAGTTCCTAGATCTGTATAACCAAGGCACGTGCTTGTGAAATACTTCTTGAATAAGAACAGTAAAAGTTACTATGTAGGTATATATATCTTTTCAGAATAGTTCCCACAAGTTGCAATCGAAGGTCTCAACGACTAGTGAGACAGACGCATTGAAACTCCTGTTTTTTTTATCGAGAGTTAACAATAGAATGACACACAGCATTAATTGTTTGGCGTCATGAGCGGGTCTATTTCAGCGACAGATAAACTGGCTATCAATCAACTATTGAATGTATGGAAACTCTAACTGTTTCAGAGTGTCCATACATCCAGTGCTTGCAGATGCAGCTAAAATTGATCATACCCGGAAATAACAAAAACCTGCAGGACAAAGTACTAAAAGGTTGTTGTTTAGTTCTTAAACACGTAAAAAAGATTATTTATCCCAGATAGACTTTATGTTATTCCTATATTTTGCATTTGAATATGTTTCGTCACAATGTTTATAAGTGCAAGAATTTATAATAATAATAAATAAAGTTCAGCCACAACGGCAAAAACTAATATCTTAATAATATATCGGTTTTAGAAATGATGTCGTTATTGGAATTTCCATATTATAAAAGTAGAGTCTGAAAAATTGGGAAAGATTTTTTTTCTTATTCTTCAAAAATACAAATACACAACGAAAACATATATTATTGTAAGTACCTACTATAAACTAATACGTGTAGAGGTATAATACATTCTTCAATAGGGGGTTAAGTTCTAGCGATTAACAAAACCTGTAAAATGATGAGCGAAGAATTTCGTCCATAATGCTAAGAGGAAATATAGTTTAGGCTAAAGTTTGTAACCTAAGAATTTAAATGTCCTTTAAGCTTCGGACGGACGGAGGGTTAAATTATAACAAAGGACGCCTTTTTCACGAATACAAAATCGTCACCAATTCAAAAGCATTTAGCACATTAACGAACCTTGGAATCTGTCACATCTCTCGTGAGAAATCAATTATGATATCAATTAGAATTGAAAACCGAATACTTCGAGAGCTTGTGAATAGTGATAACTGATAAGTTATCAGAATGAGATCCAAGGTTTTGATTTGTATTCGTATAGAATTGATTGAATTGACGTTATTCAATTGATCCTGATGCATAAGCTAATAGTTATTGGATCAGAGTTTACAGGCCGTTTCAAGGTTTCTGTCGATTATCTTTTTATTATAATCGAAATTACGTTTATTCTTAACTAGTGACCCGCCCCAACTTCGCACGGTTTTATTATACGTATAAACCTTCCTCTTGAATCACTCTTTATATTAATAAAAAAACCGCGTCAAAATCCGTTGCGTAGTTTTAAAGATTTAAGCATACATAGGGATATAGGGACAGAGAAAGCGACTTTGTTTTATACTATGTAGTAGTGTGCGTGGCCAGTTCCAAACGAAAATAATATTATAGTAGCTATACTTTTTTTAACATTATCTTTTTATGAAATAGCCCATTATGCTTAAGGATTCTTAATGTAGAATATAGTTATGAAAGGAACTTTTAAAATTTCTTTCTTTGCTCCATGTCGATCACCATGTCAATTTAGCCTTAATCAGAATCAAAACAATAGTCTCTAATTATTTTGGAAATGTCCATTATACTTACTAGGTACAGTTTTGTCAACTTTTGCTAACTTAGCTATCTAGCAAGATTTAGCATTGCCTTAGGGTTGAAAAAACTTGTACTGATGTTATTTTCTCAATAAATAAATACCTACCTATATAAACTTCTCCAGTTCCTATTTACCTAGTATTGTTTTAGATTTCTTAGGTTTTTGAAATTACTTTTCACCAGCCTTAACAGACTGTTTTACTTGTTTTTCTTTAATTAATCACCAAATCCCTTGTCAACCTCATTCCTACAGAAATGACTTTTGTCAAGAGTTTCGATGATTGATTGGAACAACCGGTTTTAAACTGTATGTATAAAAATTGCTTAGAAAGCATCTTCTACAATAGTTAATGAAGGTTTAACGCATCACCAGAAAAAAGAAAAAACACTGAAGAAGTATTGTTTATTGAGATCTTCCATAGTCTTCCTACTATACTATCCAAGTCAATAATGATTTTTACTCTTAAAATAACTCTATATCATTTTATCCCCAATAGACCTAGATTACTTACAGTAAACTGCGCTAAGCAAGCATGTTTACATACGTAAGTGGGTCGATAGCATATATCGAGTGCATAAATGAGTGTCTACATTGAAAAATGCATTTTATTCACTTATCTATTTGATAGGCTACCAGTGTTCATGATTAGGTTTATTTCATACGAGCACCTACATATAACAACTAGCGACCCGCCCCGGCTTCGCACGGTTTTATTATACGTAAAAGCTTCTTGAATCACTATTAAAAAAACCGCATCAAAATCCGTTGCGTAGTTTTAAAGATTTAAGCAGTCAAAGGGACATAGGGAAATGGGGACAGAAAAAGCGACTTTGTTTTATACTATGTAGTGAAGTAAAAGAAATAAATCAAAACTAGTACTGTATTACTATTGTAATGGCTTTACTTAAGACGGTTGCAAACAGTGTAGAGCAAACTCATATTAATACCAGTCGTCGCGTCCCTAAGAGGCTAGCTGCTTTACCACACTGTGCCAATGGCAATGGTGATACTCTGCCCCAGATACTCATCAGATCTTAGACGATCAGATAATTTTTAAAAACACAGAGATCCACGGACCTAGGGTTATTTACTATTACCTAGATAATATTGCTTGAACTTCTAGGTGCTTTTTCCACCTGGTAGGTATACGACTTCTGTAGTTCGGAAAAGGTAACCCCTTAAGACCCCGATCCCGCATAGACCCGTTCTAGAGAGCCCTGATTCATAATTATCTTGACTTTACCGACTAAAAATCAATCTTGCTTAAAAGTACTTTCAGCTAAATTTTTAACCCGTTTTGAACTTTAGGATGCTTTTGCCTTTCGCCTGACAACTTGCACAGATCCTTTGATTTACGCCAGTTCAATGTGAAGATTTTATTTTTAAAATTACTATGAAAAACTGAGGAGCTTCTAGTCTATTGTAGGGCTGAATGTAAGTTTTTTAATGAAAACCTCATCGATTTCTCGAGCTTTGACACTAAAGAACATAAAACATTGCAAAAAAAAAAACAGAAGAGAGCGCTTTTTTACGTGGCCGCCAATTATGATAATGCTATTATATAAATAAAGGATCACGGGATAATCACATTAAAAAAATCCCAAAATAGGGATAAGTCTCGGAAAACCTAAAAACAATGTAAAATTTCCGCCGGTCAAATTGTTTTACTCACTATTGTTTGCCCTTGGCCATACTGAAATACATTGCTACTTTAGCTTTTTAAGTACTGTATGATTTTTAGATAATTAAAATTTGATTGACATTTAAAAATTAATTTAAAATTATTATTACTATCCTCTCCTCAAGGATCCTATTATTTCTCCGCATCGATGGAATTTATAATCTATTTTTACAACGTGGATTGCAATCTAGTTTTTATGTTGTAGGTGAGTTTCTATTGCATTGTTTTATAGTAAAAGAACGTCATTTTAACCACGCGAGTTAACATTAGAATTGTAAAAGAGCGGGATTATAAGGTCAAGTGTTGTTTATAAACATTACTTACTTTGGATTTCAAGTCTTTCTAGTTTGTCTTCCGCTCTTTGCTGCACCTCCAGCGGACTCTCGATATGGTAGAATATACTCGCACCAACCAATAAATACATTATATGCAGTGCCAACATACACGCCAGTTGCTTTTTGGACATCATCTTGATTGATTATTATTTTAATTTTTTTTTTAAACACAGTCTTTTTTTTAACACAAATGTCACAAAATCACAGTGAAATCCATATCGTCCACTTTTGTCCCATAGTCCCCAGTACGGCTATCGACTGGGTTAAGATCGAACTGAAGTGGTGACCAAATAGGCTCTTATTTTTGTACCACATGTTATATCCTCTTCATTGAAGATGACGTTGGAACTCACGTTCGGTTCTATGAGACGATCCGATGGAATGATAGGCGGCGCGCGCGCTGCCCTCGCTTCGTCCTTTTTTATCCGCGAACTAAATATTAGTGACGATTCAACTAGTAAGGATAAAACAGTTTAACGTGTAAACTGACGCAGTCTAATGTTGAGAGGAAAGATTTTACAAGGGGGATTAGCGTGGATTTCGCGTTTGATAATGGCCTGGAGATAGCGTTACATCATTTGGCTCTGATAGTACTGTCTTCGAGTACAAGGACCAATATTTGGGTACGTATTTCGTATCTGTAGCTGTTTATAGACCAGATTAAGACCAAATAACATTTTTTGACTCAACTACGAAGGTAAAAACATAGAGGTTGTTCAGTTAAAAAACAAACTTATGTTAAGATCGACTTTTGTTAAAAAAAAACAATCCATTTAGGTAGGTATATTTTAAAATGATATCAGTGGAAACAATATTTTAATGTATTAATATATGAAAGGTTTTAAAATTTTAAAATAAGTATTGAATCTGCGTTGTATCTATTTAATGTTATGAAAAGAACTCGGAATACCCTGAACCTACCAAACGGAAAAACATTTTACAAGGGCACAAACTTTTTACTAAAGAAATATATTACCTACTACCAGGGATTAAATGTATTCAATTTTACTTTCCGTTTGTTATTTTATTATGAGTTATGCTTATAAATCCGGATTGAAACTTTTAGACCTCCAACACGATAGACCGATGACATTATACCTCTAGAAGTTACAGGGAATTGTTAGATGGAGGCAACGCAGGATCGCTATTCGTAGCGTCGTTTGAGGTAGGCCTATGTCCAGCTGTGGACATAGGTATATGAGCTGATGATGATGACATACTGTAAGAACGCATAACATCAACAGTTTAAAGGTATTAGTCCAGCGTTGGACATAAGCTTCCCTTAATAAACGCATAATCAAACAATTCACGGGTGATTCTCGTAAAATGTATTTAATTTCATTACCATGACCATGACAGTGTGTAATCCTAATAAAAATAATAATTTAGCAAATAAATACGAGAAATTCCTTTGTAAAACACTCGGTAGATTGTAAAACGGCGACATGAGTCGTTTACGAGTGGGATATAAAATGGTGATAGTGTAGACGTCAATGTTTTCATTTTCAGTTTTTACAGCTTCAAGTACAATTGTTACTGACTACAAGTTTATATACAGACAAAACATACATCTACAGATATATAAGTGATTTATAAACTACTAGTGACCCGCACCGGACGTAGGTATAAACCTTCCTCTTAAATCACTCCATCTATTAAAAAACCGCATCAAAATCCGTTGCGTAGTTTTAAAGATTTAAGCATACATAGGGATATATGGTCATAGGGACAGAGAAAGCGACTTATTTTGTATGCCTGAAGAGATAAAGCTATTGATATCAGAGATAAAATTCTGATTTCTAAGATACTTCAATTTATAAGAGCCACATTTTTTTTACTTATAATTATAATAATATATAACGTGTTTAACTATTTACTTTGCAGTTTATTTATACCGAGTTTTGAGTGAATCAAACCTGACTAAAACATTTTCCAGACAAACTTTACCACCCTATTTTACCCCCTCAGAGGTTAAAATTCCCAAATTTTAATATCCTATGTGTTATTCTAGGTCCTAAACTATCTACGAATCAAATTTCATTTTAATAACTTAAGTAGTTAAGTACGGAGATTACTTATAACAAACATTCACACAGACTTTTATTATAATAGTAAGTATAATAGTACCTAGTCTCCCATCAACATAGTATAAAACAAAGTTGCTTTTTCTGTCCCTATTTCCCTATGTCCCTTTGACTACTTAAATCTTTAAAACTCCGCAACGGATTTTGATGCGGTTTTTTTTAATTGATTCAAGAGGAAGGTTTATACGTATAATAAAACCGTGCGAAGCCGGGGCGGGTCTCTAGTTTATTATAATAGTAAGTATAATAGTAGTCTCCCATTTATTTTAATAGATGAACTGGCTGATTCTTACCCCTAAGTAGAAACATATTAGGACTTCGTGCTACGGTGCTACGACGCGCCGCGTAGCATACAAAAGACTTAAACGCGACCCCACTTTCCTTACTACACATTAGGACTCGGACGAGTTGTACCCCAATCTAAAACTGAAGAGGACATCTCGTCTTCGGACAAGTTTTCATTCGGACGTGATGTACCCTAACCCAATAAAATTCCTCGTAGATTCGAAACTACCAAAACCTGTTGAGCTTTTCAGAATAATAAATAAAATTCTAGTCAAATGATAAAAGTAGGTAAAAATATGTTGAATTCATATCCCTCCGTATCGGAATACAATAATATAAGTTAAAGGAAAGAAATGCAAATTGTAGAAAGAAGAACTCATTTACCTACTCGTACCTACTTCAATGGCTGAGCGACTCGAAGTGTAAAGAATAGTCGCCATTTTTCCCAGTCTTGTGCATTTTCCCGCTAGCTTTACGCTTATAGGTAGCTCACGCATAATCTTCTACTAAAAGGAGTTTTTGAAAGAGAATTCATTCATTCATTCATTCAGTCTTTTCCAGCGGTACCATGTGACCCACCCACAGGTTAGCGATCGACTACGGGCATCTAAGACAGGCGTGTAGATCTTCTTTGATCCTCTCTACCTTCTACGTTTTCGTCTTTATTCCGTCTGAAAGAAAGACGAAAACACAATTTATTTCGTACTTTATAGATTTTATTTTATTGACAAAAACTAGTAGATTATGTAAGAAAAGCTCTACTATAGTTTTTGTGAGGACCAAAGGTAAGAACTTACCTTGTATTGTAAAAGCTAAAAATGTAGGTAGGCAATGAAGATGAGACATAAAACTTTTGGTTTTCATAAAGTCAATAAATATTTCTTATGGGTCGTTTTTTCGTATGCCAAAATCTAAGTTATATTGTTAAGCTTGGGATTATCTTAAGGAAACTACTAATTTATTTATTAATTCAATGAACTTAATGGTTTGTTTGTACGTACGTGCGTGCATGTATTAACCTGAGATTGAGCAAAACGCATAAACTTTTCGATGAGCCTCCGGTTTTTTCTCGCTTTAAATATATTTACATAATGGTAGATATTTTCAAATCAATTGATTTATTAAAACCATGTTGTTCTTATGGTCTGTAATGCGGGAACGTCAAAATTGTATGTAGTACTTAGTATTTAATCTCTCACAAGTGATCTACGTAGGTATGTCTACTTACCTAAGTGCTGAAAAACTAATACTACCTACAAAGGTTAGGTAGGTACCACGGCCATTGACAGATTTTTGCAACCATGGACCCATGGGTAGCTAGAGCAAAACAATTTCTTCGTATCTCAGCTTTTCCTCCAACTCCTAACAAGGTAAAGGTTTCGCTTCTATACCTAAGTACCTACATAAAAGATATTTCCTATACATTTTAAATTTCTAACTTATCAAGAGTCCTATAAGGTTTAAAGAAAATAAAGCAGTTTGAGTTTGCTACGCGACTGAATATTGATAAAAATAGTTAGTAGGTAGGTACCTAACCCTAACTTTAAAACAAATAAACACTTTTTGGATCGCTAACTATCTTTCATTTATGGTTGTAATTCTACGTTTCCATTTGCGAGCCCGACACTAAGTCTAGTAGGTACCTACCTACCTATCAAGACCTACCACCATCGGGATAATCCGTTTCTTGTGACGGCAAGTCGGCAAACCTCTAGACATGATGATCCACTTCCTCGTGATAATCTCGTGTAAGTACAATTGCATCCAATAAATCTTGCGTACACAACCATTACAACCCTCTACCTAGTCGCCAAGAGAGAGATAAGGCGCAATTACACCGTAAGCGGGGCGTGAGCGGTAACAGATTAACTTCGCAATGCTACCGCGTGGTTGATGTTTTCAGGAATTACTAGGCACGTAACAAAGCTACGCAGCGCCTGCATCGCGTACCTTGACGCTTTTGCTACGCCCCGCGTAGAAGGTCTACGCTACTGTTAGGTACTTAGCGTAGCTGGTCTACGCTACCGATGAGGTGTAGAGCAGCGTAGGCGTACTGCTGCTTTCTTTACTTTGACTTGAGATACATTTCATGCAAGCATGTAGATTGCTATAAGCTTATAGAAAAAAATTCAGGAAACTGCTGCCCATCTCCTTTATTATTTTTGCAGCGACGAGGAAAATAATAAAGCAGACTAAAGGAACCTAACAGAGAAAAGGCAGCCGTTTTCTAACTCCTAACCGTGTAACAATTCCAAATTACACTCCGTCTACAAAGAAAGAGTGGTGATTATGGCAAAAATCCATTAGGTATTTAGTGGAGACATGTTCTGCAGTGAACGTGTACGCAACATCTCATATTAACTTTAAGGTCACTGAAAGCGCAGCAGTTTCAGTAAATACCTACAATCCTGCATAGAGAAAGAGAGAGAGAGTGAAGTAGCCTTACCCGTGCTATTGTTGTCTCGTCGACTTTTTCCCGCTCACGCCCACGGTGTGCAAGATGGTGACGTACTTTCACAATACAATCTCCTAAGCCGGGAATTACTAGGATTACCCGTGTTTGCGACGTGACAGTGACGGCGTTTGACCGGCATTTCAAGGTTAACTCGGGGAATTATGGTTTTAGTGGTCAGTTGAAGGAAACTACGTTATGTTTTGGTTCTTATAGGTAAAGTAATATACATTATTTAAGACTATTCTTTTTTAAGATTTTTGTATCTAAAGGTTTTCCTTTACACTACTGCAGTGTTTTGCGCCATTGCAAAACTGACGAAAAGCGAGACTAAATTCAAGTTTTTATGACTCGTTCGTACCTAGCTGCTTTCCAAACCCCTTCCTTGGCTATTACAAGTAGAAGACTCACCGCGGGAAATACATGTGGTTGGAATTTTTATATGAAGTTTATCTAAATAGGCATTACTTTACCTATTACGTAGATAGATACCTACATACGGTAGGTGGGTTGTATCTAACTAGGTACCTGACGCGTGGTAAATAAGTTGGAATGAAAAGAAATGAACCTATGACTCCTCCATGATGCTTACCTATTTATTGCCTTGTGGTTTGCGTTGGAATTTTGGCTCTTATGTAGGCATTTAATAACTGTAACAAGGTTTTTTTTTATTTTCCTTTCCTGTCCACTAAAGCCAAGGCAACGTTTTATTGAGGCAATACAAGGATGAATTCTGGTTATTGACAAGATTATCCTTAGGCTAAGTTTACTTACTAGGCAAGCAAGATTATAATTATACTACACCCAGGTTTTGGAAAACCTCGAATAACGAACAGATAGGTTTTACCAAAGATGTTCGAAACGTAGTAGTGGGATCTTTGGGTTTGATAAAACTTACTGACAAAAATTTTGAACGAAGGCGCCCCGCGCCATATTGGAATACCTCCAAGTAATGACCTACGGAGCTGAGACGTGGACTGGACACTCACGGTAGGGCTGGTCCACCAGTTCAAAGTCGCTCAGCGAGCTATGGAAAGAGATAAACTCTGACTTTCCCTGAAGGATAGGATTCGTAATGAATATCAGACAAACATGCAAGGAGTAGGTATGTACCTACAATTTTAAAAATCAACCAGCTGCAATTAACTGCTTCTTACCATGAAAGTCTTGGTTCTATGGAAAATTCTCAAATCTATTATGTAGTATTTTAAGAATATAGACAAACAACCAGGCTTGTTAGTGGTCAGATTGGTTACATGTACCTATTGGTGTTTTTCTTATAATAGAACAGTGCATACGACAGCAAATAATAATAAAATAATAATAATAAAATCATTTATGTCAGGCATCATAAAAATAGTCAAGATGGTAAATACTAATTCTAAGGCCCATATAAATAAATACCTTAGTCATACATAAAAAATATCATAACTAAATATAAAGTAGATACACTGCCGCGACGTGTATTTTTTTTTAGCAAAGTATACACCGTATGAATAAGTGTTTGGTAAACTATGTCATATCATATACCAAGTACTAAACATTGTACGTGGAGTAGGTCCTGTTAATAATATTAATTTCATAATATGAAATTAATATTATTAACAGGACCTACTTAAGCTCTATAACATATTATGTTATAGAGCTTAAGTATAGGTTACAAAAATCCCAAGAAGATGCTAGAAATAATTTGATTAAAACAAAAATTAATAGAAAGTTAAATATGATTTATCTATCAATTCAATAAATTATAAGATAGGAGATTTAGTATTAATTAAAAGGGAAGATAGAGATAGGTAGGTAAAATGGATAGAAAATTACAATCAACGAATAGAAAAAATTACAACTAGTATATAGAATTGAAACCATTGAGCTAACTGCAGACGGTTGCAAACAGTCTAAAGGTAGCTCAATTGATCCATGTCAATACCAGTCGGAAGCATCCCCAATACACTGGCTGCATTACCATAGACCAAGATGCAAATGTCAAAATATTAGTCACGGGAAAAGAAAAAACTGTAGTTACACAAAAATAGGTCAAAACCATTTAATTACTTAATAATATAGTACATACACAAAATACAAACAAAAAAAATCACAAAAACACATTCACATTCCTTGTTCTTTGTCGATGTCAAACTGTCTCCAAGTGATGTGCCAGAATAGGCGGCTCGGATGCAAATCCCACTCAATGTAGAAGGCCTCAGGAGACTACTGAACGAGTAGCTACACAGGTGCTCCTCGAGGTCGGGGGCCGGACTAACGGGACACAGTATAGCATGCCCCTACGGCGCGTCAAAGCACGCCACGTAGTATCGTACGATGTCCAGGTTTGATTGGCTTACAGATATACTTCATACATTTAGTCACGCTAGCAGAGAAGAATAAAAAGTTAAAAACACACTCACATTCACTCAGATTCGAATTATTATTATCATACTGCATTCATAAAATTTGCATCCGAACCATTCAATCCGTTATAAATAGACAACTGGGCAGAAGTAAAGATGAAGCAAAAGCGTCGCTTTAAAATTAAACAGATGTATGATATTTTTTAAAGCAGTTCTCCACACACAACGGCACTTTGCAAGACTCGCACATAAATGTAGTCCTTTGCATCTTCCGCCCTTCCCGGAGGCAAACGACGCATTTTTGCCGGCTCAGACGATTTCTGGCCTTATCGCAATCGGCTTGCGGTAGATGAACAGGCCAATGTGTGTGTTGAACGATATGAGGAAAAGCTGCAGTTCTACGATGAGTTGATTCGGCTCTACGGCTCTTTGGTACTAGCGAATGGTGATGAGTAAGAATCGCATGCACTAATTCTAAGCGGAATTTAAGGTTGTCCTGTCGCATCTTCAGGGAAGATTCCAACAGGACACGTGAGTTATGAATGGAACAATTGAGCAGACGCTTGAAAAGCTTGAGATACCATTTCGCACCTCGCTTCCGCTCTAGCAGGTACGGTTCGAGCATTTGATCTTTGAGATCAACACCGCCCATCGACCGATTGTAGTCGAGGATCGACTGTGGCTTGAATAGTTCTGGACGTGATGTTGGGCAAGAGGATACCCTGGGTAAGGCAGTAGCTGACCCATGACATGTAGATATCATGGTTATCCTCTTTTTGTCCATCCAGGACAAGACACAGACGTCCCCGGAATGCCTTGCCATTAGCTGGCCCTGCTGAAGCGGAGCGTTCGTTACTAATCTGGGAACGTCTACACGAGACGCACGTAGGGTACCAACACAGTCGGTACCGCAACGTTTAAGATAGCGAGCGAGATAAGGAGAATTGAACCAGTTGTCCATAAATAATCGGTGACCTTTATTAAGTAAGGGTCGAATCAACTTAAGAACTACGGCGGTGCTTTTTGAGAGTTCTGGTCCAATTGAGCTCTCTTTTCCCGTGTAAACCAGGAAAGACCAGAGGTATCCCGTCGCACTCTCACATAGTTCGTAAGTTTTAATCCCGAACTTTGCAGCCTTCGACCGAATGTACTGTTTCATACTTAGCCTACCTTTCCAGAGCGTTAAACTTTCATCAATGCAAATGTCTTTTGATAAGATATAATTAGATTGAAATTTATTATTAAGGTGATCAATAATGGGCTTCAAACAGTGCAATCGATCGGAGCTAGCGGCTCGATTGATGGTTGGGCTCGCATTTGTGTCGGGACTGGTATCCACAAAAAGGAGAGCCCTGTTGAGATTGGTGTACCTCTTCAACGTTGTTATGCGGGAAAAGACTTCCGTTTTCAACAACGAGTTATTTGAAAAATAACTGCAAATTGTTGGCATACGGATTATACCGGTCATCATCCAGAACGCAAAGAGGCATAAAATCTCATCAGCATTCGTAGGATACCAATCTGACTGGAAGGAGGCCGACGAAATTCGGCTAGCATAACGGTTGGTTTCCTCAACGATAGTCTGCAAGATGCGATCGTCCCAGAAGGAACGAAAAGCATCGTACGGATTAGAGTATGACGAAACCGAGCCGGTACGCTTAGGAATAAAAGTCTCTTCGACACTTCGAAAAGTCTCCATTGGTGACCATTCGAAATGGAGATCCTCACCTACCAGTAGTGCATTATCCCTTCCATCAATCGCGTCCTCAAATACGTCATCATTCTCACTCTCGCTATTTTCCTCTTCATTTAAATGTTTTTCACGGTTTGTTCGTCTTTCCAACTCCTCCACTCTCGCCTGTCGCCTCCTTATTACATCCCTCGCCATTTCACGCAGCTGGAGAGGAACATCGTCGTCAGTTGTCCAAATCTCTTGGAGGGGCTGGCCTGGCTGCCAACCAGATGCCTGGCGACGACGTCCCCCCCTGCGACCTAGACTCGATTGCCCACGGCTCGCACGCCCTCCTCGTCCACCCCGCCCTCTCCCACATCGCACTCTCCCTCTAACACTACTTCCACGACTGGACCCATTCATTTCGTCATCTATTGCACCCCTCTCACCAATTAAACCCGTACTTTCGCTCAAACGTTCAATATTCCCATACAGGGCATGCGAGTCCGGGGCATAAAAATCCTTAAAATCCAGTGGGTCACCCGCTTCGTCGTTGACACATAGGATGCCAGCTCTGAAATAAATGAACAGTCTTTTAGTATGTGCATTCATCATATCTTGACAGATTTCACATCGTATTTACAGATAAAAAATATGACTTACGGGTCAAACGAAGCGAGCGACGAGTAGTGGGATTTCAGACGGGCTCCAGGGGATTGGCAAAAATATCTGAAATAAATGCACCTTCATTAGTACGTGTAGTCATCATAATTTCTTAACCAAACTTTAGAAAATAAGTATTATACTTACTGTTCCGATGAAGCGAGCGGCGAACGAGATCTCGCACGGGCTTCAGGGGATCGATCCAAATATCTGAAATAGGTAAATACCCCGTCGTTAGTCATCCGTCACATCTTGACCAAACTACAGATAAAAAGTTAGGTATGTATATGTATACTTAGTAGGTAAGTATAAAACTAAGAAACTAGTTTGGTTCGCGCACGTTAGCACGTCCTTCGCGAGCGGCGAGCTAGATCTCGCCAGATAATAAAAAGTATTAAACTTACGGTTTTGGTAATAGAGGCTTGCTTTCCCGGCGCTCTGGTGAGGATAGGGGAGAATATGGTGGAGCTATAGGTGAGCTAGGAACATCATCATCCTTAAAAAAAAACATTTCATATCTTCAATATGTACAGGTTAATTAAGTTTCCATTAGGTGCAAATTATGATATTGTAAAATTAATCATTACACTACATAGTATAAAACAAAGTCGCTTTCCGCTGTTTGTCCTCATGTATGCTTAGGTCTTTAAAACTAGGCAACGGATTTTAATGTGGTTTTCTTTAATAGGTAGTGTGATTTAAGAGGATGGTTTATATGTATAATACACCCGTGCAAAACCGGGGCGGATCGCTAATCTTACTATTTTAATAAATGGGAAAGTCTGTGCGAATGTTTGTTATATTATAAATAATTTAAGTTATAAATGAAATTTGGTACGTAGATAGTTTAGGACCTAGAATAACACTTAGGATATTAAAATTTGGAAATTTTAACCTCTGAGGGGTTTAAATGGGGTGGTAAAGTTTGTATGAAAATTATTATTCGCTGTTTTGATTCACTCAAAACAAGGTATAAAATTAAATAAACTTTAAAAGTACCTATTTAACATGTATTTTTTATTTTTACGAAACTACCCATAGGAGGTGTGCAATAAATTTCTGAAATTTGACAAATGGCGAAGGCGCGGGGGGCATCTAGTATACAATAGTGCTGAAAACCGGGGCGGATGGAGAATTCTGAGGAGGCCACTGTTCTCTACTAATACAGTGTTAATGATGATGAAAAACCTACCTCTTCATCGCTCATCTCGTCATAATTGGGGTTTTCTTCTTTGACATCTTCCAATACCTGCTCCTCATTATTCTCCCCATAAAGAGCGGCCATGAAGTCCGGGGAAGCTTCTCCATCATTTGAATTCCACATTATATGTCCTAAAATGTACAAATATAAGAATATGAGCTACTATATTATAGAAATCTTTGTCTTTTTATTAGATAAACCACCCAGACAGAAACCAGTCAGATCCAGATAACAAATTTGTCTCGGAGATGGGAATCCAATCTGCAACATCCTGTGTCACAGGCAAATATGTGCTGTACCATTATTATCCTCAATAAGAGTAATAAGCTGATCATCATCATCAACCTATATTAGTCCACAGCTGGACATAAGCCTCCCCTAATGAGCGCGATAGCGCCGTCTTCAGCTTGACGCATCCAGCATCTGCCAGCAGTCTTTCGCAGATCGTCATCCCACCTGGCTGGATGTTGATAATAATTAAGAATAGGTAAATAAAAAAAATTGCTGATTTTACCCAGCAAGGAGGCTGATTTAAAATGATGATATATACTTAGGTATAGAAATCAAATCAAAAATAAATGGTTATCCAAATAAACAATGCAATAATTGGATCTGCTTTCTCCATTATGCTGGCTATTATTCTACTGTTCCACGAAGGTCAATGTTTCCTCGAGCTATCTTACTATTATTATAATAAACTAGCGACCCGCCCCGGCTTCGCACGCTTTAATTATATGTATAAACATTCCTCTTGAATCACTCTATATAATAAAAAAACCGCTTCAAAATCCGTTGCGTAGTTTTAAAGATTTAAGCATTCAAAGGGACATAGGGATATGGGGACATAGGGACAGAAAACCGACTTTGTTTATTACTATATAATGATTAGTGATGTAGTCCAGTCATATAAGCTCAAATTAGGTAAGAATCTCGGAATTCGAGATACCCAGCAGTAAGTCTGTAAATACTTGTATATTCGCACCCTAAAAGTTGTCTCAAAACCTACATTATGGTAGGGTGTGCGCAACTAATAAATGGACTTACCTTGATAAAATCCAATTTTGAAAACAACGAAACACTACCTTTAGCACACATAAATTCTCTTTGGTAGTACACGCCATGCACCCACCAACCAAAGAGAGAGATTAAAAACAAACAAGCGTCCTGTCAATCAAACCGTCAACTCAAATCAAAGGACAGTCAACATATCTTTCAATTACCTCTGTGAAGTTGGCCCCCCGACTTTATTATTTTAATGATTTGATAATGCTAATCGTTTGAGAATCGTTTGAGAGGATTTTAGAGAAAAGAAAAATTGTTTTAGAGTAATTAGTTTTTGTGTAAAAACGATTTCATTTTTTAGTGTGAAGTTGGCCCCTTTTTCCTCAAAATGAGACTAAGACGTTTGATTTATTTTTTAATCGTTTGAGAATCGTTTGAGAGGATTTTAGAGAAAAGAAAAATTAATTTAGAGTAATTAGTTTTCTTGTAAAAAATATTTTAAGTTTTTCCTGTTTAATGTGAAGTTAGCCTCCAATTTCCTCAAAAATGGACTAAGACGTTTGATTTTTTTACTAATCGTTTGAGAATCGTTAGAGAGAATTATAGAGAAAAGAAAAATTGATATAGAGTAATTAGTTTTTTTGTAATAAATGTTTAAAGTTTTAAATATTTAGTGTGAAGTTAGCCTCCAATTTCCGCAAAAATGGACTAAGACGTTTGATTTATTTTTTAATCGTTTGAGAATCGTTTGAGAGGATTTTAGAGAAAAGAAAGTTTTATTTAGAGTAATTAGTTTTTAAGTAAAAAAATATTTAAAGTTTTCAATTTGTAGGTGCAAGAAGCGGTTTTCGTGATGTAGCGCCATCTAGGATAGATGAACTGCACTTATTTGAGTTTTGGTAGTTGGTGTTGCTGTAAGCAAAATAAATGTTTTCCTTAATGTTGCTAGTTATTACAATATTTGTGAAAAAAATGAATGATTTGACGATTTGACATTGACACTTTACACTTTTGACATTGATTACTTAAAAGGTCTATCATCAGAGCAATTGAAAAAAAAATACTAATAACTTTTCCAAGATGTTTGTTTGTTTTGATAGTTCTCTTTGTCAGCTATGTTATTTTAAAACTACATTGTTGTGTACATTACTTTTTCTGTTTGTTTATTACATTGTATTTACAGTAATATTTAAAAGACGCTGTTTAGTATCTAGTACTGCAATTGACTTACAAGTACTGACTGTCATAGCGGGCGGCAAACTTCGACCAACCACAAGCCACGACCGATCAGGTTGGTGGGCGGTAACAATCTACCTAGCTGAGATGGTCACTCCGACCCGCTACGACAGTCAGTCTGTTTCTGTTCGCCAAGGTGTAATATTCTCTAAAACACTAAGTTTGTGGAAAAGTAACCAATATACATTTGAAGTAAGTACCTGCTGTTTTATTTTCAAGTATATAAGAATCCTCGTAGATAATGTTTAGCGTTTATGTAGGTAGCCTTAACATCTTGCTCTAAAAAATTATTTATTTTATTTGATTTGCTCTGTTTTAAAGTAAAAAGTCTTTGTATGCCGTCATGCAACGGCCCTCCGCACAAAATCTTCAGCAAACTTCGCCTGAAGGCGAATCTTGCGAAAAGGAGTTTCGCAAGATTACATGCAAACAAGGAAATGAAATGGAAAAACTGAGCGAGGGCCAGATCCGGGTAGCGAGGGCGAGATGGACCTGCAGGGCCAGACCTTAGTCACGAGGACAACCTCGGAGAGTAATATTGTTCTGTGAGGACAACAAAGTCCAAAGAGAATAAAACCACTCCAAGAGATCATTGGGTTGGCCACTGTATCTGTTTTATGCAACTGAGAGTCGGTAAGTTGTTTCATCTAATAGTAACTTACATTTGTATTTATTTATTTAGCAAAAAATCTGAAAAATATTCTTAATAATAAAACACTTTAAACCAGAGAAGGTTTGTCCAGTGTCCACAGTCTCAGTGCGGTGTCACACATTTGGTAAACTTAATACATAAATAAGAACTTCTAATAGTTCAGTCAAACTTATGTCTAGGATAATATAGTCACTATAAAATCCAATACCTACTAACCACATTTCTTATCAGTACAAGGTGACTAGCGGTCACCATCTGATATACATCACACATTAAAAGTTACATTACATTTACATTTTACTTATATATATATATATATTTAAATTATTACAAATTATCTAGGAAGTATTTCTTAAACACATAGTATAGTACATAGAAAGATGAACACTTGTAATTAAAAGTAAAGTCAATTTATTTGAAATACATTTTGTTTAATAACTAATACCATGACAAATACAACACAAGGACATTCATAAAAGACAGGATGATTTTACCCTAAATTTATCAAAATAGAGCATAACTCAAGATTTGTGAACATGATCTCATGATAATTACCTTTTCTTGTTCTTACACTCCTGCACTTTACAGGGTCTGGTCTTCTACTAAATCATAATAGAAAGGACATGCATATCCTGGTGGGAACACTAACAGGACACTGCCCACTAAATAAACATCTATACACCATCAAAACGATGGACAGGCTCATCTGCAGAGGATGTCTCAGCAACAACAAAACAACTGCTCACATAGTCCTGGAATGCGAGGTGTAGCAGTACAATGAACAGAAATCCCATGATCACTCTGCAAAGCCTGCTAAGATCCCTGATAGATTCTGCGCTTCTGGATGGAATAAGGCTGGCTATGCTAGCAAAATGTAGATATAAGAATACTTCAACTATAAACCATCCTGAAATACTGTGGCAGAGTGCCTCTCTGTGGAAGTGTTTTGTATGGAGGATGAATGAAGGAACCTATTTCCTTGATTGATTATCTTCGGCATTTTTGTTCTTCTATTCAACTCTGTGCCTAGTAGTTGTTGTTTTATAAGTGTTATTATTTTAACTTATTTTATTGTTGTAACTCAAAAATTAACCCATTGTCTGAAATAAAGCATTTGTATTTTTATTTTATTTATTATTATAAACAATCTACCAAATGAGCCGAGCCATAGCCGTTCCCTAAGAAGACCACCTAGCTGGAGGGAATCCACCACATACCATATGCTGCTTCATCAGGGCTTCTCGACCTCCAGTCAATCAAAGTCTGATTGAAAGTTCAAGCGAGAATGACAGGCAGATAGGCTGCAAAAAATCAATAACTTCATTTCTTTAGGTCTCTGAGAACACTAGGAGGCACCACATAGGAAAAACCACTTGAAATATGCTACGTTGGTAATCTGTTAGGTAAGTTTGTACTATGAACTCAAATCGTCCCGAGTTTCATTCCAACTCATTCAGCAGTTTTGGCGTGATGCGCAGTAAAGGAATTTTATTTTCATACCCTCTCCCATGGGAACCTTACTGAATTCCGGGATAAAAAGTATGTAGTATGTCCTTCCTCGTAGTATGACCTATAATCATGCCGAGTTTCATTTTAATCCATCAAGTAGTTTCGGCGTGATGCGCGTTTACGATACAGACAGACAGACAGACATGAATGAAAAATATTACAGTTTTGGCACGAGTATCGATAATAGAGTGCACTCCAAAAAAAATTTTCAAAATATCTTCAATGTACAGAATTGGACCTGTTAGGTACAGTTTTATTATAAGTATAGATAAAAAAATAAAAAATCAGATCTCACGAGTTTCTTTGTACTTAGGTAGGTACACATTTATCAAACAAAAAAAAATAAAAAATCAGATCTCACGAGTTTCTTTTTACTTAGGTAGGTACACATTTATCAAAAATAAAAAATCAGATCTCATGAGTTTTTTTTTTACTTAGGTAGGTACACATTTATCTCTGTGCCAAATTTCATCCAAATCCGTTCAGTAGTTTTTGCGTGAAAGAGTACCAAATATATTAATTATGTACAATAACAACTATTGCGTTTGTAATATTATTAGCTATTGCGTTTATAATATTAGTAGGTACCCGCGTAGTTCCCGTTTCCGTGGGAATTCCGGAATAAAATATAGCCTAAATCAGACTATAATCTATCTCTGTGCCTCATTTCATCCAGATCCGTTCAGCTGTTCTGGCGCGATTGAGCAACAAACATCCATCTATCAATCCATCCATCTAACTAAACCTTCACATTTATAATACTAGCGGCCCGTCCCAGCTTCGCACGAGTAAATCAGAAGGTATTATATAAGTAGCCTATGTGCTATTCCAGACTATAATATGCGCTATCTATCTCAGTTCCAAATTTCATCCCGATCCTTTCAGCCGTTCTGGCGTGAATGGCGTGATTGAGTAAGAAACACCCATCCATCCAAACTTACATATTATTATATCTAATAGAATAACGTTTTCGTATACCTCGGCAAAATATTCAGGTACCTAGTTTGCGGGACCACAGAATAGATACAAGTATAGGTTTAAAAATATGTACTGTACAAGCTATCGCATTACGTAAGGTACACGCAGTACACGCACTCTTGCTGGACGACGCAACAAAGTACAACTCAGCGCGCAGAGGAACTAAAACGCTGACGCTGTGTCCGTGGGTACGCTAGCATAGGTAATCAAGCTACTCGTAGCTAGCGTGTAGGTACAAGGTACACATGACCGTACCTACTCGAAAATGACTCGTAGGTACTAGAGCAACAAAAAACACACAAAAATAGAGTAGGTAGATGCAATGTGGTAGATTACACACAAAGGTAGGTTGATTACAAACTGTTTAAAATATTAATAAATAAATCTAAATTTTAACCAGTTTTTTCTTTCCCGATACGCTATAGTTTAACATGAAAAATATGAACTATTTCTATGAGTCACTTCCATATACGAGTGTTGGTTTCAAGGTTTAGAATGGTTATATTTTAATTTTATTTTAACTTCATCTGGCATGCTATGGGCCCACGTCGTGGGTCATCTTTTCGAATTATCAAACGTTTTTTTATGATGGTTGAAGGTTATTGGTTTCATTGTACCTACTTATGTTAGGTTCTTCTGTTATTAAACTAAATTAAATTATTGATTCAGACACAAAGATCCATAGATAAGAGTAGTAAATGTCACACAGATAATAAAAAAATAGAGGTAGGTACACAGTCATTAATAAGTTAAGTGTAAAGTCAGACGCTAGCATTTCGCGCGCAATTGTTTTCTGTCTGCGCTCGGTGATTTTAGTAAACAATTATGTAAGTTCACAGAAGAGCTCAAATAGCTACGAGCATTATTTATTACTCTAACTAAATTGTGTTGACAGTGACCCTTTGTTCTGCGCGCGCGCCACGTGTGACGCAAGGCAAACAAAGTCGTTTTTTTACGTGCGGTCAGCCGCACCAGCGGGTAGAGAAAAATGATATTTTATGTCACAACCGCATACCATATGCCGCTACGTGGGTCTACCTATATGGCGCATGTGAAATACCAATGACCCTCATGGTGGGTTCTGTTTTCAAATGTGTGGAGGTATCTCGATAGAGCAGAGAGAAAAGTGTGGTGGTGTCGAATGTGTTATGTTAACCATCGAAATGTAAAATATATTAAGTATCTTAGGTAGGTTAGGTACTTACCTAAGTACCTTCGTAATGTACCTACTCATAAACGATGAGTAGGTATAGGCACAGTATAGGTACCTCTATTATTTACATATCAAAACAAACAGCTACCGACCGAGGTAGGTAGATACTTACTTACCTTTACGCTCAGCCTCTACGATACGATATCACAGAATCACTACATAGTATAAAATAAAGTCGCTTTCTCTGTCCCATGTCTTTATGTCCCTAATCCCTATGTCCCTTTGAATGCTTAAATCTTTAAAATTACGCAACGGATTTTGATGCGGTTTTTTTTAATAGATAGAGTGATTCAAGAGGAAGGTTTATACGTATAATAAAACCGAAGTGCGAAGCCGGGGCGGGTCGCTAGTTTATAATATAGGTAGGTAGATAGATTTATGACGTGTCATATAGGTCTAAACGAAATAAAGCACTTTGAATTTTGAGATAGTTAACGATATTCCTACCTTTACCTATTTGAGCATATACCTACTTATACACCTTTAGATCCCTGCTATCTGTGCTTGACTCTCTCTTCTGTATGAACTGCTCTGTGCAATGCAAAGTTGTTGTGGAGTTATCAGTGTTTCTCTCACTCAGCATCACCAACCAACCTACCATATAAATACATACCTACCTACATCCGTCCATCCATCCACCCATAACATAGGTCATTGTCGTGTACGTATGTATTACGACATGACAAGTAAATTTGGTATTTAAATATGCCTAGTAGTAGTTACCTTCTTAGAACTGTTAAAGTTTAAAACCTCTCTACCTAGTAAGTAACGTTGTTTGATATCACTTGAATTAAAGAAATAAAACTAGAATTAAGGTTTTAAATGTTGTTTTTATCAAATATTATACCTACCATCCAAGTTTTTAAATATACAATGGAGAGAATAATTAAACACGTATCTTTTATTTTTACACAAAAACCCCCAGGGGGTGTGCAATAAATTTCTGAAATTTGTACGAAAAAAAACTGGTTCGCGGGCGAAGCCGCGGGGCGCATCAAGTAAACTATAAAAGAATGGTCATCAACTTAAAACCAATCGGAATAGGTATAGATTTACACAAAAACAGATAATAATAAATACTAGCAGATCAGCAGTAGCAATTGTTGCTGCTATAATTTCAGCAGCCTATCTGCCAGTCATTCTCGCTTGAACTTTTAATCAGACTTTGATTGACTGGAGGTCGAGAAGCCCTGATGAAGCAGCATATGGTATGTGGTGGATTCCCTCCAGCTAGGTGGTCTTCTTAGGGAACGGCTATGGCTCGGCTCATTTGGTAGATTGTTTATAATAATAAATAAAATAAAAATACACATGCTTTATTTCAGACAATGGGTTAATTTTTGAGTTACAACAATAAAATAAGTTAAAATAATAACACTTATAAAACAACAACTACTAGGCACAGAGTTGAATAGAAGAACAAAAATGCCGAAGATAATCAATCAAGGAAATAGGTTCCTTCATTCATCCTCCATACAAAACACTTCCACAGAGAGGCACTCTGCCACAGTATTTCAGGATGGTTTATAGTTGAAGTATTCTTATATCTACATTTTGCTAGCATAGCCAGCCTTATTCCATCCAGAAGCGCAGAATCTATCAGGGATCTTAGCAGGCTTTGCAGAGTGATCATGGGATTTCTGTTCATTGTACTGCTACACCTCGCATTCCAGGACTATGTGAGCAGTTGTTTTGTTGTTGCTGAGACATCCTCTGCAGATGAGCCTGTCCATCGTTTTGATGGTGTATAGATGTTTATTTAGTGGGCAGTGTCCTGTTAGTGTTCCCACCAGGATATGCATGTCCTTTCTATTATGATTTAGTAGAAGACCAGACCCTGTAAAATGCAGGAGTGTAAGAACAAGAAAAGGTAATTATCATGAGATCATGTTCACAAATCTTGAGTTATGCTCTATTTTGATAAATTTAGGGTAAAATCATCCTGTCTTTTATGAATGTCCTTGTGTTGTATTTGTCATGGTATTAGTTATTAAACAAAATGTATTTCAAATAAATTGACTTTACTTTTAATTACAAGTGTTCATCTTTCTATGTACTATACTATGTGTTTAAGAAATACTTCCTAGATAATTTGTAATAATTTAAATATATATATATATATATAAGTAAAATGTAAATGTAATGTAACTTTTAATGTGTGATGTATATCAGATGGTGACCGCTAGTCACCTTGTACTGATAAGAAATGTGGTTAGTAGGTATTGGATTTTATAGTGACTATATTATCCTAGACATAAGTTTGACTGAACTATTAGAAGTTCTTATTTATGTATTAAGTTTACCAAATGTGTGACACCGCACTGAGACTGTGGACACTGGACAAACCTTCTCTGGTTTAAAGTGTTTTATTATTAAGAATATTTTTCAGATTTTTTGCTAAATAAATAAATACAAATGTAAGTTACTATTAGATGAAACAACTTACCGACTCTCAGTTGCATAAAACAGATACAGAGGCCAACCCAATGATCTCTTGGAGTGGTTTTATTCTCTTTGGACTTTGTTGTCCTCACAGAACAATATTACTCTCCGAGGTTGTCCTCGTGACTAAGGTCTGGCCCTGCAGGTCCATCTCGCCCTCGCTACCCGGATCTGGCCCTCGCTCAGTTTTTCCATTTCATTTCCTTGTTTGCATGTAATCTTGCGAAACTCCTTTTCGCAAGATTCGCCTTTAAGCGAAGTTTGCTGAAGATTTTGTGCGGAGGGCCGTTGCATGACGGCATACAAAGACTTTTTACTTTAAAACAGAGCAAATCAAATAAAATAAAATAATTTTTTAGAGCAAGAGAACTATCAAAACAAACAAACATCTTGGAAAAGTTATTAGTATTTTTTTTTCAATTGCTCTGATGATAGACCTTTTAAGTAATCAATGTCAAAAGTGTAAAGTGTCAATGTCAAATCGTCAAATCATTCATTTTTTTCACAAATATTGTAATAACTAGCAACATTAAGGAAAACATTTATTTTGCTTACAGCAACACCAACTACCAAAACTCAAATAAGTGCAGTTCATCTATCCTAGATGGCGCTACATCACGAAAACCGCTTCTTGCACCTACAAATTGAAAACTTTAAATATTTTTTTACTTAAAAACTAATTACTCTAAATAAAACTTTCTTTTCTCTAAAATCCTCTCAAACGATTCTCAAACGATTAAAAAATAAATCAAACGTCTTAGTCCATTTTTGCGGAAATTGGAGGCTAACTTCACACTAAATATTTAAAACTTAAAACATTTATTACAAAAAAACTAATTACTCTATATCAATTTTTCTTTTCTCTATAATTCTCTCTAACGATTCTCAAACGATTAGTAAAAAAATCAAACGTCTTAGTCCATTTTTGAGGAAATTGGAGGCTAACTTCACATTAAACAGGAAAAACTTAAAATATTTTTTACAAGAAAACTAATTACTCTAAATTAATTTTTCTTTTCTCTAAAATCCTCTCAAACGATTCTCAAACGATTAAAAAATAAATCAAACGTCTTAGTCTCATTTTGAGGAAAAAGGGGCCAACTTCACACTAAAAAATGAAATCGTTTTTACACAAAAACTAATTACTCTAAAACAATTTTTCTTTTCTCTAAAATCCTCTCAAACGATTCTCAAACGATTAGCATTATCAAATCATTAAAATAATAAAGTCGGGGGGCCAACTTCACACAGGTCTTTCAATTGATTTATTATTTTTTAATGGCAAACCCAGCCTCTTCAATTACAACTTCTTGATTATGGTTATGCATCTGGTTTGACGCTATTTTGACAATGACCGTCTTTGACAACATCACAAGCTTCAAATTAAACTATTACCCAACGGGAAAATCAGGTGTAGAAAATGCGCACGAATCAATATCACACATCCCACACCGCGCGCCTTCCAAAATTGCGTCACGCTTTAGAGAAATGGCCATAAAAAATAACTAGGCCCCCCCTATTTCACTACCCAATTTTAAGGAACCCTTACCCTAACCACTCGGGCGATGGGCCCGCGCAACGACTGTCCTCTAAAGCGATGCTGAACGGTAGCAATTATCAACCGCAAATCGCGCGGTATGGTTTTTAATATAAATAGTTATTACAAAAGATGTATGCAATTAATATCAATTCTAAAAACTGTTTCATAAAATAGAATAGTAGGGCGTTATAATAACACGTATTGTTTGATGAATATCATACATTAAATTTAAGTTTTGAATCTCAGCTATAGGGATGTCCAACAAGAATCAATTTCAATTGAATGAACTCATGTATCACTTCTAAAATTGGAATAAGAAACATTTTACACCACTAGCACCCGAATCTGCTGTGGGCGCGGATTCGAGCCCGCATCGCTTTGCCGCTTGCACGTTCATGAACGTAGCCAGGCATGTGCTCAGGGTGGGGCAGGGACCAGGTCTTACCCCGGTTATTTTTTTCTTACAAAATCAGGTTAACTTATATTATGTATAATTCGATGCGAACTTTATTACGGATATCAACTTTGTTTTTAGTATTATTATTATATATTTAGTAGATTTGGTTAGGTAGCTTACAGGCCAGAGCCAGGGTGGGGCAAGCGCCCCACCCTGCCCCACCGTAGCTACGCCCATGTGCACGTTGGGTATCAAACTGCAGCCCAAAGCGCCCGAATGGCTAAATAAGAGTGGTAATATAAGATTTAGAGCGTAACCTTAATTAGGGCGACCGGACGGATCCGGCAAGCCTTGCTCCCTAATCAATCACCCATACAATCTAGTAGTGTCCCATCACTTAGGGTGTAAGCTCAGACAGATAGTTCTATAGTCTGAGGGTGTATGTAGGTACGGGTAATATCACCTTGATGTAGTTTTTTATGCATTTGCAAATAGCCCGACGACATGTTTCGGGGATAATTTTGGATAAAAGCGTTTAAGAAATTAAGCAGGTATATTTTAAATCTTGGTATTTCCTGTAGCTAGAAATCTAAATGTGACAACCATTCTTTACAAGTCTAGCACTTACACTTTGTCTTAAAATTGTGTCTTCTTTTTTTATATACTTACTTACGTAGCTACTAAATTTACTAAGTACTTATTCAAAGACCTCCTCTCTCATTCCTAAATAATTTTTAAAATCGGATGGTAATATGAGGATACTCAGTGCTCTGGAGCACTGAGTATCCTCATATTGGAGTGCTTTTCTCTTAACTTTAAGTTTTGCTTGACTTTGACCCAGATCCTTCTCGTTTTTTCTTCTATGATATTCATGGATCCAACTACCAAAGCTACGGAAATCGCTGCTTTTTAATGGTTTGGATATATCAGGTGCCATGATGTCTCTATCCTCACGCGTTCAAATTCTAATTCAGACTGGACACATAGAGTTAGGGAGCCCCGGTGGTGTTCAGTGCAGTGTAATAGTCGACGCCCTTGAAAGGGGCCATGCCCTCCCTAACTACCGGGCCCGGGTTTTAGCTTCCCATATAATTAATTTATCGTTTTGTGTTTATTACTTCTGTAAGCTAAAGGTAGCTTTCCGTTCCTAGCGGCCGCACTGTTTTGTATGAATTTATTTATATGGAGCACTAAACACAAGACGCGACCGGTGGGCGTGGCTCCTTATAAATTCATACATCACTAGGAACGGAAGGCTACTTAATATTTACGAACAATTAACACAAAAACTTGTAATAAATGCGCGACTTTTTCAGAACCATATTTTGACAACAAAACAAATCATATTTACATGGAAATTTAAAAGAAGCATGAAGATAATCTATCACTATCACTATTTTATTTTTAGTATATGTAAATGATCTCCCCTTTCTAGCAAAATATCTTTGTGATATAGTCTTATTTGCTGATGATACATCACTAATTTTTAAAGTAGACAGAAATAAATATAGGTAATTAGGACGATGTAAATAATTCGCTTTCACGAATACTAAATTGGTTTACCGCCAATAACCTCTTGGGTACTTAATGCTAAAAAAACAAAATGTATAAAGTTCATGTTACCAAATGTTAGAGAACTCCCAACTCAAATCATGTTCATGTCACTTCGTAGACTCCAAAGAGTACAATATATATAGACTCTACTGTGTTCTTGGGGTTCCATATTGATTCACCTCTTCTATGGCAACCGCAAATTGATGCTCTCGCGGGTAGGCTTATAGCTCGTACAGACGCTCCGATTTGGTTGGTGCCAGCCATATCGGAACCGACATAGCAACCATTCCAACATTGCTACAGATTGTCCGACGGTTGGCCTTCCAGCCGTCAGTTGACTTGCCATGAAGTAGTGAACGGACGTCTTGCCACCTGATGCCATGATATTTTTCAACGTTTTTAAAGTAGCCGCACCGTCTATTTTTCTTAAAACGTCCAGCATAATCAAATACGCTGGATTTCTGGCATCTCTATTGGCGTAATCTTTGTGACTTAAGTCCCACAAACAGAGAAAGTCTTTATAATGTTCAAATAACTTTATTATTGACGACCGATGTGGCTCGGTGGGCGAAGGTCCGCCTGCGACACAGGAGGTTGCGGGTTCGATTCCCGCCTCGGAACAAATTTGTGTACGATCTGCAGAAATTTGTTCCGTTGGTCTGGGTGTTGTATTTATTATTTATTTATTTATTTATCGGAGCTGCCAGCGTAACATATTGAAAATGAGATACATAATACTTGACGATCAATGTGGCATGGCGGGCGATGGTCCATGGTTGCCCTTGTAGCGACATATTGACCCGCCTAAAAGTCGCTATAATTTTTTTTCTCGCTAAATGTGGAATTTTGTCCGCTAAGCATTCATAAAATCCCCTAGTTCTAGCGACAAAGTCGCTAGAACGGCAACACTGAATGCGACTGAGCCGATTTGGTCGGAACAAAGCCTCCATACGTTCCGATTTGGTTGGACAGACTAACAATTTGGTTTGGTCGGATCGCCGGCGCATCCGACCACGTCCAACCAATAATAATAATAATTATGTCGGACCGACCGCTCTCCACACGTTCCGATTTGGTCGTGGTTGGATGGTTGGCTCCAACCGAATCGGAGCGTCTGTACCAGCTATTAGTTCAGCAGCCTATGCAGTGAGAACAATTAGACATCTTACTGATCAGGACACAGCTAGGTTAGTTTATTATACCTCGTGTGTTCATAAGTCTTGAGACACAGTTAAACTAAAATATTTTTGGAGCTAAGTTGAGTATTCATATATTGGATATTAAAATTAAAACTACTGACATCTAGATCTGTCTAAAACCAAAGATTATATTATAGTAACTAGATGTAACATTATAAAAACGAACATTTGACACTGTTTTGACTTCTTGCTCTTTGGGAGTATGCCATATGAAAAAAAAGTATAATTTTTCAGTTCAGTTTCAGTTACATTCAAATACGTATGTGGTCAATCCACTGACCTCTATTTATACAAGTACGCTGGACCTCTGATACCCTTTGAAATGACAGCTCTTGAATGTGCCTATTTGAAGCTTCCCAATGCGAGGGAAGACAGCTAAATCTGACGTAACTGACAAATGGCCGTTGTCTCGTTTGTATTATCTCCCGTGTTTTTAAAGTGTTTTTGGTGGTTTAACGCGATTTAGCTTGTTTGTTATGTCTTGTTTATTTAGTTCATACATAAATAAGTGGTGGGCATTCATAGGTAAACTATGAAAGAGTGTGTGTTACCTATGCAAAACTCGTTATCAGAAGGGAAGTGGAGTTACATTCCACAAGTAAGTGAATTTACGGCTAATCTTCGGCTAATATTCAACAAATTCATCCTATCTTCATTATTATACGTAATAATAACATATTTATCTTCATATTACCGGTTTTTTATAAACAATAAAGTTTAATAGGGTGATGGAACCAGTAAATGACACTTTAAGGCATACGTGTCATTCGATTTCAAATAACTTTTTTTTAGAGTACGATATTAAATCAGTTTTTAATTTAAACTGTAGGTATTTTTATCGGGAAAGATATGGCTGTCATAAGATTTTCAGTAAAGCTGCATGATAGAAATAATAAGGTCAAAACCAAAAAAACTCAAAATCTCCAGTAATGAACACCGAAAATCCAGTAATGAACCCCCATTAAATGACACTACCCAATTATGAACATCCAGTATTTGACACTTACCCAGTAAAAAACACCTAGTAATCGACATGGTTTGTCAATTTATAAACCACTTTAAGGTAGTAAAGGCTGTAGAAATAAATAAAAAAGATAAAAAAATAAGACATTATATTAAATAAAAGCTATACCTACTACTACTTGATCGAAGGTACGTCGCACATTTGTGCGACGTAATCAAGTCTTTAAAAATTCAAAACAGTCAAAAACAACCTAATTATAAATCCAGTCTCAATCATCAGTAGGAAATATTTTCTGATATCTATCAGTCTCGAGATTTAGAAGGTAACTATTATAATATAAATTAGGTAACTTCTTATAAAAAAATAACAAATGAGTATCAAAATCTAAAATCACTTCAAATAAAACATCTTTATTAACAACGAAAATTACAAGCAAAGGAATAGAAAAATTACAACTAGTATTTACAATTGAAACCATTGAGCTAACTGCAGACGGTTGCAAACAGTCTAAAGGTAGCTCAATTGATCCATGTCAATACCAGTCGGAAGCGTCCCCAAGACACTGGCTGCATTACCACGCTGTATGGCAATGCTGATGCGCTGAGCCAGATATTCACCAGCTCTCGGGTCACGCGTCGCATCGACCAGACGCTCAGATAATTTTTTAAAAACCCGGAGAGCCTCGGTACCCCACGGACCTAGGGTCTCGAATCCAAGGGGAGCAAATGCGTAGGTTCTGTCGAGACCTGCATATTTGCGCCTCTTGAGATCCTCGGCCAGATCTGCCGCCGCACCAGCCCTAGTGGATGTCCTTGAAAGATGGGAAATGAATGAATCCTTCAAATTAGGTAACTTCTTATAAAGAAATAGTTTCTAAAATAACAAATGAGTATCAAAATCTAAAATTACTTCAAAACAAATGCTCAAAGCTTAAACATCATTAAAACGTCTACACTTAGAAGAGCGAACATGAAGAGCGGCAGTGGCAACCTTCGCGCCTCCGCGTACAGCTTCCATTGCCCTCCCCATCTGCTCCGGCGTGTATTGCTTTCTAGGAGCCATCTAGAACAAAATCAGTGAGAACCAGTTAATGACACTTTTGTTACCTAATGATCGACACATTGTTCTTTACTGGTATTAATGTTTCAATCGGTGTATTTCAAATATATACTTAATTAGCAAAAAATTTAGAGCTAAGTTTGCTTAGCAACCAAAAAAATCGACAAAAGCGTAAGAATGAACAGCTGTCGATATTTGGAGTAAGTCACATTCTCAGTACCAGTAATGAACATCCGATCTAAAATAAACAAAATGGTGTCCCGGTGCAAGACTCGTTATAAAATTATATCTACATTCTTTTAACTTTACACAAAATCAAACAAAATACAATAATATTTGTAATTGATGAAATTGTAAGCAAAATCGTGTACTCACTTTCTTATCGATTTGATGAAGCAATCCGCATTTATTTTTGAGAACGGCCCGGCGACACGTTCACTCCTCCATGGTTTTGTAACGAACTGTCAGATTGACGTGACGGTTTAAAAAATGACAGCCGGAAGTGAGTTCTTTATGATTTAGTGTAGCCATGTGATAAATTAAATTTATAAGGCTTATTCCAAACAAACGAAAAAAAAAGTGTCGATCACTGGCGCTTGTCGATTACTGGTTCCATCACCCTAGTGCTTGCAAAGTTACCTGTCGATAAAACTTATCGATATTTTTCCTATAGATATCTATGTACTTTCAAGAACGGAAATCGCCGATGACCGATTTTTATTATCAAATACATATAATTTTTAAATACTTCACAGGTTTCCGACAGACATAAGACTGGAATTATGGCTGAAAAACATTAATCAACCTAGTTGGCGTCCGAAAAAATATGATTACATCTGTTCAAAGCACTTCTCTGATGACTGTTTTATTAAACATAACTCATGCACTACTTTGAAAAAGTGCAGTACTCCAACAATTTTCTGTAGCAGTGCCGGTTAGTATAAAAATACCGTATTATTTCTAAAATGTATAGATAGATAGGTCATACATAAATTTTTATTCTGATGAAAATTCTGTTAACGATTCTTGCCAAACCTTGAATAGCAAAACACTATTGTTTGGCGATTCCTATTTAGACTGTGCTATTGTTAACCAACCCTATTGTTAAAGCTTAACAATACATTATTGTACGAACAATTGTATTATATGTTATTGAGTGTTTAGTTAAGTAATAGTTATAAAACAAGATAATATTGAGTATTTTGAGTGTTTAGTTAAGTAATAGTTGTAAGACATGTTTTAGTTCTAAGAAATAAAGACTTTTTAATCTATAAGCAGTGAATAACTTAGTTTTATGTTCTGTGAATAAGAATGTTCCGTGTTATTTATAAGAATGTTGATTTAACTGTCGATTTAACTGTTGATTTTATAAAAAAGGTTTAATTAAACATATTATAATAATATAATAAGAATTATGTAAAAGAAATGAAAAATTAAACGCGGCACACGCCCCCCACTCCTGCGGTTTCTCGTTGCGCAAACATATAAATATAGCGCACTTTCGCGCTAAGCGACAGTTCACTCTGAAGCTTCGTAAAGTACACAACACACGCAACAAGTTCCCAAAGAAGAAGGCGCTGTCTCCTGAAATCCAACGAAGTTGTTTTCTTCACCATCCAACCCCCCTGGCTGCATAGTGGTCAAAAGCTTTGCATCCACAGGCAGGAAGCTTTCGGGTCCCTAAGGTAGTTTGTGCAAACGGAGGGACCCCATAGGAAAACCACTACAGTAAATGGTCCTATCGGAGCCGGATCCAGAAGCAACAAGTTGAAGCCACCTTTTCTCTGCAACGCTGCGGTCATCGGCGCAAGGAGAATCGTCGCAGTGAGGTGTCATCGGCTGGAAACATTTGGAGTTTCTAGTCAAGACTGCTGTCGGCGAGCACCCAATCCAGTGAGGTGCAAGTTCGTTGGCATTTGGAGCCACGGACACTGCTGCTGGAGGAAGGAGCAGGGAGGCGGAGCAGCGTCAGCGAGACTACGGGACTACGGAGCTCTCCTTTCAACCAACACGGCGGTGAGGTGCAAGCGTCCTTGGTAGCACGAAGGCTATCGGGACAATCTGCTGCCGCCGGTGAAGGAAGATCGTCGCGGTGAGGTGCCAGCGGTCGGGGGCATTTGGAGCTCTTGGTCAAGGCTGCCGTCGGCGAGCGTCCAATCCAGTGAGGTGCAAGTTCGCGGCATTTGGAGCCGTCGGACACTGCTGCTGGAGGAAGGCGCAGGGAGCGAAGAGGCGGAACAGAATCGTCGCGGTGAGGTGCCAGCGGTCGGGGGCATTTGGAGCTCTCGGTCAAGGCTGCCGTCGGCGAGCGTCCGATCCAGTGAGGTGCAAGTTCGCGGCATTTGGAGCCGTCGGACACTGCTGCTGGGGGAAGACGCAGGAAGAGAAGATCGAAGAAACATCACGGTCAAACGTAAATCGGCTTTTTTCAAAGCCACCCTACGCGGTTTCCGCGGCCATTCGAGTAGGCGACTAACTGTGCCATACCGTCCTACTTGTTTGGTTAACGTCTGCATCATTGCGATCAGACGGGAGTAACGTGCCGGACGCCGTTACCGGTATACGCCTTTATCAAGGCGACCGTACAGTCCGATCGCGCCGTTCATGACTGTTCGTCAAGAGCTATTGGCCACAGGTTGGCATGTCGAGGGTGCTGGGCGTTCCCCCCAGTGCCTGAGCACTTTAGTCTCTGATACTGTCCTCTGTCGGGCGATTCCCACCTTACCCTATCCACCTTTTTCCATCCTCGTTCGTTGTGCCTCTAGTAGGTCCTCGATCGAGATTGCTAGGGACTGTTAGGAGGTTAGGTTTACTAATTCCGTTAACAGTAACCATTACTACTTTGTGGGTAACATATAGTGGGTAAAATCATAAAAGATTGCTAGGGACTGTTAGGGAGGTTAGGTTTACTAATTCCGTTGGCAGTAACCATTATTTTGTTGATAACATATAGTGGGTAAAATCTAGAATCTTAAAGCGTTTGTTTATTTTTGCGTAAAAATAAATAAGTTCAAAATCACCTCGCGTAAATTAGGTAAAACCTAAATCGTAAAGCGTTTGTTTATTTCCGCGTAAAAATAAAAATAAGTTCAAATAGACTCGCGTAATTAGTCAAAATCTAAATCGCAAAGCGTTTAGTATCGCGTAAAAATAAGATTACAAAATCGTCTCGAGTAGCCGAGCAAAACATATGTAAAATAACTTGTAAAATAATTCAATTCGCGCGCGTAATTAAAACGTAATTCCCCGTCTATTTTTGTGTATAGTTTTATCGTGTTAGGTTTAAAATCGTGTTAGGTTTAAAATAGTGATAAGATAAAATAGTGATAGGTTTAATATTGTGTTAGGATAAGCTAGGATTAGGATTGTGTTAGGTATAATAATATGAGCATAACTACGAGAAGCAAATCAAAGTTAGATAGCAAAACTAACTCCACAGCCGAGGAAACTTCGGAAGAGACCTCGCGTACTTTTTCCGACTACACTACCACCACTGAAACTAGTACAGATCAAACCGAAACAACCATGAGTACGAACGAGAAAAACGAGACGTCAAAAGACAAATCCAATAAGAAAACTACTCGCACTCAATCGGAAGCTACCATAGTACAAAAGGAAAAAGCAAACTCTAAAACTTCCGCGAAATCGGCCAGACGAAAAGCCGCATTAGAGGCTAAATTAGAATGCGAAAAATTAGAACGGGCCAAGTTAGAGCAGGACGCCGCTATAGCAAAAACAAAGTTAGAATTACTTCGGTTACAAGAAGAATCAGATAGCGAGATAAGCGAAGCCGATAACAACGACATGGTATCAGATTGGGTGGACCAGACCACTCGTAAAAAACAATCTAAACTCCCATTAAATAACCTCGCGACCGCTATAGTAGATGCTATTCAAAGCTCGTCATCATCTGCGCCCAAAACGGCACCTAGGTACATGAGCGAAATTCACCCGTTCGATGGAAATCCTCGAGAATGGATATCTTTCCGCGCTACCTACTTAGATACGGAAAAACACTTTTCTAACATCGAAAATGTATCTCGTCTGAGGAAAGCCGTGAAAGGACAAGCCCGCGAATCAGTCAAATCCATTATGTATACCACAAAGGACCCGAGCGAAATGGACATTCTGCAGCGTAGATTCGGACGCCCCGTCCATCTAGTAAAAAGCGAAATAGCTGCATTAGAAAAGCTTCCAAACATGTCCAACGACGTAAAGGGCATAGGTATATTCGCGAGCGCAGTAGCAAACAGCGTAAATACCATAAAACAACTAAACAAAATTGAATACTTGTATTCTCACGAAGTATCTGAAAAAATCATAGAAAAAATGAATCTTATGATAAAATTCCGCTGGCATGAGTATAGGGAGGAGCACGAAGAAACGCCGATATTGCTATCTCTTTCTACCTTTCTGAACAAAATCGCCGATCAGTGCGAATCATACGACGATGTTCCATCAAGTCGAATAAAACGCGATTTTAAAACGGAAAATAAAAGCCGGCCATTTACATCTCGAAACCGGGTAAATGCTACCAACTATCAAGCGTCATCGGATTCAGAATCGGAGAGTGAAAATGAGTTTTCAGACGAAGAATATGAGGAGGAAAGAAACTTCGTGTTAGCGGCTACCGTACAAGCCAAATGCCCGCTATGTAAAAACGGTCATGAGTTATCTAAATGCCCCAAGTTCGAATCTCAAAACATCAAAGAACGATGGGACACCGTCAAACAGAAACGCGTATGTTTCAAATGCCTGAAAACGAGCCATCGTAGCCTCAACTGTAACGTGAAAACCTGCAGTAAAAACGGATGTACGCGTCGACATCACGAGATGCTACATCACGACACTATAGAGACACAAACGAATCCGTCAGTAGCGAAACAAACCACTAACTCTCAAATAGTATCCGTGAACCACGTAGGTCACCTACGTTCGTACCTAAAAATCATACCGGTAACATTAACGGGTTCGACTGGATCTATGAAAGTAAGCGCACTGCTGGACGAAGGCTCCACCGTCACATTGATACACAAAGACGTGTCTTCCGCGATAGGCGCCTCCGGAGTAAACAGCGAACTCGCGATAGAGGGCGTGACCGGACACGTGTATAGAGACGAAACTTCTATGAAAGTCGATTTAAAAATCAAAGGAGAATTTTCACGTGAAACCACAAGCTTAACCGCATACACCGTAAGCGAACTAAATCTAGCATCTCAAGCCGTGCGAGAGGAGGATTTAGAGGACTGTCCTCACTTGGAGGATATCAAAGATCAGCTGTTTTACGCTAGGACACGCCCCTTAATCTTGATTGGCCAAGACAACTGGCATCTTATAGTATCACGACAGCTAAAGAGTGCAGGCTCATCTAGACCAGTGGCCTCTCTAACCAAGCTAGGTTGGATATTGCATGGATGCAAAAGCAGCTTAACTCGTCCCGTGCTTTTCACTGGGCACATACGTTTCACCGAAAATCAAGATATCGAAACAACAATAAAAAAATACTTCGATTTAGATTCAATAGGAATACTACCTAAACTACCAACAAGCGATCCCGAACAAAGAGCTTTGAACATTTTAAAAGAAACTACTAAACTTTTACCGGAAGGTCGTTACGAATGCGGATTGTTGTGGAAGCAAAACGACATAACAATGCCTAATAACAAAGGTAGCGCTTTAAAGCGTTTACAAAGCATACAAAGAAAATTTAACAAAGACGAAACATTCAAAATTAAATACTCTGAACAAATTGAAAACCTGCTGAAAAACGGTTACGCCGAACGCGTTTTTACCCCGCCCACGTCGCCACGAACGTGGTACCTACCGCATTTCGCGGTGTACCATCCACAGAAGGGAAAAATGCGGCTAGTCTTCGACGCAGCGGAAAAGACGAATGGAAAGAGCTTGAATGACGTCTTATTGAGCGGTCCTGATTTACTACAATCATTATTCGGTGTTCTTATAAGATTCCGCCAAGGACCCACTGCCGTAGCCTCAGATATCAAGGAAATGTTTCTGCGGGTAAAAATTATCGAAGAGGACAGGGACAGCCTAAGATTTTTGTGGCAAAAAGAAAATGAAGAAGAGCCACAAGAATATCGAATGAACTCCTTAATTTTCGGAGCAACATCGTCGCCATGTTCCGCTATATATGTAAAGAACGCGAACGCGGACAGATACAAAAGCGAATACCCAGAGGCTCACTACGCCATAACGCGATGTCACTATATGGACGATTACCTACAAAGCTTCGAAAATCCAACAGAAGCAAAACGCATATCATCCGAGGTAAATGCGATCCATAAACAGGCCGGATTCGAATTAAGAGGCTGGGCTAGTAATTGCCCCGACGCAATCGAAACATTAACCTCTGAAAATCCCGAAACCGTGTCACTGGGAAACCCGGAAAAAGTTGAGAAAACCCTAGGTATGCTGTGGGAAGTTCAAAGTGATTGCCTAAAGTACACTTTAAACTTACGGAATACGCCCGAAGAAGTTATAATAGGCGTCCGATCGCCCACAAAACGAGAAGTAACAAGCGCAGTAATGTCAGTTTTCGATCCACTAGGCTTAGCCACCCCCGTGCTTATACAAGGAAAAGCATTCATACAAAAGTTATGGAAAACAGGAATAAACTGGGACGATCCCATACCACAAGAACTGTATAGCGAATGGAAAGCTTGGATAAATAATTTGGAAAATCTGCAAAAACTTAAAATACCCCGATGTACACAGTCATTGGGAAAAGGCGATTTACACACTTTTGTCGACGCTAGCGAGCACGCATACGCCGCAGCCGTTTATTGGCGCTCGGAAAACAACGGAAAAATAAACATCCGACTATTAGCCGCAAAAGCTAAAGTATCACCTCTTAAACCCATTTCAATACCTAGATTGGAGCTTCAAGCTGCCGTCTTGGGAAGTAGATTAGCTTCTACCGTGGAAAAGGAAATAAACGGGAAAGTAGAAAAGAAATATTACTGGTCCGATTCAAGAACGACACTGGCATGGATAAAATCTGATCCACGCACCTTTAAAACATTCGTAGCGCATAGGTTAGCGGCGATAGAGGAACTAACCACCACTAAAGAGTGGAGGTGGGTACCCACCAAACATAACGTGGCAGATGACGCGACCAGAACCATCCCGACGGACTTTAACGAAAATCACAGATGGTTTAACGGCCCAGACTTTCTTCGAAAAAGCGAAGATCAATGGCCAGAAGACAAAAGTGCCATAGAGCCAATAACGACCAACGAAATAAAGGGAAATCCAGTGTCAGTTGTAACAAACACTAACACAACAACCATCCCGAATCCAGAAAGATTCTCCAGCTGGAACAGGCTCCTAAGAGCTACAGCGCGACTACTGCACTGCGTGGAAATCTTTAAAACAAAAATAAATCAAAACCGAACTATGGCATTAAAAAAGAGCGTTAAAAACAAATCTTGGAGAAAGTACAATCGTAGTAAATTCAATTATAAAGAACAGTCCACAAAACCAAAGAAAACAAGTAATAACATAGAAACGTTACCTATCGAAATGATAGATAAGGCGGAGCTGTTGCTCATTCGAACGGCCCAAGAACAAAGCTTTCAGCCCGAATTGAACGCGTTAAAAAATAACTTACCACTGCCTAATAGCGCAAAACTTAAAAAGTTTCAATTAACTCTCGATCAAGGGGGTATCATCCGGCTATGTACAAGAGCAAGTAACGCCGACTGTATAGCACAAACGCAAAAACGACCAATAGTACTCGACGGACATCATTACATAACAAAACTAATAGTCAAAAGCTACCATGAGCTTTGCAACCATGCCAACCATCAAACGGTAATGAACGAAATCCGGCAAAAATATTACATTTGTTTGAATCGTTGCCCACAAAGTAGTAGTGCTCCCATACTTCCGCACTGGGGGGAGACTGTTAACGATTCTTGCCAAACCTTGAATAGCAAAACACTATTGTTTGGCGATTCCTATTTAGACTGTGCTATTGTTAACCAACCCTATTGTTAAAGCTTAACAATACATTATTGTACGAACAATTGTATTATATGTTATTGAGTGTTTAGTTAAGTAATAGTTATAAAACAAGATAATATTGAGTATTTTGAGTGTTTAGTTAAGTAATAGTTGTAAGACATGTTTTAGTTCTAAGAAATAAAGACTTTTTAATCTATAAGCAGTGAATAACTTAGTTTTATGTTCTGTGAATAAGAATGTTCCGTGTTATTTATAAGAATGTTGATTTAACTGTCGATTTAACTGTTGATTTTATAAAAAAGGTTTAATTAAACATATTATAATAATATAATAAGAATTATGTAAAAGAAATGAAAAATTAAACGCGGCACACGCCCCCCACTCCTGCGGTTTCTCGTTGCGCAAACATATAAATATAGCGCACTTTCGCGCTAAGCGACAGTTCACTCTGAAGCTTCGTAAAGTACACAACACACGCAACAAGTTCCCAAAGAAGAAGGCGCTGTCTCCTGAAATCCAACGAAGTTGTTTTCTTCACCATCCAACCCCCCTGGCTGCATAGTGGTCAAAAGCTTTGCATCCACAGGCAGGAAGCTTTCGGGTCCCTAAGGTAGTTTGTGCAAACGGAGGGACCCCATAGGAAAACCACTACAAATTCCGTAGATATTGATTTTGAATGATGGGCTATACTCCCTTCCAGTTCTTTGGGAAGCTGTTCTTACACCATGTGTTAAAACTTCTGATTGGTTAAGATTACGAAAAAGGCTGTTTTATTTCAAATTAAAATATCATGTTTTTGTAGAAAACGTATCTTCAACGCATGAAAGTATGGATTTACCTACACCTTCTGTATCTGAAACAAGGATGGTTACCCCCGCACCCCCTGTACCTACGACAATAACTGTTGATGTAAAAAGAACATTAATTATGGATCAGAATAATACCAACTTGAGCGGTAAGGACTTAATCAATAAAATTAGGACCACGTCATGTCACCTTGTATGTAGATTATTTCAAGAATGCGCTATAAAACAGTATATTGATATATTTTTACTTTTGATTTGTGGTTTAGTTGTTGATTAACAAAAATTTTGTTTCTAGGTCGAAAGCGCCGAAGCACAAGTTGCGACCCGCAACAGAGTACTCCTCCAAAGAAGGTTAGGTCTCTCTCCGAAATCTGCGATAGTATCAAGCATGATCATCATTATGAAAACTCTCCTAAGTCATCCAAAAAATCATTGCAGAGAATTAAAAACTCTTTGATAAAATCAAGAGCTCGTGTAAAAGCCTTGTCACAAAACGTGAAACGTTTAAAGGTCAGCGTCGCTAATTTACGCACTATAATTAGGGAACTAAAGAAAAAAAAATTGATTGGTGATGATTGTGCGGATATGCTATATCAGTATGATGATTTTAATGCGCTTACATGATGTTTCGGTTGAAATATGCTCATTAACTTTAGATGGGCCGCCGGAGCATTTTTCAACAGTTTTAGAGAACCCTAGTATCTAGATAAACCTAACATAGGATTTAAGATACTACTAACCAAAATATGTATTTTTCTTGAATCAATAAATGCTATAATGAGTAATCGCAAAGGATCTTAACTCTGGTGGATACTTAGAACGGTTTACACTTTTAATTTAGCGGTTTACACTTTTAAATTAGCTTTCTACGTTTGTATGGAGGAACAATGAATTGTATTACCCTAAGTAATAAAGTCTATTCGAAGATTATGTTATTTAGTCACAGTGTCTGACAAAAATTATTCTTCTATTTAATGATATGTTTAGTGTAATTTTGTTGTGATGTATAAAATTTACAAAAATAATTAAAATTTCCCTGTTAAACGCAAAGTATGAAGTTTTTTTGATGTAACCTATGTAACTATGAAAATGATGACGAAAACTAATAAAAATGTTAAAGATTTGTACATATATTTTTATTTTCTATAAATACCTGACCTATTATTCTTCTATTTAATGATATGTTTAGTGTAATTTTGTTGTGATGTATAAAATTTACAAAAATAATTAAAATTTTCCTGTTAAACGCAAAGTATGAAGTTTTTTTGATGTAACCTATGTAACTATGAAAATGATGACGAAAACTAATAAAAATGTTAAAGATTTGTACATATATTTTTATTTTCTATAAATACCTGACCTATTCCACTGAATCCCGAATAAAACACATTTCTATTTAAAAAACGTTCCCTATTATTTTTTGGATCTAGCTAGCCACATACTAAGTACCCGTTAGTCCGGCTTCGGCTTATCCTAAGACTAGCAGTTTCTGAGACTTGCGCGTTCAACCTAACAAACAAACTAGTCAGCTTTATAATATTACCCATATAATTTATAATATTAATTATACAACTCGTCGGAAATGTCTTTTATCGATGTATTTTATCTCATTGTCCCATCTCTATTATTAGTTCCTTTCCCGACCACTTCTACGATCAGCGCCAAAATGGCGAAAATCAAATCGGCTCACTAAAGCCCGGCATATCAGAGGTCCAGCGTACTTGTATAGATAGAGGTCAGTGGGTCAATCTGATTCTTGTCTGACATTCTACTGAAATGTGAGAATAGTGATGTGAAATTCTGTACTTATCGATTAAATTATGATTTCAGTAAGCAGGTTTGTTGTAACCGCTGCATTGTATGTTGATCATGACGACCGATGTAGCGCGGTGGGCAAAGGTGCGCCTGCAACGCAGGAGGTTACGGGTTCGGGAATCAAACCCCTAAGAACAAATCTGTGAACGATCTGCAGATATACCTATGTTCCGTTGGTCTGGGTATAAATGTACTATAAAAAATGTATATCTATGCATAATAATGTATTTAATAAATCAGTTATAAACCAAACCAAACTCAAACTTAATCTTTAAATAATAAATATAAATTACCATAGTTCTATTATACTTTAAAATAATTTAAACTTAATCTACTTAACTTAAGGTACTTTACTAATTTAATTTACTTTGGAAGAGCGAGATTCCCTAACACAGGTAACTTATTTACTTAAAAGGGAATCTCAAACACTGTAAAACTGATGTACATTAAGTTATTGAAATAAATATTTTTGTATTTTTTTGTATTTTAGTTATCTAGTACCCATACCACGAGCTTTTAGTAGCTTACTTTGGGGCTAGATGGTGCTTTGTGGATTGTCCAGCATTATTATATATTATTATAAAAGAGTATAATAAATTCAGTTATGTTTAAAATCCGCAAGCTGTAATTTTACTTGAAAAGATATACCAATATTCATTAATCACCTATATTTTTGGGTGTTTGTGGGGTTTTATATTAAGTTTGGAGAATGTAAGTCAATAATGATTAAATCAATCATCTGGTAATGATTGAACCCCCAACAAGGATCTAGATCGACTTAACCGGTACCTGACCCTGTAGGTATATAAATAAGGACCTACTAAGGTTATTTTGTTAAAACTTACATAAACTTGATAAATCTTCTTGATAATAATTATGTTTTTATTTAAAATGGGGTTAAGCGGTGATGGTTGTTTGCCGTCGTTATTTAGGATATGAGCAGTGAGAAAACTTAGGTAGGTACTTAGTTACATTAACATAAACGAAATTATTTTTAAAGTATTTTCACGTCATATGCTCCTACTACTATACTTAACTGAAATATTTTGTGCTTAGATACCACTTGGATGCTATCATTTAACCTTTATTTTCAAAGTTTTTTTGTAAGTCCTTTGATATCCAATTCTGTGGCACGAAACATGGAAATGTAAAAAACACTAACGAGAATTCTATGATGGCTCCCAGACATGTCTTCTCAAGTTTTGTTTCCATTTTTCTTTTGTTATTGGATATTTTGTATATCTAGAAGTGAAAGATAAGTTGTGAACTTCTAGCTACATTGCAATCTTTAGTCTCCTAGATCTTACTAGCGACACCATAATCAAGTTTTGATTTCTAACTCCAACTTAGTCGGTCCATGTAGGTTCCGTAGCACTATCTCGGTAGGTAGGTATAATTCTCAAACTACGACAATTTACTTTTGAATCATCATTTTGTCAACCAGTATTAGACATTCATCGACAATAAATTATCGACAACTACCAGTACTTCACTAGGTGGCATCAAAATGGTACATCAGATGTCAGTTTTTCGTATTGTACTATAATATTAATAAATTATAGAATTATACTGCGAATGAGCTGTAAATAACGTAGTAAAACAGTTATTATATTCTATGTACAAAAAACTATTCAACATATTGCAAATAAAATACATGTAATATCCGCGTAATATCCGCGTCGATCACGATAATAGACTTACCAATGAAAAGATATCTTGCGTTTATCTTCACATAAAGATCCCAAACGGCTTTTACAACCCACAGTTACACAAGTCATTATATACTAAGTTCTCGATTAAATATTATATAAAAAACACAAAATTACAAATAAAACATAAACACAAATTTTCATTTTCTCAATCTGACATTCACGTGTCACCGTACGGTATCAAACAAAACCAAAACAATATCAAATCGGCTACATCGCCTTATAGGATGACAGTGACCTTATGCTCCGTCTACCTTACGGAACGTAAGGTACCTACTTGGTCTTAGTCTAAAACAAATAAAATGACAAATAAATCATTCAAAATGGCCGCCTTTGCATTCAATGCAGGCCTTCAAACGCGTGCGCCATTCATCTATGGCGGCACGAATCTTTTCAATGGGAATCCGTTTCGATTCTTTAATAAGGGCTCGCTTGAGAGAATCCAGGTTTGGGTGAGACTTTCTGCATGCCCTCAGCTCCAATTCCGTCCATAAAGAATAATTCAAAGGATTCAAGTCAGGGCTTGACGAGGGCCAATCTTCGCTCCGAATGAAGCCTGGCAAATTGGCCTCCAGCCAACGTTGGGTGGTCTTAGCTTTATGGGAGGGAGCAGAGTCCTGTTGAAAAACCCAGTATTTTCCAGCGCATAGCGTATCATTTAATGGTTTAACCACCGCTTCCAATATGTCGGTTTGGTAATTTTGTGCCCTCACCTTGACGCCTTGCTGGCAAAAATGAAGCGAAGTGACCCCCTCGTAGGAAATACCCTACCAAACCATCACACTTGCTGGATGATGAGTGCGCTGGACTGGACATTGCGTAGGTACTGATGGCTGGACGTCCTTTGAACTTCTGGCGTAAACCTTATTGTTCTGCCGGTTAAACTTTTCTTCCACCGTGAAGATCTTTTCATCGGTAGATAAACAGGATATTTTTTGGATCGTGTCTCTTCAATAGGTTCCGACATCGTTCCAGTCGCAATTTACGAAGACGCTCGTTTAAATAATGCACTTTCCTTCGACTGTAGGCCTTTAGTTTAAGATCATATTTAAGTATCCTGTTCACCGATATTCGCGAAATGTTGGTCTGCAGAGCTAATTTCTTTTGAGTCCGGCAAGGGTTGCGATTGCGACGAATTCGCTCTCTGATTACTTTGATGTTGGCGGGCGTCCTTACAGACCGCGGGCGGCCACATCTTCCACGGTCTTCTAAAGAGCCGGTCTCCTTGTACCTCTTTATGGTATAATACACAAAGTTCCGACTTCATCCCAAACTTTGGATCACAAAGTACTTTTACTACATATAGGTACTTTGGATTTCACTAAAAACTTGCATTGGTTTTTTTCCTGCTTGAAACCTTCTTGAAACAGTGAAATTACAGTCGCACCCAAATCTTTTGTTGGCGCCATTTTCACGGAGAATGAAACAAATATTCAAATGTATATTTTTTCTGATTCAAAACATTCGAAATTTAAATTTTAAGTTTAAAAAAGGTTGCATGAATTACTTTCTTTTTAAATTAATTAAATAAGTTCGTCTCAAAACTTATGAACACACGAGGTAGTCACTTCCATAGTATTATGTCTTATGGTATTTTGCAGTGGGGACAGGCAGCTGATATTCAGACTATCTTTGTTTTCCAAAAAAGGGCGGTGCGTGCAATTTATAATTTATTTGTTTTCCAAAAAAGGGCGGTGCGTGCAATTTATAATTTACTAGCGACCCGCCCCGGCTTCGCACGGTTTTATTATATTTGTAAACCTTCCTCTTGAATCACTCTATCTATTAAAAAAAACCGCATTAAAATCCGTCGCGTAGTTTTTAAGATTTATTCGTTCAAAGGGACACCATGACATAGGGACAGAAAAAGCGCCTTTTTTATACTATGTAGTGAAGGCACGTGACTCCTTGAGGGAATTATTATAAATTAGAAATACATATTTTAACTGTAATTTCGCAATATATTATGAAAATTTAATGTAAGTATACAATACACACAAAAACAAGAGTAACTTTTTGAAAAATTGTGATGTTCACAATAGAAATACTTACAAGAAACAAGGACAAACTACACATCCCTTTATTTAGATAACGAAAACTGGGGAAATCATTTATGGGTAATTGTGTGCGCTTCTATAATAAGCTTCCATCTGAAGCAACTGAACTTTCTATTCGTAGATTTAAACAGTACATAAAACTAAATCTTATCAAGAAGGCATATTACCGTAAAACAGTGCAACTTTGCCCAACTAATTTGACTTTGCCCACCAGGGTACTTTTTTTAAAAGTCTTAGTATTATCGAGAATGTTCTAGTAGCTTTTATTTCTTATTTATTGGTAGAATTCTGAATATGTCACTGACAACACTAGTTAACCGACTGTTGCTAATTTCACTTCAATTGACTGTCAGTTGATGTCAAAGTTGGTGGTGTTTTTGGCGAGCCAAATTTCGTGCGGAAAACTTTATTGAAAAACAGTACTTGCAGTTGCAGCAGGCAAGTAATTATTTTACCACTATAAGTTTATAACAAATAAACAATAACTGTCGAATATCTGACGCGAAACCTTTTTAAACTCGAAAATATTCAGGTGGGCAATGTCAAATTACTTTTTCTGGAGTACTGTTTACGACTTTGCCCACCAAAATATTGTTGTCAGGGTTGTCACTACGACATTAAATGAAAATTGATTTATGTATGTCCTATTATTAGTAGGTCGGTTGGTATCTTTCTAACCACCTATGAGATGACCGTTGTGGCGCGTTGGGCGAAGGTCCGCCTGCGACGTTAGTTAGTTAGTTAGCGGGTTCGATTCCCGCCTCGGAACAAATTTGTGTACGATCTGCAGAAATTTGTTCCGTTATTCTGGGTGTTTTCTATGTATAATAAAAAATATCTATCTATGAAATGTATTGTATTAAGTATATCAGTCATCTAGTACCTATAATACAAGCTCTGCTTAGCTTGGGGCTAGATGATGCTGTGTGGACTGTCCGGAATTATTTATATATTTATTTTATTATGAGAAAGTATTTAGTTTTCAGTATTTATTTATTTCAATTCCTCTTTATCAAATAATGTAATGAAAAATTTACCATTTCTACAGTTTTTTTGTATGTTAATCCCTTAATTTGTTTTATAAGCTAAATGAGGTACTTACCTTATTATTAATAATTTTTTTTGTGTCAGATACTAATAACCAGCGTTAAGGTGAAAATTCTACCACGTTTTGTTAAAGCAAAAAAGCTATAATTAATGTAATGGTTCTTTTCAGGATGAACAACAAAAAGTAAAAAAAAAAGAAGAGTACCAGGGGCATAGAGAGAGAACATATAGAGACTATTCTGAGGATATGCTATGCATTAGCAGTAGAAATGGTCGAAAAAAAAACAATGTGACAACCCTAGCACATTTTTTTATTTGTATGAAAATTGACCAAAAATTATTTGTGTCTTTGCCCACTCAATTTAGGCGATTAATTTGCTTGCTTGAACGTTTCATATTAAGATATAAAGTAACATCGATTTCCCATATTGCTTGTTTCTTAAATCTTGAGATCATACGGTCAAAAATACCGGAATTACGATTTTTTTTGCAAAATGGGCAAACTTGTAATTTTTTATTTTATTTGGCCCGCTCTCTAAATTATGATTTTTTACACATACCGTCCCATTTTATTCGATTTTTAATCTTTTATTTGCAAAGAACAGTATTTATTTATAATAATGTAGCGCAAACATAATTTGAACTATACATACTTTTTAAATTATCTAAAATTAAACCACTAAATCCAAGAAAATTGGGCAAAGTTGCACTGTTTTACTGTACTCCATAAATGATTACATCCATGACGTTAGTGCTTGGCCAGATGTCGTGTTCCACATCGACAATAGTATGTAATTTATAATAATTTATAAGGCAAACATGTATTAGACACATAAGTTATACACATACTAGTGGTTTCTATTTCGCCTCTTCCACTAGTGGACAAAAAAGTGAGCGAACTGAAAATCAATTATCACTTTATTCCTTATATTATTTTGATAATTATGTACTTACCTCTATAGTATTAAATTTGACTTGTCTAAGTGCTTATTTTGTAAGCCTAAAGAAATAAAGATTTTGATTTACTGATTTACTGATTATTTTTCGCTTCTTCCACAAGTGAACAAAAGATTGAAGTGAAGAGGAAATCAATCACCACCTTATTTCTTATATAAATTTTATAATTATTTATAGTTTAAAATTTGACTTGTTTGTTGCTTATTCACCCTAGCACAGTAGACACACACAGATTCAAAATATTATTATCATAACTGCCCATAAAAATCCTACATACAAACCACTCATTCAACCGTTACAAATAGACAACCGGTCAGAAACATAATCAAATGAAGCAAAAGCAAGCCTAAAAAATTAAATGGATGTATGATATTTTTTGAAGCAGTTCTCCACACACAGTGGCACTTTGCAAGACTCGCACATAAATGCCGTCTTTTGCGTTTTCCGCCCTTCCTGGAGGCAAATGAAGCATTTATTGCGAGTATGTCGATTTTTTGTCCTGTCGGCATCGCTCTGCGGGAAATGAACAGGCCAATGTGCGTGTTGAACGATATGAGGAAAACCTACAGTTCTACGATGAGATGATTCGGCTTTACGGCTCTTTGGTACTAGCGAATGGTGATGAGTAAGAATCGCATGCACTAATTCTAAGCGGAATTTAAGGTTGTCCTGTCGCATCTTCAGGGAAGATTCCAACAGGACACGTGAGTTATGAATGGAACAATTGAGCAGACGCTTGAAAAGCTTGAGATACCATTTCGCACCTCGCTTCCGCTCCAGCAGGTACGGTTCGAGCATTTGATCTTTGAGATCAACACCGCCCATCGACCGATTGTAGTCGAGGATCGACTGTGGCTTGAATAGTTCTGGACGTGATGTTGGGCAAGAGGATACCCTGGGTAAGGCAGTAGCTGACCCATGACATGTAGATATCATGGTTATCCTCTTTTTGTCCATCCAGGACAAGACACAGACGTCCCCGGAATGCCTTGCCATTAGCTGGCCCTGCTGAAGCGGAGCGTTCGTTACTAATCTGGGAACGTCTACACGAGACGCACGTAGGGTACCAACACAGTCGGTACCGCAACGTTTAAGATAGCGAGCGAGATAAGGAGAATTGAACCAGTTGTCCATAAATAATCGGTGACCTTTATTAAGTAAGGGTCGAATCAACTTAAGAACTACGGCGGTGCTTTTTGAGAGTTCTGGTTCAATTGAGCTCTCTTTTCCCGTGTAAACCAGGAAAGACCAGAGGTATCCCGTCGCACTCTCACATAGTTCGAAAGTTTTAATCCCGAACTTTGCAGCCTTCGACCGAATGTACTGTTTCATACTTAGCCTACCTTTCCAAAGCGTTAAACTTTCATCAATGCAAATGTCTTTTGATAAGATATAATTAGATTGAAATTTATTATTAAGGTGATCAATAATAGGCTTCAAACAGTGCAATCGATCGGAGCTAGCGGCTCGATTGATGGTTGGGCTCGCATTTGTGTCGGGACTGGTATCCACAAAAAGGAGAGCCCTGTTGAGATTGGTGTACCTCTTCAACGTTGTTATGCAGGAAAAGACTTCTGTTTTCAACAACGAGTTATTTGAAAAATAACTGCAAATTGTTGGCATACGGATTATACCAGTCATCATCCAGAACGCAAAGAGGCATAAAATCTCATCAGCATTCGTAGGATACCATTCTGACTGGAAGGAGGCCGACGAAATTCGGCTAGCGGAACGGTTGGTTTCCTCAACGATAGTCTGCAAGATGCGATCGTCCCAGAAGGAACGAAAAGCATCATACGGATTAGTGTATGAAGAAACCGAGCCAGTACGCTTAGGAATAAAAGTCTCTTCGACACTTTGAAAAGTCTCCATTGGTGACCATTCGAAATGTAGATCCTCACCTACCAGTAGTGCATTATCCCTTCCATCAATCGCGTCCTCAAATACGTCATCATTCACACTCTCGCTATTTTCCTCTTCATTTAAATGTCTTTCACGGTTTGTTCGTCTTTCCAATTCCTCCACTCTCGCCTGTCGCCTCCTTATTACATCCCTCGCCATTTCACGCAGCTGGAGAGGAACATCGTCGTCAGTTGTCCAAATCTCTTGGAGGGGCTGGCCTGGCTGCCAACCGGATGCCTGGCGACGACGTCCCCCCCTGCGACCTGGACTCGATTGCCCACGGCTCGCCCGCCCTCCTCGTCCACCCCGCCCTCTCCCACATCGCACTCTACCTCTCACACTACTTCCACGACTGGACCCATTCATTTCGTCATCTATTGCACCCCTCTCACCAATTAAACCTGTGCTACTTTCGCTCAAACGTTCAATATTCCCATACAGGGCATGCGAGTCCGGGGCATAAAAATCCTTTAATTCCAGTGGGTCACACGCTTCGTCGATGACACATAGGACGCCAGCTCTGAAATAAATGAACCGTCTTTTAGTACGTGCATTCATTCATTATATCTTGACAGATTTCACACAGGGTTCAAAGCGATAATTATCTAGATAAATATATGTTGATAATTATCTTTGATAAATATATTCGGAAATATTTAAATTGCCCCTTACATTTTTCGCATTGTATTGGTGTATGAGAACACAAATTCAATGATTTCCTTGATTGTTACATTTGTGTTTATTTTATTCTTCTGATGTAAATGGTGATAGGTAGATAGCCAAAATACCAGAAATATGAACTGAAAAGTTTACTTTCATTTGATAATTATCGAATAATTATCTTGATAATTATCGTGATAATTATCAAGGATATTTATCTTGATAATTTCAAACCCTGATTTCACATCGTAGGTATCTACAAATAAATAATATGACTTACGAGTCCAAGGAATCGAGCGACGAGTAGTGGGATTTCACACGGGCTTCAGGGGATTGGGATAAATATCTGAAATAAATGCACGGTCATCATATAATATCTTAACCAAACTATAGAAAAAAAAAATTATACTTACTGTTCCGATGAATCGAGCGGTGAGCGAGATCTCGCACGGGCTTCAGGAGATCGGTCCAAATATCTGAAATTGGTTAATTCCCCGTCGTTAGTCATCCATCACATCTTGACCAAACTACAGATAAAAAATAGGTTTATACTTAGTAAGTACTAGCTGGTGCCCGCGACTTCGTCTGCGCATGATTAGTATTTCGAGTACTCGCGATTTTACTTGCGTAATTCCTTTTCCCGTGGGATTTTCGGGATAAAATAAAGCCTATGTGTTATTCCAGCTTATAATCTATCTCTTTGCCAAATTTCACCCAGATCCGTTTAGCAGTTTTTGCGTGAAAGAGTAACAAACATCCATCCATCTATCAATCTGTCCATCCATCTATCCATTCATACTTACAAACTTTCGCGTTCATCAGTTCAATTCAGTTTGGTTCCCCTGGGCTATACGGGTTTTCACACAGCATCTGAAAGACGCGTGTGTCACACACACGCGTCGTTTAGATGCTGTGAGAAATTTTTGAAAACCCGGATCTGGATGTAATTTGGCAAAGAGATAGATTATAAGCTGGAATAACACATATGCTTTATTTTATCCCGAAAATCCCACGGGAAAAGGAATTACGCAAGTAAAATCGCGAGTACTCGAAATACTAATCATGCGCAGACGAAGTCGCAACCAAACTGAATTCCGGGATAAAATGTATCCCATGTCCAATCGTCCCGAGTTCCATTCGAATTCATTCACTTCCGTCGTGATGCGTGGCCAAAGTATTCTTCTTTCACCCTCTCTCCCAGGGGAACCTTAACGAATTCCGGGATAAAAAGTATCCCATGTCCTTCCTTGTAGTATGAACTCAAATCGTCCCGAGTTTCATTCCAACTCATTCAGCAGTTTCGGCGTGATGCGCGGTAAAGGAATTTTACTTTCATACCCTCTCCCATGAGAACCTTATTGAATTCCGGGATAAAAAGTATCCTATGTCCTTCCTCGTAGACCTATAATCATGCCGACTTTCATTTCAATCCATAAAGTAGTTTCGGCGTGATGCGCGTTTACGATACAGACAGACAGACAGACAGACAGACATGAATGAAAAATATAAAGTTTTGGCTTGAGTATCGATAATAGAGTGCCATCCAAAAAAATTTTCAAAATATCTTCAATGTACAGAATTGGACCTGTTACAGTTTTATTATAAGTATAGATATAACTATAAAACTAACAAACTAGTTTTGTTCACGCACGTTAGCACGTCTTTAGCTTTATCGGAACCTGCTTGCTGCTTTATCGGAAGTTACTTACGATTCCGGTTCCACTTACGGTTCCGAGTAAGATCTCGCCAGACAAAAAGTATTAAACTTACGGTTTTGGTAATAGAAGCTTGCTTTCCCAGCGCTCTGGCGAGGATAGGGGAGAATATTCTGGAGCTATAGGTGAGCCAGGAACTTCTTCATCCTTAAAAAATAATTATTTAATATATACCTACATACTATTCTGCTAATATTATAAACGAAACGAAAGTTTGTAAGAGGGATGTTTGTTACTCTTTCACGCAAAAACTACTGAACGGATATGGATGAAATTTGGCACAGAAATAGATTATGTATAGTCTGGAATAACACATAGGCTATACTTTATCCCGGAGTTGCTCGGGAACCGCGAGGCGCTGCTTGTATTATAATAAACGGGATAGTCTGTGTGAATGTTTCTTTTATGGTATCTCCGTAACTACTAAAGTTATTCAATTGAAATTTGGTATATAGATAGTTTAGGACCTAGAATAACACTTAGGATATTAAAATTTAATAAAATAATAAATAAAAATTAAATAATAATATTTTAACTAGATTATCCCTTAATAACAGTAATATGATGGCGATTAAAATTTATAATAAAATTCCTGACGCTTTTAAAGAAATGACATTATTAACAAAATTTAAATTTAATTTGTCTCTCTGAAAAATGATTTTATAGTATAAATGAATTCTTTGAATATAAATTATAATCATTTTATCAATAGACATTGCATGATTTTGTTTGACATGATTTTCTTATTAGTTAATATTGTATGTGATTATTTAATTTTGTCAAAATCAATAACTGTAATTTTATATATTCATACGTCTGCAAAGACAGGTTTTGGTGGTAATATAAGAATAATTTTAAGATCAATGTATAACCTGAAATCTAAAGAATAAATGAATATGAAAATTCGGAAATTTTAACCTCAGAGGGTTTTTAATAGGGTGGTAAAGTTTATATGGAAAATTACCTCTGTTATTCCTTGTTTTGATTCACTCAAAACTAGGTATAAATGAACTTAAAAAGTAAATAATTAAACATGATTTTTTTATTTTTACGAAACTACCCATAGGAGGCGTGCAATAAATTTCTGAAATGTGACAAATGGCGAAGGCGCGGGGCGCATCTAGTATACAATAGTGCAAAACCGTGGCGGATCGCTAATCACTACATTACTACATACTCGTAGTATAAAATGAAGTCGCTTTCTCTGTCCCTATGTCATTATGTCCCTTTGAACGCTTAAATCTTTAAAACTACGCAACTGATTTTGATGCGGTTTTTTTTAATAGATAGAGTGATTCAAGAGGAAGGTTTATACGTATAAAAAACCATGCGAAGCCGGGGCGGGTCGCTAGTTTTTAATAAAATCAAGAGTAAAAATTGAGAAATCAGAGGAGACCACTGTTCACTACTAATAGGTTGTTAATGATGATGAAAAACCTACCTCTTCATCGCTCATCTCGTCATATTCGAGGTTTTCTTCTTTGACATCTTCCAATACCTGCTCCTCATTATTCTCTCCATAAAGAGCGGCCATGAAGTCTGGGGCAGCTTCTCCATCATTTGAATTCCACATTATAGGTATGTCCTTAAACGTAAGAAAATAAGAATATGAGCTACTATATTTAAGAAATCTTTGTCTTTTTGTTTTAGATAAATAATGTTGAACCAGACAGAAACGGATAAACACAAATTTGTCTCATTTGTCCAAACATTTGTCTCGAAATTGGAATCCAATCTGCAGCATCTTGCGTCACAGGCAAATATTATACTCTGCACCATTATTGTCCTCAATAAGAGTAATAAGTTGATAATCATCATCATCAACCTATATTTGTCCACTGCTGGACAAAGACCTCCCCTAATGAGCGCCATACCGCCCTGTCTTCAGCTTAATGCATCCAGCATCTGCCAGCAGTCTTTCACAGATTGTCATCCCACCTGACAACAATGTTTAAGGTATATTTAAACACATACAACGACATACATATCAAAGACTCCTCCTATATGTTCACAAATGTGGAAAATCCATATGATCCAACCCACAACTGTCATGTCGAAGACCATTTTTTAAAATGTATAAGTGTTTCATGCTAGTTATTTGAATCATTTTTGTATTGTTAACAAAACAACATATAATTTTCATTCAATTTTTTTAATTGCTAACATATAACCGTTCTATTTTACTATAATGATTCAATCTATAATATTAAGCTGGTCCATCAGTTCAAAGTCGCTCAGCGAGCTATAGAAAGAGCTATGCTCGGAGTTTCTCTGAAGGATAGGATTCGTAAAGATTACATCCGACAGAGAACCAAAGTTATAGACATAGCTCAAAGAATTAGCAAGCTGAAGTGGCAGTGGGCCGGCCATATTTCGCGAAGAACCGATAACCTTTAGGGTTAAACGTGTTCTTGAGTGGAGACCGCGACTTGGCTAACGTATTGTAGGACGCCCTCCAGGCGATGACGATCTGCGAAAGACTGCTGGCAGATGCTGGATGCGTCAAGCTGAAGACAGGGCGCTATGGCGCTCATTAGGGGAGGCCTATGTAAATTATGGGCCTATGTAGTCTGAAATAAATAAATGTATTATATGTCCAGCAGTGGACTAATATAGGTTGATGATGATGATAAAAAACAAGTTAAGCATTGACAAGTAAATATTTGAAATTGCTATTCCATCTAAGTACAGGGCCAGCAGATCTAATATTGTATACCAGATGATTGCATTGATTACTATTAGAAACCGAAGGGAAGCTGCAATAATAGACAATGTAGATGGTTTTTGTGATGAACCTGATTTTGATTTGGACGAGGAGTAGGGCCAATTTTGTTTGTTTTGTCTTTTAAAACACAAATATGATTACTAATTTTATCAAACTTTGAATCATTTTTGCATTTTTATTTTTGCACCCTACACAGCTCTTTCCATACAAAATTTATTTTGTAATAATGATCCAGGCGCCAGTTTTCCCGAAAATCTACTAAACTATTGCAATTTATTCTATATATTATTAATAGAAAAAAAGTTAAGTTTACATAGCATTAAATGAAATTAAAACAAAAACATTTTGTATTACAAAGTTAGAGAAATACCGCCACAAACTTAAATATTGATTATCTCGCAATGAGGTTTGTGTGGGTTGGATAATTTTTGCTTAAATTGTACCTGTTATCTTCTCCACTAAGCTGGCTATTCATCTACTGTTCCACGAAGGTTGTTGAATGTTTCCACAAGCTATCTTACTATTAATATAATAAATGGTCAAAAAATAAAATGAATAAAAAATAAATGGTGGATAGTCTGTGTGAATGATTGTTATAAGTAATCTCTCTAACTATAACTACTTAAGTTATTTAAATAAAATTTGGTATGTAGATAGTTTAGGCCCTAGAATAACACATAGGATAACAGTTAACACAGGATATTAAGATTTGGAAATTTTAATCTCTGAGGGGGTTAAATGGGGTGATTAAGTTTGTATGGAAAATTATTATTTCTTGGTTTTATTCACTTAAATCTCTGTAAGTAGGTATAAATAAACTTTAAAGTAAATAATTAAACTTTTACTTTTTACAAAACTACTACTAGGAGGTGTGCAATAAATTTCTCAATTGACAAATAAATTACCATGCGGGCGAGGCTGCAGTATGTTTATAAAATAATTTTGTTAAGAAGGTACTAAAATTATTAGAAAATACATTTTGTACCTACACATTTATAGTACATAGGTACCTACATTAAAATCTAAATATGAGACAGGAATCATGGTCCATGAAAAATAAAGCTGATGATGATGAACATAATTATTATGTTGATAACTTATTTAAACAATTAAATCAATATTTTCTACAACCAACCCTTGAAAAAGTTACTTAACGGCCCATCGCCAATAACTGCCAACTAAGACTGCCAAATTACCAACAAAACCCGAACTAAAAACAAGCATAAGTACCATAGTTACCTCATAGCATTATCATGGAAACTTAAGTAAAATTTCGTTTGCATCAATTTCGCGTGTGCGTACAACGGATGAGTAATTTTTCCGATTAATTCTATGAAAGAAACAATTAGGTACCTACTTGCGTAAATAGGAATTGCAATTCTCTAAGCGGCCTATTTCAATAATCTATAAAGCTTATGATTTCTCTGATGAAAATGACTAAAATCTTGTAGCGGTTTTTGAAGCAAGAAAAATACAACGAAATCCACAAGTCCCATCATGTAAATAGCTTTATCGCACCTAAATTATTACAAAATAGCGATGGGCGAGTCGAGTTGGCTGATTCGAATAACTCGAATCAGAGTCTAAACGAGTTGATTCGAATCGAGTTCATTCGCAACTCGAATCAACTCGCTTACCTACCTAACTTCTGGAATGCGGATAACGAATGCGAGTTATGCGAATGCGAGTGCACGCGAGGTCGCGAGTCAGCGATTCGCCAACTCGAAACCGAAACTCGACTCTACTATGAATATTCATTTTGTTTTGATTGGTATTCCGTCGCCTCGCCGGTCACCGTCGGAACACCTCGGGTGCTCGAGCAAGGTTTGAGAGAGAAAGCAAGTATATTTAATGCATAAAAGTGAATAAGAGAATAAAACTGCCAAAATTACTAGGAGTCCGGAAAACGAGTGATGTGGCGACTGCACTGCACTGGCGTACGTTAGGATTTGGTTTTTACCAAGTTTGGGGTTTTTTTAAGTGAACATTTTATTGTGTTTTCGCAATTAAGTAAAAATTGGGTAAATAAATACCATCGGTAATAAACCCCACAAGGTACTCGCATAACATCGTAATACTTATTTATAATGACTATAAATAACATGGAATCTATGATGATGATTTAAATTACGTAATCTTATGTAACAACAATAACACACACGCACAGCGGTGGCCGGCGAGTGGAGTAGTGGCAATCGGCAATGCAAGTGTAAACTCGAATCAAGAATAAGAATGCGAATACGGTGCATTCGACTCGACTCGCCGATCCGTTTGGCTGCTGCCGCGAAGCGGATCCCATCCGGTTGATGCGAGTCGAGTCAACTCGTGTTGCGATTCGAGTTAGCGGCCGAGTCAACTCGAGTTATCCGAGTTGGAATAAAATCAACTCGTAACATCGCTATTACAAAATACAAATTATAGTAGTAATTCTATTTTTACAGTGGACTTACCTTGCTAAATAAATCCAATTTTGAAAACAAACAACGAAACAGTACAGTCAGTGTTGCCAGATGGAATTTGAAAAAAACAGTAGAAAGTTCAGTAAAAAATAGATTGGAATAAAAATCAGTAGGTAGCTAATAGGTACCTTAGGAATTGTGTTTCGCGAGTATTTTGACTCGCATTTTGGCTGGCGACCTTTTTTTTTTTTTTTAGGTGCTATGCTTTGCATTTTTGCAAGTGGTTATTTAGCTATAGGCGCTCGGGAAAATCAGGTAGATTTCACGAAATTTTAGTAGGCGCTCGGGAAAATCAGTTAGATATCACTAAATTTTAGAAGGTGCTCGGGAAAAACAGGTAGATTTCACTAAATTTTAGAAATAAATCAGTAGATCGGTAGACGCCTGAAGAAGGTTCTGCATCTGGTTTGACAATATTTTGCCAATGACCGTCTTTAACAACATCACAAGCTTTTATTTAAGCAAAAACTATGAGCGGGCTAATCCTGTAGTCGGATCTTAGACCAATATGGCTTAAAATGTCATATTTTTATTTTTTCCAAAGTTTTGTCTAGGAAATTTCCATGACCCCGGACACTGGCAGAAAAGTGTATAACCAGACACAAGTTGCCATCATCAACTAAGAAGTCAAGTCAATTCAAGCAAGCAAGTGTTTCATGTTTTTTGACCAATCAACAGCATCCCTAGTACATCTGTGAATCAACACGTTTACGTAGGACCATCAAATTCAGTTCCGAATATTTTCGACTGTTTTCAGTAATTTTCTCACATTTAGTTTAGTTTTATTGTTGTCAACATGGATAACGAAAGCAGACAATTGGCTCAAGATTTCTTCCTCAGGGAACCAGCAGACGTTCGAATAAGGTACAAAGTCGTGGGAATAATAACCAATAGGAATAGAATTGAAGTGTTGTTGCGGCAATTATGTAGGTATACCTACCTAAATAAACGTGGTATTTTTTCAGGAAACAGAAAGAGGAACCTAAGGAAGAAGATCACGCAACGCTGCGGGTAGAATTGCAGACTGTTCGTTTAAATTCTGACTCACAGAAACTTGTTTTGGATACCCTTAGATTCATTCATGGCCCTGACTATAAACTTGGCACTGCCAGTGGCTACAAGGTAAGAGAACAAACATGTCAAAAGAGACTAATTTGCTTTGAGTCACACAGTGGTCCTGTGTCAGCATGACTTGGTTTTAAAATTGTAACAAGCAATGCTGGTCTTCCGACAGAGCTCACGAATAAGGCAAATTGATATTAACTCTGCTTGTAAACATATATAATCGAAATGTAAATAAAGTTCAGCATGGAATCCAATCAAGAGCTTTTAGTTGTTATAAAGGTATTTAAGTAAATACATGTATAACAATATTTTTGTGAGTACAATTTTTAAGAAGGTTTACAAGAACTTACCATAGTCCATAAGACATTAAAACTTTTTATCCATTCTAATATTTAAGAAATACTAAAACAATAAATTTATGACAAAATCTATGAAGTTAACTTATTGGTACTTAGGATCCAATCATAATTGATAAAATTGATATAATAAAACACTTATTTACTACAGTATTCTAATTGAAAAAGACTGGAAAATGTAGTAAATAAGTATATTACTATAAAAAGTGTTGTAGTAGTTTGAATAATTCATTATGACTGTAAGCAGGTTCCCTACGTTATCAATAGGTGTTCTTCCAACACATACTACATTGAAGTAACTTTTTTCAGACATCATAATAATCAAAATAGATTTTTCAGTAAACAAATTCATTTATTTGAAACTGAACTGATTTATCAATGTATTTTCTTGTTATTTGTAATATTATTATCATCTTACAGGACAAAGGTACTAAGCTCCATAACAGATACTGGATGGAAAGAGGCAATTTAGTTGTACAAGGTGGTTGCGACTACTCAATACTAGCTAAACCTGAAATACAAACATCAGAAGCAAGGCTCAGAGCATTTGCACTGGCTAAGTTAGAGAAGTAAGTCGCCTTCATGGTAAAAGCGCATTGGCTGACGTCATCTTTTTGACATTTTGGGGTAAAGGTTTAAGTTGAAGGGTTAAGAAATATATCAATATGACAGTAGTCAAATATTATTAAAGAGAGCATCAATATTGATATCATGTATTGATGAAAGAGAGCTAACATTTTACCTCATTAGTGTTTCCAACTATTTATAAGAACATTAATGTAGAGGTAGCAAATATTTCATAATAGGTAGTAAATAGGGTACATGATTTCATGCCCATATTTAATCTGGTCTGCTATTCTGATGATCTAGTCAATGTGAATAAAATTAAGTAACAATTTCAAAATGGTGGTATATTACAAAATAAATAAATAATTGTGGACAATTCACACTTATCTAAGCCCAAGCTAAGCAGAGCTTGGGTTATGGGTACTAGATAACTGAAGAGATCACAAAAGTTGCCACATGCAGGGCCCCATCATAATCAGATATAGAATAATCTTCTAATTATGATTGACTAGCAGCGTCTCGCGGTTTCACCTGCGTAATTCCCGTTCTGTGGAATTCCGGGATAAAATATAGCCTATGTGTCATTCCAGACTATAATCTATCTCTGTGCCAAATTTTATCCATATCCGTTCAGTAGTTTTTGCATGAACAATTTAAAACACAAAAAAAACATTTAAAACTAAATTTCAAATCAAGTCATCCATAATAAATCACATATTAAAAGTACATTAACTAAGTACTAAGTAAAAATAATGTTTCTCTATAAGTGTATGTATACTATGTTCTTTGAGAAATAAATGTCTTTAACCATAAACATTGCAAAAATTAATAAAACATGATTAATTTGACTTCTTTTAAAAAAAAATCATTAATTCCAGATATAATTTCCACAAAGCGCATTGTGCAGAAGCATTAGATGTCGCTGCTGAGAGTGTTGAAAAGGCTCTAGAGATATTATTTTACAAATACTACCGAGTAGACGCTCAAGAGAAGCCTAAAGAAGTACCTACTTTACCCGAACTGCTTGAAATGAGAACGGATGAAATTGCAGTCCTAGAATCTATCTATGAAAAGAGCTTTCAAGTCAGAGAGAATAATGTGTGGTGTTTTGAAGTTAATCTTGATTATTTGGTTAAAATGTATGAAAACAAAGAAGAGCCTAAACGGAAAGATAATATAAACTACAATCAAAGAAATCAGCGCACTAAACCTAAAGAAGTCTGCAAGCTATTTCTAAAAGGTCCATGTAGATTTGGTGCTAAATGTAAATTTCTTCATGAGGTGCATGCAGAGCAAAAGCAGATTGATAATGCAGACAATTTAGAAAAGGAAACTATCTCATTTGAACTCGAAGTTCGTTTTCCAGAAGACAGTGTGTACCCGTACCAACCTCCACTAATCTTCCTAAAAGTTGATCGAAAAAATATTATACCAGAACTAACTAGTTTAAAAGTAGCTGCTAGATTACTAGATGAAGCGAAAATCCTAGCACAAGATGGAATACCGAGTATGTATTCTCTTGTGGAATTACTAAACAATGAGGAAGATATTTTAAATTTTATAAAATTTGATACTAGAACATACATTGAACCATCAGAAGCCTTATTCCCACAATTGATAGAAGAAACAAGTAAAAAGGCAAAACCATCTCATTATAAAAAAGGTTCGGCTCCAGACAAGAGATTGAACGTAAACTTCGAAGAGGTTTTGAAAGAAAATCAAGAGATTGCTAAAAGGTACTTAGAAAAATCAGAAAATAGTAGATACTCTAAAATGATGTCCAGTAGAAAGAGATTGCCGGCATGGAAAAAGAAAAACGATATTTTGAATGCTTTACTGAAATCACAGGTTAGTCTTATTCTTTCATTGGCGACGTTATAGTTGACGGCCTCTGTGGTGCTAGAAGGTTGGCCTGCGATGGAGTAGGTTGCGGGTTCGATTCCCGCTCGGGACAAATATCTGTATCTGTAGATATTTGTCCTGGGTAAAAATATCACAGTGTGTATTATACAGTGTGAGTCTGGATAAAGTGCACAAACGAAAATGAGGTAAACTACGCACTATTTTATCGACGGAAAATGTGTTAATTTTTTTAAATTTTTTTTTATTATTTTTTTATAGCGTTTTTAAACTTTTTTTTCGCTACGACCATCCCCATGTAAACAAAACGGTGTAACTTTTAAACTAAACGATCAATTACTTTGAAACAAATTTAGCAATGATTGGAACTAATAGGAGCTCTTAATGAAATTAAAGTTGTAAGAAAAATAACCCTGATTTAAAAGTTATGATTTTTTTAAATGGAAAATCACCAATTTTTTTGTTGATTTTTTTATCAATTTTAAAATATCTCAATAAAATCACTACATTTTCTAATTTTTTTATTACTTTATGTTATTGAACATTGTTTTATCTATCTGACGGTAAAAATTGCTCGTTCATAACTCAATCACAACATTTTTTTATCGGCTGTTAAAAAAAGGCCTTTTTTGGTGACGCACCATTGTTTTATCAGGTAGAGACCTTTTTTCGTTAGCTATTGTTGTAAATGCGCACGGGTTAGGCTGCGGGCTAGGCAAAGGGCTAAAGGACCTTGAATGGAATTATGTTATTATGACAGACAGTCGCTCCGAACTATTCGCCGCTGCTGGTTGTGTTGTGTTTGGTTATTTTCGTTTACTGACATTGCCACATTGTTTTCGATCGCGCGATGCCTCTTTTAAATGAATTCACCCCGGCACATATTGCTGACATTCATTTCTACTATGGAGTTGCACGATGAAATGCCAGAGCTGCACGTGCAGCATACATAGCTGCGTTTCCTAACAGGCAACCAGTGCCATCTGCGCGGAACTTCCAGGAAGCCCACAGAAGATTATCTATTACTGGACTTACAACAACTAGAGATCGTGAGCCGCCTTCTGTAGTTATTGATGTCGCTATCGAAGAGGCTGTACTGAGGGATTTGTATGCTGATCCAACCTTAAGTACTAGACGTCTAGCCTTGCGTCACGGAATATCCCAAAAATCGGCGAGGCGCATTTTGAGGAAAGAAGGGATGCATCCTGACCACTACCAAAGGGTGCAGCATTTACATGAAGACGTAGACTGCGCTCCAAGGTGCGTGATGTCTTCTTGGGTTCTGAGAAAAACCAGAGAAAATCCCATCTTTCCAACAACCATACTATGGACGGACGAAGCGATATTTAGAAGCTTTTGTGGACCATAGTCCACAAAAGCTAAGCCTTTGAAAGCCTTTGACTCTGTCGAAACCTGGGCTGTTCTGGAATTCAGATCATGGAAGGCATCGCGCGATCGAAAACAATGTGGCAATGTCAGTAAACGAAAATAACCAAACACAACACAACTAGCAGCGGCGAATAGTTCGGAGCGACTGTCTGTCATAATAACATAATTCCATTCAAGGTCCTTTAGCCCTTTGCCTAGCCCGCAGCCTAACCCGTGCGCATTTACAACAATAGCTAACGAAAAAAGGTCTCTACCTGATAAAACAATGGTGCGTCACCAAAAAAGGCCTTTTTTTAACAGCCGATAAAAAAATGTTGTGATTGAGTTATGAACGAGCAATTTTTACCGTCAGATAGATAAAACAATGTTCAATAACATAAAGTAATAAAAAAATTAGAAAAAGTAGTGATTTTATTGAGATATTTTAAAATTGATACAAAAATCAACAAAAAAAACTGGTGATTTTGCATTTAAAAAAATCATAACTTTTAAATCACGGTTATTTTTCTTACAACTTTAATTTCATTAAGAGCTCCTATTAGTTCCAATCATTGCTAAATTTGTTTCAAAGTAATTGATCGTTTAGTTTAAAAGTTACACCGTTTTGTTTACATGGGGATGGTCGTAGCGAAAAAAAAGTTTAAAAACGCTATAAAAAAATAATAAAAAAAGATAAAAAAGAAATAACACATTTTCCGTCGATAAAATAGTGCGTAGTTTACCTCATTTTCGTTTGTGCACTTTATCCAGACTCACACTGTAGTATGATGTTTTAAGTATATGAGTCATTTAGTACCCATAACACAAGCTACTCAATAGATCAAGATTAAATTTTCAATAGATGTAGTTCAATAGATGTATACCTGAAATATTTTTTTCAAAACCAATAACTTAAATTTTATATATTCATATGTGTGCAAAGACAGGTTTTGGTAGTGATATTAGAATAATTTTAAGATCAATGTATAACCTGAAATCGAATGAATATGAAACAAAGGCTACTTTTCATCAGTTTTCACGCGGGTGAAGCCGGTAAGCGCATCTACAAATAATATAATTTCATAAATAAATAAATATTTCACCCAGGTCATTGTAATAAGCGGTGAAACCGGCTGCGGGAAAAGCACGCAAGTTCCCCAGTTCATTCTAGATGACTGGTTAGAGAACTTCTCAAAAGATGGCGCTAATCACACTGAGATTGTCTGCACACAACCAAGGAGGATATCGGCCATTGGTGTGGCTGATCGAGTGGCGGACGAACGAGTGGAGAAGACGGGTCAGGTTGTTGGATATCAAGTGAGTTTTGGTCCTTTTTCTCATCATCTTAAATCTCAATATTCAAGTTCAATTAATAATCAAGTTAGGTTGTATACACTATTGTGCCACGTTAAGGCTGCTTTTCCACAGAAATATGCTGTGCTACGTTGCTATGGATGCATTTGATATCCACCAATCATATTCATTGGTGTATTTAGCTAAGCATAGTGGAAATTCATATAACTGCGCCATGTTTTTATTTGGATGGATCAGTGCTCTCCATCCATGCTATAGATGATCTAAAAAGCACATTTTACTCGCACTGCTTTATAACTTATAATTATTAGAATCTGTTTCAATTGTTTCGTAGTAAATCTCAAAAAAACAATACTGTCTGGTGCATATACAGAGTGGGCCAAAAGAAGTCATCCGATGTTGTTTGGCTCTCTTTTTTAGCATGAATAGCGCACCATGTAATCACTTTGAGCAGGTGTAATGGCTCCTCGTGCATCACTCGTGTATTTTCGGTGCCCCAGAAGTTATTCACGTATCCGCTGAGATAGAAATGAGCCTTATCAGTGCATTATGATTTTGGTCGAAAAATCGTCCACTTCTTAAATAGACACAATTATTCCGCGTTCTTGGGGAGTGTATCGCTCCATGGCTTGTTCACTTGTATTCTGCATCTGTCTAGTCCACAAATGTCAAAACAGATTTGACATTGGCGGCCATTTGCAAAAATGAGAGCATCTTCTAATAGAGTGATTTCTTTTTCCCACCTAGTAATAATGTGATTATTATAATTTTGATTGCTATCTTTCCTTTCAGATTCGTCTAGAAAGCAAAATATCATCGAAAACTCGACTCACATTCTGCACAACGGGTATTTTACTACGGAGATTAGAATATGACCCTCAGTTGAAATCTGTCACTCACATCATTGTGGACGAAGTCCATGAACGATCAGAAGAAAGTGACTTTCTGCTGTTGATTTTGAGGGACCTTATCAAAATAAGGAAGGACTTGAGGATAATACTTATGAGTGCCACGTTGAACGCAGATTTGTTCTCGGATTATTTTGATAAGATTCCAGTTTTGGAGATACCAGGTAATTTTTTAGTTAGTTCATCATTTTTGATTTTGTAGCGCCATCTGGTAGCAAGGTTACAACTCTTGTGGTTTCCTATCTATCAATTTACCGTTTGTATTTTTGTAAATTATTTATTATATATATTATGTATATATTAAAATTATTAATTAGCATGTGTACAACTTTTGTGGTTTCCTATCTATCTATCTACTCAGCCCGTGGGCACCCGCTAAATCATTAATTAAATTACTTTATTTCTTTAGGCTTACAAAATAAGAACTTAGACAAGTCAAACCACCGCTGGGTAAATGCCTACTCTCTATTTCACTATTCCGTCAGATCTTGTGCCAAGGGTAGTAGAGGACTGGACACCACGACACCAAGAGTGTTTTAGGGAGTCCACTCCTGGGGCCGAATTCCATTAATCTCAAAACAAAGGTCTCAATAGCGTCATACTATCAAGATGGCTAGAATGACGTTTTAGCATTTGGTATTCTACTATTTTTGAGATTGAAGAGTTATGAAAGTCATAATAAGAATGTCAAATGAAAAGTCATAAACGTAATCGTCACAGCTATGAATAAACCTCAAAAGGTGAAGCGATTTATTTCCTGGTTTACTATATTGTATGTATTATTAATATTTCAGGTCGAACATTCCCAGTAGAACAATTTTTCTTAGAGGAAATCATGGAAAGGACAAACTATGTGCTGGAAGAAAACGGTCCGTTTGCCAGAAAAGTAAAAAAAGGTTAGTAATCTAGTCATCGTCATCAACCCGCATTATGTCTAGTTGGAGGTTAATTTGTTTTATTTTTATTTTAAACTAGCGACCCGCCCCGGCTTCGCACGGTTTTATTATATGTATAAACATTCCTCTTGAATCACTCTATCTATTAAAAAAACCCGCATCAAAATCCGTTGCGTAGTTTTAAAGATTTAAGCGTACAAAGGGACATAGGGATAAGAGAAAGTGACTTTGTTTTATACTATGTAGTTATATTTTATACTATGTAAGTAGTGATGATGTGTTATTCCCCCAAAATGTTACAGAAGAATTACTTAGCTAGGCAAAACTCGTTTAGCTTTGCCTAGATTAACTTTAATATTACCCTAAGATATTCCAAAGCAATGTTGCCATAATTTTTTATAATATTTCAGGTGACAAAAAGCAAGATCTAGAGTTGGAACTAGAAACCTGCGACGTAAGATCAGAATCGGCTGAACCGCCGAAGGAATCAATACGCGACGAAAATCTTACGATAGGTCAAATAATAGCGAGGTATCCTAAATGTAGTAAAATAACATGCAAGAATATGTACCTTATGGACACTGAAAAGGTAAGGATTTTAGTTTTTGTTAAAGATACTTCTTTGATTTGATTGGGTTTGATTGAATTGATGGTGTTGACGATTGACATATTTTTATGCTATATTATCACATTTTTTCCTCCACATTTTATTCCATGTTTTCTTGCATTGAACTGGCAACTGGATAGTAACGTAAGAAAGTGTCACTCCCGAAAGATCAGACCTTATTTTATGCGTATAATCCCAAAATAAAAAACATTATCCAGAACCGGAAAAAAACAGGCTGTCATACAAAATTTGTCCCGCGGCGTTAATCGAACCGCATTCTTTGTCTCAAGCGGACCCTTTATCTACTGCGCCACAGGCTTTTGTCAAATTATAAAATACCGTATTTTTCAGATAAACTTCGACCTTATAGAACACGTGCTAAATTACGTCGTAAATGGAGACCATAAATGGCCGAGAGAGGGCGCTATACTTATATTTCTGCCAGGTATAGCAGAGATTATGAATTTACACGATCAACTAGCTGAAAGTAAAACCTTTAGTCCAAAGTAAGTTTTAAAATGCATGACTTGATAGATTAAAAAAAGCTAATTTAATCGGCTCCACCGATTTTTAATAAACGCTATATATTTAAATAACCTGACCGAAGTGCTGGCTAGGTTGGAGGCGTCGGATGTTACCATCTCCGGATTGCGTGCTGAATTGATGTCATTACGTGACCTCAATTTAAGTAAATCGCCCGCCTCTATAATGTCAACATGAAACGAGGTGCAAAGTGTAACGTTTCGGTATCGGATTTTGTCGATTCATCAGAGTCGCCGATCGTCGCTGCATTTACACCGAACGCGTGCCCACAGCCCGCCGCCACCTGCATCTCTCGTCCCGCAGAGAAGACACCGGTCACACTGGCTACTCCCCGACAACGTGACTACGCTTCTGCAGCGGCCAGCAACCCTGCAGCCCCTCGAACTAAGGGGAAGAAGCAGAGCTGTGAACCAATTCACAGCGCTGCGACCGTAAGGGCTCCACGGAAGGGACCCTGTGACGCAGAGGGCTTTAGCCGAAACCAGTGTGGTACTGTTCTAAGACCTAGCGACCAGCACTTTCGAGCGGAGGTACCTACAACGCAGATCCCGCGATGTCCCGCGTTCATTACGATGTGTAGCCCATAGAGATAGCGGAGTACATCGTAAAGAAAGCCGGAATCAAATTGAGGGTCGAGAAGCTGGACTCTCGTCATAATGTTAGCTTCGGCTCATTTATGGTAAGGGTCCCGACGGACCTTCATGAGCCCTGACTCCTGGCCGAAAGGGGTGAAGTTCCGGCGGTTCAATGGCCGCCTATCACATGATACCCCGCGCAGAGACACGCCGGCGACCACGCGTGTCCATTAGTTATTAGTTTTTATACTTGAATATGTATTTTAGTTTTAAGGTACATATATTGATATGGACCGTAGAATAAGTTATATAAGATCTTTTTACTTGTTCTAATGTTGTCCGAAATAAATGACTTTATTATTATTAAATCTTGACTTAAGTAAATAATTAAGCGTAGTTATTTTAAAAAACTATAAACCGACTTTAAATTCTTTAAAGTAATAATTTTATGTTTATCACAATATATTAGTACTAAGCAATTTACATTATATTTTCAGAACAGGAAAATATCTATTAGTACCACTACACTCAACACTATCCAGCGAAGAGCAAGCACTGGTATTTAAGAAACCACAGCCCGGCGCTCGAAAGATAGTTCTCTCTACGAACATAGCTGAGACGTCGGTTACTATAGACGACTGCGTGTTTGTTATTGACTGCGGGAGAATGAAGGAGAAAAGGTAAGGTTTTGTTCTCTGAACCAATCTTCTCTTATGCTAATGTTAGTCTTTAAGAAACCACAGCCCGGCGCTCGAAAGATAGTTCTCTCTACGAACATAGCTGAGACGTCGGTTACTATAGACGACTGCGTGTTTGTTATTGACTGCGGGAGAATAAAGGAGAAAAGGTATGGTTTTGTTCTCTGAACCAATCTTCTCTTATGCTAATGTTAGTCTTTAAGAAACCACAGCCCGGCGCTCGAAAGATAGTTCTCTCTACGAACATAGCTGAGACGTCGGTTACTATAGACGACTGCGTGTTTGTCATTGACTGCGGGAGAATGAAGGAGAAAAGGTAAAGTTTTGTTCTCTGAACCAATCTTCTCTTATGCTAATATTAGTCTTTAAGAAACCACAGCCCGGCGCTCGAAAGATAGTTCTCTCTACGAACAAAGCTGAGACGTCGGTTACTATAGACGACTGCGTGTTTGTTATTGACTGCGGGAGAATGAAGGAGAAAAGGTAAGGTTTTGTTCTCTGAACCAATCTTCTCTTAAGCTAAGTCTTCAAGATATCACAGCCCGGCGCTCGAAAGATAGTTCTCTCTACGAACATAGCTGAGACGTCGGTTACTATAGACGACTGCGTGTTTGTTATTGACTGCGGGAGAATGAAGGAGAAGAGGTAAGGTTTTGTTCTCTGAACCAATCTTCTCTATAGCTGATTTTAGTCTTCAAGAAACCACAGCCTGGGGTTTGAAATATAGTTCTCTCTACGAACATAGCTGAGACGTCGGTTACTATAGACGACTGCGTGTTTGTTATTGACTGTGGAAGGATGAAGGTTTCTCATCTTGGTTAAGTTAAATCTTTACTAGCAGAAAAAAAACCTACAATATTTTCCAGATTGAACTACTAGAATTTCTATTCAAACCGGGTCAGGTTTGAATAGAAATTCTAGTAGTTCATTATATCATAGTTCATTTGAACTTTTTCAAACCAGGTGATCCTATTTGAACCTTTCTAACCTTCTAATAAAACCCATTTCCCTGTTCTAGATTCGACTCAAACCGCAACATGGAATCACTAGACCTAGTCTGGGTATCTCGTGCGAACGCGAAACAGCGCAAAGGCCGCGCCGGTCGAGTGATGCCGGGAGTGTGTGTCCACATGTATACGTCCCACCGACACCACTACCACTTGTTGGAGCAGCCGGTGCCTGAGATACACAGGGTGCCGCTAGAGCAGCTGCTGCTGAAGCTCAAGATACTGCCGCTGTTTCAGCATATGAGTGTGCATGAGGTGTTAGGTAAGTACTATCTAACGTCCCACCGACACCACTACCACTTGTTGGAGCAGCCGGTGCCTGAGATACACAGGGTGTAGCTGAAGCACAAAATACTGCCGCTGCATAATGAATTTACTACTTTGTCTTAGTTTTTATTTTAATTTATGTTAGTAGTTATCTTAAGTCTGTTTTGTTTTTAGTATATCTAAGACAATACATGTTTTTTCTTTCTTTCATTATATGAGTGCATGAGGTGTTAGGTAAGCGTGCAGTGAGTCCATTTTTTTTTTTATTTCTTATACTTATCTTATGCATGTAATTCAATTTATATAATTATTGTATTTACATGTATTGTAAGAATGGTTGTTGGAGGCGAGTGAAACCAAAGAAATCTAGTTGACGACTACTGTTTCTTATGATACATAATTGCACTCATAATACAATGGTGTACTGATATAAATTCCTTCATAACACTTAATTTAATTCCCATTCTTATTTTTCCAGGTAAAACGATAGAACCGCCTCTAAAATCCAACATAGACGGTGCCTTGAGCCGCCTGCAAGATGTCGGCGCTCTAGACAAGCGACACGCGCTCACAGCGTTAGGCAAGCACTTAGCTGCCTTACCTGTCGATGTGCGGATAGGAAAGCTGATGCTGTTCGGAGCTATATTCTGCTGTGTGGACTCAGCGTTGACTGTGGCCGCTTGTCTAAGTCATAAGAGCCCGTTTGTCGCGCCTTTTGGGAAGAAAGTGAGTATCTTTTCTTGGTTCATCATCATCAACCTATACTAGTCCACTGCTGGACATAGGTTCCCCTAATGAGCGCCATAGTGCTCTGTGTTTTATGGGTTGCCTTATCTAAATTGGACCGATCTATGCAAAGGTGAACTCACAACTAAATAGGTTGCGGGTTGGATCATTTTTGCATAAATCGGCCCAATTTATCTATAACTTGACCCAATTAGCTGAGGCGTTGAGAATGGAAAAGAATCGCAACGTATATATAAGTGGCCACGTTGTCGGCTGATAAATCTCTTAGATGTATTAGCCAAAAGATAGCCAAAAGTGCCAAAATGTATAAGACACACGAAACTTCTTTTAGATGCAATGATACACATTGGCTGTCTGAGCCATAGGAAATAGGACGCGTGGTCTTGGCCTATGGATAAGAAACTAAAGCCATTGCCTGTGGATGTACGGATAGGAATGCTAATGCTGTTGTTCGCATTGTTGATATTTTCCAAATAATTTTCTTTTGTTTAGGCTGTACTTAAAACGTTTTTCTTCTTTTAAGTTTTTCCTTTTTCACAGTCAGAAGCTGACGCCAAAAGAAAAGCATTTGCGTGTTCAAACAGCGATCAACTCACGACATTGAGGGCTTACAGAGTAAGTACATTAAAATGAGTAACCTCCAAACATAATAATTATTACTTTAATTTACACGGACAGATCCAATCACACTACTGTTTTTGTAAATTATCTGAGTTAGTAATAGCAGCGCCCCGCGGTTTCACCCGCGGTAATTCCTGTTCCCTTGGGAATTCCGGGATAAAATATAGCCTATGTGTTATTCCAGACTATAATCTAAATCTGTGCCAAATTTCATCCATATCCGTTCAGTACTTTTTGCTTGAAAGAGTAACAAACATCCTTACAAACTTTCGCGTTTATAATATTAGTAGGATGGACGGACCCTAAAAGAGTTTTCTTTGTTTGCTGTAAGAAATAAAAAAGATTTATCTATATATTTGTCTAAAATATTATTTTCCAGAAATGGCAACTGGCAATGTCCAGAAGTTCGCACGCTGCCCTAGCATTCGCCAGCGAGAATTTCCTATCTCACAAGACATTGCTGATGTTAGCGGATATCAAACACCAGCTGTTGGGGTTGCTGGCTTCAATCGGCTTCGTGCCTGACATGCCGGCATTACGACGCAAAATGAGGAAGGATTCTGTGCTCAGTTTAACGGGAGAAGAGGTAATTGATATCACCTATTATATGTATTTAAAGTTTATGAATAAAGATTTTGTATTTGTATTTGATATAGTTTAACAGGAGAAGATGTGACACAGCTAGGATAGTTTATTTTAGTTACTTTCATAGTGTCATGTCTTACGGTATTTTGCTTTGGGAAAGCTGCCATTCAAACTATCTTTGTTCTTCAAAAAAGGGCGGTGCGCGCAATTTATAAATTAAAGCCACGTGACTCCTTGAGGGAATTATTTTAAGAAATGATTATTCTTACTGTAAATTCGTATATATCTATGGAAATTGAATGTATGCACACAAAAACAGGAATAACTTTTTGAAAAATTGTGATCTTACCCCCTGTTCGGATTCGTGGAACGTTCGGATTATCGTGATATCGTTATTTATTAAATTTTATTAATGAAATCCACTATTTTTGTTTGTAGGCAGTTATTTAATGAAATATAAAAAGCTTTGTCTCGTTTTTAACGTAAAAGCATTTTTTCTGGTAAAGGAAACAAATGCGCGTGACACCTATAGCTTGGCAAAAAAGAGTAGAAAATAATGGGGGCGCCACTGTAGGTCCTTATGGCAACACCTATAGCGCACCAAGCTAGTCTTGATACTTAGGTGTATATTTCTATCCATAGTATACTAGGATCAGTAAATATTGTTTAATTGAGCAAGGTTCTTGTTATGTAAAAATGTAAAGAAAAAAATATAAAGTAAATTAAAATTTAATACATTGTTATTGATACATTGTAAGTTCTCTCTCACAGTATTCCTTTTCTATTTTTATTACGTGCTGGCACGAATTCTTCCAATCCTCCTCCGTAATAGCTTGGAACCGTTCCGTTTTAGCACGCTCAGCTGCTTCCTATAAAGAAGAAACTTTTTATGATACCTTTTTCAGTTTATTATTTAGGCACCTAATTTCTAGACCATTTAAAATACAAAAGCTATAGTAACTTTATTACAAAGAAATAACACAACATTTAAATTATGTAGAAATAGATTTACATATTAGCTAGTCTAGCTCAAGTATCAAATTCTATGCCCGCGCTATAGCAGAGTACGCAGAACAAACGTAAAAATAACCTAACTGCCCGATGTTTATTGTTGAATATTTCACTTGTTCCGTGGAACTTTAATTTAATCCTGCTTTAGGACCATCAAGTTACCTTTGATTCAACTTAAAATTACAAAACAAACTCTCACAAACCTGTCATATCAGCGGTTCTTTGAAAAACATTGTTGAGATCTGAAAGAATAGTTCTGGCCTCAAATTCTGCCGGACATCGCCTGTATACCTTATATTTAACCTCCCTGGCAGCACTTCTAACTGTTTTATTCATTATTTTTCACTTTTCGTCACTTTATCACCACCGCTTGACCGATCCAAGTAAAAAATCCGAGAATTCGTAATCTTTGTTTACAATTTTACATCAAACGTCATTGTTTTAAGAATGTTGCCATTAAACAAAAAAATTAGTTCCGTTTCAAGACTTTTTTGCCAAGCTGTACTTCTTCTACTTTCCGTGATAAAATATAGCCTTTGTGTTATTTCAGAATATAATCTATCTCTGTGCCAAATTTCATCCATATCCGTTCAGTAGTTATTGCGTGAAAGAGTAACAAACATTCATCCATCCATACTTACAAATTTTCGCGTTTATAATATTAGTAGGATTTGAGCAGGTTTATGTCACATGTGTTACAAATCATTATACTTATTGTATATTTTTTCAGCTCAACGTCAATGGCAATAATGATCGATTGCTAGCGGCCATTTTATGTGCGGCGCTTTACCCTAACGTAGTCAAGGTAACTAACCTATAAATACAGTGTGTTCGGTTAAAAATACGAAAATGGGGGCGAGTTTTGCTCCAACTCTAAAACTAACAACCTAACAAGGTAAAGGTTTCTTGTTCGCTTCTTTACTTTACCTAAATAGACTGAAGTGAACAAAAATCAAAGTGAGCACTTTATTTCATAATTTCAATTATTTTCCAACATGTATTTTATGACGTATCCAAGTGTCATGTAAGGTCTAAAGGAAATAAAGCACTTAGAATTTTGAATTTCGGTGGGGTGGTCTGTTAAATAACCAGCCCGAAAGATTTAACCTAAGTCCCAATTTTTTTTGTCAAATTATGAATCTATTTTTTATTTTCCTCCACAGGTTCTTACCCCAGAGAAATCCTTTCACATGCAAGCTGGCGGAGCAATACCCCGTCAGCCAACACCAGATGAACTCAAGTTCAAGACCAAATCCGACGGTTACGTGGCTCTTCATCCATCATCCGTCAACTCACAAGTGGGATACTATCCGAGCCCTTATCTAGTTTACCAGGAGAAAGTGAAAACGTCTAGGGTTTTTATAAGGGAATGTTCTATGGTGCCGCAGTTGCCTTTAGTGCTGTTTTCTGGTAAGTTTTATTTAGTACTTGAATCCTTGATTGAAGTAGTGTTTATACCCCAAAAAAAGAAAATTTAACAAGATTTAAAATAATAATAAGTTAAAATGAAAATATTTTTGTAGTCAAAGATTATCTCAAAAACTAATACAGAATAGAGAAAATACAATCACCACCAGCCTATATAAGACCACAGCTGGTCATAGTCCTCCCCTAATGAGCGCCATAGCGCCCTGTCTAGAAAACACAATTATATTATAAAACTATTCTCCGTCAATAAATATGACTATGGCAATGAATATGACAACAATGGATCAACAGCCGCGAAGCTAGGCTCAAGCAGCCGTGACAAGGGTTGCAGACAGAGCAACTTCTTGACGATACGATAGATGTAGCTCTTGATCCAAATTTCTATCGAGTCTCTTGCGATGTTTATCGATTCTCTTCGCTATTACTATTTAATTATAAACGAAATTAAAATCTTAAAACAACTCATAAGTAAATTATACCTTTGCTTGACATGTAGTTTAGTAATTTTCTCTATTCTCCCCAGGCTGTAGTTTAGCAGTGGAACTTCACAACGGAACGTTTACAGTATCTTTAGAAGACGGATGGATCATGTTTCAAGTGGAGAAACACGAGGTAAGAACAAATTGAATTCCTTTAAGATTTCTGTTACTATAAGAACGTATTCTTTATCTTAAAAAGTCATAAGTTGTTGTGCAGTCATCATCATCATCATCATCATCGTTATGGTGTTACTACTGAGAAGGAATCTGTGGATTATTTATAAAAAAATAAATTAATAGTTATAATTTTTGTGATATTACGAATGTATTGTATTATATCAATATTATTATATCAATATCTAGTACCCATAACACAGCTCTGTTTAGCTTATAATGCTGTGTGGATTGTTCAGCATTTATTTAGATCATTCATTTGTCAAATGTGCAGCATGACATCAAAATCAATATACTAATATTATAAATGCTAATGTTTGGATGGATGGATGAATGTTTCTTACCTCTTCACGCCAAAACTCCTGAACGAATCGGGCTGAAATATTGAATAAACATAGTTGTAGGCTTGGAATAAAACAGTCTAATTTTCATCAATTTTCATAACCTGTGAAGCAGTTTTCATACGAGTTATACTGCTGTTTTCTGCTTCCGTCAGTTTTGGTTCTTATTATTTACAAAGCTAAAGTCTATTTTCCCTTTACAGGTTGCAGAAATGCTGAAGACAATACGAGTGGAACTGATAAACTTGTTGGAAGAAAAAATCAACGATCCTAGCCTGAATCTCCTTCACCACGAGAAAGGAAATAAAATCATAAATACTATAGTGCAAATTATAACTAAAGATTGAAGTGACCATCGATTTTTTTACTGTGGTTCAAAGTTCTGTTTTTATCTTCGAACTAAAAGATATGAAATGCTATACTAATTTGCTTCTCCTCTGAAAAATACATACATATGTTCTGCGTATTTCTGTAAGCTTTTACAGAACTGTAGGAACACTTTTGTGAACTTTTACCATAGAAATACATTTTCAACCGTCTTCAGATATTTTTTATGATTTGAGGTTTTTTAAAAAAATTAACAACAATATTAAATTCCACGCATTATTAAAACTAGCTCGAGATCGTTCACTTACAAAAAGCATTATTATTGATACCTCAAACTTTACTTTACAAACGTTACTGCCAAATTTTATCAAGTCAGAACCCTGATAAACTTTAAATGGAACCACAAGAGAAACTGCAGATAACTACATAGTATAAAATAAAGTCGCTTCCCGATTTCTGTCTGTCCATATGTATGCTTAGATATATAAAAGTACGCAACGGATTTTGATGCGTTTTTTATAATAGAAATAGTGATTAAAGAGGAAGGTTTATACAAGGTTAATATTTAGTGTATTGTACATATTAACCTTGTATAACCGTGCGAAGGCAGGGCGTTAGTTACACTAGTTAACTTAATAAAATCGTCAAAATCGGTCCACCCAGAAAAAAAACGGCATAGCACGTCTAAAAATATAGTCCTATTGAGAACCTTCTTATTTGAAGTGGGCTGTAAAGGCATTTGTTTTCTCGTGCAATGCAACAGCATTGCCATACAGCGGAGTAATGCGTTTTGGAACGCACAAAAAACTGGGATTGATATGGATTGAGATACCTCTATATTGTTGTGATTAATTTGTGTGATTAATCTCAAAACTAACTACTGGGCTGTTTTTGAGCATTCTTTCATAAAAAGCTACATGTGGCATTAGCTATGTTTTATTTAGGTACCACGCGAACAAAACCGCGGCCAGAAAATAGTAACTAAATAAAGATGAGAGACAGATCTAAATTAATCGCATAATAACTTTATACTAGCAAACCTTGTGTAATATAGTCAGTTTTGAAATGACTTTGCGAAAGGTTTGCGATTATTTGTGCTAGATGGCGCTCTCTTGATATTTTTATATCTTGCTTGTAATACCGATTGAAAATATAACTTATCAATCACCCTCGAGACAAGTAGGGCAATTATTTAAATTTATTAGAAAAACTGTATGTGATTTAATTGTAAGTAGTTTTTGTACAATAATAATTATTAAGAACGCGAATTAAATTAGTAAATGATGTGTTATATAATATAGTCATTCGTACTGTGTTTCTTTTGATTAATTATTATTATATTTATAATGAGACGAAATGTTATTTTAAAACATACAAGAAACATTACTAATCTTACCTATGTTATTTATTTATTTATTAATGAAATAAATGTGTCTGATCGACAAATTGACTTTCATTACTTTTACTTGTTTTATTTTTATAAACTCTTCAATCAACTTCAACAAAATAAATAAAATAATGCTATGATGTGTTTTGACATAGCATTATTTTAGCCCAACACTAGCAGAGCTTGTGTTCTGTATGAATAGTGCCTCTTCCGTAAAGATATCGAATTAGGTAGGTACCTACAAAGTACCAGTTAATTAACCCATAAGTATGATAAACTGAACGACTGTTTGGATATATCGACTTTATAAAAATACACTATTCTTCAGCTGAAATAGCGGTGACAATAAAACAAATATTTCTAGATAACACATTATTATTCTTGTTTAAAATTTATAAGTATAGGTAACAAAAATAATTCGCATTATTTGAAAACTAAATGATGCAAATTTCAGCAAATTCGTATGGAAGAGGACCAAGCGAACATATTAATTAAAAATTGTTTGAAATGAAAAGCATCGATTTCGATTTAAAATATTTGTATGATTTTAAAACTCACGCTGCTCATAGTTACATTTATATTGTGTACATTTGTGGTGTACCTACCTACATACATTTCTTGTAGATAGGTAGGTACCAGGAGCGCAGAACTACTAAGAAAGTAGTACTAGGTTTGTACAATTTAGGAATTGCACGAGCTGCCTTGGAACGAAACTTCCTACCCAACAAAAGCCATGTTTTTCATAAATCAAATCTACATGGATCCGCTCTACCTTTCCTCGCAAACGTAAAAATCATCGTTGAAATATGAGTGCATCAATCACCTGACGGACAGAGGCTGCGACCGACGTAACCGAAACGTAAGGACGTAACGACCGTGATGTATTACGTACCTGGACGGCTTGGATTTGTTTTTTACGGTCTTTTCATTGTCTTTCAATTGCGTTTGTATTGTATATGTATAAGATATTATTAATAGGTACAATACAAAGCAACACTGGCTAGCACTGGCTTTTGCCTGTACTTTAACACGCGTTTTTCCGGTATAAAAAGTTGCATAATTCCAGAATCATTGATCACCATCTTAACTAGGTAATTACATATCAGTCCACGGTGCCCTTAGGTAGGTATATTAGAAGCCAATTGACTAAGCATAGGTCCTATTAATGGAACACGTACTTACATTTCGAAAAGCCAATCTAGACCCTTCTAAAACTTTCCTCCAAACAAGTAGAAAAAAAACATTGAAAACAGCCGCATTAAATCACCATATTGCCGTTATTGGCAATACCGGACCCAAGGGATAAAGAGAGGGCATTCATACTGACTATCCTATATTCTGTGCTGAACAGAATAGATGATAGTACAGCCAATAGTGTGGACCCTTGGTCGTAAAACGCACATGTTTTGGTCTTGCTACATGTGTACTTTAAAGGAGAACTTTTGGGTTAGGACCGTCCGAGCTGTTTTCAAGAAAGAAAAATATGGATACGACCGTTTATTTACAAAACTATGGTTTTGCATCGCCCCCGCTATACAGTCTGCAAAGTACTAGTGCGGCGAACTGTCTATGTAGATATTGATTGGGCCATCTTTATTAACAACGAAAATTACAAGCAAAGGAATAGAAAAATTACAACTAGTATTTACAATTGAAACCATTGAGCTAACCGCAGACGGTTGCAAACAGTCTAAAGGTAGCTCAATTGATCCATGTCAATTGATTGGGTAAAATTTAATTTTTTTTCAGTCTAAACTAAATCCTACTAACCCTTCAATATAGTATAAGTTATGATTTTGTACCAATGTAAAACATTGGTTTAGGTATTCGTTGCATGCCATTTATACTTAATCGTTTTTAATAACTTCTTGTGCATGTGGACTGGACATGCTCTCTGTTAGCCTACAACACATTATACCTAGTGTAGGAAGCAAACGGGTTTTTTATTGGTGCAATATGACTGTGATTAATGTGACAGTGCAACTAAACCTCAGTAAGTAATATTTCTTTGAAATGTATTAATTTTATAATTGTATTTAGAATCGAAGATATAATATTATGTTATCTTTATATTATCGCGTGTTTTTTAATGTGAGAAGCATGCCGCCATCTAGCGGCGAATAGCGATTTTCTTACAAGATTTATTGAGACTAAACTTTTCAGTCGAACAGATGGCGCTGTAATCAGTCTTGTTGGAAATCGATTCCAATAGGTTTGCGTCACTAATAAGTTTTAAGAGCGCTAAAATGTTGCTTTTATTCGTTCGTTCGATATTTTGAAGTTGGGTGTGGCTGAAGAGGGTTGAATTCACCTACTTCACTCTCAAGAAATCTTTTTCTAGATATTTTATTAAATACTGTAATGAAATGCTGAGCTTAGTAGTCCTACGCTTTTGCTTTTTTCAACCGACATCAATAAAAAGAAGTATTCAATTTGACAGTTTTTTGTGTGCCATGCCCATTTTATTTTACAGTTGGTGTCTCCAATAAATAAGATTAAGATCTGTCCAGTAGTTTTTTGTTATCCTTAATGATACATAAGTATTTTTTGTAAAGAAAATAATTCTAGGTGATCGAGGTGACCAGTAGTTTTTGAGCTATCCGTAATAAAGCGATACATGTTAATACATTTAAAATTTGTTAAACTACTTGTTATTGTAAAACATCAAATTATCGTACTTGTGTTTTTATTATTGTTGGTAACAAAAATACAAGCAAACACCGTAGGTACATGGCATAAATACCGATTTGTGTGTTCACCTTACCTAGAGAGGTAAGGTACTCATTCTTATTTTAAATAGTCAAAGCTTTGCTTATCCCCATTAACCTCTCGCAACATCGTGGGTCCATTTGAACCCGCGGCACGTACGGGCCAAGCGTAATTGGTCCCATTTACCGACCAGGACTCGACTCGTTACTCTGCAATATGTGCCGCTGCCGCTAGCTGAGCGTTGGAAAAACTATTGGAAAAACGCAATGAACTTTCCTGGAATAAAATAGCATTCTAGTTGTTTTGGAATTTTAACCTTTAAATTATAGAGTTAGGTTTTATCAAATTCAATGTGATTTATTTCCTTTAGACCATACAGGACTCTTGGATAATTCAAAAAGTTCATTATATTATATACTAACAGCGTCTCGCGGTTTCACCCGCGGTAATTCCCGTTCCAGTCGGAAATTCTGGATAAAATATAGTGTTATTCCAGACTATAATCTACCTATTTGCCAAATTTCAGTAGTTTTTGCGTGAAAGAGTAACAAATCCATCAATCTATCCATCCATCCATATTTACAAACTTTTCGTTTCTCGTTTATAAAATTAGTAGTATTGAGGAAATAAAGTGATCACTTTGATTTTTGTTTACTTGTACAAACATATTAATACAACAATAGTACCTAATACTTATAACGTATCTTTTTAAGGTAAATTAAAGAAGCGAACAAGTTACCTTGACCTTGTTAGGTTGTTAGTTTTGGAGTTGGAGCAAAACCCATCCCATGCTTTTATATATCAGCATTGAATGCTCATGTTAGGACGAGATAAGTACATTTTAAAGTCGATAGAAAGCCTGTGGTCTCCTAGATTAAGTACAGGGCCTTCCTTTTTCATCCATATCTTAATCTTTTTCAGGTCAAATAAAATACTCGTTGGCAATTTATTTTTCTGTCATTTTATTGTAATAAAGATTGATTTGCCCATAAATAAATAGTTACCTACCAAAGAAACACGTTGAAAAGTTATGATAACTTTTCTCTAGAAACTTGGTTAGGTAGATATTAATAAAAGCAAAATATGTATCAAATATTTACGTAAATACCTACCTACATTCGAACCTTCAGAAACCTTTCCGGATCCCTCATCCAAGATCCCTGACGAAACACAATCCCTGCAAAATACCTATCATCTAGCAACATTATCAACGTTCCGTTGGTCCCTCTGAATAAATCAAGGAGAAAGCCGAAATCCTGCGATAAATCGTCCCAATCCTGGTCATCGGGACCCGAAAGGCGTTTTAGCGTTAACCCGGGACGGACCTTTCCGCTAAATAAATCCCTTATCTGCATACGGCAACCTTGCTAGGGTCCAGCTTAATAAATTCAGGTTGGGTTTTGCGAAGTTTGGCATTGGAAGTATATAGAGTAGAGTACAATGCGTAGCTTATTTAAAATGTAGGTATAGGTACTTTAATTCTTACTATACATAGAAAACACCCAGACCCCACAATAAATATTTGCAGATCGTACAAAAAATTCTCCCAAGACAGGAATCGAACCCGTAAACTTCTGCGTCGTAGGCGGACCTTCGCCCGCCACGCCACATCGGTCGACGTATAAGGACTATATTTAAAAATGTCGTGTCCGAAACCATGATTCAAAAAGTGAAATAATTGTTGACGCCGGTTTCTTTAAGTGTCGTTTTATGTCATTATAATGGCTTAAGGATTTAACTATAAAAACTTTCATAGTATGACGAATCCATTATGAATTCATGACTAAGTGGGTTAACTACGAAACTAGTTTGAGTAACTAGTAGTAGGTACACCAACATCTTAATCTTAAAGTTTTAACTTAATTGAACAATTGAAAATGCCTCAATTTGTTGTATCTCCTCTATTGGTATAACAAGGGTCTGCTCATTTGAAAGGCGGTCGAGCGGGTGAGCTTCCAAATCAATAGTAATTCGCTTTAATCCCACAGTCCTGCTCTGAAAAATACGTCTAAACTTGCTTGGATTGTTTATTATCATATAAATAAAACATCTTTATTAACAACGAAAATTACAAGCAAAGGAATAGAAAAATTACAACTAGTATTTACAATTGAAACCATTGAGCTAACCGCAGACGGTTGCAAACAGTCTAAAGGTAGCTCAATTGATCCATGTCAATACCAGTCGGAAGCGTCCCCAAGACACTGGCTGCATTACCACGCTGTATGGCAATGCTGATGCGCTGAGCCAGATATTCACCAGCTCTCGGGTCACGCGTCGCATCGACCAGACGCTCAGATAATTTTTTAAAAACCCGGAGAGCCTCGGTACCCCACGGACCTAGGGTCTCGAATCCAAGGGGAGCAAATGCGTAGGTTCTGTCGAGACCTGCATATTTACGCCTCTTGAGATCCTCGGCCAGATCTGCCGCCGCACCAGCCCTAGTGGATGTCCTTGAAAGATGGGAAGGTGCAAGTGTGTCGACGCATGTAGCGTCCCACACAATGGGCCTCCCCAACTCCCATGGGACTAGTGTCATACCGTCGGGCCTCTTGCCATCGTCACGGAACAGACCATTCGGTTCGAGAATAGCTGGTACGTTAGCGCTGACAAAGGCCCGCCGGATGATGTCATTAAGGCTGGCATGACGAGATATCCGACCAGCGGCCCTAGTACACGATAATCCGTGATGACCAAGCTGTTCGACTGCAGTACCGCACTGGCATTGATGAGGCGCACAACACCTTGCACCCAACCGAATACATGTTGCGATACGGAAAGTAGCGGGATCCAATAAAGTGCCAGTGTTATAAGAAGGAAGTGCTTGCAGCCAATGTCCTGACTCCCATTTAGAAACGGCTAGGAGACGGGCACGATCTGCCGAGCTGGAGCACGTTTGTAACAAACAATTCCGTGTCAACTCACACAAAGGCCCGTCCCATTGCCGTTGGGACGAAAGAGATTTTGGAGGAGCAGCATCGGGGCAAGCACTATGCCAAGCCGTTCTAGCTTCGTCTAAATATGAAATTTTGAAAGAAATTTGTGATCGGACCAAATCAGACGTGTTTAAAATTTTTTCAACTAAAGAACTAGTGCTGTAGACGGAAGATAGGAACGCTAGTAGGGCTACACTGGAAATTTTGCGAATACCTAAGCCTCCCAATTTGACAGGTAGGGAGGCCTGCGACCACGCCTTGTCATCCAAATCAATATTCAAAACCGATGATAAAGTATTCTTTATTATGTTGTCTAAGCTATCCAATAGCTCGCTGTGTTTCCACAGGTGACTACATCTTAAAGAATATGTAAATTTAGGTACAAACAGGCAAAACCGAATAATAGTAAAAGCCATATGGCTGTTAATTTTGAGAAGTCTGTCTGAATTTTTGTTGAAATTTTGAATTTTCTCATCTACAAATGGCCGAAAAGACTCATCAAGAATTGGTGAACCTAGGAGTCGAAGTGAACATTTATCTATAACTGTAATGTTAGGGGCCAAACTGTTAAATTTTGCAATGAATAAATAAATGTATTTTTGGATAGGACACATTCATAGGCATTTGTAAGTACCTAAACTTATTCGTTTAGAGCTAGGTATATATTAGGTTATAATTAGTAGCTTGCTTATTTATTTATTGCAGTCATTTATTTTAATTAAGTGTATTTTAATTAATTGTGTGTTTGAGTAAGTGTATTTGTTATCTTTTTATATTTTTATTTATTTCTGTAGCTTTGGTCCTGCTGACGAAACCATTAGTTATTAAGTTAGTTATTAGGTCAAAAAAAATATCCCGTATTCTAACAAACTGCTTCAGTAAAAGTACATTTGCAAAACTAACCCCCAGCTATTGCGAAAGGGTTAGCCACCCTCTTTTTGCTTCCTGCTTTGACTTCGTTCTAATTGTATTTTGCTTCTCGCTCTACCCCTGACCGCTTGACCATTGGACGAAAAAGGGGTCTATTCACAGATACTTTATTAGTTTGTGTGTGAGTGTGTGTGAGGGCGGAGTAACTGCGAAGCGTTTTTTTTGCTCTATATTTAAGCCATAACTATTATAGTGTTCAGGCCATTCAGCATACTATAGCAGCAACTCTATAAATAAAGGTTTGGTCGGTGTAAGTATTCAAACTTTTCTGTTCGTAGGGTCCTTCAGTGATGCTAAGCTATGTAGGTATATTAAGAAGGCTGAAAGTTTCAATTTTTTTAATATATTATTTTAAAAGGACTTTGTCGCTCAGCGACCACGTCGCCCTGTTTCTATTAATTGCAACAATCAAGACAGTCGCGCAGGCTCGTTACAAACGTATGCGCCTATAAATTCTATATCGATAAAAATAGCTTTTAATAAGGGTATTCCTCGTGTGTTAGAGCATACCAACTTGGTTGTAGGTAGGAAGGTAATAATTACCACTATCAAAACGACAATGATTACGCATTCGTGACGTCAAGTCGCTCGCAACTTTAGAACGGAAAACATTTACTTTTCTAATTATTGTCTTCTACGTGCTTATCACTATATAGTATAAAACAAAGTCGCTTTTTCTGTCCCTATGTCCCTATATCCATTTGAATGCTTAAATCTTTAAAAGTACGCAACGGATTTTGATGCGGTTTTTTTAATAGATAGAGTGATTCAAGAGGAAGGTTTATACGTATAATAAAACCGTGCGAAGTCGGGGCAGGTCGCTAGTTTTCTAATAAAGATTTATTGAAACACTCAAAGAAATTTAGCTTAGATGCCAATAAGAAGATTCGTATTAAAAACATAATCTGGAAACAATCGTCCGAAGCCCTAGGCCAGCTGGAGTAGGAGCGAATATTATTGTAGATATTACATAATGTTTTCATTGTTATCAGATAAATAGACAGCGGTATAGATAGGCTTGAGGTCGACCCAAGTGGCCGTCCCTAAAGTTTTGGGTACGGGATGGATGTTTAAAGTGATATAACAGATTTTGTCCCTAGACTATGTTTAACTGTTATGCGATTTTAATGTTTTATGAGATAAGTTGGACCTAGCTCTACATTATAAACCTTTTTTAAGACTTTGTAAGCACGATTCAACTATAAATGCATCACAGAATAAAACGCATCTCAAGTCATGGGTGTCTGATAGTTTTCAATAAAAAAGACGGCGCGGTGGTCGAAGGTCCGTCTGCGATGCAAGAACCCACATCGGGTTCAATTGCTGCCTTGGTACTTGTTTCTGTAAATATTTGTTCCGGTGTTCTGGATGTATAACTAATAAAAAAATATATTTGTCGCAGATCGCCGCATCTCTAGACCTCAATTCTATTTTGTACTTGCGAGCCTTCCGTGTGATACCATGCATTTCATAGTCAAGAGTAATGATAACTTCTTGGTTATGTATTCGGTCTCTTTGCTCTATGCGCGGCCTGTCCATAGAATCTGCGATTCACCGACAAGTAACTGTTGATGGACAAAAGTCATAAGAAAAGAAAGGAATTAGGTACTTTGGCTGCAATATGACAGAGAAGATTTTCCAAATTATTATTCTGAGTTGAATCACATTATTATCGTAGCTACGCTTTGTTATTGCATACGCTCGTGCACGGCATTAGCCCAGTAAAGATTGGTGTACCGGATAACACCTTGAGTGCGCTTTCCTGACAAAACCACTTTGATGCTCGGTGATCCGGTTCTATGGAGATGATCATGAAGATGATCCTCTTTTCCCTCTAATTGCGACATATTCATATAAATGTAATGTTTTGTTTTAAGTACCTATAGTACCTAGGTATCTCAATCATCTAGTTCCCGTAAGACAAGCTCTGCTTAGCTTGGGCTAGACGATGCTGTGTGGATTGTTCTGCATTATTATTATTGTTTCATAAATCTGGGAAAAAATTACTTGATGACTTGTGAGTTGTGACTGGATGTCTCACGTGACGAAATTTTAGACACACACACACACATCATGCATAAGAATAGATTTTCTTAAATCTGAGTGAGAGTTGTTTCACAAAGTTTAAGTGTGGTGCAAGAAAGTTCAAAAATAAAGAGAAGAAAACGAGTCACAGTAAGTACTACCTGCCATCGTGTAGGCATAAGAAGTACCTATAGGTAGGTATTTTCTGACAAACCATCTCCCTCCACACTCGTGACCAAAACCCCATGTTATTTTTTATTTATTCCCAAACTGACAGAGCCAATAAATTGGGATACACATGCCAATATCTCAAGATCATGAATCTTAAACTAGGGCGAGGCAAATAAAAACTGTATCCTGTCCCCTCACTGAATTATGAAAACATCGATAAATATAGAAGGAGGCCTGTGTATCCATTGCCACCAGTAGTTACGTTGGGAAAGTGTAAATTGTGTAACGCGTTTTTGTTTTCATATAAATTTAGCAATAGAGCAATCACACATTTCTTTGAGCGATCTTGATTATGGCTAATAATTGTATGATCTGCAGATATTTGGTTCAGGTGTTTTAGTTTGTTTTATGTTTTAATATAACTATGTACTTAGTATAATGTATTAGTATATCAGTTATCTAGTACCCGTAACACAAGCTCTGCTTAGATTGCAACTAAATGATGCTGTGTTTGTTCTGTTGATTTTTACCCAGCATAATTTATTTAGGTACTAGCACAGTAAGGCGTATTAATTAAATGACATTTAATGAATCGACTGGCAAAGGAGCCAGTTTAGAGATATTACGAGGAAAATTTTGGATTGATGTTTTTTACTTACAGTACTTCCGGCCAAATCAAAGCATTTACTAATAAATTAGTACACAGAGCAAAACGTAGACATTTTATAGGGTATGTAAACGATAGCCTACGAAGGTTGGGGTTAGTGAGGGTTGAAATATCGCACGGTCGGCTTACGGCGATTTACCCATTAATTTGGAAACCCGGATCGCTTGCACGATTGTATTTATTACTAGCTGCTGTCTGCAGCTCCTCTTGGACATTAATTATATTAATCTGCTTCATAAACTTACGCGGTCAAGCCTACGGCTGTCTTTGTTTGTCTAATAAATATATACCTACTACCAATTATAGACCCGTTTGTTTTACTGAACCATCATCATCAACAACCTATACACACAGCTGGACATAAGCCAGCTCATTTTACTAAATACTTGTTCTAAAGGATCTGTATGAAAAGTTATGTGTATTTATATTTTTTTCCCAAAATGAAAAGTATGAAAAGTTATGTGTATTTATGTGTATATGTGTAAACTTCCAAACTTTGTAGTCAATAAATAAAGCTGTATTATCCACACAGCATCATCTACAGCTTGTGTTTTGGGTACTATATGACTGATATACTTAATCATAGATAGATATTTAGCAATAGCAAATAACGAAATAATTTTCCCTCGATCTATCATTCAATGCTAAATTTAGCTTACAGATTTCTATGTAGAAAATCTGTCGGAATAGAATTAACGTACTATGGCTTCCCTTTAAAAGGTTTTGCGAATCCTGAAAAAAGATATGATTTGTACCTACCTAATTGGTTTTGGCATTGGGTTGGTTGATAGGTCAAAATAAATTCTCTCATCTAAAACCAACATAATAATTTCAAGCAAATACCAAAGAAATTTCACCTACTCTAATAACTCCCATAAGAGCTCCCAATAAGTTAAATCTAGACACTTTATTTAGCGCCTAATTTAGTGACAAGAGAGTAAATGAGGGACCATTTGGGCCGGGCCTTAACGGGACACCCTGATCCCACGTGCTTAGTATCAGCTACCAAATGTAGAGGACATTGTCTATCGGCACAAGAGATGGAATAGAGAAGTTAAATTAATAACATTTTCGAACCTTAATGTCTCATGTAAAATATTTTTATCGGCTGTTTTTAATTTAGCTTTGTAGTAGCGAAATTGAAGCTTTTATAATATGTAACAAGCGTTATTAATATAGAATCTGAGTTATCGCCCCGGTTGCATAACTCACAAGCCTTTGTCATTGTTTTACCATTCTTGATCAGTTCAGCGATGAGATGAAAGTCTGTCTATCAAGAACATTTTCAGAATTTGAACAACCAGTTTGAACCAAAACGAACAAACATTGACCATACCACGATACCTTAAATACTTACTGAGTATTAAAACCATGAGTCACACAAAAACAAACAGTAGATAACTTTGTGACAAATCAAGGGAAACTTACATAAAGTATCCACCAAAAGTCTCATTAGTGTCTCTACAAAAAGCATCCAAAGATCCCATCAAATATATTTAGCTATTTCTGTAATTCATCGCCAAATCCTGAATTTCTACCGGTGAAGCCTCAGACGTGTGCAACTACAATTTCAATAGTTTCCAATAACTTTACAACTCGCGCGACTCTATACAACTCCCTGTGCTTTCCATTTCCGTGAGTCCGGACGCGGTGGCATGGTGTTTGGTCACTGCCTGAAATATACATATTGCACGTTTACTCTAACATCCAGGGTTGCCACTTTCTTGATCCATTCGATCGGGATTATCAACTTACTTTTAACTAGATCTTTAAGTTGACCTATAGTTCTTTTCCTAAACGTAATTCAGGCAACTGATCACTCTGGCTGCATTTTAGGGAGCCCCTTTTTGATACTTTTCAGTATAACGACTATTATGTATAACGGACAGAAATGCAAGCAAAAAAAAACTTGCTAGCAATTCAAACGTTCCGTTGTCTGACAAAAATCTGTTTATCAAAATTTTAATCAAATTGGCGTGGCTAATCAATACTTATAATACATATCTCTTTAAATACCTTTGACCGACACCGTATTTCATGATTCAACAGATTTAAGTTTTAAAACTATCAAGGTTTTTAAAAGTTACGCCATCAATTAAAATAAAACAAATCACAATAAATTTACCATTTTTAATATTTTCAATTTCATCCATAACTTCTCCAAATCAATAAGTTTAAATTGAGTAATAGCAATCAAATATGAACGACACCATAACCAGTCCTATTTCCTGTGATTAGTACCAACAGGGGATGCAAGGGTCAGAAAACAAGATCAAATATGGATCAAGGGGACGTAACCTGTTCACGTGCCAGCAAATAAATACCTGCATGGATGCTGTAAGGTCAGAATGACCAGATCAAAACTGTAACAACGTAAGTTGAACCGGTTTGTAGCCAGGTGGTTTTAGAGGGATGCTGATCATCAGGTCAAAGGGCAATCAGATTTGAATATAAGATCAGAACTGGATCAAGGGGATACATTCAAAACCTGTTCTAAGCCATTATCGCTTTAGAGAAGCTCAAGTCAATTAGTGATGAATGGTCAAATAGAAGATCAAAATTGGATGAATTGTAAAACTAGTTTTTAACAGGTATGTTTCCACGAGTGTCAAGGGAAGCTGTGTTAAGGTCAAAGGTCAGACTGAATATGAGATTTAAGTTATATCAAGGGACGATGATAATAAAAAGTTACATGTGCCACCTGCTATGCGATTACGCTAAAACCGCCCATCCGAATTGACATTCTTGAGCCATTTCAATGGCCATCGCGCCCGTCCTTTCCATACAATTTCAAATAACGAAGGCCATTAAAAAGGCTTTCATATGTCAATTTTGGATGGGTGGTTTTAGCGTAATCGCACAGCTGGGAGCCACTCGAATATTAATTAGTTCCTTTTTGAGCGTCGGGTACTAATATTATTAAAGTCATATCTATCTATAGCTTTTTTTTGTAATTTTTAATAGCTATTTATAGCACCTATAGACATCTATAGCAGCTATCTATAGCATTCGAGGACGATCAATGCGATATTTAGGTTAAATCAGAACGGACGTTTGGATTTTTTTTATAAAAATTGATAAAAAGTGTGTGAAAAGACAGAGAGAGCTAATATTTTTAATAAAGGGTAGATACATTATTCGCTAATAGAGGGACACAAAACACAAAGACTGTAGCTATTATGAAAGACAACAAAGTGTGGGCGAGTAATTTACTCAAGTTTGTGTGGTGGCGTGCTCGATACATAGAGATAGGATAGTTTAAAAGCAAATTTCGCGGCTTTTCCTATATCTATTGAGTAGGTAGTGACAACCCTGAAGCCGTTGAAGATACCGTCCTGACGTAACACATTTGTAACGGCGATGTAAACACTGATTCAGCGGTGTTACACCACCGGCTACCAATCTCCGCTCTACCACTCAACGCATCATAGAAATGGGTGCAATATGTTGTCCTGATGGTGTTTTGTTTAAAAGGTCTGACGTAGAGGCAACCTATGAAATACTTACTAGCGATAACTCTTTTCAAAGGGAATTATAATGTAGAGTATGCTATATTGTACTGGTATCGATTATGAACCAAATAGATATAAAAATAAAACTTAATTCTAGGTGTTCTCTAGTTTAAAACACATACCTAATGGTATTTAAAAATTGCTAAGCTAAAGTAACTTACATAAAAAGAATATTCTTGATAGTATTCTCGCAATCTTGGATGCGAGAATACTATCGGGGAATAATAATAATAATAAGGGATAAAACATAACCAACCTTCCGTTAATTTTATCGTCAAAACTGCGATCACTGAATCACCATTTAATTTTGTTATTTGCTTTTTTCAAATCCGTTATGTTTTAAATTTGTTATAACAAGACAAGGATAATCAAATAGCACTTTAATATTAAATGGCTTCTTATTTAAATGTTTCTTTTTGATACATCGAGGACATATCCATTTTTGATGTAAGTACCTAATGTCTCGTTTGATAAATACGCTTGGTTCGAAGTACCTACCTAGATAAAGTAACATTAACCCGTAAAACTGTAAGTAGTACAAAGGAAAATTATTTTCAAATAATGTATCTACTGACAGGCTATAGAAAGAGACAGCTTTATAGAAGTCAATTATAACTCTGTAAGTGTAGTACATTTTAAGTGAGAGACTTCTAAAAACTAACAAGTATAATACCTACTTTCCGATTCTCGTTTAACAAATAGCTCATTACTGTGCCGATATGTGCCAATAGATCTCTAGATAGAAGATATTCACAGTTACCCAATAAGCACTCAGTATTAAAAACTTCATGGTAGGTAGGTATCAGTCAGTAACTTCAAGTCCATAGCAAACTTTTTTAATATGGCCTCCACACAAAAAACTTAAGAACAAAAACATATAAAGTGCTATAAAGGAGCTTTCATATGTGCCGTGCGAATCTCCAAGACGGAGTAATCGGGAATTTTACATAAGAAAATAATATATTATTCAAAATCCACACGCGGGCTCACCGTCCCATATACTTATCGGTAATAATGCCCTCTTTTCATTGCTCCAGGCGAAATGGGGGTAACTTACCAAAATTCGTTTTTAGATCATTATTTTTTATTTAGTTACTTTGGTAAAATGTGTTTATTTTATAACATAAATATGAGTTGTCATAATTTACTCTCTGTCTGTCTGTGTGTTTTGTCTGATGAAGTCCACGCTCCGACCTAATCCAATCCAAATCATGGCGGGCACCGAGAAGTTTCAGCAGCTTCTCGGGGATAGATTCGCTGCCTTGGAACCCACTGATGACGCTGACGAGACCCTACACAATCTGGTCGAAACGTTGAGGGACGAGGGCACTAAGTTCTGCAGCAAGCTAGGTACTGGCAGGAAGTCCAAACTCTCGGATGAGACTCTGGATCTGATGACAAAAAGACGGGAAACCACCCAAATGTCTTCGTTAGAGAGGTCAGACCTGAACAAGCGAATCGCGAAGATGGTACGGCGTGACCTTCGGAGCTCCAACACACGCCTCATTGAAGAGGCGATAGAGCAAAACCGAGGGTCCAAAGTATTCACTCAGCAGCTTGGCAGGAGCCACCTGACGAAGCTTAAAACGCACGACGGGAGGATCGTTTTGTCGAAGCCAGAGATCTCAGCTGAGATAGAAGACTTCTATGGCCGTTTGTACACTGCACATACCCCTCAGTCCCGAAGAGATGACCATGATTCTAGAGCCACCCTGACACGCCACTATACCGACGAACTGCCAGATTTCAGCCAAGATGAAATCGTGTTAGCTCTGAGGCAGCTTAAAAATGGAAAAGCCCCGGGTGAGGACGGTATTACTTCAGAGCTTCTAAAGGCAGGAGGAGCCCCCATTATACAGGAGCTACAGAGCCTCTTTAATACCGTCCTTCACAGTGGGAGAACTCCTAAGGCGTGGAGCGGGGGTTTGGTGGTGCTCTTTTTTAAGAAGGGCGATAAAACCCTCCTTAAAAACTATAGACCCATCACACTCCTGAGCCACGTCTATAAGCTGTTCTCGCGAGTGGTCACGAATCGTCTCGCCAGGAGACTCGATGAGTTTCAGCCACCGGAACAGGCCGGGTTCCGCGGAGGATATGGCACCATAGACCACATTCACACAGTGCGGCAGATTATACAGAAGTCCGAAGAGTATAATCAGCCCCTGTGTCTCGCTTTTGTGGACTATGAGAAAGCCTTTGACTCTGTCGAAACCTGGGCTGTTCTGGAATCCTTACAGCGATGCCAAGTAGACTATCGTTATATCGAGGTGCTGAGATGTCTCTACGATGCCGCTACTATGAGTGTCCAAGTACAGGACCAGCAGTCTAAACCCATCCAATTGCGCAGAGGAGTGAGACAGGGGGATGTCATATCCCCGAAACTGTTCACGAGCGCATTGGAAGATATGTTTAAGACTCTGGACTGGAAAGGTAAGGGCATAAACATAAACGGCAATTACATCTCACACCTACGATTCGCTGATGACATAGTTTTAATGGCGGAGTCGCTAGAGGAGCTGACCCACATGCTGGACGGCCTAGCTTCAGCCTCGCGACATATCGGTCTTGGCATGAATTTGGAAAAAACCAAAGTCATGACCAATTGCCAAATTGATCAGGGACCGGTAGTCGTAGAAGGCCACCTTCTCGAAATTGTTTCCGAGTACACTTACCTTGGGCAGATTATGCAGTTAGGTAAAAACAATTTCGAGAAGGAGGCCAAGAGAAGGATCCAGCTGGGCTGGGCAGCGTTTGGAAAACTACGTCGAGTCTTCTCGTCATCCATACCACAATGTTTGAAAACGAAAGTTTTCAATCAGTGCGTCCTACCCGTAATGACCTACGGAGCTGAGACGTGGACACTCACGGTAGGGCTGGTCCACCAGTTCAAAGTCGCTCAGCGAGCTATGGAAAGAGCTATGCTCGGAGTTTCTCTGAAGGATAGGATTCGTAATGAATACATCCGACAGAGAACCAAAGTTATCGACATAGCTCAAAGAATTAGCAAGCTGAAGTGGCAGTGGGCCGGCCATATTTCGCGAAGAACCGACCACCGTTGGGGTAAACGTGTTCTTGAGTGGAGACCGCGACTTGGCAAACGTAGTGTGGGACGCCCTCCGGCTAGGTGGGATGACGATCTGCGAAAGACTGCTGGCAGATGCTGGATGCGTCAAGCTGAAGACAGGGCGCTATGGCGCTCATTAGGGGAGGCCTATGTCCAGCAGTGGACTAATGTAGGCTGATGATGATGATGATGATAATTTACTATGACATGTGGATTCACGAAGCCTTAGATAGAACTCATTGTTTGACGGACAGGTATAATAACATGATTTAAAGACGTAACATGCTGTTTTGAATAATGTCATTTGACCTGGAAATTTAAAGAAAATTCAGTAAATTAAAATTCAAGTTTCACTCTATACTCTATAGTGACTCCAGAACTAAGATACTTTGGTAAACCTTTATTAAAACCACAGGAATAAAGCCAAATTAAAATGAGAAATTAAAAAAATAATCTTTATAGATTGATCTAAAAATCAACATAAAACTTTTGTATTTTTTTTTTATCATTATTATTTATTACTTGCAGCACCTTTAATGCATACATAGTTCAAACGTTACGTTAATTTTCAAAGATTTTATTGCAATAAACATTAAAAAAGTTAAGGTCGATATTTTTTTTTTAAATTACATGCTTGCTTACTCACTTGGTCCCTACCTAACTCATATCCAAGCAGCTCAAGCAAGGCATTTTAATTTGACTAATTTTACCCAAAAATATTCATTTTGCACTTACAACGTTTTGCTATCCGCATCCAGCCCACCTTCAGGCTCCTTGGAAATAAAAATAGAAGCGAAACTCCAGCAAATCCTCTCCGCGCCCTATTATGATATTTCTTGATTCGGAACCCCTTTTACTGGGGCTCTTATACGAGTATCTTGCGGACTCAGACAGAATTAATTCGAAAAATAATGGTATATTTACAATAAACAGGGGTATTGTTAGCGAGGCTTGCAGACAGATACACTATGAGCTTACTTATTTGTAGCTATATAAATAAAAATAAAATTAAATGACTCTTGCACGTACAATACGACATAATCTAGCCCCAAATTGGTGTACTTTATAAGTTCCTGCCGAAAGTCAATTCAGATGTTACCAAAATTATTCATAAAATTATAACAAATATGATGACTTATAAAACTGATTTTTTTGTGAACTATATTTTTGGTAATTTTTTATACTTTTTATTCTGTTGCATCTTATCATCGCAGGTCAGATTGACTTAGGTTTTTTATTAGTTTAGAATCAAGAGATCAAAAACTTTAGATAGTAAGTACATATTTTGCTTTCGGCAATATCAGTTTAGAACGCACTCCAGTTATGCTAAACTGTGCTTAACCTTATTAGCTTGGTCGGAAACTCTTTCACCAGAAAATTCTGACTATTTGATCTCAGATAGGCTAGACTTTAAAGCCGCATCACCTAGTCTTATTGCAAAGCAAGTCGAAGCCTCATCAAAGAGTTCTAAGCTCCGTAAATCCAATGACCTTAGCAGGCAACGCGAGGTATCACCTTAACGTACTACCTCCGATGACGTCATAAACAAACGTAAGCTCACCGAAGAATCGTAAACTGGTTCCCAATAATCCGACGTCAGCGGAAAAAATAGCCATAGTAAAAACTCCTATCCGTACCTAATAACCCGAGAATATTATCACAGAGTCGTCGGGTCATAACCCGAAATTGGTTTCGGGGTCCGTAAGTCCCCAGTTTTATATGTAGCATTATGAAGGCCGTCAAACGAATTCACGTAGAAAATCGAATCTATATACGGTGCTATTACCGTCTCTGGCTGGCTTCTGATAATAAAATAATATACCTCTTTTTACGGTACCTCGGTGGGTTTTCGACTTCGGTGACCTGTGTTTTATGAATTGAGCATCGTGTATCCCAGGCTGATATTTTGATGTGTACCTATCAATGGATTCCCATCTTTGAAGCTTACATCACATTAGTTACCTGTTAAATAGTAGATAGAGCCCTTCAAGCTGAAAGTAGAGCATCTCAAGGACATAGAAAAAGAGGCTAATTATAATCCAGACTAGAAACTTGAAGTAAGTAAATAAACTTAAAGGTGAAACATGAGAGATATAGATTCTCACGTAAGTTTATCACGAATGCTGTTCTTTCGGAATATTGTAGACGAAAATCTAATAATCGTAAAAAGTATTTCCCAATCCAACTTATAGATACGTGTAACATTGAGCTTTAGTACAATATCAGTGCTAGGTCACGTAACATTCCGATGGCGTTCAACAATGATTGTCGATTTGATCGTAAAGAATATAAGCTTTTAGGTGTATCAGTTGTACGTGCCGCGATCACAAAATGGAATGATGCTTACATATATGTTACTTTCATGCTTATTGCGAGTTACAGTGATCTGTTTGTTCTCTCCATGTGATTCAGTTTGTAAAAATAACCTATAGGGTGCAAGAAAATCCTCACAAATTGGCCACTCAAAATGCATTCGAAAATCAAAGAACAAAAACACAAACAAAGCAGGAACTACTTTATTAAAACGCCCTCTATATTCATAACGCGTCAGCGACACTATCACAAATAATATCACCCCCGAAGATGCATTGGCAAAGAAATGTATCAGAAAATGTATAAAAAGCAGCAGTGTGGACGTTCTTCGAGCGCAGATATATGACTCCCACTAGAAGTGGCAAAGAATTTTGTCGACAGAGGATTTCATATCTAGTAAATACTAGCTATTTTACTAAACTAAAATTAAACGGAAATCCGTTTAATTTTAGTTTAGTAAAGTAGGTGGCTGAAGCCGGTAAGCTGAAGACATGGTGCTTTGGCGCACATTAGGGGACGCCTAATGTCCAGCTGTGGAATAGTATAGGTTGATGATGAAGATGATGAAAGTAGGTAGGTCCCTTATACTCCAATTCTTTTAAGGGTTGAAATTATTTTTATTTTCAGCATTTGTTATTTCTGTTTGATGGTTGTTCCTTTCTGATCTATTCACTTGTCTTTTGAATTTTAGCACGCATGTTTTTCATATTTATTTTTAGGAACATCGCAGCTTATCATTTACCTCAATTAGCAAATTTTTGTCTGGCCCTCTATACTCGTGAAAACGAATATCGAAGTTTATAATTCGTTTTCGTGCAACAAGGTTTATGCAACAGACATAAGAGTTGGTTTTGTACGACAACAAATTTAATTTTCAAACTTCAATTTTCGTTTTCCAAGTAGGGCCGACTACTTACATAAATTATTTTCAGAATACAGGTAGTTTAGACGCTTCCAGTGATTCGTCCAAACTATACAGATTGTAATGTAGGCGGGTGCGGGCGCCCGTGTGATTCTTGTAGGGAGATATGGGATTTTCAAAGATACAGCCCGACTAGACTGGACCGAGTGGGTCGCATTCAGCAGAATACTTCAAGCGTGCATAATTTGAAGGCAATATGTGATGGGAACGTTATATTACATATATTTGGTACTTCTAAGGCTGAGAGACACGTCTACGATTTGATATTTCATAATATAGAGACATTATATAGGTGTTTGACTCTTCAAGTATTCATCAATCTTAGAACCTGCGCTATAAATTCTTAACTTTGTTTTTGAACGGAAAGTCTTTGATGGTGTCATTGCGTAGGTAATTCATTTTTAGATTCTGCCATCGTAATTTTTTTATCAGTGTCCCAATATCCAATTCACAGGTTGAATAGGATTTGCCGGGCTGCATTATTATAGTAATAATAATCATTTATTCCAGGTCATAAAAAAAAGAACCTATATGTTATTTATTGTTGACGCAGGTGTGTAAATACTTATGTAACTATCGCAGTTCTCGTTGCTTGGTCGTAACTAAACCTACTTTTTACAATTTGGATTCTTGATGTTTTGACTATCTACCTCTCTTCATCGACCACAGGAAATCCAGATGTTGATATGTGTATGATGAAATCTTACAAAAAAGAAAATAATGTCACAAGTATAACATGTACCTACAATAAATAAATAAATAATGCTGGACAATCCACACAGCTCCATCTAGCCAAAGTAAGCTACTCAAAGCTTGTGTTATGAGTAAGTACTAGATAACTGATATATTTAATACATTAAATACATAGATAGACATTTTTATCTTTATCTTTTATCTTTTATCTATATACATAGAAAACACCCAGAACAACGGAACAAACTTCTGCAGATCGTACACAAATTAGTTCCGAGGCGGGAATCGAACACGCAACCTCCTGCGTCGCAGGCGTACCTTCGCCCACTGCGCTACATCGGTCGTCGTACTATCGTATCGGTAATGCACAGGCATAAAATACCTTCCAACATGAATGTATCAATAATGCATCCTAAGGATACGTAACAAATTGCAACCTTACAACACACCGTATGCTGCACATTTAATATTAAAATTAAATGGCTGTCGCACCCCATCTCTGCCCCACGTTGGACGCCAACACCATTTCTGCCCCACGTTTGGGCACCAAAAGAACTATTTTTTACATTCAATTATGAGTGACCCTCTTTATAAATTGGTGCGCCTCTCCCTAATAAATGGTATCTGGGTAACAACACGGTGTGGGTGGATCGTGATGGATAGTTGCTATTGGCGAACGGTGCTTGACCCTGCAGCCATTTTGGAAAATCTGTAGTTGAATTGATGGAGAAAATGAACCGTGAATTTGGGCATTAAATTGATGTATTAAAATGGCTATCGAATGAAATTGCTTCGGGCTTAATTTCTACAATAGTATATCAATTGATGTTAGCAAGCCTTTTGTAAATTTAATGCATTTTCGATTTCAATTCTCATGTTCGCTAAGAATTTCCTTCAACACCACGAAATCGGGGTCTTTGTCAAATATGACTTTCTAAATCCTCCCAGAGGGCTCGGTTTAGGAGCTTCCATAGGGCTGAGACTGCGAGCTAAGACAATTCCCTTTGTTTTGACCAATCTTCGTTTATACCAAACCATATTTATTGAAACAAGTTGAGAACTGTGACTGTAGTTTTGGGTGACGACTGGTTGTAATCCTGTCAATATTTATTTTCGGAAAATACACGGGTAAACAAACGTTCCCATTGCAAATATAAATAGTTAGATAGCTAGTATACCTATAGTATACATATATGTTAGTGTAGCTTCTATTATATAGACGTCATATGGTATATACCACTCGACTAATGAACACTAAAGATTATTTATTCGCTGAAACTGTGTACACTAACATCTTAAGACCTAGGTGAAAACAAAAGTTCATAACAATGTTCTTGAACTTTAATAACTAGGTACGTAATTATTAAGTAAGTTGTGATTTTCCATAATTTATTTAACGTCTCATTTTATATAATTCAAAAATGGCGACAACAACTCTAAATTTCCTGGAACCTCCACCACCTTCCGTATGTGAATCCTTTAACTCGATCTCCTGCAGCGGTGGATTATTGGAAGAAAGAGCTTTGCAGGATAGGATCTAGTCGCCATTGACAATCCCATATGGCGAAAACAGTGTTACTGCGAATTATAAATTATTCAGGTATTGAAAGGCTATCGATGCTTTGTAGACTTATTTTTATGGGGAAGATAATGTTGGCAGTGTGTATCATTTCAAGTTTCACCGATCAGTGGTTCATTTGTTTTTGTCTTTTATTTGTTTATTTGTATTTAGAATGCAGCCAATGAGTCTCGAAAATAGTAAGAGAATATAGAAGTGAGTTTTTAACTCATGCCTGCACGTCAATAGACCAGCAGTTGGCTTTTGTTTTAATTTAAATAATCAGTTTAGCTCAACTGTCTCTGTATAATTACTATTAAATGACTAGGTAATAAGTTACTAAAAAATCTCCTTTTTCCAATGGGTTAAATTTTGTTAAAAAAAATATAGTAAAAATCATTAAAGACACGCTAGTTATCCCAATTGTATATCGCAATTTTATAGTATCTGTTCTTTATGTCTATCCCAGTTAAGATAAACTACTCGACCTCGTTTCACCATGAGTTCTTCAATGCAGCTTTGTCCCGCAGCCGACCACACACTCGTCCCGCATCTGATGTTCAATAGCACATTTTTATTCAAAATAAGTCCTTAAAAACCCCGCCACCCCAGAAGCCAAATGGCCCAGAATTTGTTTAAATTGTCACGTACAGACACCGCGTTACACAATCCTGTTGCGATGGTTCTCAAAGTTTACTTTACTGGGCTACCAAAAAAAATTTAAATAATTTTTTTGAAAAAATGCAATTATTTAAGGCTGTAGATTTTTCTGTGTATGGGTATGTAAAAAAAAAAAAAAATAACTTTTTGGAAAAATGCAATTATTTAAGGCTCTAGATTTATTCTGTGTATATTAACACCTCTACTGCGATCTCCAGTTCGTCTGCCAAGCGTGGTGATAATAACAAAACCCCCCTTTGGAAATGTTATATTCAGCAGTAGACGTGTAGTTCGATCTATCATGGTGAGAAGATAATTATTAAAACATTGCAATTAAAAACATGAATAAAATAGTAATGTGAATAAATAATAATAATGAAAAGGCTGAATATGTTTAAAAAAAAGTTTTCTGACTTATTACTATGTAAAGGTACAAAGGTTTCATTATATTTTAAATTGAGCTAAACAAAATACATTACTAGTGAAGCTCTATAATTTCGACAATACAAGACAAAAAATTCTAACTCCCGCAAATAAATCAAATACAACAAGTACATTTCAATCCTTATTATGAAGATGACCTATATGCTAAACTTTGAGAACCACTGATACAGACATACGGTGAAGGGTTAAAAATGCATCGTAGTTGCATAAAAAAACCCTATACAGATATCGGATTTTAAATTTTAAAGCGCATTGTATTGAACTACAGGGATCGGAAATCGATTGGGTCCGTAACGAACAAAAGGGTTAACCATTAATAATAAAAAAACCATTGATTTTGGATACGACAGCTTGCGTGTTATACTTTTTTATGTAAATTGGTTTGGATGATATTTATCAATAAATAGAACGTTGAACTATATTAATTAAAAATTGTTAGATGGGGAAGTTGAAACTTACCAAGATCATTTTGAATAATGTAACTAATTGAGCCTACTAAAAGTACGTAAGTTATGATTAACTCAACGTTGGTTTTCTTTCAACACATACAAAGTTCGTAGATAACCCACTTACAGTCATAATTAGTTCGACAAACTACGAAAGTATTAACAGTGATACTGCGGTCTGCGCACCGCGGCTTCACCTGCATGAAAATGAAGTTCTTTTCATTTTCATGCGGGTGAAGTCTAATACTATGTTTTATTCCAGGCATAGAATTACATCTATTAATGCACGATCCGTTTTGTATTTTTTGCGTGAAGAGGAAAGAAACATCTACCCATCTATCTAAACTTTCGAATTAATTATATTAGTCTAACAAATCGACAAATCATAAATGTGGTTACATTCATGATGACTTTAACATCTTGGATGAGCATTTCTTATGAATTCCATTATCTCTCTATGTTTACAATGGACCCTTAAGTTAAAAAGTACAAAATTTAAAGCCACCACTTTTCTACTACGTTTTTTATTTAAAAATTACAGTTCCTGCAATCGCCTACTGTGCAGTAATTCGGCACCGCAGGAAAGTGATGAACTCCAGCTGAGATCAACAGGAACTACGGAACCTAAAGGGTTAATAAAAATACACTCATTTAATCCTGCTACCGCAACAGACTTTCCTCTTCTTCGAAAATGCTTTTAGAGTTCATCGTTTAAGAAATTTCGTAAATTGATTTCTCCAAAAGTCTTTACGTGTTTAATAAACAAAACACGTAAAGACTTTACTGTTAAAATTTTAAGACAAACGTTAGTAATCTTGCTACGTAAAATTTACTCAAATCTGATTTTCTACCTATACAGTTTTAAGGTTTTCGTTTTGAATAAAAAAATCTGTTCTAGCTTCGTTTTCAATTTCGTCAAATTCGTTTTGAATAAAGAATCTTAGCTAGAAAGAAGACTTTATGATTTTCCTCGATTTTTTCAGAAATCTATCAGTTTATTGATCGTTAGCAAAATGACATTGTCATTTTTGTATGATGAACTGCCTTCCACAAATCGCCTAATCGAATGATCGGTACATAATCGATACAGAAAATAGAATCGAATACTCGGATGGCTATAATGGTATATTGATGGTGCTAGCACAGACTGATTAATGGTCTACCGAAGCTGGATACAAAAGAACCCCATGACCCTGAGTTTTTAGGGTTAAAAATCGCATGCTCTATCGAAAAGCAACCTATCCATTGCTGGTTATCTGCAATATAGATAACCAATATTCAGTTCAAACAGGCGATGTATAACGTGTCAGAGGTATAGTTTGGTTTGTTACGGGGTTTCGGTACAAAAGTGGAATGTAGGGTTGTCGCCAGAACGGTGACTTGTAGTTCTGCGTGTGTATTATGATGAGAAGTTGCAAAAATATATCGGGAAATAGACCGAATTACACAATTTTGCGGGCTTAATAATAAAAAAAGATATTCTGAGAACACAGTAAAATCTATATTAATACTTTTTATGCCCTCGGTTTCGCTCACGAATTAGTATTCTTATTTGGAACAATTTGGCGTATTATAAAAAAAAATCAACTTCAATATATTATAACATGATCAATAAGTACTTGCTTAGCTTAAGAAAAAAATATGCATCATTAAAGACAACTGAAAAACTTAACTTTCCCATAACACACAAACAAATTCATTCGAATTAAGAACTCCTTTTTGAAGTCGATTGAATTAAAAAGTCTACACTTACCCCTCTGTTACCTCCATATTTTTATGTCCAGCTGTGGACTTGCATAGATGGTAGATGATGATGAGGATTCTACAAACATTTTCTTATCTATTTCCTCATTAGTAAGATACTTACCTATTCAATATTCGTTACAGACAGATTAAAGCCATAGTAACGTCAAAGGCTTGTATACCGTTCAATTTTTATCTCCATGCGAAATTATGAAGAAAATGCCTTTCATGGCGGTTATTGGATTTCATAGGGCTTGTTCTCAATCATAAACGATCGACATTATGAGAATCCCTTATAAATCCGTAAGTATATTATTTTAGAGTCAATAATAAATTAGGAAAAAAATATCGAGTACTAATATTTTGCTGTGCAGACAAATGCTGGATACCAAGCTGAACTTAGCAGGCCGATTGCTAATTTCATTCATACATATTACAATTTAGATTTTACACTTTAATAAATTAATTTAGAAAGCATGTTTTAAACAGACTTAGGTTATATAAAACAAGAATTAATAAATAAATCTCTGTAACATTAAATTTGTCAGAGAATTGATAATTATTTAAAGACTCCTAGAGCAGATTCTTGCACAAATTCTTCTACTCGCGTCCACATTTGTATATTTATCACTCTACTGCGATCACCAAAGTGTAACTTTTGTTAATTAATTCCCTTGGTTTCCAGGTCAGGTTAGCCGTGGACGTATGTATACAGAGAATTTTTTTGTTAATTTTTTTTAAGTGTATTATCAACAGCGTTCTGTATTTCAAAACGACTTTTGTTGGTTCCAAAGCAATTTTTACAGTTATTTTAAACAGAAACATTACAAAACTAGCTACAGTTCCACCCGCAAGCCAAACAAGATGAAGCAACAGAAAATGTTTGGTTACACTTACACGGAAAACCAGTTTCAGGCAAACGCCACCGACATGCTAAGAAAAATCTCGACTATATCCTAAGTGTTTAGGTTTTTAAAATTACGAAGATGGTTTAATAAACTAACCAAGTAGTTTATCAACGGTCATGTGCCAGTACAAAAAAATAAAACTACTGAAAATAAATATTACAAGCACAAACGCCCTTTCCGCTGAATCAAATACATTTTTAATTTCCCGAATACACATTGTATTTTGCCATCTCAGACCACAGATCCGATGTTGCACATAACACTGTTAAACTACTTACTCGTAGTCGTCTCATAATTGTGCGCAATACATTGCGTGCTTATAATACAATACGTCTTCCGCAACTTGAAGAGGAAGCGCCGAGCCGTGCTGAAGCTCGCAGTGTTCGTGTAAGCCGACATAGGCGCTGGTTACCAGTTTTCTGTGTAAAAGTTCCGACAGAGCAGCGGTCGTGGATGCTGTAATTTCCCTCAGGATGCCTCTCAACATTGATGACTGATGTCCGCCCGGACTTTCCCAGTGTGTTTGTTTTTGTAAAATAAAATGGTTTTGAGGCTTCGGAGGGCATACTTGACGACCTCAGTGACACTTGCACCATGCAGGAGGTTGCGAGTTCGATTCTCGCGAAAAATTATGTACGATTATACATTGAACACATTTTTAAAACATTGAAAAAATATCTGCAATATTTGTTCAATGTTTAAAAATGTCTTCCAATAAGGTCCATCCAAAGGTTGCTTGCAAGAAATCGCTCATAGCGATAAGGCTGCCCATTGATCAATTTAATTTTTGTTTTTTTCCTGTCCTGTTTGCATTTCGGTGTGCAATAAAGAGTTTTTGTATTGTATTGTAGAGTAAGTAATATATTAATTTACAATATTTATATTAAAAAATTAATTTTATATCAGCTACATATAGTACCCATAACACAAGCACTGCTTGGCTTGAGCTATTGCTGTGTGGAATTTCCAGCGTTATTTAATTATTATTTTATAAATATACGAGTGCCAAAGATAACTTTAATAATACCTTCATAATTATTTTTTATGGGATTGTGCCAGGTCTAATCAAGCCATAGTTGTTCATTACAAAGTATATATTTCAGGACATGATCTGCAATTTAATAATATTAATTGATAAATTTATTGTTATGAAATAGACACACAAAATCGAAGTTACTTGTAAGATAATGTACTGCATATGATTTCCATTGATAGATGGAAAATGAAAAATTCGAGAAGTTACCAGCCAAGTTTGAAGTCAAATAAAAAATTGAAAATATATCACAATCAACGGGACAAGTGTCAAAAAACATAGTTCCCGCTATCTCTTACATTTTTGCGATTCCCACACATTGACAAAGGGTTAAAAGACCGTCTCTATTGTAAGAGGATATCTAATTTCCTTGAGAGCAAAATTGGCGTAACATTGCCAAGGCATTTTTTGTACTACTAACCCTTTTTGCCGATGCTTTTGTATTTTTTTTACTTTTTAAGAGAGCGTTAAGAAAAGGCGGTAAGTTTATATCCGGCGTCTTTGACATTTGGAGGGTTAACCCATGCGGTCTCAATGTGTATTAATTATTTTAAGGGCTTTTGAACTGAGTGACGTGGATTGTGGGTGGTTGTAAGTGGTTTTTTATAATCTAATTATTACCTACCCTACAATGAGAAAAAAAACGCTAACGGGTCTAATTGAAGACGACCTCTGTAACGCAGCGAGCGAAGGACCGCTTAAGACGCAAGAGAGAGTGCGGGTTCGATTCCCGCAATGGGACAAATATTTCAACGATCTGGAAGGATTTTAGAATCAAGGAATAGAAAGAAATTAAAACTAGTATAAACATTACAATTACTTACTTAAAAATTAAAGTACTTACCCTTACTGGACAAGTTAACTTAAATTTACTTAAAAATGTTAAGTAGATTCGGATGTATAAGTAGATAATTCATTAAATTTTTAACTTCCTTCATGAAAAATAATGACCTATCTACTAACATTACTCAAGTTAGTAAATAAAAACGGGACACAAATTTCTCTCTTCCTCAAGCATTGAAAAGTTATGAGTATGAACCTAAAAGTAAAATTATTATGACGTCATTATTTTCTTTGGGTAGCAAATAATAGATTGGTTGCTACCAAATTTTCAAGACAAATTTCAAAACTGTTTTAGAAATATATGTAATGTAGAAAGATTTTTTTCCCTATTATTACTAATATTATAATCGCAAAACTTGAAAGCATGTATGGATGTTTTTAACTCTTTCACGTAAAAACTACTGCATTGTTCGGGCTGAAATTTTGAATCTGAGTAGCCTCCCTTCCTGAGTAGCCTTCCTTTCATCCCATAAATCAGTTTCCATGGGAAAGAAATAGCCTTGAAACGTTTCCATAGAAAGAATGCGTGCGAACCCGTGGGCAGATACTAGTATTACTATGTTCAAAATATCACCGTTATTTTATCGTTCGTTTCTCGAATTTAAAATTTTTACTACTGAGGTACCTTCCTACTTATGATCATATTTAGTTTAATTTGATCAGTCAGTTATTACTTATAATTACTCAATGAGATAGATCATACTTTTACATTTATATCAAAGAAGTGAGAAACATCCTCACAATAATAATCTGAATTGAAAAGAAAGCTGCATCGTAATAAATTCTGAGCCTAATCGCTTTCAAAATTGAAAACGAATCATTAATTTTTACACTTCATCAGACAACGTGGGATCACAAATATGGCTCTTATTAAAGAAAGATAATTTCACGCGAATCAGGAAGCATCTGGCAACACCTGCTTTTTAACCCTTGATGTAAAAAATTGTGTATCTTCGACCCAGCTTCAAAGGGTTTGCGCAAGAACAGTTAAGTTACGGTTTATCACCAGGTGATAGGGGATCTTCTACGTTCTCACGGACATTGCAGTTTCAAGGGTAAAATTGACACTGCAACTGTGTTTGTCTTGGGTTTTAAGGGTTAATCAGCTTCCTTCTTAGAAAGGGTCAATTGGGATTTTTTTAATCTGAGAAATGACGATGGATTTTATTTATCGGGGTTATACTTTGATAGATATGTAGTTATTAAAAATAAAGCGCAGTAAAATTACAAACCGTTGCTAAAACACAAAAATAAAATATTGCTTTGTAATTTTAGGATTTTTATATAATATATTATGTGTTAAGTTTTTTGCTTCCCAATGTTCCATTTCATTTTTTAGGACGGTGTGGTCGCTAAGCGACAAAGTCCAAAAAAAAAAACTTATTCGACGACATTTAAAAACTTTTAACTAAATCGTTCAAACTTTTTGGTCAAATGATAAAGCAGCATCGATGCGAAACTCCGCAAAACTTAGTGTGCAGGTCATGCGAAGCTTTTATTCCGGTAGACGGAGCGAGAGAGCGACGCAATGAGCGTATGTGATTGAATGTAGGTAGGACTGTAGGACTGTAGTACCTACGGACTGGGCAAGTTTAAATTTAGAGATGGTTGTAGTGACACAGTTTAGCATATAGTACGCAGCGCAAATGCGTTTCGCTAATTCAGCAATTACAGCGGCTAAGCCAAGCTCTTATTGTCACACCTCAGTCACTCCAGCAACCTCCCTCAGAAAACACATAGCCTAATTAAGGTTTATAGATTATCGTTAATATAATTTCTAGTAGGTATCCGTGTTTCTGTGTAATGAATAGACTCAGTATATCGCACAACTATCCGAATAACGAATCGAATCCGCCACTTGGGTTGCATCTGGACCTTCACCAACTGTGACTGCCACTGAAACTGACATAAGTCATCAATTAACAGATGCTCGGTAAATACTGGACTTAAAAAGTAAAACAAAATAGCAATGTTTAAATTTACTACTGCTAGTCTTACTAACCTAGTCTATTCAATGATAGATAGAGATAGTTTCCGTTCTATTTTGAGGAAAAACAAACACAACCCACACATTATTTATTTGCCCTAAGGTTTGTATAACACTAATGATAAGTTATTTGTGAAGGTTCAGCAAACTTTGATTCGGCAAATAATATCGATACCAATTTACCTCGTAAATGGCAAAAAGAATTTTTTATTTCTGAGAAATTTTATGATATTTTTGTAAGTATATACGTCTAATTGGTCGTGTTTTTGCCCTTTTATCGACATCTCTGATATTTATTAGAAGGTCTGCCTTTCATTAACCTTTGACTTATAAATGTATCTCTGATCTTTATGAATCATTATTTTCTGTTTCTTTACACGTTTATCTCTTTAGAATGAGATAAATGAGTAAAATTTGAACTCTACCTGTAGCAAGTATCCCCATTTCTAACGAAGTTTTTAGTTTTTTCAGGTTAGTTCTGATTTATATTTATTTACATAGGTACTGAATATGTTTTATACATTCATCTGGCCTGCAAAACTAAGTAGGTATCACTTTTAAAATATTATTTATTTGCTCAACAAAAGAAATTAGAGATTAAGAATAAGAACATTTTTTACTAAAGCAAATTTTATCAGCTTTCTTTGAAGCTATATTAAATTAAAGATTAATGAAAATTTAACAAAAAAATACCCATTTTTAGCTAAGTGTCTGTAAACTCAAAAAGCCATTTTTTGTTAATATTTTTGTATCTTGAGTCTGTCTTCATTTTTAGATGATCTCCTATTCGCCAAACATTAAATTACGAAACCAATTTCAGCCCACTTCGTCGAAATCAGCTTGGGTATACATACATCGAATCATAAGATTCGAAGTCAAAGTTCATAATATACTGGCGACATAAGAATTTCATAAAACTCAAATCCAAAGACCAGTTGGCGAAGTAGGGTAAGTAATGCGATAGCCGTAGCAAGATGTTTGCAGCACAAATGTTATTTGCGTTGCCGAATCCGTAGACCAGTGGCGGTGTCACGTTGCTTGGCCAAATAAACTAGACTTGCTACTGTTAGCCTGGATTTTCAGTGGCCGGAAAAGTGATTAAAACGTCCGTCAGATTCCTCTGTCGTCGGAGGAATATCATTTCAGTTTTGTCATGAATGACGGATGTGGATAACTCCTAATGACCCTTTTGTCAGATTCCGCTTTAGTCATAATTCTTCAGAACACTAGAAGTAAGAACACTTGGTTTTTATAATAATTTGTATTCAACAATTTAGATATGATAATCAGAAAAAAGCTATTTTTTTCTCACAAAAAAAAAAACACTGGAGATTGCCTGCTTCCACTTCTATAGCTATTATTTTGAAGGGAGTTTTCCTTTTCTGCTTTTGTTATTTATCTCTAGAGGTATAGGTACGGTATAGAACACGTTTACCCCGTTATACGTGATATATAACTAATTATTATTGATTAGTAATCACACTTTGACGAGTTTCAGATATCCTCGACCTCCTCGACAGATATTTTTGAGCGTGTCTATTTAGCGTATATGCAACTATCTCTTAAACCACGTTTTGGAGTGGAAAAGTACAGAAAACTCTATATTATACCTATTCACACAAAGAAAGAAAATTATACACACTATACTGGATATTCGCCAGCTCTCGGGTCACGCGTCGCATCGACCAGACGCTCAGATAATATCTGGCTCAGCGCATCAGCATTGCCATACAGCGAGGTAATGCAGCCAGTGTCTTGGGGACGCTTCCGACTGGTATTGACATGGATCAATTGAGCTACCTTTAGACTGTTTGCAACCGTCTGCAGTTAGCTCAATGGTTTCAATTGTAAATACTAGTTGTAATTTTTCTATTCCTTTGCTTGTAATTTTCGTTGTTAATAAAGATGTTTTAACTATATGGATAAAATAGACTAAGTATAAAGAGCGGCCTTATCGCTAAATGTACCTATACTGCGTACTACTTCGGCTTTTACTGAAAATGTCGAATATTTAAGCATCTATGCAACTCTAGTAAACTTAATGTTTGTTTGTACAAACCCAATGGCAGCGACACTCCATTGGAAAATAAGTAGCTACTGGATGTGTCGCTGGATTTGAAAATAGGTGAATACGTTAGATAAGTTTTATCTCTTCGATTGAAAACGAAATCAAAGTAATAGCTTAGACAACACTTTTTAGTAAGTAAACATACTTTTGAAGTTAAAATTTTGACTGTTTTTTTGGTAGCATCAATAAACTCATACTCAATAAATTTATTGAGTATAAGTTTATTGAGTAAATCACACTCAATAAATTTATACCTACAAACCTTTTGTATAAATAATCTTATTAAAAAGAGTTAAAAATAAATAAACGTTTACTTTTCTAAAACTGTGTAAAATTTAGATTATATAATGTGTGCATTTAACTACTTACTATTATGCTCCATCTTTTTTTCCACCGAAAACAAATCAAAGGTCCCAAAAACGAAACGCAATACGAATAGGAAGCCATATTTTCCAGCGATACCCACCCCGGTAGCTGCGCGTCCGAAAAATAGAACATAATCTAACTTTTTCTTACTCCCTTACTTCCAAACCCAGCATAACTTGACCTAGACTTGCTCACAGTATGCGAGCAAGTACAGGCCAAGTTACCCCGGGGACGATAGTTGTGGGCGTAAGATAGGGAAAACGTAGCAAATCATTACTGACAGTTGACCAAAACGGGGTTCGTGCCCCCTGAAATATGTATGAGTTTACGGGACCCTGTTATGGTGTCCGAATGTTGATAAGCCAAGGAAGGGCAAGATTTGGGGACACATGATTAGAATTGTCGGTTGATCCTTGGGATTGCTTTGAATTTTATGGTGACTGCATTTTTTATGTTGTTTGCTTGTTCTTTTTTTGAAATGTTTGTTTTTGTTTTTATACCTTAGTTTTAAAACTTTTCAGTGGCTGATGCAAACTAAATTGACATCTGCTTATGTTTGGTAAGAATGAATAAATCGTTCCGATTATAATTTTGGAAATATTCGTTTTTTAAATTTAATTTTTTAGGAATTTTGCAATAGATTTTTTAATTCTTGAAAGGAGCTTTGTGGGATGTGTAATTTTTTACTAAGATATCTACAAATACGATCCGGAGCTACAAATGCGACATATTTTTTTGTTTTCAAAACGTGGGAATTTCACGGACTAACTGTGCTCTAAATCAAAACAAATATCATTCTCCACAATCGTCATTGTTGCCACAACAAAGTGTCTAAATCCCTTTAAATCCGAAAAATAGGATTTCAAAAATAAAAAAATGTGCTCGTTGACTTTGCGAAACGATACAATAGTTTTGGATGCGGTGCAAAAAATGAATAGAGAACTGTTAAATTTCTAGATAGAAAGAATTTTGAACAGGAAGTATGAACCGTAAGCTAGTTTTAGTATTTACGCAATATTGATTTTATTTATTTTGATTATTTTTTCTAAAATTATGTTAAATGATCATGAGTATTTTTTGTATTTTTACCCTTGGGTTTCCGTGGTGATCCTGTAGCTGGACCACATTAACATCATATGAGACAAACAACGTCCACTGCTGGGCATAGCTAGATAAGCTAGATAGTGAATTTATCTGACTTCTCGGCCGCGATATCGCTCATAGTTGCATATGAAAACGAGTTCTAAATGACTCAGTACCAATATAATCTTAACATTTCCTTGAGCTTTGAAATTCAGCGTATCTTTATAGATACATCTGAGCTACAGCTTGGTTGTATGCCTCTTACAAATCATACGGTGGTAAATGTAAGCTACCGAAATAATAATACAATTGGTTGTAACATTTTTTGTACCTTCACCGTACGAAAGGATTTGAAGTGTCGTCGTTGTGTTGTGAATGTAGAGTCATTTTGGATAAAGTTGTATTTTTCATTCTGGTAAACTTCAATATAATACCGATAATACATTGTTTCAAATTAAAATTCATTAATGTTACCTAAATAGCAAAGAGTTATGGCGAATAACGTTTGCCTACATTTGTAGTATATTATTTACTGAATAAATCAAAACATAATGAAATAGTAAAAAGTGTGGATGTGGCTATATTTTTTACAGAGTTAATTTTTACTTGCATTTTCCATTCATTTACAAAATACAAAAAAATGCAAGTAAGTTTGTTGGTAATATCCACACATAGCGACAAGAACAAAAAGAAAATGCAAGTAGAAATGAAACAATTAAAAATAAAGCCGTTTAAAGACTAAAGGTTAAACTTATAGATGTTTATAATAAGTCACAATTTCCCACTGAATATGGCAATAAATAAACATCATTAGCACTGCCAATAAACCAAATACGAACACCCTGTCAGTAAACTAAAAAAAACACTCCACTCATAAAAAGCACAATCCATACAAATATAATTAGTTTTGTATACAATAATATATCACTCGAATTTACCCCAAAACACGGCGATTTAACCCTGTTTCCCTGATTGGGGTATTTTTTGCCCAATCGACCATAATATCACAATGTTGATGGTGTCAAGAGTCGACTTGTGTGAAATTTTTCGTGACGCGATTTTAGTTCTCATGACCCCAAAATAAATGCTCAATACACTAAAAATTTCGTAGTTGAATTGATGCCAAAAATAAAATATTAAAGATTTAGGTTTATGAAAAAGAAAATCAAAATATTCCATGAAGTTCTTTCTATGACGCAAAATTTCGCATTTGGTTTGATATTATATTTTGTAGGCTTCATCATCATTGATCGTAGCTTATTTCCACAACTAAAATCCAACTAAAACCCTTAGAGCTTGTTGGAGCGAATTTAAATTTGAATTAGGAAGACCGTTAGAAGAGAGCATAGATGTAACCCCTTTCTACCCAACAATGGCTAACTTAACCCTTGCATAGATCACAGACGAGTTTTAATTTGAATGTTGCAATTTTGCGTATACCTGATATTACAATGGATAGATCCGCTATTCAATTTTTGCATAAGGGGCGCATAATACTTAACTGCATTGAAATGAATGTGGTGAGCAGATGCTTGTCGTCGTTAGAAATAGGATGCACAATATAAAATTATATCACTGCTGTATTTATCGTAATAGCGAACTGTTCAAAGTTTAAATAACGACAAACACACACATTACATTTTATTAAAAACAAATAGGAACTGAAATAGTCGTTAAACATATACCCGTTACGTATAGGAAAATATATACCTATATACCCAGTACCTAACTAATAACTAACTATACACCTGAACAAATAATGCTGGACGATATATATATAAAGCATCATCTAGCCTCAAGCAAAGCAGAGCTTGTGTTATGGGTACTAGATATCAGTTATACAGAAAAACAATAATGCAGCAATTAGTCACTTGAAAAATATCTGTCTCTATATCTCGAAGGGGGCTATAAAATGACCTGATAAATCTATGTTCAAATAAAATAAATAGCTGAAGCACCTCTTTTCTTATCTACAATCAGTCATCTGCATAACAAAAGTAAATTAAGCGAATAATTTGGCCTTACAAATACCGGCACATGTCAAGTACAAAATTAGCTTTCAATATAATCTCAGATCTTTAGTGAAGTGTTCTTGTCGGTGTTTTATTGTTGTTTGATTTACAAATATCAGGTCTATGAAATTCTTAATTCATTTAAAAATATACCTAGTTTTATATTTATTGAAAACGTACTTTTTCGATGCTTAATGGTACATAATGGAACGGATCTTTTTAAATTTTTGAGTCAAAATTTGTACTCGTACAGAGAAATAAAATCATTTTGAAAGATGAGCTATCGTTTACGCTTCAATTCAAATATCGAACGTATAACTGCTTCGTTTTGTTCCAATCGAACTGATTTATGGCCAGAGACAAAGTTTAAAAAGCGTTCGGAGTTTTTTTTAATATTTGTGTTTGGAACGGGTGTTTTATTTGTGTCAAAAAATTCGCAAGGGTCGCACTGACAACGGCACTTCGAAAGGGTTATTACTATTACTAAAAAGTTAGTGTTGCCATTGTTTGGTAATGAATTATTGGGTCGCAACTTTCAGGTACATTTTGCAATGTGAAGGGTTGGTTTGATAGTGGAAGATGACAGTACAAAAGTTCACACGTGAAAGTGCAGTCAGGTATTGCAAATTTTTACAAGTATTGCAAAAAGTAACTTTATTTTTGTAATAAACATCAGTTATAAAAAGTGTACTAAAACAATAATAGTGATATATATTAAGTAACTGATATAGGGTTAGTTTTTATAGTGTTTACTGTGGTTTATACAGAAATACGAGTAATAATAATAAAGTAAGTACCCAACTTAATTACCAAGTCAAAATCTAATCGTGTAAGATTATTTTTTAGAGCCAATAATGTAATTTTATAATTTACAGGCAGAAGTTATTTGGTGAGTTCATTAAAAATTTAATAGATTATTCAAAATCACCTAACACAACACGCGTGCAACCTCAAAGTAACCCAAACCCCGTCTCAGAAGGTTCTTTTGTTCGCTCCTTAACCCTGTAATAATAATTACACCTTTTGTGCGTTAACCCTTTAACGCGCCGGTAATTCTTAAGCTCGCTACCTGACCCCGTGGGTCTTACCTTACTTCCTGATCCATTCCTTTTTCAAACTCTATCTGGAGTGCGTGTGCGCAACGTTTAATGTGAAATAAGAAGTGTTGTGTTGAAAGAAATGATGTTGTGTTTTAGTTTTGTGTATCTTATTTATGTAGGTAAGTGATCAGATTTTTTATTATCATACTCACGTCAACGCTTTTATGCCGTTATACGGATAGGACGTTTACTTTTAGTGATGATCGCAAAAACCTACAATTTTCCTTATGACTCCCTGTCGTAATAAAGCCGTAACATAATTTTATTCATGTGAGACGAAATAACAAACATGAAACCGTTACGTCAGCAGTTTCCTCAAGACAATAAAAAGGCCGGACTCGTCAGTGTACGAATGTCCTCGTACGGTATCCATGGAAAAGATGATACGCTGTTATTTCCAACATATTCCAATATATTATTTTTTATTGCCCTTCCCCTGCGGGAGGGGGAGTCGCGTCATGCGTGATATTTGGTATAAAGTCGGAACTCAACTTCGTTATGCGATATTCTTTTTTCAAAGGACAATGGTTCGACGGAGACGTAACATATTTTTGAGGAGATTGCGCGCTATTTTTTCTTCGAACTCGAGCTGCTCGGATAGGTCCAATTATTCTCGACATGGGAATGTTTACGAAGTTAGTTTGTTAGAAGTTTCTCGGAGAGATGGTCTTTTTGAAATAAATTAGCTACCTTGTTAGGGTGAGAGGACAGAGTTCATATTCATTTCTTTTCACTTTTCCGTAATGCTATAAACATGTGGGAGTTTTTTGCTGAGCTTACCACACCTGACCTTATTTTGCCAACTGATAGTTCTGAAAAATTCAATTGTACTCAATACTACCCATTGCCTAACCCAATTATTCGAGAATCAAATTAACTAGCCAGTGATAAAGCACAAACATGTATAAAATAAAACAGATTCATTGAAATTGCAAGCGGCCATGTCGTGCGAATAAAATCCGTAGTAAATAGGCGGTGGGGTGGGGTGGCGGTCAATCCCCGCCTCCCGGTCCGAGTGGGGGCCGGAGGGGTTAACATGCTTGGACGGGATGAAGCTTTTTGCAAATTATTTGGAGCGTGGCTTAGCTTAGGGTTATCGTTGAATTACTTGAAACGAAGGTAGACCAAAAGTGTTTCAATATTAGAATATTATTATAAGTTAGTTTAATTTATATAAATATTGAGTAAGCTTTTGGAAATAACAGGTTTAGATTCTGAACATAGACAAAGCTTTAATCGTTACTAAAATGCTTGGAATTTATCTAATAATTAAATTGCTAGTAGGATAAGTAAGTAGATATGAATAAGAGTAAAAACAGGTTTTTGTTTTAAGATTGTAAATTATTTTTCTGTGGAATTCACATTTACCTCTGACCATATTTTAGTATAAACATTACTAAGCTACGCTAAAACTTTTAAGTGGACACCGCGACTCGGCCAACGTAGTTGAGAACCCCAGGCTAGGTGGAATGGCTATCTTTGCGAAAGACTTGATTCGGTATGTTGATGACATATCGCTATGAGTCACATTAAGGTAGTGGATTAATATATGTTGATGATTATACGTACTCATTTAAATATAGTCTGCGGCAAATTGGAATTCCATGTGAAATAAACCAGTGGGTTCTTACATCACGACTAAATCATGGCCCCACCATTACTTGCAATTCTGCAACCAAACAAAACAATTACTTTCATCCCACCTTTAATAGCACCCTGAATTAAACTCACACACACTCGCGTATTCACACACACACCACATCGCCGAGACAGCGGGCGACGACTACAAATGTCGCGGTCAGTACCCCCCTACGCCCCTAGGTTCACCCCCCTTCTATCATGGAATAGTATGGAGTATTCTTAGTCTGTGTTTCGCTTGATCAGACTATATTCTTGACAGATCTATTCATAATAATGAGATACACCTATAAAAATAGATGCTTTGAATTAGAATGTAAACATCTACCTACATACTGCATCTGTTCTAATCATTATTTCACGGTCGTAGACGGTTATAAACCTAGTAAGTTTTTAATTCAATACATGTTCTAAAATATGTTCGAATATAATAATATCATTTCCATATGATATTATTATATTCGAACGTATTTAGCTTTATTTAATAAACAAGGTAATTTACTATAATTGATAAAAAAACATCCATTACCTTTCCATAAAATATATGTAGTTGCAAAAATCTTTTTTTAATTAACTAGAAAATCCAGGTACTGTCGATATGTATAAAACCAAGGTAAAGTGACACAAGCCTACGCCGTAGCATCTCTACGGCGTAGCGTAGCGAAGAGCACGGCCACAAAGCCAAGGATAAGAAATTATATCATCTTGTGGGATTTCATTTCATTTTGTTGTCGTTCTAATGAAATAAATATCAGTTAAATTTTCAATTTCGTGATACATGCATTGCACCTTTGATTAGTTTTTAGAGCGATATACGTGTCTTTTTTAGACTCTACATAAAATGCATCCTTAGCTACGTTAGATTCTGTTTGTTGTGTCGTTTTTGGACTCTATATTAAATATTTTCTTTGCTTCGTAATTATAATTAGAAGTTACAAAACTTAACGACATAGAACGCAATCACATGTATAATATTATGAATGCAAAAGTTTGTTTGGGTGGATGGATGTTAGTTACCTCTTCACACCCCAACTACTGTGTAGATCCCCTGAAATTCATTCTCTTATTCTCGAAACATGTTACTTTACATCAATTTTCAGGCGGGTGAAGCCGCGGGCCTAGCTGCGCCCCGTAGCTTCATCAACGTGAAATTGATAAGAATATAATAGTGTCTATTGCAAAGAGCAAAGAGAACAAAATGGTTCTTATTAAAAAAGGAGGCAAATTTTTCTTGATATTTTATTCTAAAGTTTGCAAAGATGAAAAATAATCAGGTAGGTACAACCAACTGCCTTAAACATATCTAGCCATTTAAATCAGGCAATATTAATCGTGACAAATGACGACATACGTCTTTGGCAATAATTGGCAACCCTTTTAGAAGATGGAATAAAGCAATTTATTAGGAAAGAGGGTGGAATCAATTAGGGAGAACAGATTTGAGACGGCAGTAACTGGCCAAATAGCCGATAAAGGCAAATGGCGCGGAGTTACATTCGGACGTGTCCAGATTATGTTGACCTTTCCAGTTGTTTTGGGAGAAGCTTGCTAAGACATGATGTAGGGTATAACTCGGACAGATTGAGATTGGAATTATAAAGAAAAAAATACAGCCTAGATCTAATTTGATCAAATAGGTTCTAAACAGGACAGCATGCTACATTTTATCTATCTACTTAAAATTTATAAATACACTTTTCAATGAATCTTAATACCTACAACTTTTTTCTGTATAATTGTAACTTTTTTGTAGTTTACATAGCGTAGGTTCGTTAGTGACGTCATTTCTAATGTTTTCTAATACCAAAGAAGACCAGCGTCTAGATCAGTTAAATAGATAAATAATATAATAGATATGTTTTATTATTAAACATATGCACTGGATTTTCTAATCTTTTTCACATTTATTAATGTCAGAGAATCATAATCTAGCACAATTAAAAATAATTTATGATTAGTAAATAAATAACCCGCCCCTGACCATTCCCGGCGCAAAGGTGCCCTAATGCTTGCAGCATTACCTCGCTGAATAGCGATGGCAATTCTTTGCACCAAGAACGAAATTTTCTAATTAGGTACGAATCCCTCCTAGTGCGTCTATCAGGACTTTACCCTAATTCAGGCTTTACTGATGGTACTTATGTACGTTTTAGGTAAGTAGGTACTATCAGTAAAGCTTTTACAGATTTTATTGACATCGCAGTTGTGGGCATAAGGTAACTTAGTTTCAATATTTTTTTTCATAACATACACAATTGTACAATGTAGTCTTTTTTAAAGAATGAGCTTATTCTAAGTTTACTAAAAATCGTAGTTACAACTAATCACATTCCACACTTAATAATGAAGTTTACATACTACACAGTTGGCTGTTGTTACAAGTACCTAGTAAATAATATTGACACATAAATATTGTAAAAGTACTGTTTCTATATCTTAATAGTACAAAACAAATAAGAAACTCAATAAGAACATCGCAGTACAATAAATATTCAAACAGCAAAGAGATCGCCTTAGGGCGAAATTATAAGTCTAATTTATGTAAATTTTGAACTTTATGTCCTCTGCAATAAGATTCTAATTTTTATTTTCGAAGGCTGTTACGGACGATGATCGGTCACCATCGTTACCATAGCTTAGCAACGCCGTATTAGCCTTATAGCTATGGATATAGAGCATGATTTCCCCTGACAAAAGTGCTGATATAAATAGCCAGACATTTACTTGGGTGTTGGAAAAACTGGAAAAGCCTTTTAACTCTCGATCTGAAAAACACTTGTCAGTAAGGTAAGTAATGAAAATTATAAAATAGGTATTGTTAAATTTTGAGGTTTTACTTAAATTTTTTTAATTGCGTGCTCAGTGATATTTTATTTTTAAAACGATTTTAACCAAAGGAAGAGTTTCTGAATTCGCCTTGATTTTTTGATTTATATTGTTATTCGATATTTTCTCCAATTCTTAACCGATTTTTATAATATCATTTCATGGTAAGAAATTGATCCAGAGAAATCCCACTAAAGTTTTAACCACAATACCTATTATTAGCCCCATAAAACTAAAACAAAATAATTTGTGATACCCAGTTATAATACCTCTTTATGGATAACTTTCACTCCCGTATTCATCATGCTCTGATATCTTAAAATAGTTGCTAAACAGTGTTATTTCTCACTCTGAGTTATGTCAATAGAAGAAGATGTCACGTTACAGCCCACCCGGCTATCTATGAAAGGGCTGAACGTTGCAGTTAATAATTTAGAGAATTTAGACCTACTGGTTGAGAAGAAAAAGGCTTGAAGTTTTTAACAAGTGTATTTAAATTAATAAAGTTTTGATATAAAAACAAAGTCTTTCCGATCGCGAAATCTAGTGCACAAGGTTAAAGTCCTTAACTGGCAGCTTGAGAGACGTGTAGATGTAGCGAGAGAACGCAGCCGCTAAGTCTCGCCTCAGCCTTGAGTAGTGACGGTTGAGGTGGTGACCGCCGACCGCTAGGACCCGGAGTCTGGAAAGCCGTGAAGTGGTACTGGTGTCGTGAGACCTGGAGCAACGGGAGATGTAAGAAGAGGAGTCACAGAGTAGAGTCTCCCGCAGAGGGACAAAGGGACAATCCCCGTAGCCCGAGATGAAAGCTTCAGTATCTGATAGAGGACAGGCTAGCCTCTGGCGGCGGTAGAGTGGCCAGCCAGGGTCGCCGACCTCCAGGAAGTCAGACACGAATTCGTCGAAGCAGCCTCGGGATCGGCTATTAGGGATGTCTTCTCCAGGCCCAGGATTCCAAGGTGGAGATGTTCTTCACCAAGCTTCGGGCTTCCAGGGATTGAGGTAGACCGGTCTTCAGGCTTCCAGGTAGAGCAGAAGGTTTTACAATACTTGATGTTACTTCGTTGACTTTTCGAATTCAACTCCCCGACTGTAGCGATGTTCTCCTATTTATATGAAATCTCGTCGAACAGTCGGAAATTTTAAAAGTAGTCATAACGGCCAGGCTCAGTTAAGATTTTAGCAAGAGGTTTGAACTAAAATCTATGCAAACTATGGCTAGTTTTACAAATATGAAGAAAATTTGACATGTCAAACGTAGAAAAAATGACAAGACTGTCATAACAAAACATGAATTTCTATGTGAAGCAGCTACATTACAAATAAAATAAAATAAGGATTTAGATCAGAAAAATCTGCTCTAACAAGTGATGTGAAAATGTATTTTTAGGTAAAAATGCCGAAATTCTGATTTTATGGCATAAATATCTAAGGCGAAGCCCTAAAATATTGTTCAGAGTATACTAGAGCAGGATCCTCTGTTACACGTAAGTTTTTGTTATGAATAGGTACATGGTTAAATTCCCAAATTTAGGTAGGTAGAATAAGACGAGTTGAACTAAGGTTCAGAACTTCTCCTCAACACATTATGAGAGCTTTAAAAGTGGCCTAAGCTAAAGAGATAAGCTGTTCCTAACATATCTTAAAAGTACTTACAAGCAGGTAAGTACCTATAATAATCCTTCAAAACAAGTAATAAACATTACATTTCAGGTTCACAACTTCCCAACACATTATGAGAGCTTTAAAAGTGACCTAAGCTAAATAAATAAGCAGTCCCTAATATATCTTACAAGTAATTACAAGCAAGTAAGTATTAATTTGTATAAAACAAGTAATAAACATTACATTTCCCCAACAACCCCGGAAAAATTTTCGACTAGAGAAAATTTTGAGGTTAAGAATAAGACCTTGATCTAACATACTATCATCTTCCAAACATTCATCGTTCGCTCACATTCTGTCATACAGAGGGGATATGGTTCACATTCTATGACGCATACTCCACAAGGAAATATTCAATAGGAATACACCTATAAGATAACGTAGGCTTATTTATTTTTAATAGGTGTCGTAACCCGCACCTTTTTGAAAACCCGTTTAGAAATTTACATATTAACAAAGTTAAGATAAGATATTTACAAGTTTTATGTCAAGTAAGAGATACGATTCGCAGACCGCATTAAGAGAGAGTCCCTTTATTCAAGAAAAGGACGCGATACGCAGACCGCGTAAAAGAGAGAGAGAGAGTCGCTTTATGTAAGGAAAGCGTTAAGTTAAAGATATTTACAAGTTTATGTATATGCATCGTTATGGCTTATTTAACGAGTTGTGCGTCCGCTCGAAAGTTTAAGAAAACTGGTTTTAAAAAAGAAGCCGGAAGGTTTAAGTTTCGTTTGTGGAGTATTTACAAGATATATACAAAAGTTAAACCATCTACAAAAAAAATATTATAAAATCTTTTAGGCCACCTTCAAAGAGAAAAAAAAAAAAGACAAAAAAAATTAAATTAAAAAAGACGAGTTCGAAGTTCGTAATGTTAAGAAGTTGTTAAAGTATTTTAAGATTTTAGATTAAGGGATAACGAATTGTGAAAGACTTTGTTTTTAGAATTAAGAAGATGTTGAGGTAAGTTTAAGATTTAAGTATGGGATGAATCCAAAAAAATAGACTAGTTTACCAAAGTATGAGCCAAATAATGAGGTAAGTGAGAGACTTTGTTTTTAGAATTTAGAAGATGTTGAGGTAAGTTTATTTAATTGGCCTAGCCATTTTTTAAACAAAATAGATTAAAAGTCGTAGAGGTGAGTTAAATTTGAAATTAGTAGGAGATGATGAATAGAAAAAAAAAATTACTAGTTTACCTAAATATGAACCAAATGATGAGATAAGTGAGAGACTTTGTTTTTAGAATTTAGAAGAGTTCAGAAGTTAAAAGAGAGAATTTAAAGGAGTTTAAAGAGAGAGAGAGAGAGAGAGAGAGAGAGGTTCTTTTTAATTGGGCGCCAAACTGTCACGTTACAGCCCACCCGGCTATCTATGAAAGGGCTGAACGTTGCAGTTAATAATTTAGAGAATTTAGACCTACTGGTTGAGAAGAAAAAGGCTTGAAGTTTTTAACAAGTGTATTTAAATTAATAAAATTTTGATATAAAAACAAAGTCTTTCCGATCGCGAAATCTAGTGCACAAGGTTAAAGTCCTTAACTGGCAGCTTGAGAGACGTGTAGATGTAGCGAGAGAACGCAGCCGCTAAGTCTCGCCTCAGCCTTGAGTAGTGACGGTTGAGGTGGTGACCGCCGACCGCTAGGACCCGGAGTCTGGAAAGCCGTGAAGTGGTACTGGTGTCGTGAGACCTGGAGCAACGGGAGATGTAAGAAGAGGAGTCACAGAGTAGAGTCTCCCGCAGAGGGACAAAGGGACAATCCCCGTAGCCCGAGATGAAAGCTTCAGTATCTGATAGAGGACAGGCTAGCCTCTGGCGGCGGTAGAGTGGCCAGCCAGGGTCGCCGACCTCCAGGAAGTCAGACACGAATTCGTCGAAGCAGCCTCGGGATCGGCTATTAGGGATGTCTTCTCCAGGCCCAGGATTCCAAGGTGGAGATGTTCTTCACCAAGCTTCGGGCTTCCAGGGATTGAGGTAGACCGGTCTTCAGGCTTCCAGGTAGAGCAGAAGGTTTTACAATACTTGATGTTACTTCGTTGACTTTTCGAATTCAACTCCCCGACTGTAGCGATGTTCTCCTATTTATATGAAATCTCGTCGAACAGTCGGAAATTTTAAAAGTAGTCATAACGGCCAGGCTCAGTTAAGATTTTAGCAAGAGGTTTGAACTAAAATCTATGCAAACTATGGCTAGTTTTACAAATATGAAGAAAATTTGACATGTCAAACGTAGAAAAAATGACAAGACTGTCATAACAAAACATGAATTTCTATGTGAAGCAGCTACATTACAAATAAAATAAAATAAGGATTTAGATCAGAAAAATCTGCTCTAACAAGTGATGTGAAAATGTATTTTTAGGTAAAAATGCCGAAATTCTGATTTTATGGCATAAATATCTAAGGCGAAGCCCTAAAATATTGTTCAGAGTATACTAGAGCAGGATCCTCTGTTACACGTAAGTTTTTGTTATGAATAGGTACATGGTTAAATTCCCAAATTTAGGTAGGTAGAATAAGACGAGTTGAACTAAGGTTCAGAACTTCTCCTCAACACATTATGAGAGCTTTAAAAGTGGCCTAAGCTAAAGAGATAAGCTGTTCCTAACATATCTTAAAAGTACTTACAAGCAGGTAAGTACCTATAATAATCCTTCAAAACAAGTAATAAACATTACATTTCAGGTTCACAACTTCCCAACACATTATGAGAGCTTTAAAAGTGACCTAAGCTAAATAAATAAGCAGTCCCTAATATATCTTACAAGTAATTACAAGCAAGTAAGTATTAATTTGTATAAAACAAGTAATAAACATTACAGTCAATAGAAGAAGATAGAGTGAGAAATAATGCTTTAACTTAGCAGACTATTATGCCCCCGCAACTTCTTCGTCGCAGCGCATTTTTACCCGCCATGGAGCCACAGATGCCGTCAAAGTCAGAGTGGAGAAAAGACTGAAAAAAGGTGAAAGAAAAAAAAAGGTGAAAGCAAAAAAAAAGAAAATTGGCTCATCTAGTTTCCGTATATCAATGTTCAGTAGCGGGACAGTTAATATATTTGAAGTAAGGTAGAAAAAGGGTTTCAGTAGTACCTTTGTGTGGGGCTGCCCTTTAGTGGGATCTAATAAAACCTTGTTACAGGCAAAGGGATACCATCCCAATATTGAATGTGTTCTTTTACATGATACGGAGTTTAGGAACTTCTGTTATATTAAATCGGGGATCTTTTAAGTAATATTTTTGTTGTAATTTGTTTTATTGATGCTTTTTGGTGGATTATTTGTGTTGATGTTATGGGCGGTGTTGCTAGACTAAAGATTGAAGTTATGTTTGAAGTTGTATTGCGATAGGTAGGTATAGAGTTTTTTTTTTGGTAATTTGGTACATGTAAGCTTTAGGAATACTCTGTTTTTTTTAAACTAAAATTAAAGTGTGATTGATAGTTTCGATGTCTTGTTTGTAGATGTTATTGGACAAGCCCTTTGGGATACGGGATTTTGGTGTGTAAGGCTTCATAATTATAATGCACGTGTAAATTGATATTAGTATGAAAATGTATAAGAAGTGCACGTTACCATTTGTGCGAATAGGATAGGAATAGGATTTTGCGTACATTGGAGCGTGACAGAGCATACCTTTTTGGATAGGCGTAGGCGCAAATTCACTACAACTACATAACTGTCCAAGATACATAGCTTCGAGAAACCAAATAATTAGCAATAACCTACTAATCAGAACAAAGACATCTTAATTACAAAGAAAATTACAATCAAAGAACACAAATGATACTGAAGATTATGTAATTCAGTGCATAAGCTCTCACACTCTAGGTAATTATGTCCTCAGTACGGTAATTCCTTTACTGAGGGATGAATAAGGCCCGATCCGTTAAGTAGTTTTTGCGTGAAAGAGGAACAAATATCCATACATGCATACATCTGTACAAACTTTCGGATTTATAATATTAGTAGGATAGTTAGTTCATCATCATCATCATCAAACAACCCATATTAGAGGTATTATGGGTTGTAATTATATAAGCCTCCCCTAATGAGCGCCATAGCGCCCTGCCATCAGCTTGATGCATCCAGCATATACTTCGCAAATCGTCATCCCACCTGGCCGGAGGGTGACCTACACTACGTTTGCCGAGTCGCGGTCTCCACTCAAGAACACGTAAACGTGTTAGTGTTAGTTACATTATATTTATTATACATACCTACATACAGTCTATACCTACCCACATAAAGTCTGTAGCTACCAACACATAGTCTATGGCTACTTAAAAACCTGTATGGTAACATTAAGGGCCAGTACGCATGCGCCGGTGCCCGAGACTACCTGACCGCGGCCGGACACTGATCAATATTAAAGTCCGAGGGAGGATGCCGGGCCTGTCTGTTTGTCTGTTGCGATTGTATGGAGCTGTTGATACCGCACGTGAAAAATAATTGTTGGTGGTAGGTACCTATTTTAAGGTCAGATAGTAGGTACCTATTTTAAGGTCAGATATTTCAAATAATTCAATCTTTGTAAATAAAGAAAATTAAATTTTTGAATAGATACAAATTAAAAAAGTATATATAATTGAAACAATTGAGCTAACGGCAGACGGTTGCAAACAGTCTAAAGATAGCTCAACTGATTCATGTCAATTCCAGTCGGAAGGGTCCCCAAGACACTGGTTGCATTTACCACGCTCTGTATGGCATGCTGATGCGCTGAGCCAGATAATCACCAGCTCTTGGGTCACGCGTCGCCGCATCGACCAGACGCTTAGATATTTTTTTAAAAACCCGGAGAGCCTCTATCGTAAATAAATATAAATAACGATGGACAATCTACACAGCATCCTCTAGCCACGAAGACTCACGATTACTCATTCATATACAAAAAATGAACACAGTAAATTTACCTCTAGAAAATCCGAAGCGGTATCAACCAGCTCTATATAATTCTATCTTAACTCACCTTTCTGCGGACACTACGGGGGAGGGTCCAAGAGAAATGACGACCCTTAACTAAAACACACACATACACACGCACGGCCATTCCACACACACACCCCCACTTTCCTTTCACTCGACACAATCCGTCTATGTGTGCGTGCGTCTGTGAACGGACCGAGGGGTAAATGCAACTGTGTGGGTGTCCAGTTTCCGGGCTCCTGGGTTTTGTTAATTTAATTAGAGGTACAAAAAGATTAAGGCTTTCGAGGACGCAAGCATTAGGGAACTGCTTTTGTTGAGGTTACTCTTTGAAACTTTGTTGTGTACCTCTATATTACATCTATAGATACATAGATAAGATAGCCCTATAGATATGAACTTGGCTAAATTGCTTTGTTTGGTTTGTAGATAATCCGCATTATTACATATTGTGTTAAAATAAGAATCATAGCTACTGAACTTTGACTGACTTTTAGAAGTTTCCTTCTTAATTATATTAGTTTTGTACTGAATTTTTGAAGAGAAATATTCAAATTGTTTTCCTGAAATAATTGTGATCCAAAGTGTTACTTATCTGAAAGATAAACGTACAAATTAGCAGCTTCTTCAGTATTGTCAAAAATGTCAATTTAACTAAAATGTAAATGTCCGAATACATTTTCTAAATTGCCTTTTTTCGTAATTTCTCTATGAAGGTTCACCTATGAAGTATTTTGGTAACATTGCCCTTAACGTAAGAAAACACGCCTCTATTTTTACAAGAAGTTCCCTTATGGAGTTGATATTTTATTCGAACAAGATTAGGCTCACCACACGTAACAGAGATTTCCCGAAAGCTACCTCGGTTTTTCAACACGCCATAACCAATGTTTGTCTTCAAAACAGTGGCCCATTCCCACACCACGATTCCTTTCGAATATAAAAAGTAAGTCGATAGCTTACCGGCGAAATTTATACTTTTAGATATTCGAAATATGTTCGCACCACCACCGTAACCGGAGACTTCATGCTTCTTTCACTGTTCTATAGGGACGTTGAGCTGGATTTTTTGTGTGGCATATGAGGGGTCTTTTTACGGTGGTTGCGTGAATGCAGAGTATATCGTATAAATTCAGCCCACGGGTGAATATAACCGTAGTAGTATCTGGGTTGTTTTCACATAATAGAGCCATTTTCTTTTGTTTTTGTTACGTCGCCTCGCGTCTCTCGTTATAGGTACGCCGACAATGAAAACAAAAGGCGGTTTCTTATTTCTGGTCTTTACTTTCGCTTTTTATAGTGTACTTTATGATATTGTGAGGTTTTGAGACGAAAAACTCTTTGGGAAGTTATGCCACTGTGTGAAACTAGGTACTGTTAAGAAATGAGATAAACTAAAACGTAGTTTACTTTTTGAACAAAATTTAAATAAAATGGAACCTTTATAATTCTTCAATGTTTTTAATTTCCTATGAGCAAGTTTCTACCATGGCTGGGCAGAGTATTATAAAAATAGCCTATGGTGGTGTTAAATACGTTACAATGTTAAGTATTAATGTGTAACAAACAGGCTAATTTTAACCCTAATCTCTCAAAAACAAGAATGAATACTATCTTCTATACCTTGATGATACAACGTCGGCTACGCCATCACTTTCCATCACGTGAGGTTATGGTCGAACGAAGGTCTAAGTCTGAGTATTAAAATCATGATCTTTGCTAAATTGCTCTATGTCAAAAGTAAAACCAGTCAGAAGCGTTCTGATGCTAGCTGTATTGACTCAAGTCAATCAAGTAATACTTTACTCAGGCACATTCAAATTATTTAAAATCAAATTTAAGCTCAGAACTACAAGATTTATTGGAAATTGATATTTGAGTTCTCGTCCGAACTACAAGTGAGGTACTTACATTCCTGCTAGTCCAGCGAATTGTAGCAGCCATTCGAAACGTCTGGAATTTAGTTCCATTCAGTTACCGCTTCCTCTAGCCTTTGGCAGCTGGTTGCGTAGAGTGACCATGTATGAACGAAACTGTAATAATATTTATAAAGTAAAGTTTTGTATAACTTTCCTATATAATTACAGTTTTGTTTGCAGTTCTATAATCTGTACTAGCTACGCTCGCGGCTGTGATCGCGTGAAAATTTTTGTATTTATATAATAATATACGGAATGAAAAACGTAGTTAAGAAATGTAGCCTATCAACTAACTATATGCCAAAAATCAAGTCAATTGGTAGGCAAGTCAGGGTGTGAAAGAAGGACAAAATAAAATACACACGTTCGCATTTATATTACTACTAGCTGTTCCTCGCGGTTTCACCTGAGTTAAATACTAATTTCATATTCTGATCACATGGGAATTTGATGTTTTATGCATACATAATTGCATTTTAATGTATACATAACTCTGTCAAGACGAGTCTATTTCAACTGTGACAAGGGACGGTAAATATTTATTATGTACTTTTGTTTTTGTCCCAAAAATTTGTAAAGCCTGGCTACACTGGCTATTGGAAACTTGCTAAAATACGGCGTAACTCGTTACCGGTCGGTTTCAGTACAAATTCGTACTGCCGTTCCGCCTCAAATAATTGTTGGCTAGTGTGTAACTTCTTTAGAATGGGTTTTGTTTGGACTCTACAACTCTAACTTTAAAGATCAAGTTTGTACCCAACATTAATATTAAAATGGCATAAGTTTGGATGAATGGATGTTTGTTACTTCTTTATACTAAAACTACTGAACTTAAACTTAAAGACTTCGGTTCAAATATTTTTTATTTCTCAAAGACCACAAACAGTTCACTTAGATCAGAAACATAAAGTTTAATTTATAAAACTTGTGTAAGTATCTACTTAAAATAATAATTAAGCACGAGTGCGTTTACATATATTAACATAATGACGTATGTCGTTACTTTGCATACATGATCTGAAAACTTTCTGCAATTTTATTTACGGTAAAAACAAAAGAGTTTTTCACAGTCAACAATGCTAAATGTCCAATAAAAGTAGACTCAAGAGGTTTTTGGCCAGTCCACAAAATCTTTATAAATTGACAACAAAAAGGTTCTAAGCAGATAAGGGAAGGTTGCAAAAGTACGAACCTCCTTGGTCAGACCGCTGTCATCCTCTATGTGTCCAATGATAGCACTGAGAAGGGTCACAAAAAGAAAGTTATTATTTTGCTTTTAAATGTTTGTATTTGAAGACGGTCTTACCTAAATCAAGCAGACAGATTTGGGTTGGGCTGATTGTGGTACAAAACTTTGACATTACAAACCTGTACAAACGGCTGTTTCCTTAATAAATATCTTTATATACAGCTTTACTTGAAATCATTTTTGAAATCATATATGAGTTGAGGGTAAATTAGTGCAAATTAATTAAAATCTTTCTTTCTCTATCTTCTTTCAAGTTACAGAGACAAACAAAACCTAGACCTATTTTGGAATGTAGGTACGACGCCCACTTTACCTCAGTTAAATTAACCATTTTAATCTATATTATTATTACCATAATATTGTAGAGGCACTAGACTAACCAATTATAATGCAATATATCCTTACTCAAAAATTCCTACAATACTTATTCCTAATTTAAACAAGAAAAACGTTACCTTTGCAGTCGGACCTCGCACGAGCCCACGCAAAAAATGCAACAAAAAAATAACAAAAAGGGGTGTTGGGTGGACCGTGCCACCCACCTCCCTATATCTGTGCACTCACCAACGCTAATCTCCCTACCTAACAAACGTAATTTGTAACATGGCAACCCCACCGCAACATCAACTCTAAGCCTGGCACTGTAGAGTTGGGTTTCGGAGGAAATTTTGGCGGATTTGTCCATACAGGACGACCAAAACAGACAAGGGGAGTGAGTTCCACCTAAAAATGTGGAAACACTGATGAATGTTCCCCATTAGATGTTATTTATTCGACTGCGGCTAAAAGGGCCCAGTTTAAGTTCACCTAAAGTTTATTTAGGACAGAGTGTATTGGGTTAACTGAAGACGTTTTCAGCACAGGATATATTACAGTCAGTTTTAGGGGTCCAGTTTTTTGGTTCTCGACTTATGATGGTATTTGTCACTGGATCTTGCTTACTTTAAGAAGGAAAAATGAAGGTTGAATTCCTAAATTCGTTTTGCCATAATTTGGCTTTTCAGTTGCGTTAAATTTCAATAAATTGCTACATGAGCTGCATCTATTACGTACTTTTTTCGGGGCTTGAATTTCCATACTTGCATTGTTTTGATCGGATGTCTGATAAAATTTCCAATAAGTATAGCACCCAAAATACTTTCAGATTTTCTAGAAAAAAAAAAATCTAAAATGCTCTTTCTCAATTTACTGTTCGGTACATTTTTATTTTCCTTTTTGATACATCCGTCCGTACACACTTTGAAAAATCTTATACGATGTTTGATTACAAACAAAATTAATCAGCAATAGCTTCGTCTATACTATGAAACAATTTAAATTAAATAATCTTTCATAAGGTTTTTGACGAATTAGGTCTAAAACTTATGTATATATTATAAGTATAGTGCATGTATAAAAAAATATGTCTAAATAAAACAAGCATCTGCTCGCGGGTTCGCACGAGTTATTTAGGTATATGGAAACTTTTCAAGGCTATTTCTATGTTATGGGAACTGATTTACTGAAAAGTAGCCGATTTGTTATTGCAGGGCTAGAAATAAGTCTATTCCAAATTCCAGTCCGATCCGTTCATTAGTTTTTGCGTGAAAGAAGACCATACATCCAAACATTCATACGTCTGATACATCCACACAAACTTTCACGTTTATAATATGAGTAAGGATAAAATGCGCTTGGCTATCAGTTGGTTTTACTGAAATTATAAACCACATTTATCTTACCGACTGCTCGAGTCAGTCTCCAACTACTGGTTTTCGATACAGCTTTAAAAAATTGAGGTCATCAAAGTTGAAACGCATTTGCACTAAACATTTTTGTCTTCTAGACCTTCATGACACCGTCGGCCACATCGTCATTGTCATGGAAGATTGTGGTCTAATTAATATCTATTGACTGTAAAAAACTAGCTATCGGATAAAATTTTATGCTTCAAGCATTACATCGGCTCAAGCTCCAAGCATTCTCCGATATAGACCTTGAAATTATGAAATCCCTAAAACAGTTTTTTAAAAGTTAGTTTACAAATAATAATTTTATTAACCTTGCGATTTCGTATCATACCTAAATGGCAGCTCATACTCATCATCTTCGTCATCATCATCAGCCTATATTAGTCCACTGCTGGACATAGGCCTCTCCTACTCATACATACTGGAAATTTTAGGTTCTATTTCTCCCAATAATTTCAAGCAATTAAAAATCTTAAAATTCGAACAGGTTAAGAAAAATTAAAAAAATACATTATCTATCACTATTTTGCGTTTGCAACATCTTGCGTCGTTATGAAAAGAACTTATTAAAACGGACAAAAAATGGCTAGAACGATAATTTTAACCGCACTGAAACTTCGAGTTACGTTCGAGAACTCATAGTTCGGTCTACAGGACAAGCGGCACGTACCGATCTGTCTGTCGGTATGTCAATAGGTGACTAATGGATGCCCGCGACTGATGGTCTTGGGTGACGGATCTTGCTATAAAATGTACCTTACCTTGGCTTTTGTGTAGGAATTCGGGGAGTCGATTTAAAGGGCATTGTGGAAAATTACAGTAAAAATATTTTTCTTTTGAGGGAACATAATAGAATGGTCAGTGCTCCTCCGTTCAAATGAGGTTAAATAAGATTAGGAACTTACCCTTTACAACGGGATGTTTACTTTCTTTTCTTTTTTTTGAGTGATCTGATATTTCGGCACAGTTTCAAGCGCTATAATCATGGAATTACCGGTGAGGTGTGAATTATCGATTACAAAAAATATCAATAAAAATTTAAACAAATTAAAACCAGTATCTACAATAATGTGTATTGACAAATTTATACCTATTTACAATAGTGTTAATAACCGAGATCGTTTTAAAAGATAAAAAATTGTGAGTGTAGTTGACTTACCTACTACCATTTCTCAAGTTGTTGCTATGAGAGTACCTACTCGTAGTTTGAGCCTAATGAGTGGGAAAGTACCTACTGATTTTTTTTCTATCTTCGTTTTGATGGATGTTTGTTAACTCTTCACGCCACTGCACGGATTGGGCTGAATTGACTTAGTTTTGGGCCTAAAATAAAACATTGACATTTTCATAGTTTTTCACGCAGATGAAGCTGCGGGGCACAGCTTGTAACAAAAGAATAGAATATTACTTATTAGGACACAGGTACAATATAAACAAATAAAAAAAACAATAAGTATAAAATAAACAAACATATAGCTTGGAGGTAACAAGAAATCTTAGGACTAAGAACCAGAATAAAAAGAATTTTAACGGCAAAGTAGAGCAATCTCTCTGTTGTAACATCTAATAAAATATAACAGACCACACGTACGTTATTATGTCGTATTTCAGTCTAATGTATACTATTTTTTAATACATCTACCTATCAACTCGCATTATGGACGAGTGAACAGGTACCGTTAGCAGAAAAATATTTTTATCTTTTCATTTAATGCACCAAATAATAATATTGCTCACACACAACTCTACAATTTGATTTAGTCGTTTAAAAAAAGAACTTGATATAGTGAAAAAAAAATAATGAATACCTAAATGTAAATATTTAAATAATGAATAAATATGGCTTTTTCAACTATTTCTTGTATAACCTTCTCTAAACGTAGTAATTATTAAAACTCTACAATCTATCAGCGAATGACTCATACTGCTCTGCAGAAATTTGTTCCGTTGGTCTGGGTGTTTTCTATGTATAATAAAAAATATCTATCTATGTAATGTATTGTATTAAGTATATCAGTCATCTAGTACCCATAACACAAGCTCTGCTTAGCTTGGGGCTAGATGATGCTGTGTGGACTGTCCGGAAATATTTATTTATTTATTTATTTATACTATTTTTGTAGCTCATTGATATTTATTCCGTAGATGATTTTTACTTTGATTATGAATTTATTTAACTTATATGAAAACAATAAATACCAATGAAATATGTCAAAAATTACTAATAACTGAGTTTTTAGTAATTACCTTGGTATCAAATATTGTTTGAAAAGCTGCTTGTTTTGCTCACCGTACAAGACTTACGCGTCCCCAGCAAATGTTGTGGTGAATTTCATATTTTTGTAAGTATCTACTTCGGCTGTTTATTCTACATGTGTTTCGGTTCACATGAAAATTTTCTTGATTTTTTACGCTTTCATAGGCTTTATGCGCTGTCGAGAGCTCTTTGCGCACGAATATCATATATTATACCACTTTGAGCTGAATCATTTAGTTCTTATTTTATTAGCTCTCTGTTTTTTGTTCTATTTCCAATTCCAAAGTGCCTCTTTAGCTCTGTTTATTTACGACTAAGTACCTAGTATTTAAGTAGGTACTAGATGGGTACGGTAGGCCTTTTTAGGCGTTTTTAGGCTTTTATTATACTAAGCTAAGTCATTATACTTAACTATTCGCCCTGGTCGTCTACTCAAGTTGAAAAATGACAATTCAAACCCATTCCCCCTGGATTTACAATAATCCTAAATGTCATTTCACCCCTTCGTAGCAAAACCTGGCTTTGAAACGTTCGGATTGCCGCGCACATTGTCTAATATCACTCAATCCTAAACAATACCATAAATAAATAACCTCTTTTAAAATGTAAACTCTAACACACAGGGAATAAAAGATAAATTTGCAAAAGTGTCCTCAATTTCTAATTTTAATATGTCTCTTCTGATTTCAAAGATTTTCAATACAGGAATTCGATAAATGAATCTCAGTTTATTACAACAGAGTTCAAAATAGTGTACAGATTCCTATTTCGAAAATGACCAGAGAAGCAATATTTCAATTCCTTTTTCAAATGTGCAAATCTTCAATTGTCTTCTTAACAATTTTGAGTCGTATTCCAAAGGTATAAGATTTGAAGGTAGGTTTTTGTTCTTTTGGTGGAAATGGCGTTTATGTTTAGGGTGAATTGGTAGTAGTCGGTCCATAACAAAACACATAAATTAAGTGCTCAATAATAAATGGAAATGTCCCTTGCAGAGGACAGGGCATTAAGGCGGGATTATGAGGAATGTGGCCCTCTCGCACTTCTGCTTCGGTCCAGCTATTCTGAAACGATTGTTTGAGTTGTCAAGTTATTTTGGGTTTAGCTCCATTTTGACTAGGTACATTAATTTCTTACAATATTTCAATTCCTTTTTTAAATTTGAAAAACTACAACTGTCTTCGTATCAATTTTGAGTCTTAATAATTATCGAATGTCGATCTCGTTTTACAGGTGTTCTAATTAATAACTTCTCAAAGTTCTAAATAAATTTTGATCGTCTTTTTTGACATCAACTGTTATCAATTGATGAAAATAAATAAACACCAAAACCTACAATAAATCTCTCACAATCCCATTCATCCCATTATTTACAAACCACTATCATCCAAAAACAGGTCGACACGATTCAAATATCAACAAAAAATAAACGTGTTTAGGGAGAAAAATCTGTAAAACCCCCTGTCAGCTTCTGGCCACTAAGTGGACAAATATATGGCCCGTGTCAAACTTCTTTTGTCACACGAGTACCTGTCTCGGATGGACAAAAGGCAAATGTTTACTCGATCCTTTGAAAGCCACACCAACATCCGAGGTCCATCGTCAATTTATACGCTATGAAAATGATACAAACTGCGCTTATCGACCGATGTCACGCGTGCCAGAGAGGGGGTGTTCACCCTACTCTTATTTAGTGGACAAACTGGACAGGGCACGCGCCGTGGGGAGTTTGGAACCGGTCCGGCATTGGTCAGTTTGGGGATTTGAATTAGGAATGCTTGCGTGGCGGGTATTGGCTATTTCGCCAGGTGCGAAATAACCGTTTGAAATATGGTTTTCAAATGTATGCAGGTACTTTTATTAATAGATAAAAATTACAATCAAAGAACAGAAATAAATGAAAACTAGTACATAGATACTTAATGTTGAAGAGCTCAACATGCAACTGTATTATCTGTATCACATTAGAATATCAAACCCATAAAACTTTAAAATCGATAGTTGAAATTGGTAGGGGTGAGTCAGAAAATACTAGCGCGCAAGAATCTGTTTGAAATTTAATATGATACTGAGCGACGAATGGGTAACTAAATTGTATGCACTCTATAACGTTGATCTAAGGATCTAAAATAAGCAAGCATGTGCTAAGTCTTAGAGAAAAATATTGCATCACTTTCATAATTAGCGAGCTAGATTTACTTATTGTTTACAAGGAGTTTTTTCCGGTTTCGCACGGACTATAAAAAAATCTGAATGATTTACTTAGGTATTAAAAATGTTGTTCAAACCTGCTTTGACAATTACAAACACAGTAAAAATTACTAAACACAGTAAAAGTACTTATTATTATATAATAGTAATTTTTGCTGTGTTCGTTAAGCGCATACATATTTATTTAGAAGATGTATTTCAAAGATTAATTTTTATTTATACAGGTATCTAAAAATTTATAAAGAAAATAAGAATGTATTAAAAGAAAAACAATGTTTCAATAGACTACGTACCTACTTTTTAATTGGTAAACAGATGGATTAAGTATAAGTAGGGAATTACCGTTAAAAAAAACGTAGTAGACATAAATAAACTACTAAGTACTTAATTCTTTATAGGCAAAAAAACTGGATTAAGGCTTATCGTTTAAAAAAAGTATAAAAATACTTTTTTCTTAGTTGACAACAGTTTACAAGAAAATAAGAAAGAAAAAAATTAAATATTTTTACCTCTTCCAACCAATATTAGCAGATTCATACCTAGTTTATGTCGTACGTTTAACCTTACTAACATTATAAAAGCGAAAGTTTGTTTAGATGTTTGTTCCTCAATGGATCGAGCTGAAATTTAAATAGACGTAGTTCTAGCCCTGGAATAATACATAGGCTACTTTTCATAACATAGATCAGTAGGATGGGATAGAAATAGCCTTGAAACGTGTCCATAGAAACAATGTATTGAACTGAAATTGAATTCAATTGAAATTGAGCTTGAATAGATCGTAGTTCCAGGCCTGGAATAATACATAGGCTACTTTTCATCCCATAAATTAGTAACCATGTGATAAAAATAGCCTAGAAAAGTTACCATAGAAAAACGCGAGCGAAGCTGCGGGTGTGTACACCCATTACAACTCCAAACCAATACCATTCTCAACCATCTCATTTGGCCACAACATTAAATTACAATACGGGGCGTTTTGGGAAAACAAAAACATTTATATCAATGGCAGGCCCGTTCTAAATTTTACTAGTCATTGACAGGCCGTAAAGGCGAGGCTGGGCTCAGGAGACTCGTTTGAAGAAGCAAGTAGATAAGAAAACTCGAGGTACTGCTGTCCCCTGCCGGAACATGACCATGTGACGCTACTAGAGCTGTTACAACAGATGAGTACAAACATACATTTGTAACTCATCCACAATATATAAGAATAAACCGGTTAACTGCAATTCGGACTCGCGTACGAAAGTTTACGTACCATTCAAAGTCAGTCTTATTTTCTTTAGACCTTAGATTACAGGACTCTTGGACACGTCACAAAATTCATGTTACAAATAATTGAAACTAGGAAATAAGGTACTCACTTTGATGTTTATTCACTTCAATATTTTTAAGGTAAAGGAAATAAGCGAACAAGAAACCTTTACCTTGTTAGATTGCTAGTTTTCGAGTTGGAGCAAAACTCTGACGAAACATTTTATCATCTAAAAGTCAGATATTTTATAGTAAGCCTTTTTACATAGAATGTTTTAACAGTTTGTTTATTTTATTAATTTTTTTTCTGTTTGTTGTTATAGCGTCAACAGAAATAAGTACATCATCTGTGAAAATTTCAGCTGCCTATCAAAGTTCTCGAGAAACTGGACAGCCTTTTGACTGATGTATGGACAGAGGAGACTTAGTAGGTAATAGGGTTCCTTTTTGCCTTCCTTTATGCAAAGATGCTACGATATCTATAAGCAAAGTTAGGCTACAGATCGTACAAGCATGTCCCGAGCCTTGTAATTCATAGAGGTTGCCTCTTCTGACTAAATAATAATAATTGAATACGCTTGGCCAAATTTGTAATCAAAATCAATGATTGATCACACTCAATTATTTTTATTCTTCTCAAATCAATGTGTTTAGTTAGAGATCTGTTAAGCTTAAAAAACATTAAAAAAGAACAACCAAATAAAGAGAAAGGTTTGATCTTAAGGCGTATCCTTGAATATATTTTATCAACGTATTCAGCGGTAACATCATCTCTATATCCTCTATTTACCAGGGTCAGAGGTAAAGTTTTCGGACGGTGGTAGCCCAGGGGACGCCCCGGGTTCGAACCCTGGATAAAACTCCGGGTAATTCTCACGTAGTACCCCGCATTTGTCAGTTGAACCCCTCCCTGTTTATTCTAAGATATTATTTGTTTTGCTAGTTGAGAATAGCTTTTGATATGACTTTACGAAATGTACCTACTTATGCATCTTCACGCAGACCCATTCTGCAAGAAGTTGAAGTTTATCTTTACATAATTTCTAAGATCTAGCATTTACGTTGCATAATTTCGATATCCTGTACATAAAGTGCTTTTCAATAAAAAAGTCCCTCGGCAAATGGTGGAACTAAATTTGACGACTTCTTTCGTGAAAAGGACTCTACTTTTGATTTTCAGATTAGTTTTATTATGCCATGCGAATATGAAAATTAAAATCAAGGAGTAGAAAAAACTAAAACTAGTTTATACACCTGAAATAACTGAGATAACTGAAGACGATAGCAAACAGTCTAAAGGTAGCTCAACTGATCCATGTCAACACCATTCTAGTGATTGTGTAATATGGATTATTTGAATATCTGAAATGATTTAATACAATTACAGTGTGTTCTCGATTGCTATTAAACTAGATCTATTTAAAACCATTTAGTTATTTGGGCATAGTAGTTTCTGAATTAAGTTACCTACAAACATTTGTCTCAAGTTACTTTTCAAGTATGTAATTTAGGGTACATTACCAATTCAAAAAGCACTAAAACATAAGGACATTTAAACTACAGGTAGAGGCAAAGTTGGAGCTGTTCAAATATTTATATTGACTTAGGTTAACCCTTGCCGGAGTCCGTCCATCAGACCCTGAGGCCTCCTGGGATCTGGAGGCCAGGCCAGGTACACATAGATATAGGAATTTTTAGAACTGGTCAGATGTCTAAATAAATTATCCTATTTAAAGGTTAAGAAGTGGACTTTGGACTAATATGGGTTGATGATGATGATGAGAGGTTAAGAAAGCAGTAGAAATAAATATGCACGTAAATAAAAGAACGACTCGGTAAAAGAAGTGTAGAACGCCTTCTGGCTGGGGAGGCCTATGTCAAGCTATGGTTTTATATAATATAAATAAATACCTCTACATAGGTTGGTAATGATGATGAAAATTATTGAAACTGATTTTCTTTTTCTTCCGAGGAATTTACTTTTTTGTGCGTATTAAAATTTCGTTTATTTGTTTCAGATAATGCACAACCAAATAAATATGAAATTGAGTGGCTTCAAAGTTTTTAGATGACTTTTTTTTAAAGAAAGTTGGATGGTATGTATGCACAATTAATAATGCCACTATTTCTCAATCTGTCTTGTATTCACATAAGGGGTATAGTCTACGGTTATCTAAACTAAAACATTCTGACTTAACCTATTCTTACACTTTTTTTGCACACATTTAAAAATAAATAAAGAGGAAATTAATAAAAACTCAACAATGAATTCTATTCAATTCATCCACCCAACTTATATAGCTAGATTCCAGACAGAACACCTACTGCTAGGGTGCTAAGATTCATTTAATTCCTGACTATGCTTATTAAATAACTTTGTATTAAATAAAAAACAGGATTTTCTGTATTTTCATAACTCTACCGCGATCCAAGGGTCATCCGTACAGTCAGCAATAAAATATGCGCGTCGGACGGCGGCACGTAAAAATGTTGTTTTTAGAACCCTCAGTAATGTATGTCGAGGTAACGTTAAGAGCTATTTAATTTTATCTATGTATGAATGTTCTTTATATGGCTCTTACATTTTAAAAAGATCGACTTAAAAAACTAACAATAAACTTAAATCGATGTTCCGATAATACAGAACTGGGGAAGACCAGCGTTGGAAGCAAGCTTGCTCGTCATCCAACTCATCGCTCAAACTGATTATTTTCTTTATCTATACCATTTGTTTTTTGTTTTGTATGTACACAATAATCTATTCAAAATTATCATTATTATATAGCCTTTTTTAACTTTGGTTTGCTTTAAGGAAAGTCTTATACCTTATGCTCGTCCCTTAATAGACATGTACAAATATGTCCATTAATTGTTAACTTTTACGAGTACCTATCTGTGGGTATGTATGTAGGTATGTGAAATAAGAAAAAGAGGAATATAACTTATTTACAGTGAAAGGAATATTACTTATTTAGTAAATGATCATTATAATCACTAGAACGAATAAGATTCTATTTTATGTAAATGTAAGTGTATTTAGGTTCGATTTAGGTTCTTGTCCAAGAGTTCTGTATGGTCTAAAGTAAAACAAAACACTTTAACTTTTTAACTATTGATACCATTACCTTGCCATATCCTTATATAGCTACTTGGGATTCCCTTAAACTCAGTTCTAGATTATAGATGTTATAGATCAATATCCATGCCTATACCTATAACCAATCTCTCTTCAAAGTACCTAACTGAGAAACATAGTAACTGCGAAACATAGTTCGTAGATAAGCAATTAATACTTCCTAATCCGTAGTAAGGGCCCGGTGGGATGACCCTTGCTTAGCCAACTGTAAGTTCTACGGTAATGGATATCTTTAAATATAACCTGCCACTCGCACTGCGAAGAAGAACTTTCTATTCTATCTTTCAACATCTCCCATAAGTCATCCGTAGCTGAATCATTGTCCGTAAGTCTGGGAGAGCTCAGCATAGGCCTCATAATTTGATTATTTTAGGCAATTCTTCTGTCCTCTTGATTCTATAATAATATACTTAATGAATATATTGAATCTATAATATACTTTTCATACTTTCCTTTTAACTTATTATTTTTTTAACTTGTACGATGTCGATTAATCACCGCGCTATTAATTGGATAAGACCATTCCATAGTAGAGCCTATTCATTGTTTATCCATCTATTTAAAAAAAAAATATTTTAGTAGTGTTTATTTAATTTCTATGCAAAGGAAATCTTTACTATCTTATCTGATTTTGAAAAGTTTCATAAAATATATAATAAGAGCTAGCGCGCACTGGTGACTTTTGTCAGCGTGACTGTTTTGTCACTCTTATCAAAATCCGTGGATATGTATGGAGATGTGTGAAATATCACCCAGTTGTCACGTCGTAACATGCGCGCATCTCCATACAAATCCACGGACTTGATAAGAGTGACAAAACAATCGCACTGACAAAAGTTACCAGTGCGCGCTAGCTCTAACATAGCGTACCTATTCCTTTTGATAGTGCTACGCTATCTTAGATAGAGCGATATTCAACTGGGTATAGAATTTTATAATATTTCCGTAAGATTATCCATCCTGGTTAATTAAAACGCATTATAATGCAAAATAGGAAATTGGAAGAGATTAAGCGGACTCAACAGTAGTTTTTATTATAAATAGTTTATTATTGTATACTGCTGCTTCTCTCCAGAATGTTGCCTCACGCTGAAACTAATACACAACACACATAACACAATTTCTACTTAGCTTCAAAATTCAAAAAGCTTTATTTCCTTTAGACCATACACGACACTTGGACACGTCATAAAATACATGTTAAAAAAATATTGAAATTATGAAATAAAGTGCTCACTTTGATTATTGTTCACTTCAGCCAATTTAGGTAAAGTAAAGAAGCTTGGGGCTAGATGATGTTATAGCTGCTAGATGAGGCCATATTTTTGAAACTACCACCATTCTGTGTCACTTAATTACCTCCATGTTATTATTATGTTACTGTTTGTTAATTTTATGTACTTACTGTTTTTTATTGTACCTGTTTCCAAATAAATGATTTTTTTCTATTCTATTCTATGTTTATTGGATTGTCCAGCATTATTTATTGATATTATTTACCCACAAAAAGTAATAACCTAGATTTTGTCGAATTTCTAACGAGACTTCACTCCCACCAACTATTCCCACGCATTAAAATTTAATACCAACATTTCCCTTGAGACGAAATTTTGCAAAAAGCAAACTCTCGAACTTTGTTATCGATACGGCCTTAGGGGCTTTGAGTATAAATTAGAACTACCATCGATCACCGCCCTTTGCCCATCGGCTCGTAGTTTATTGATAGTGTTCTGTTCGTCGATAGTTCACTGGGCCTTAATATTTCAAACTATTGATTCATCTTTTTACTTTTTGCTTACCTTTTCATTTTAAGTCCACTTTTACGTAGATAGTTTGAATGTTCTTTCTGTTATATAATGTATGTAATTACCCTATAGTCTTTTGAATTTTTTCTGTGATAGAATATTATGGTGTTAGAATGTTTTTATATTTCGAATGTATGAGAGTTTGAATGTTTTTCTATATTATCCTGTGGGAGGATTTTAAATTACGTTTTACGTCTAATTGAAAGTAATTTTAGGTAAGTACAGTTAGCAACTAATGTGCTTATCTGGCTGACTGGAATTCACAGCGATTATTTTCGTTGAAAATTCAATGGATATCAACATACCTGCCTTAAGTTTTTTATTATTATTGTATGTAACCGTAAACACTTGGAAAATTTGGAAGCACATTCCCGTACTAAGAGATGGTTGCGGTTTAATTCCCAATTAAATAAGATTTTTGTTAGATCTAATAAATAAGTTATCTATCTTTATTAGTTATCAATTGTATTATATATTAAGTAAAAGGTATATAAGTAATTTGAATTATACTAAAACTAGCTACGCCTCGCGTCTTCAACCGCATGAAAATTCATGAAAACTAGCCTGTTTAATTCCAAGCCTAGAAGTACGTCTATTCAAAATTTCAGCCCTATATACCGTTTAGTGAGGCTTGAAGAGCAATCAAAACAAACACCAATCCATCCATCCGCATTTATAATAAAAGTGTGATTAACAAACGTCATAAATTAATCTGAAGAGCCTATAGGTATGTACCTGTTTTCTCGAGACTCTGTTTCAGCAAGTAAATAGGCAAGTGCAATAATTATTTGTATTTAGGTACTAACGTTTCACAGTAATTACTTTAACTTCAGTAGGCTTCGGCAAATGTACCCTCTGGTACAGTCATTGACAAATTACCGTCAACTACTTTGATCTGTCAGTTAAAGTAAACAGAGTTGAGATAAACGAGTTAAGGCGAGGTCATCCGGAGCAAAACTCTAGAGATTCCGCGCGATACAGGATTAATTAGGGACGGGGTGGTCGGCGCTGGTGGGTACAGGCGTGTGAAGAAGTGTTAGGAGAAAATTGTTAGAGTGGATTTTGACCAAACAAATAAAGGGCTACAACATTTTCTTAGTAAAACAACAAAAAGTTACAGATTTGTCTGTTTGTTCATTTGGTCTTACTACGACGGAAAACATTCGCCAACTACTCGCATTGATATATCGTTATTAATTTGTGAGTAAATAGTTACTTCCAATCCCTCTTTAATATGGTAGGTATATTTGAATATCAATAAGAATTAAGTTTTTCAAATACTAAGTAATTTAAGACCAGAACTCATATTGCGATTAAAAATAAACCCATTTTAAAGAGTTACTAGAACTAATAAATTTTATCTAAGTAACGTCTCAGTGAATAAGGTAAAATAAGAAGTTTATTTGCTTTCCACAAAATATACAGAGACATAAATATAATATTAAAAGCTAAGAAAAAAACTATAAACATTCCAAAAATCATTCCACTTCTTTCATACACCACTATACCTGAAAAAGACAAACTTTCGCCTAAAAATATCATAGCAAACACTTTTCTACGCACCAGTCTCAGACAGGAGGGAGTCCAGTGGTTGCGTAACTGAATTACCTATCATTTTGATTGAACGTTTGAGAGCCTCTGGAGTCTGTATTACGTACATATACCTGGCACATTGAGGGTAGACTTGCTCTATGTTTTGAACGATACTGATTGACTATATACATATAATAGAACACTTCCTACAAAAATACTAAATAAACCTTTCAATTAAATAGATTGCACAAATCTCTCGCGGAAAAATAATAATAATAATAATTCTAATAAATATAGTAATACATTGCTACCGCTAGACTGTTTGCAACCGTCCACAGTTAGCTCAATAGTTTCGATTGTATGTACTAGTTTTAATTTGTTTCTATTCCTTGACAGTAATTTTCTTTTTTGATTTGTTTTTTTTTATAGAAAAAATAACATGTGAAATGTTTAATAAGGATGGTTATGAATGTATTTGTATCATTTATAATGTTTTAGTCTCTGATTTTGATTAGAATACGAATACAAATAAACACATTGAGTGGCGAAAATAGTTTGAGTTATATGTACGCTCACGAATTCAATTGAATAGTTTACATTAATCATGAATAAGTCGATTATTATTTTACTTTGTAATGAAAACTGAATAGGTTTTTTACTATTAATTTTTATATTGGGTACCTATATTGACAATAGCACATTATTTTAGTTTTGAAATTATTTTATATTATCATTTTAAAGTAATTGACTTGTAAATAGGATTTTACCAACAAAAAAACTATCAGATTACATCAGAACTTTAATAAAATTGAGTGAAAAACAAGCTACAGACATCTATGCTATACTATGGCACTCATTAGGGGAGGCCTTTATATCCAGCACTGGACTGGGTGAGAGCAAAAGGTTGGAACAGAATATAATAGAAGTACCTATGTTAGAGGTACCGGGATAGAAAGGATAACTCCAACAACGGCGTGTAGATCGCAACTGGTTTATTGATTACGTTTAGTTAAACATGTAGACAAAATACGGAAGATTAAAGGCACGTAAAACTATAAACATCACGCATTACACGTTCGGCTATATCGACATTGCTAAGCTAAAATATAGGAATTTAAATGATATAGTTTTTGCATGTTGCTTCACCCTGAATAACATTGTACTTTGTACAACTTGGCCACTAGAAAAAAGGAGACAATATAATGTGTTAGAATACGAATTGTATACACAATAATCTAGACACAACTAAGATTCTACCCGATAATCAACATTACATTGTACTTCGTACAACCTACATTTATCCATATTGACAATACCAACAGTTAATAAGACATACTTTTAGGAAACATAAATAACTGGTATAAAAAAGCTCCTATTTCACCATAATGCTGTGATGATGATAATGATAAAGATGATGTGTTATGAAAGCGTACTACCCAAAGACTGTTAGAAATTTTTATATAATTACACATCTATAAATTTTTAATCACCTAGAAACAAAGCCGATGTTATTTCTACCTCAACAGTAGATATAACCACCTTATCCCAAACAAAGAGCGATACAGGAAGGCAATGTCCCTGTTATCCAATATCCAAATGTGCAGTAAAATAAGGGTATTCGGGTACAATACACGTCTTAAACAAATATAAGAAGGCTATGGCCGGTGACCTTTGTCCCTTTGCGTATGTGTGCGTAAGGGACAGCTGTACGCACGCACTAACACTTCCAGCATGTTGTATTTGCAAATGTCCCTTTGTAGATATAGGAATATGGAGGAAGTGGCATTTTTGAAGACAAAGTTTTGACTGTTAGTTTCTGTGTAAGACCAAGGATAAAGGCACTTAAATAAATAAAATAAATAATGCAGGACAATCCACACAGCATCATCTAGCCCCAAGCTAAGCAGAGCTTGTGTTACTTTACTTGCATCATTTCATTATACATTTATTTAAAAAATGGACTTACTGCTAAAACCAAGACGTCCAAGAGTCAGTTATGTAAGTACTTACATAACAAATACAGAAACATTATTTATTTATTTATTTAATCTACATTGCCATCAGCTTAACTGACTACAATAGAATTTAAAGTATACACAGAAAGCTAATAATAGGCATTCATTAATAGAATCATATTATACATGTAAGTGTGAACACAATTTTTGGAGGTCAAATCTTAAGCGTTACTAAAATAATATTTAAAAAACAAAGAGGTATCAATATAGAGTCAACAAAATCATTAATCAAAAATAAATACCTAATTAGATTAAGTACTTATCCTATTGAATTATATTACTTATTTCAAATACAAAAAATTAAAACTTACATGGCGCTTACACATCAAAAGAAATATTAAAAATATAAAAAAGTTATCAAAATAATATTTAAAGTTTTCAAATTATCGAAATAATAGGAAAGGGTTATCCCTGGTCAAATTCCTGCCCTGTCTATGCATTCTAAGAGCACCCTAGAGTCCGTTCGCTAAGCCCGGCACCTTCCGATACAATAACAGAACCTCCGGAACCCTTTCTTCTACCCGCTCCGCTTATAAATTGCGGTGTCCGACGCCAAAACTGTATTTGTACAACGGAAATATTGTTATTTGTTTAGAATACGCTGTGCTGGTTTTAGATGGTTGGCTATATGACTTGGCTTTTGTTATTTTAGTGCGTAAGCTCCCACACACATGATTTTTAAAAAAATATTGATTTATTTATTTCATTCGGTGTGACATCAACTTTACTTATTAACGTAGGAATAAAGTAGATACAGGAAGCAAATGCAAGCAATTTGCTATTAAAATCATACCTATTATACCACCCAAGTAAATTTTTGTCGTCGTAAATTGCATACCTACTTACTTTTTTTTTTGTTTCAGGTACAATGACGAACCCGAAAATGATTATGCCGATATCCTAGTTTCACCTTGAACCCTAGTCAATTTAATGTTCTTTTGGATCCTGAGGTATCTTTGTATAATACTATAATAATAATAAATGACAATGTGTTAATTAAAATGCCACACAGCATCATCTAGCACCAAGCTAAGCAGAGCTTGTGTCATGGGTACTAGTTGAATGATACTTAGTATATTACACAGATAGATATTTTCATAACAGATACCAATAACAACATAATAGTAAAGTAGTAAAATAATAACATAATAGAAAACTCCCAGAACTCTGGAACAAATATTTGTCTAGAGGCGGAAATCGAACCAGCAACCTCCTGCGTCGCAAGCGGACCTTCGCCCGCCGCGCCGCATCAGTCGTCAAAATCGACTATTGTCGACATAATGTATGATTAGTATAAAATGAATACAGATTAATAAGTTTATTTATTATAATAATCTTTTTTTTTATTCCTTGCTAAATGTCTGCAAGCGCTGTGACCACTGAAACCAGACAAACCTTCTCTGGTTTTAAGTATTTTGGAAATAATTTTTGTATACAGTATGCAAAAGCTTGTATAGATTACGCATATAACCTTTAGGTACGCCTTTTTCTCAAGTCTAGCCAAAAATTTAACATGTTGGGGCATAACTTGACAATTTTCATTTTTTTGACAAATTCACCTTTAAAGCTGCTACAACGCGAGCTTACATATGTAGTCTATATTAAATTCAACACATCTAGTTCTAAATATTTTAAAAATTCAATATATAAAATATTGAAAGATATAGGAGTAGGTAAGTATTTCTCCAAAATATTCATATCAGCATATTTCCTGGAGACGGTGTGCGATGTGCGGAATTTTCATATGAAGTCGATATTACCTGCATGGTTTGCATGTAGCTGACCTTTATGTTTGTGCTTTACTGGTAGATTATTGAATAATAAATAAATAATGCTGGAAAATTCATTTTTAAGTAAGCTCGAATACAAAAAAAAACTTGGTGCTTAGACAAACCTAACGTAGGCGCTAATGTTCGCAACGGTATTGACAATTTTGATAGTTGAGCTTGTTGCAGGCTGTTCAAATCAATCTAGAGGTAACCTAACTGATCTGTATGAATACCAAACGAAAGTATCCACATTGCATTAGTTTACACAAGTTACAAGCACTTGTTTAGACGCTAGTTTTTAGTTTATTAGTTGTTATCTTATTCAAGTCTATATGTGTGACTCAATACTTATTTTGTCCCTTTGAAATATATTTCAAAATAAAGATTTTAAATCTGAATTTAAATTTTGTTAAATATTTAGTTTATATTATCAAGGATAGTTTTAGTATTCTACGTTAAAATAATTATACTATCTTTATTTAAACAGCCTTTTAAGTAATTACGCAATTATATTCCTAACAAATACATTACTCAGAGAAATGTAGAAGAAAATTTTAATACAAATCAAACAATCTCGAACTAAAAATACGAAAATCTTGCTTATGTTTATGTCTTTCAAGCAATGTCCATACAAGAAACAATATTGGTACATCACTCCTCCATAAGCTATAAAAATACAGCGTCTGGTTCCAATCCACTATCCGGTAGTACGGAACAATATAGTTCTATAGACTAAGGCTTCTGATCAACTGCGGCCCACAGAACCAATACGAGAAATAGTCGTAACAATTTTAAGTATAACACGGTTTTTTTTAAGAACTATAAACTGGCTTTATTTTTTAAATCGAAAATGGTGTTTTAAAAATATGAACATTTTAAATTCTTTTCAGCCAAAATGAGCACATCGTCAATATCGAAGTCAATAAAATAGACATTAAATCCAAAGGTACACATTAAAAAAAACTGTTAGTTTTTATGTCAAAACATAGATTTGTAATTTTTGATGTTGGTTGAAAAAAATGGCTTTAAGAAAGAACCCTGATTATGTAGTTTTGCTCCAAAAAAGATACGTCGATGAGTCATAATTATTCCTGTTTATGGACACGGGCACATAGTTAACTTGCTCAAAGCATTTTATAATAAAAAACCTTAAAAATTACACGAATTATATAGGTACACTTGAAAAATAGGTCTATAGTCAAAACTGAAACGGTTCAAAAAGTAAGTCTATTTTCAAATGCAAGTAATATTTAGTGTAGAGTTTCGGGGGCCACAGTAGATAAGCACCTTTACATGAAGGTTTCACAAAACATGTGGTTTTTATTAGACGGTCACTGGTTTTATCTGAGATGTATTTGAACATGCAAATGAAAACAAAACAAACCATTCAATGTTTCTTTCATCCCGAATGTGCCGTGAACACTTTTCAACCGCCTTTGAAATAGTCAGGAGATTCTCAGTTTTCGTCTTTTTACATGTTACTTCAGAACGTTTTCTGAGTCAATCTATTTTAATTATTATTACTTTATTTAAAAGCTGATTCTTTTCATGTGTTGCCATTTAAATTAGATAAAGATCTGACCAGTAGCTTTAATAATGCGTGAAACTTGAAGTCAATTTGTGTACAAAATATCAAATAATTTTATTTAAGCATAAATAGGCAGAAGGACTTATTGTATGGATTGTAATTATTATTATATTACTGGGTTAACCCATTAACCCAAAAGTATTGTGTAATATGAACCCACTCTATTTTCTAGTCATAAGTTATAGCAGATAATCTACTAATACGTATTAATTTTATTTTTAAGTACGCAGTGAAAGATGGACCGAAACCTATGGGGGCTGCAATACGACACCAAGTAACTTGTTAATAAGATTTAAAATACAGAAAGTTTCTTGCTGTTTTATTTCGTCGTTCACCCAAAATTCAATCAAAATTAAAACGGAATAAATGTTATTACACTTTGATCTGACCCAACAGTTTGTGCCTGGGCAGGCCTAACTTAACTAATATAATCCCAAGGAAAAGCTTAACGATATCTGTGCCTAATGTATGCACACCGGAATACCCTTTATGCTTTGTTTACACTCCTTTGTTTCAATAGACAAAGGATTAAAAATAAACGAATAATGCTGGATAATTTACACATCATCTAGCCCCAAGTTAAGGAGAGTTACATTCCATTGAGTAGATATTTTAGTCACCTATTTAACAATTTATTATTTAAAAATATATACACATTTCGGTGTACCTAGGTACATAACATTTGACTTACCTAAGGAATAGAAACAAATTAAAACAAGTATATCTATAGGTACATTTGAAACAATTGAGATAACTGCAGACGGTTGTAAAGACCGTGCTTATGCAGTCTTGGGGAGTTTTGATATCAAATATAACTTAATATAACACAACTGATTAATTAATCAGATCTCAACCTCTAGACTACTTAAAGTTTAAATTAATTAAAATATCTCTCCTAAGTTTAAGTATAAAAAGTAATATCCTAATTAGTATTCGTTATAAACACTAAATAATTTTAGACATGGCCATTAGCATACAGGTTGTGATATAGTAACTAATAAATATGAAATCAAAAGTATTTTTTTAACTACAACAAAATGTGACTAAAACCGACACAACGGACGAATATATATCCGATTCATCAAAATCGGCTAAGCCGTTCGGATTAGGTAACTACTAATAAAGATAATTAAAGAACATAGAAACCGTCAAATATCTAACTCAAAAAACAGGAAACTAAGAATTAGTCACTACCACTCGTCTAGAGTGACAACAAATTAATATTTCTGTTTTAGTGCCTACTTTACAAAATCACACTAACTGCAAAAAAGTCACCATAGCCACTAAACCCAACTAAACGAAGCACAGACCGGCCGACCCTTTGCGGGCAGTTCTCCCTACGCGACCACTACACCCTCCCTACACCCTACCCCAACAAAAAACAATACAACAACCACAACAACACAACCCAAAAACAACTCTCCAACGATAGACGTAAGATAGAAAGTTCTGTGAATTGATAACTATGGGCAGTAAGGGAGGATGGTCGTGAATCGACCCATGGCTAGTATTGTGTAGTTTTGATTTCAAGTATTGGCTCAGTTATGATAAAATGTATTTGCAATTCAGTGGGTTTTGCGATAGGGATTGGATGACTTTTGGCTGGGGATTTCGATGGGTTTTTCATACGAAACTGCAATAGTTTAACGAAAAAAATATTTCCCCCTTTTCAAATAAGCGAGGTTTTGCCATAATGACCACTAAAGGCTGGTGGTTTGAGAATCGCACTAAAGGTGTTAAAATGCGTAGAAAAAAGTAGGTGGCATTCCTCTTTTAGCTTCTCATAGTCACGCTAAATAAAAATCCTCGGGTAGAGTTTAAGTTGTAGAATTGGAGAAACAGCTGTTGTTTAAGTTTAATAGAATCTATAATTTTGTTACGAGTAGGTACTAAACAAATAATATATCAGGAAAATATATGAGCTGAAGTCAATTGAAGTTTTATTTATCAATTGATAATTATTTATAGTTTAAAATTTGATTTGTTTAATTTTGTAAACTTTGCTCTGAACTTTTTTAAAGCATATCATATTAGGGATTTTAATTTCTACTAAATTTAAGCATGTTGCACAAAAACAAAAGTTGATTATTTGCACACAATACACGAAATTATAAACATTTATAGACTTTAACAGCAAAAAATTTCGGCCTAAATGGATTTTCGACAAACATAGAAACAAATTAAGCAAAAGAAAGTTGAAATTACGTTACCGTTTTTCTAAACATGACATTGGCAGTGTTTACACGTTACCCCAACGTCTCGACTTGAGGAAATACCCCCATGTGGAGACGTTAACTTTGGCTACGTTGCTATGTGTGGTGCAAGGGTTACATTTTTGAATGTGGAATTCATGTTTACAAAGGTTTTATAGTACAGATATTCTATTTCACGAAGAAGGTTTGATCTTAGTTTTTGTTAACCGTGTACCTTTAGACCTCGTGAGCACTCTAGATCGCTTGTCTCGATCGCGACGTGATCCGAGATACTAGTAAAAATGTCAAAATGTCATCACATGCACATACCACAAAAGTTAAAGGTAGGACCAGAAAAGTCGTCCGGAAACCGCAGCCTTAGTTAAAATTTTAAACTCCAAATATATAATGTTAGACTCTATTTTATTCTACATAGAATAAACCCAGAACAACCTGAAAAAATCAAACAATATTCCCGTGGTGGAAATCGAACCTGCAACCTACTGCGTTACACGCGGCCCTTCGCCCGTTGCGCCACAGAGGTTATCAAACATATAATAGTATATAAATTAATAAATCGCTACCGCTTATAGCTTTAACCGTCAGTTGGCCGGTGACAAGCTGACGCGGGTCCGGCGGTCGCGGCCTATCGCACCCTGTCGCCTACTTCCAGACATTTGCAAACTCATTTACTTACATGACGTGTGGCTTTTTTGTTGCCAATGTTCTTTTTTGGCTCCTTTTAGCCTTAAGCCTTTTGCAATATGCTTAGCCTTTTAAACTGGTTTTACTGATGTGAATAATATTTTTAGGTGACCATTCAATTAATTTTACGATTTAATTTATTCAAAATTTATTCTACTTACTTGCTAACCCAAGTACCTATGTAGAATAAATTAGATTTTGACAAGAAATTTCAGGTATACATGGTAGAAAAAAATTAAAGGAGTTCTTCTGTCCAAATTTAATAAAATTGCAATAAAAAAATAGTTCTTGTAAGTCTTATTAGAACAAACGCAAAATCATTCGTTTTATTTTTATTCACATTTTGGTTCTAATAAGATTCAAAGGGACTACGTTTAGGGGTAAGTATTTACTGCGCCATCTATCGTCGAGTAGCGTGTGTAACGTGATGGAGAAAAACTTTGTTGCGCATTTCCACCGCAGTGGCGCTAGTGTGTTACCAACGCTGCAATGTACAAACTTATTCATTTTCGTTTAGGAGTTTCTAATATTATTGCACCGAAAGTATTTTTTTACCAGTCAAAAACAAATAGTAATTTCTTGCCATTCTGTTATGAAATGTGAGATATTCACATAAAAATACCTAGAATAAAATTTAGTAGGTAAATTGTATTTCGTAGAGCCCGCTTGAAAAAACACATTAAAAACTATCACAAATTGTGTTAGGAAACATGTTATTATGTAACGACTTCTTTGGCGCGGTGGGCGAGGATCTGCTTGCGACTCTGGAGGTTGCTAATTCGATTTCCTCAGGAGAAATGTTTGTACGATCTGCAGTTATTTTCAGGGTATTTTAGTAATTTACTATGAATAATATAAATATCTATCTAAGTTTTGTATTGTACTTAGAATATCAGTTATCTAGTAGCCTTAACAAAAGCTGTGCTCAGCTTGGGACTAGATAATGCTGTGTGAATCGTGCAGAATTATTTATTTTAATTTTATGGAATAAATAAACATAAAAATATTAAATAACCTACTTATCGAAGCTTAGAGTAAAAAAAGTCGCAAAAAAGGCAGCATAGTTTGATCGCAATTTTTCACCTCATCAACTTTTGCAACTTAAAAATAACATTGCAGGAAGCTTCAACTTCCGAGAAGTTTTCAGTGAAAGTGACAGGCGAAGGAAAAATGCTAACTTCTTGCAAAGAGTGAAAGCTGAGCTGCACTTTTAAAAGGCTTTGAAGTTAATAAGGTTGAACTTTAAAACAAAGTTGTATTGTTCCGTCCAGTTTGTTAATGATTTTTAGCCGTTCAGTTTATTTTGCTTGTTATATTCTTCTGACTAGAACTAGTATAAAAAACTAGCTTAGTTCTCGGCTTTGCTTATTTATTTTGATGAAAATAGCAATGGACTGGGAAGCTTTTGTATCTACTTTTATAATCATTATTATATAGATACTATAACTGACGCATTCTTCAGTGAGTTGGCTTTTCTACTATTCTAAATAATGCAAGGTGATGTAGAATTCTACATCTCTATATCTCTAATTAGAGACAAATAACATGCACACTTTGAATAGTTTTTTTAATTAATTTTGAATCAAAGCTTCAGAGATTATGTTGATGATATGAGATAAAATTTTTGACTGAGTATTAGGTCTTGTTGTGCCAATTGTGATTATGATACAAACAAGCATACGTATGTATAACACGAATCGCATATTTCTGAAACTTATTTTTTTTGGTCTTTGTGCAATATTAAAATTATGTTTTTAAGGGTTTTTCATAAATTCTATCTATGTATCAATAACATACTGTTTAAACACTACCTATTGAATATAAGAAATTTCTGCTATACAGCTCCCCTCACTCTTGACTACGACTGTCCAATTTCCTCTAAAAACCCGATTAACCTCCAGTTAAAATGGGCGGCTGCGGCGACGGCCATATCCGCTCCCGATTGATTGATCAATCAGGTTGATTGAGTGTGTTATGAAATCGGATTGAGTGTGTTATGATGTTAGAGCGACGGAACTAAGTTTGGTCGGCAATCTGTAGAGCCAAGCAAGAATGAGGGATATTCAAGTTTGTGATTAGGACAGCTAGATTGTTGGCCTGTAAGACGTTTTAAAACCCTTGTATTTCTTTCTATACAAAAATGTCATCGGAATCTTGTAAGATTGTACATTCTTGTTAGATGAATTGCCGATAAGAGTAGCACAATTATATAACTGCCTTACATGAGATTAATAATATTTTCAACTTATTCCGATTTGAATGAAGGTTTTAAGAAGGAGAAAGTTAGTTCAAGGCTCTCAACAATAACAAATACGGTAAGTTTAGTAATAAATAGTTTGGTCACTAAAATGTTCTCGAAAGCTCGGAAAAATTACTTTTATCTTGTCAAATTTCTTAAAAGTCGAGTTTGTATGAAACAAAAACGCTATTCGGTCGCTATCAAACTATTCGGTATTAATTATCCAGTAGAGGCGCTGTAAGGGACCAAATGTATGGAAAAACGATACCTTTTTTCGTCTTCGTAATATAGTACACAATCGGATCTATGGACTCGGATATACATATAGATAGCTCAGGCTGTGAATTACTAACAAAAACAAATAAATATTTAAAAAAAAAATCTATGTTTGATCGATCACTCTATGATAATTTGATAATATAGGATAGTTAATAATATAGTTAGTATATAAGTAGTTTTTTAAAAGATCTCTTAATAACTTTTTACATAACAATCCTAAATTATTATAGAGTGATCAAACATAGATGTAAAATTGAATCTATAATTACTGCCCACTTAGGTACATTGAATATAACATACAGATAACGAAGGCTGAACTTTCTAAATAACTTCCTGCACCGTGTAGAGCTTACACCCTCGAGAATGACTTTAGATGTTAATCTATTTTGGAAGAAGGAAATTAATATGATGAACAAAATGTAGATCAATAAAACAAATATATTACGTTGAATGTTTATTTTTAGATCTCAAAATAGCTTTTACAAACTCCTCTAAAGCTCTTTTGTGTAGGAAAAGGACTGTTTTATTGGTTAATAGCGTTTATTTTTACGAGTAAATAACCTAATGAAATAATAAATAAAAATAATAAATGTCAGTTTTCCAATAGGAAAATTGCTAGAATTCTGATTGGGACCTCAATTTAGGTCCTTCTATTTTCTCTTTTTCTCATAAGAGAACTTTATTGAGAAACTTTAAGGAGAACAATAATATTTGTTATAAAAGTCATTTACATTTACATTATTAGTAACATATCGTCGGCTTATTGCCAGAAGTCATTAGTCGCTAACTGCGTTAAATACACCAATGAGTTCGTCTCGATAAGCTCTACATTTTGGTAAAACTCACTACCACTGTGAGTTTATTATTCTAACTGGACTCAGAAAATGGCTTCGAGGTATGTAGTAGGTTTTATTGATTAAAAAATCAAGTGAATAAGTACCTAACCCACCTTAGTCTTGCACTACTCTAACTACTTAACCAGCAAAATTTAACATTATAAATACAACCTGTATAACCCTTACACATTGACACAAAAACCATACACATTGATAATGATAATGAATAATAGTGAATATTGTAATCTCTCGCAGTAACGGTCGATCGAGGTGACTTCCGTCCCAGTACCTTAGGTACTACTATATACTACTATATACCTCGAAGCCATTTTCTGAGTCCAGTTAGAAAAATAAAATCACAGTGATACTTTTAGGCTCAATTCACATACAAAGCCAAGTGCACTACAAATTGCCAAGTAACATAAACTAGCAAAGTTTCTAGAATTTTCTCTGCGAACAGATAACTTGAAAGTTGGATTTCTTACACACGAGGACACAGAAATAATGAGCGAACTACTTTCAAAGGACCTGCTTGGACTTAGCCCCTGGATTTTATGTTGTTTTGTGTTTTTACACCTTTTGTACTTAGTTTTTCGCGGAAGGAATTTCTTGCGAACTGGTTTTTTAGCAAAGGATCTTTTTAACAAACAGAATGTTTTAACAAACAGGTTTTTAACAAACAGGTGTGAAATAGTTATTTTACATTTTGTCAGTTACCCTGTTTTCTCATTTAATAGAAAACGGAAAAATGGAATAGTAACCTACATATTTACTATTTCCACTACAAAAATCCATATTACTTGATTTTATTTATTTAACGACCGATGTGGCGCGGTGGGCCCAAGGTCTGCCTGCGACGCAGGAGGTTGCGGGTTCAATTCCCGCCTAGGGACAAATGTACGATCTGCAAATATTAGTTACGGGGTTCTGGGTGTTGTCTTTATTTTTAAATAAAAAATCGATTCTTACGTATATCATTTATCTAGGACCCATAACACAAGCTCAGCTTAGCTTGGGGCTAGATAATGCTGTGTGGACTACTCAGCACTATTTATTTATTTATCAATTGCCGAACTTTAAATTCTACAATTCTCAAAATGGCATCTACTTTTTGGTAATGAAACAAGGAATCTCACTCGCTAAATCACACCCCGAAATAATAAGAGGGTTCTAAAATTCATACCGTAGACACCTAATGCAAATAATAATAGCCCTTTTTCGACCCCCATAGGGTGTGGGTGGTGTGAGCGAGAGTGGTAGGTAATGAAAGAGATGGAAGATGCTAATGGATGGACACCTTGGACGAGACTAATGGCGTCACACGACCATTGTGCAAACTATAATAGTGAAGAACTTAAGGCGAAAACAGGATCTAAAGTGGCGCCACCAGTTATTTTACCATACATATAATTCCGTTAAACAAAGTAATTTCCAAAATTCACTCGTACAAAAAAAAAAAAACATAAGTACAAACTTTCAGGTTCAGAATTTTAGTAAGAAATTACACTACTTACATACATAGGTAGATATTTTTTATTATATTATTTTCTGTTTTCGTGTGTACTAAAGATGATTTTTTTCTATCTATTTGTATCAACAGACTTAATAATATTTGAATGTGGCACAAAAGCCGACAAAAGGTCCATCAGTCAAGTTTTGTTACGGAAATAAAATCATGTAGTCTCAACACCTTCATCATACGAGTTACATTAATCATTCCCTGGCTGCCATTTGTATCGCGTCTGTAGAGACATGCCTTTATTATGAGACCAAATAAATAAAATATTTGAATAAAAAAGAAATAAATATCCAAGTTTACTTTTAGTTTACCTGCGAGTTTACTTTAAGTTTGGTGCTGATTGGAAAAAGACCCTTGAAAATATCCCTTCCAAGCGATAATTTTACTTTTGTTTATAAATATAGTTTTCTATTTAATCAGGAACTAGCTGCATGACTTCACTTGCGTGAAAAGTAAGTAGCCTATGTTTTTTATATGACTAGAACTAGTACATCTATTCAAAACTTCAGCAAGATCTCAATCTATACATATACTAGCGACCCGCCCGGCTTCGCACGGTTGTATTTACGTATAAACCTTCCTCTTGAATCACTCTATCTATTAAAAAAACCCCATCAAAATCCGTTGCGTAGTTTTAAAGATTTAAGCATTCAAAGGGACATAAGGATATAGGGACAGAAAAAGCGACTTTGTTTTATACTATGTAGTGATACAAACTTTCGCGTTTATAATAATTTAGTTAAATTGTTTGCATTTATTCAGAAAAACGAGTGAATGGTATATACAATTACTAGCGACCCGCCTGGCTTCGCACGGTTTTATTATACGTATAACCTTTCTCTTGAATCACTCTATTTATTAAAAAAAACTGCATCAAAATCCGTTGCGTAGTTTTAAAGATTTAAGCATTCAAAGGGACATAATGATATAGGGACAGAAAAAGCGACTTTGTTTTATACTATGTGTATGTAGTGTAAACAAACTCTTTAAAAATCTAAGCCTTCACCAGAAGGCGGAGTAGGTACCCAGATTTATATAAATATAAGGATTGTATAGTAATGGTATATAAGAACGATCACATAAACACACATAGATTAATTAACAAAAAGGGCTGGTACACACGCCGCGTTCAGATTGCGGCGGGCGGACCGCCATGATTAACGACCGACCGTTCCTGTATCGTATGATTAATACGTCGCATTGTGCGTGCTATTTGTGTGTATACAGCCTTATTACACTAGTCTTATGGCCGTGACTCTACCCGTATTGTATAACAACAATAGCAAGCTGCAATTGCAAAAGCAAGTTTTCTCCAAGACCATTTCGCGTCCTGTTGTATGTATAGAGCCTTATGAACAAGTGTTATTTTCCTGATTCTACTTGAACTGATGCATCAGTTTTACACAGTACTTTACAGACATTCAAATAAATCACTTTTTATGGGATATAAATAGTCTTCAAAACGTATCCATAACGCGTGCGAAGCAGTGGGCAGATACGAGTAGTACATAATCGGACTATCTTCAAAAGTTGGTGATAAACATTACAAGAAATTGTCCAACATATGTTTTTTGGCTAGATGATTAATTTAGAGTGTGAATTTAATATAAAAAAATGAAAAAAATGCCACCCTCTAAAAAATCTAATAATGTGTTTATTACACAGCTCAAATATGTACAACAACATAATAAAACTCAGTATAGTTTTAGCACTTATTTATTCCATTTCTAATCAAATAACAGAAAAATCGAAAATAGCTAAAAAGCTATAACATCCTAACTTTATTCAAAAAATTGATTTATCACTAGAACAATTTCTGTGCTAACACAATACAATTTTAACCCTTAACTCGTACCTCGACGAAAACATCCCGCTACGATTGCATTTCTAATTCGTACATACCTTTCTCCCGGGTTGTGGAGCGGAGGCACCCCCTCGAGAATTTTGGCGGTTGACATTCCGCCTGGTCATTCTCGCTCATAATTTCTAGTACATGACGCGGTATGTGAAACTGTTTTTAGAGTTTCTGGTGGTGGTTTAAGGGTTAAACTTACATTGTAAGGACAAAGTTTCTTGGTAATTGTTACGTAATCTAGCAATGATAATTATTTTTTGGTACATTAAAGTAAACTTTTGGTTACGTACTACTGTTTTTTGAAGACTAAATGTTTTCATTGTGGTAGGTTCTCCTTAAAACCACTTCACAATGTACAAGACTGTTGATATAATACCAAACTAACTAGACTAATATTAGCACTGAAAATCATACATACTTATACAGATACATTATGTAGGTACCTACCTACATCATCATTTTTCTATTCTGACTGAAATTCTAAAATTATAAACTCATGTAGGTGTTTTATACATATAAGTAAATGATTAGCTCCATAGTTTTATAGCCCCTGATTTGGTCGAAAGCTTTATAAAAAAAATATAGTTAGATCTAATAAGAAAGCACACAGCACAGTTTCTAATTAAAAACATTGACCAATAAGAATTCCTTCCTCCATGAGTCAGTGTAATGTAGCGAACATTCTAATGGTACAATTCGCTCGGAATTTTGATGTTCACTATTCCGCATGGTCATTGCCCGTTTTCACAATTTCACTCGTACAAGCAAAAGCTGAGCTTTGAAGTGTGGAGTTGGCTTTTCTATAGAACTTAGCCGGATATTTTTAAGTAATTAATAATCATCTTATCTTAAACAGATTTTATCCCTTAAAACACTGCAGCTAGCTTTTCAGAATATATAATAAACTACTGGACAGTTCACAATCTAGCTAGCCCTAAACTATACAGAGCATATGCTATGGGTAATAATAATAATTACAAATAAAATAAATACTTGTATTTTAAAGTGAGTTTCATTTTATCAACGTAAATGTTTCTGGTCCTATCTTTATTTTGCCTGTAAAATTATATACACAGTTAAAATAAGAAAGTATTTTGTAATTGATTTTAAATATATCATGTGTATTGGTTTAAGAGCTGGGAATTAAGTGCGGGGAAACCTACCTTGTTTTTACTCAGGTCTATTTTTCTAAGCCGCTATTGTCATCAATGCCTAAACAATTTACATATATTACATAATATAAATTTGGCTTTATACCTTTTCTTATTGGTTTGCTGTAAGAATGTAAAACTCTTTAAGGATTAAGCTCGCCTTTGTACAGTTGTACATGTCCATTTTTATTAGACCCAAAATTCAAGCTCTGCTTAGCTTGAGGCAAGATGATGTTGTGTGGATTATCCAGTATTATTATTATTTGCCAGCCCTTATGTATAAAGTTGTTTGTGTGCAATAAAGAATTGAGAAAGAATAAATTAATTTCGAGGTATTTAAAAAGCCACCTCCATACTTCCAAATGAAGATATTTGTAGAATGTGGGTCTGTACTTGATATTTTACGCGACTCGTTTTAATAGGCACTAACACTAAAATGAATAATTAAGCAATGTTATTGTGTAAGTTTGCATACATACGGGAAGTTTATTTTATTCTACTACTAGCTTATTCTAGCAGCTTTGTTGGTACGTTATAAGTAAAGTAGGTTTATCAAAAAGAAGGCAAAAAGGTATCTAAAGTAGATAATATGAACAATGATTTATGTCCGTGTTTGTTGTAAAAATAATTTAATTCTTATAATCTTTTGTTAGCATGTCTCTTATTGAATACGGAACCTTATGGTTATGGTAATTAAGAGAGAAAAGAAAGGTCACCCATCCTTGACCTAAAACAAAGTTTATTAAAATAGGTACTTAAGTTTACGATTGTTTAATGAAAGGTTTGATGAAATAATTATTAGTAAATTTATATATTTTTTAAATTAATAATAATTTTACATCCCAACATCAATATTTTAGAAAAAAAAACCTTGTTGAAAGTGCGTTATGGACTTCGTATTACAGGCCCGTATAGGTTTATCTTGCTCCGAAAAATATGATATTAGTTATCTCTCTGGATGCGAACAGTGGAAACCAGGTTACTTTAGTCCAGCTAACCCCAACTGGTTCACCGAGTATACACGGACACTGCCTATCAGTTATCTAGAACCCATAATACAAGCTCTGATTAGCTGGGAACTAGATAACGCTGTGTGTCCTGCATTACTTGTTATTTTTTTAATAAACAATAATACGTGTTCATATTTAGTAATATCAATATTATAACGATTATTTATCGGGTTTATCATTTAATTTGTGTTTTTGTTTCCCCTCTTCCACTCGATACCTAATTACCTAGAAAAAAATCGCTATTATGTTATCAAATCGCGAAACTTTAAAAAGGTTTAGAAACAACATTCTTGTGATTTGTAGAATTTATAATGAGCTTAGTTTCACAATTTTATACCTGATAGACTACGAATGCCCTGATATATATAGAGACATAAATAAACACCAACTGCCTTAACCCAAACAAAAAACACGACTTAGACATGTGTTTAACAGTTGTTTAGCAAAAGTCATGCCACAAAACCATGTTAAACAACTGTTAAACACGTGTCTCAGTCGTAACTTTTTTTTGTGGTAAGGCTCCAATGGTCTTATGCTATTAAATCAAAGGCGCACAAATTGCACATTCCCGTTTACTTCCAAAACTCAACAACAAAATTCCTACTTCCTCCGATTCATAGCGTTTTCCCAAATTACCGGAAGCGACGGGAACATTCGTCCAGACTAATTACATTAAAATCACCGACACTCGCACTAAATCACTGTACCTATTACCTACCAAAGCCTCATCCTCACCTACAAATGTATAAATACTCTAAATAATACTGAAATTTCGAGCAAAACTCCAATCAGCAACCACCGTGCGAATTTCACGCTAAATTTCATCAAATGTGTTTAGCAATACGGGTCTTTTTGGAACGCTCGTGTTTTGTTATAAGATGTTTTGGTTTAGGATGGGTGCTCACAATCCTTTCTGTTAAACTATTCTGTTTGAATAATTGCTGCATGGTCCTGAAGGGTTGGGTATTCGTGGCCCGATGTGGTTGGGGTATCGTACATAACGGTCAAAATGCATTTTAAGCAAGGTCCCTTAAATAATGCTCGACTGGTAGAGCTCTTAAAACACAACATTCTGAAGTATTTCAAAGAATGAGGACTTTTTTTGGGATTAACATATATTAGGAATAGAATGTTCGGCAATTAGTGGCAACTTCAATTTTGCAGATTAAAATAAAATGCGATGTAAATAATATCAGCTACATTTTGCCTAAATTAGAACAGGCGAAATTAAACAGCAGAAATTGTCTTTAATAAGTAGGTACTTATAGGTAAGATACTTTAGTCTGTTCAGTTATCACGTACCGAGATAGCACACATTGATCACAATAGTCCGAAGCATTAATATCCCAGACAGTTGGAACTTGGAAGCAGCCATAAGGTATGCAGCCAAACTAACATACATGTTATACGATTAATTATAGCGCATGATTCTTATTCCGAAGACTGAAAGTTGAAAATTAATTTGATCGATTTTCAAACGTAAAACTTTTGTTTCAGATGTTTAAACATTCATCATTTTATGATCTATTAGCAACCCGCCCCGGATTCGCACGGATGTTATAAACCTTCTTCTTGAATCACTCTATCTATTATAAAAACCGCATCGAAATTCGTTGCGTAGTTTAAAAAATTTAAGCATACAAAGGGACATAGGGATATAGGGACATAGGGACAGAAAAAGCGACTTTGTTTTATACTATGTAGTGATGATCATCAAACACTTATGATAAGAAATTATAACCAATTAGAGCAAGCAATATAAATATAACCGATCAGTCTCATCGTCGATTTAGTTGATATAAAAAAAAGTTTAGTTTGCGAATTTCAGTTTTTCGCAAAAGAGGGCTGATATTTGAAATTGAATTTCTGAAATTTTTAAAGAATCTGCATTTAATATAATAGTAAAAGTGACGATAGTAAGTCCGATAAATAAGTTTAAGGACTTGTGAAAATATACAAAAGCATCAAAATTCACGAGTTCCCTTTTGCGCTAACTTAAAGGGTTGATTGTACATACCTACAAACCTTTATAAATGATAATTTGACCCTCTGAAGAGCAGCGGGCAAAGATTCGCTTGGGACGCATGAGGTCGCGTGTTAAATTCCCACATCAGGACAAATCTTTTTACGTTTTGTAGTTTTTATCGGGTGTTATGGGTGTTTTCTAAGTATGATAGTATACATTTATCTAATGCAATGTATTGTGGACCTAATTTACAACGAAAATAACAATCAAGGAATAGAAAATTTTAATTAGAACGTATATTATACAATTGAAACAATTGAGGTAGCTGCAGACGGTTGCAAACGGTCTAATAGTATCTCATCTGATCCATGCAATACCAGTCGGAAGCGTCCACAAGACACTGGCTGCATTACCACGCTCTGTATGGCAATGCTGATGCGCTGACATACAGAAAAAATAACGTCATTCTCTACTTTTATTATCAAATCAGTTATTCCATATCAGCTCTACTTAGTTTGGGGCTAGATAATGCTGTGTGAATTGTCTACCACGCGTGTGTAGCTACCCTTTAAATTAGATACGTTGACCCTTGCACCATTATGTATGTACCCTATAACGAGATGAGGTCATGACATCTCACTGAGATGAACCTGAAACCAGTTCGATCCGGTCTCGTGGTCAGGTGCATAAGTTCGGGATAGGGATGCTGCATTGTGAGCGTAGAGGTCAATTTACAGGTTAACATGTTAGTGTCAATTTCAATGGGGTTGAGATGAATCATTTTATTTATCTAACGTATGTTATTCCACTAATGAGTCTTTTGAATTTTTTATAACAGTAAAGATAGAGAGAAAATTCTGTATTGCAAACACATTTCGAAATTATTTAAAAACATAATGAAATGACAGAAATAAATAAATGTCTATATGGGGCATTAGCATTGCCATATAGCGCGGGGCAATGTAGCAAGACTGGTATTAAAATGTCTGTATTTTGCATTGGTTGTTCAATCAAAAGTACCTACTAGTTTTAATTTGTTTCAATTCTTTGTTCGTAATTTTAATTGATAGTAAAGTCATTGTACAAACATAAGGAAATAACCGTGTTTAATTGATTTTGAGACATTAAAAATATTCCCCGCCTGCATAAAATTGCCCTTAAAGCATAAATAAAATTGAAAAGACGACCGATGTGGCGCGGCAGGCTAAGGCCCGCCTGCGACGCAAGAGGTTGCGGGTTCGATGCCCGCCTAGAGACAAATGTTTGTACGAACTGAAAATGTTTGTACCGGGGTTCTAGGAGTTTTCTAAAATAATATCTATCGATTTAGTATTATGTTAAGTGTATTATCAGTCATCAAGTATCCATAACACAAACTCTTATCTCAGCTTGGGGCTAGATGATGCTGTGTGGATTGTCTAGCATTATTTAAATGTTAATTAAGCAACTAAGGACTCGGGTATTTGTTTTAAAAAGTAACGAATATCCTACAACAGGTTATAGCAAAGATTAAAAATGTCTGTGTATTTTTCACGGCGTAACAGCGTCTGTCCAGAGACGAACTTTGGATTATTCTGAAAATCCATTCTTTTCCTCCTCAATAGGTACTTTTTATTAAGAACTACTGGTCAGATCTACCTACCAACGTTTGTCCTGAGGTGGGAACAAAACTCACTAACTTATCCACCAAAGGCGGACCTAACTCCGCTGCGTGATTCACCTTGTAAAACGATTTTATTTCTTTGATTATTTAACTCGGAATTAACTATTTACATTAAAATTTAAAGTAGACACAGAAAGGAAATAATAGGCAAATTATAAAAACTAAATCATATTACTTTACTACCTATGTGCACTGTTACCCCCTTCATTTAATGACTCATTTATTTGATTTATGTATTCAATTTTTTTAAACCCTCTCGAAATGGGACGCTACAGTACTTACCTAATAAGAAAAAAAAATTTACTAAATAAATAAATAATTCCGGACAGTCTACACAGCATCATCAAGCTAGCCCCAAGCTCAGGAGAGCTTGTGTTATGGGTACTAGATGACTGATATACTTAATGTAATACATTACATAGATAGATATATTTTTTATTATATATAGTAAAAAGTAGTAGTAGCACTAAAAGATGATAACGTAAGAAGAAAACTTTCCCTTTCCAACAAAACGTTTCAAGCACGATCATATCATCTTTCACTCCTTTGTTCAAACTACAGAACATTCGAAACAAAACTTCAAAACACTAACGACCACCAAACCGAAGTTAGCAACTAAGTTCGACCCTGCGCATTGGCCGGACGGAGTCACCCCACCTCCCCTCTCTCCCGAATTAATTGCAATCAAAAGGAAGGACACGAGTGTAGTAGTGTGTCCACCCCTTAACTTTGCGAGCCATGTTGAAAATTTGCCGAGTATTTGTGTATGTGTGCGTTGGGTAGTTTGAACCTACGCAATGGCGCTCGCTTAGTGTCTGTAGTGAACTATCGTACTTGGAAGAGACTAGGGTTTGTCGGCTGGTTTGCTTGTGTAATAGTGAAAAGAAGACAAGATGAGCGAAATTTTATTTATTGTTGCTTTTTATTCTGTTTTCTTTCTTTCTTTACTTTTCCCATAAACAACTATACATCATATGTAAACAAATAACTGCGGGCGGGGGCGTTGGCCTTTACCTATTCGTTTTGAAAACGATTTCGAAGCAACTGAAAACAGGGCTCTTTTACTAAGTGGTGCCACCAAATTAAAACGACATTATAATGAGCTTATTTGTTTTATATGACATGCCATTGACAACTTATCTCCTCTAAGTTAAGGCCATGACATCTATTAGTTACTAGCGACCTGCCCCGTCTTCGCACGGTTTTATTACACGTATAAACCTTCCTATTAACAAAGAAAATTACAAGCAAGGAATACAAAAATTACAACTAGTATTTACAATTGAAACCATTGAGCTAACTGCAGACGGTTGCAAACAGTCTAAAGGTAGCTCAATTGATCCATGCCAATACCAGTAGGAAGCGTCCCCATTGAATGGAACAAAAAAAAAGAAAAAAAACCTTCCTATTGAATCACTCTATCTATTTTGAAAAACCGAATCAAAATCCGTTGCGTAGTTTTAAAGATTTAAGCATACATAGGGATATAGGGATAGAGAAAGCGACTTTGTTTTATAATATATGGTGATGATATGGTAAATGGGGGTTAGGGTTTATAAGGTAAAGCCAAAAGGGGGGGTTTTAATTCGTGGATTATATGTATTTACTTTATGCATGTTGTGTTGTCCTTTTACTAATGCTATCCTTGTGATTTAGAAAAATAATTTTGATATAATATACCTATTCTAAGATTTCAGTTCGCAATACCGATCCTATTCTATTTTCGAAGTTTATGACATATGACACTGGTAGAGTTATAGCAAAAATACGACTGCCTATGACGGAATTATATGATAACATAAGTTGTGGCGCTACTGTAGCTCCTGTTTGCGCGTTAATTTCTAAAATTGTTTGAACGAACCGAAAAGATAGCGCTTCTAGTTTGGGTCTATAGACTTAAAATGGCATAGACCTTGCATTCCAATAAGAACTTCTATTCCTCCCCGACAGATTCCTACCAGCCATTGAGCCAAAAGATTCTACTGGAGTTTTTTATTTTTTGGAACGCGGCTCAATTTTGCCCAAAGTTTCATTCTGATACAAAGTTCCCAATAACGCGTTCCACTCCGGGCCATTAGCAAATATCTAGAAAGCACACCTCTCATACACAATTCTACGAAACTAAATTAATATTTCAGAGCCGGGTGAAACTTGGGGTCCTTTCTAAACAGCCCTTGGTCTTCTAAAGTTATTCCAACTTGCTCGCAAGTTCCTCAGGGGGCAGGGTAAAGATTACTTTGTAAAGATGGGGTGGGCCTTATCTTAAGTTTGTTAGTTTATACTTTTTGATAATAAATGGTGTTTCTGTTGTCCAAAATCTGTACGGTTCATTTGGTTTCATGGCACACTTGGGGATGTTTGCAACTTTTCATGGTTGTACAAACGTTGTTGGGTTTTTGAATAGGTATGTATTGGTCTGTTGTATATTTTTAACCGATGAAAAACTACGGAAGGATGGTCTCTCAAATTGGTTCTTTTTTTGTGTATAAATGTTATTCGTTAACTTAACACCAACTGTGGTCCGATTTGATAACTTTTCGCTTTTGTATAGAAAACGATCCTGAGGTGGGCCCATAAGTTTTTTTCCCGGAGGATTCCGTTAATATTAAAAACTTAAAAACACATAAAAGTTCGAAGTCAGTTTTTCTGGCGCAGCGCCATACAGCGTGACAATGCAGCTAGCGTCTTAGGATGTTTCCGACTAGTATTGATTGAATCAGTTGCGCTACCTCTAGACTGTTTGCAACTGTCTGCAATTGACTCAATTGTTTCAATTACGTATATAGATTTTAATTTGTTGATTGTAATTTTTTTAAAAGTACTTTTTTTATTTTAAGCCTTGCTTAGCTTGAGGCTAGAAGATGCTGTGTAGATTGTCCAGCAGTGTTTATTTATTATTTATTGCCGAAAACATCTAATCTTGAGTAAAGTTTCAGTGAATGATTATTGCAGGCCTGAAGTATGTATTTTCCTCCGTAAATCTAGGATAATGTATTTACAATGTAAATGTCAATAATATAACCTCAATAACTAAGAAACCTTAAGAATAATATCAAAGCGAACTTTCTGTTTACCAAAGTACTCAATCAAATCAAACTATGTAAGATAAATAATTCAATAGTTATCTAACAACAATAATACCCTTGAAGTACACTCGGCCTCAAAAGTGATTAATCAAAGCCTAAGTTCGAATATTCGATAGCAAAATTCCCATACAGTCACCAACGTCTCGATCAATTCTCAGAAACGTCATTTTTTAGGGTACCGTACCCAAAGGGTAAAACAGCACTATATTAACAGACTCCATTGTCCGTTTGTCATCAAGCTGTAATCTCATGAACATTGATAGTTAGACATTTGAAATTTTCACAGATGATGTTATTTCTTTTGCCGCTCTTAACAAAAAATATTAGTAAACAGAATAAAATAAATATGAAAAGGTATCCCATTCAACACACATGATTTTTTTGCAGTTTTTATAGATAACTAGCAGCGCGTCACGGTTTCACCTTCGTAGTTCCCGTTCCCTTGCGGTATAAAATCTAGCCTATTGTGTTATTACCAGACTATTATCTAACTCTGTGCCAAATTTCATCCAGATCTGTTCAGTAGTTTTTACGTGAAAGAGTAACAAACATCCATCCATACTTACAAACTTTTGCGGTTATAATATTAGTACAAGACGGTACAAAACCTTTCGTACGCGAGTCCGACTCGCAATTGGCCATTTTTTAACAAACTATAATTTATAGGATGTGTATAGTTTCCTATCCTCACTCTAGAGCCGTTGTATAACTAATCCTATACTTAAATAGTACGTTTAGATTGCGTCTCGATAATTCGAAGTTAAAAAATTTGCAGATCGTACAAACGCTTTCTCAAGGCAGGAATCGAATCTCCTGCATCGCAGGCGAACCTTCGCCGCATCGTTCGACCACCAAAAATCATATTTCGTGGATTTGAAAGACCTTTGATGATGATGACTAACACCCGATAATCATTACCCTCAGAGTACACTCGACGTCAAAACTAGTCAAAAGTGATAAATCAGTACAGTCACACACATAAACAAATAGGTGTTATCTGGTTCGGCATATTGTTAGTTACGATTATTATCTTTCTGCTGGCTTAACATGAACGGGTGTGTTACTGTTTAGTAATAGGGTGACTATGAGTTATGTGCAGCTGATTTTACCAAAAAAGGTTCCTTTGAACTCATTTTTGGGGTAAAACTAACTAACGGTAATAGAATGTTTTTACGAATAAGTTTTCATTTGACTACAGTCTCATCTGATAGCAAAAACATGTAGTTAAATTAATTATTTTGATCATTAATTTAATTTTGTCCATTACGTTTTAGCAGTTAAGATTAGAATGAATCTATATATAAAGTATTGACAGATTTTAACAACAAAATAGTCAAAAATTTAAAATTAACAACTCGATTAAATGTAAATAGGATTGTGATTTATTCGGCTTTGTTGTTGAACAGAAACTAAAATCATATGCTTTGAATTATAATACCAATCTGGAACATAATACCCACAAAATACAAAAAAAAAAATGATTGTGAATAAATTATTAAGATAAATTACTAAAATAAACAACAGCAATTAAAGATTAGGTAAAAACTGTGTTAAAATTATTTAATGTTATTAATCATTTACTTGCTTAATAATGTTAACTTTTTATTTACTTAATACGAAACTATTTTAAATGTTTGGTTTTATTACTATCCACATTAATTTGTACAAATAGTCACCCTACACCGTATACGTGGCAAAGTCGAGAAGCCAACGAGATTTTGACCAATTTATAGCGTGCCATGCGGAAAGATAAGCTAATACGGATTTAGCAGGGGTTTGTATTGGCGAACTAATTTCGTACACTGAAGTACACTTCATAGTTCTCGTTTGAGTGCACTTGAGTGTACGTTAATTCAGGTAGATGTCTCGATTGATGGAGTGATGATGGAATTTACATATAACATTGTATTCTGAATTTAGGGAGGGGAAATTATGATACAGGAAATTATGCTTGAACGAATGACGTGTCTCCATGTTGGCAGAGTGGAAAACTGGGAGTTTTACGTTTTATTAATATTTTAAACTGAAAAGTTTGTACGTATGAATATTTGTTACTCTTTCAAGTAAAAAACACTACACAGATAGGGCTGAAATTTTGCATAGATGTAGTTCTAGCCCTCGAATAAAACATTTAGGCTACTTTTCATCCAGTAAATCAGTTTCCGTGGGATAGAAATAGTCTTAAAATGTGTAGAAAGAAACAACGCATGCGAAGCCGCGGACTTTAGTTATATATAGTTTAAAATTTTACTGATCTACTTATCTTATTTATTTATTTTAGGGGAGACATCGGCTCAATATTATTTATCTGAATAAACACAGTATTTAGCAAGGTGACCATTACTAGGCTCCCACAAATAGCTACACACTAAATTAACAAGAGACAATAGCAATAATGAGCACAGTGTAAGTTAAATTATACCTCAATAGATCAGCACTATAGGTCATTCACACTCATAAATACAATAACATGTGTAAGGGCTTATATAATATCTTGTAAGATACCTATTTGGTAAGTCAGAAAACTAAAGAATTAAAAATATATATAGTTTGTTATAATTGTATATACTATTCATAAAACTATTTAAGTTTATAAATAAAATAATTGAGATCTGAGTTCGGTACATAAGTCGAAACATTTCAAAAGGCGATTAACATACAAACATTCAGTCCGTAATTAAAGTGAGCCTTTCAGCATACCTATTTATATAGGCTCCTAATGACTGCGCGGCTTGGCCGAGGGTGTCCAGCAAGGGACGAAAATTTCCTAAAGGGTTTACCCTAAAACGGGGCCGAGGCGATAATTAATGTCTTAAAACGACTGTACTTTCACCCATACCTACAAACAAATTTAGACTTTACGAGGACTAAGCTAAGAGTCAAATTATCCGCTGTTTCACTGTCACGTTTGGTCCAATTTTATAGTCTGGGGTGGGAAATAATAAGAGGACCGAACATACAAAGTTGGCTGATGAATGACACTCGGAGGGCCCATTGCCCTTCGAAGGTTTTAAGTGGGTTGGATAAGAAATGTCGGATATCTAGTGAAATATTTCGCTTTAGTTTGTTTGTTTATGGTGATTATGTGTAATTAAAGTTTATATGGGCGGACTGAGAGCGTTTGGATTAGTGATGAGTTACTGTTTCATACAGTTTAGTGCCTATAGTAATCTTTCGTATGGCACTCTAGTGATTCATTTGTGATTATTTATGACTAGCAGTACCTAGCCAGCGACTTTATCTGTGATAATATATTAATTTTTTTGAACTATAATATTTAGAAGAAAAATATATTAAAATATGTCTTCATCATTTAAGAGGCCTTTCAAATTTGAAGTTGCTAATACCATTCAGTCAGAATTTTAATGATATTTACAATAACACCAAACTCAAGTTATTAAGTATGAAAAGTTGCCGTATTTTGTTATTCAATTTCTAATTATACTCTAGATAAAAAAGCTAGTAATTATAATATTCTAGAATGAGCTCGAAAACTGAAACCAATGATATTGGACAAAACGATATAAATTATCTCCTTAGATCAATTGATATTCAAGGAACCAAAACCCTAAAAAATTAAGATATTCAGCACTACAAGAAAATGTATCTTGCTAAAACAGTTAAAACCTTTTCTCGTGACAAATTGAACCACTCATATCTAGAAATACTATAACAAAAGAGTCAGTACATGGCCCGAGATCAAGGAAATGTGAAACATGTAATAATAATAATAATGCTTGACCATTCACATGGTATTATTTTACCCCAAAGCCTATGTTATGTGCACTAGGGGACAGATATATTTTATACAATACATAACATAGTAGATTTTTTATTATAAAAAAAATGCATTGCAGATTGAACATCCATCTTTTAAGTGCTAAATTTTTTAAATGCTAAATCCTAGGCACCTAATTAGTTATATATTTATAATTATTATTGCACGCTAGCATATAGACAAGACATGAGTGTATTATTTAGTTATACCACCTTTATACCATGTGTGACGCAAAAAATATATTTGCATTTTTCAATCTTTTGAACAAACATCTCTCCAAGGCAGAAATAGAACTTTCAACCTCCTGCGTCGCGGACCTTCGTCCACATCGGTCGTCTAAATATAAAAGGAGAATTGACGCTTGCATATCAAAATCCTACCTATGTAAATGTCGTCAAATTTCATCACAAACTCGAGTCATCAGCATGAAGAATAAATGATTCATCTCACCCCCATCAGCGGGATGACTTGCAGCGTATCACGCCATGTGCTAAGGGTGCGGATTAGAGACGCTAATTATCTCTTCTAGGGTTGGGGTGCGGACTCCGAAAGATCGGACTCGATAATTTTCGGAAGTAATTTTAAATTTGAGTTTTTTGATTATATTTCTTATAATGTGTACTTTATTAACGACGAAAATTATAATCAAGGAATAGAAAAAAACAACGAGTAAAGTTTTTTGAAGTGGGTACTTTTATTACTGATTTAAAAATATTATAAAATTAAACTAGCGACCCGCCCCGGCTTCGCACGGTTTTATAACCTTGAATCACTTTATCTATTAAAAAAAACCGCATCAAAATCCGTTGCGTAGTTTTAAAGATTTAAGCATTCAAAGGGATATAGGGACATAGGGACAGAAAAAGCGACTTTGTTTTATACTATGTAGTGATTGATAATTTATGATGAATGAATGAAAGATTTAAAAATAGGTGGTAATATCTTTGTTTAAAAAAGTTTTCGTTGTTAATAAAGATATTACTAGTACCTACTACTTACCATTTACTTCTATTTACCTTTTCGATTATTTCGAATAGTAATTCGAAAGTATAATTTGCCTTACATATTTATTAAAAATAGCTATGCGAGCGACGAAGATCTTTTTACTTGGCGCAAGATTGCGGAAAACTGAGCTGACGGCTAACTTCCAGTAGCATGAGCTGCCAGCGTCCTGAGCTCCACTGATCAACAAAATATTTCCCATCCCTAGTCTATCAGCCCTTTGATTATTATGTAAGTTTTACTAATGGCTTGTTAGTGTTTTGTAATATGAAACAGGAGACCGAAAGGGCTATGTTTTATGGTGTCTTATGAATGCAACGTGGTGGATAGTTTTTATGTAAGAGTCGTCATTGGTATGTTAGCTTGGCACATAAAATCTGTATATCTAATTATGTAAGTTTTACTAATGGCTTTTTAGTGTTTTTAATATGTAACAGGAGCCCGAAAGGGCTATGTTTTATAGTGTCTTATGAATGCAATGTGGTGGATAGTTTTTATGTAAGAGTCGTCATTGGTATGTTAGCTTGGCACATAAAATCTGTATATCTATTATACCGTAGACCTACGGAGCTGAGACGTAGACACTAATGATAGGGGGGGTCCTCCAGTTCAAAGTCGCTCAGCAAGCTATGGAAAGAACTATGCTCGGAGTTTCTCTGAAAGATAGGATTTGTCATTAATACCTACTTCCGACATATAACCAAAGTTATCGACATAGCTCAACAAATTAGCAAGCTGAAGTGACAGTGGGCCAGCCATATCTCGCGAAGAACCGGCAACTGTTGGGGTAAACGTGTTCTTGAGACCGCGACTTGGCAAACGTAGTGTAGGACGCCCTCCGGCCAGGTGGGATAACGATCTGTAAAGGACTGCGGGCAGATGATGGATGCGGCAAGCTGAAGACAGGGCGCTATGGCGCTCATTAGGGGAGGCCTATGTCCAGTAGAGGAATAGTATAGGATGATGATGATGATGGTAAGCATTGGTAAGCATCTGGTATTTTTTTCTTTTTCTGTGCTTGCTTCATATTTTCTAGAAACAAAATAAAACATAACAGTAGTAAATTAAACTTATAAATTGTTTATATGTATAGTTTAATTTATATCTAATCTGTTTTTACATAGAAATTTAAGAAAAATTTATAATTTATTTATTTTGACATTATTTTGACTTATATTCTATTAATTTTTGACATTGTATGTAATTTAGCAGTTGTATGTAAAGAAGCACATAAGCGGATTTTTGTTTTGTAAAATGTAGGTACTCTATTGCACTGGGTGTGCCTGTCAAGATAGGAGTACTTGGTTTTTAGTAAATCAATAAATAAATAAATTTCCTTCCTTCATTTGAGTAGTACTTTAATTAAATCAGGTAACTCATGATAGTAACATACGATAGCAATGTACGATATTCGCTAATGACTCTCTGAAAACTGATAGTCTTGTGATTATTTTAGGTGGTCGAAATATTATGCACGAACATAATCAAAATCCTGATAATTTAGTAATCATTGATTAAATTTAATAATCCATGAGTATTTTAGAGAAGTTAATAGAAAATCTGATAAACCTAGGTATACTGGGATATTTATAGGTACTAGCTTGTCCCTCGGCATCGCCCGTGTAGAACTGTTTTTTGCGCGGAACCTTTTCTGTTTGAGTTTTCTGCTATTCGTGACGGAGGGAAATTCTATAATTTTAATTGACACATACTCACTTACTTTCTACATGTAACATCTACATATAATAATTATAATATTAAAAATATTACAATATAATGAATTACGTGACCCCAAAAATTATTATATTTTATTATTTAGAGATGGGAGCGGGTTAACAATGATATTTGTTTGATTGTACATACTGGTATGTGTTGGAAGATTACATTGTCATAACAGAATGGAACGAATACCTATAAAACTTCTAAAATCAGATTGAAGTTAGGTAGAATTTTAACTCGAACAATTCCAGCATTGCGGGTAGATTAACAAATCCCGATCACGCGAGATTCGCACATTCATACCAAAGTTTTCCGCCCAAGAATGGGACAAAACATACAATCACACCCGTAGAGGAAATAAGATGGGTGTATACAAGTGGGGGTAGCCTACATGGGTCTGACATAATGATATATTAATTTCTGTCGCAGGCTTCCATTGTTTTGTTAGGTATTTACTGCGTGACGTATGGTCATTACGATTTCATAGTTTCATAAAGATGTATAGAGCTTTGTGCGTTTAATGTTCGGAATAACGACTGAGAGATAATTTACGTCGCTTGTTGTGACTGCTTTGTTTGGTCGTATCGCTTATATATTTTAGAGTTTTTTGAACATTGTCTTTAAGAGTTTTCAACATCGTCTTTAAGACTAAGACTTTAAGCCTCAAGACTTTTGAAAATTACTTAAGAATCTCTAAAGTGATTAGTGCTAGATTTTCGATAAAAACTTTTGACGATTACGCAAAACAGTTCCTGTCCGGTATCAAAAATGGGAAGAGACAAGAACTTTTTTCGTCTCAAATTATTGCACAACCCATACTAAGGACTCTGTTTATATTTAAGTTTATCTATGAGTATCAAGCCTAGCTCTGAACAGTTACCATACGTAAATTGCGTCAGATCGTGGTCAGACCTGTCAATATGCATAAAATAAGACGAAAAATAATTTATTGTAAGTACTCCAACAAAAACATAGTCGAAGGAGACCTTTTAAAGAACATAAATACAATGGGCTATTGTATCACTTTCAGACTTCCAAAAAGTTGCCATCTAAGTTAGTCAAATACCTATCCAAAGTACTTACATTTCGTAATGTTCGCGTAGGACTCGTAGCAATGTCTACGGTTTTCGTAGCCCGTAGCACCTTCATAGCATTTCGTAGCGATTAGCGTAGCAAGCAAACGTATGCAAATATAACCCTATTGCCTACGCTTACGTTTGATTAAAAAAACACATAATTAGGCGTATTCGTCATCTCGCGGGCGTGATACTCGCGGGTGCCCGCGAGTTGGCACATTTCGATTTTCCCTACTTTGCTGTCGTAAACTCGCTTACAGTTAAAACAAATATTAATGTCAATCAAAAATAGTATCTGTACTGGTGCACGTGGTGCGTTTAGTAACGGTAGGTAATAATTCTGTCCTCAATACAATAATTCTCATCATATTTTGCAATATAATTCTAAAAAATTAGGCTGTAATCAACTATTTATGCCTAAATACGCATAAAACTTCTAAAGCAACATGACACTTGATATATTTATTATCATCATTAGCCTATATTAGTCGATTGCTGGACATAGGCCATAGCATAAGGTATGTTATTCGTTCTTCCTATGAATTCAAAATAGAGGAACATGATCCCCTCCTAAACGAATTTTGTGCACACTCTATTCTCTTACTCTCATAATTCAATGGGACGGCAGACCCACATGACCAGTGAGCTTAGGCACAAATTCCAAAGATACCTTCAAGTAATTTTTCTGCAAAAAGTATTCCAGTGTTTCACCTACTAAACAAACAGTCGTCAACAAAAGTCACCGTCAAAGGGCATCCACTCTGAGATAGTACAGTTGCCCACACAACTATTGTGCGGTTGCACTTCACATCTGCGGCTAATTTACGCGACTTCGCGTCTGACGCTACAAAGAAAAATACGCTTATTCTGACGGTACAAAGAAAAATACGCTAATTAAAACCTGACTCGTCACAAAGTGTTGCGGAACGCGGGCGCGCTTTGTGCTTTTCGTTCGGAGTTAGAGATGTGACGACAATGACGTTTTGTATCTGTTATTTGATGGATTTTTAAAATTTATCGATTTAAGTCTATTGATTATGTTGCCTTCTTTATAAAGATTAAAAAATATCGTTATTTGGAAAACATATTTACAAGAGTAAGAAGAACACAAATTAATAAAACGTTCCGTTAATCTTTGAGTATGGTCAAATAGCAGCTTTTGTGGACTTTATTCAAAATGAGTTGGAAATAATGTTTTTTTATTATTTAAAAATTATTATCCAAGTTTACTTACAATAAGTAAGGACTTAAGTAAAAATAAGATAAAAAATAGTAAACGTCATCATGATTGCATAATGCATGTATAACCTGAATATTATTTATTCCAATAGTTTGTATTTCATAACAAAAGACCTGACTATCATAATCTGGTTTCCGGCACTTTTAATCATGGACAAATTTATACAGTAGACCACAAAGTTAAAATTAATACTTAGAATACAAAACAGTCCAGAACTAAGTTCTATAGAGGTATTTTGTCTATCAAAAAGCTAGTTGTTAGAAAATGAAAATGTTCAGTCATTGTTTCAAATACTCGCTTTTCCCTATATCATGTTCTAACATAATGCTTTGACGTTAACAACTTCAGATAGAAATAAACTAGATTTAATAAAATACCGAGGCTGAAGGAAATGATGCAAGGAAGACTTTAATGAGCTGATTCGAGTGCATTGAAAGGCTCATGTCAATGCAAGCAGCAACAAAGCCTTTACATTATGGTTTTCAAAGGAAAAAACGGAGCGTAATACCTCTTTGGTTATGAAGTTGAGAGGCGTTCTAATTTTAAATAGTTGTCATTTTAAAATGTTGGCTGCTCCTAGTCTTACTATTTCTTTTGTGATGTTCTTTTTATGAAAACTTAATAGATAATTAGGTTTTGTTGAACTAAATCAAAGCCAAATAAAAGTACTTAGGTATAAAAACTACTTTAACCTTCAATGGCCAGAAATACAGTACTTACTATTTAAGGCATTTTTTTTACTATTTAGCTATATTTCGCTAGTAAATATTCCTATTTTTACAGTTTTATAAGTTTTTTGATAGATTGTATATATTAGGTATATTTATTTTGCTACTAGTTAGAAAAACACTACACACCTTAAGTACGTACTATTACCTGATTCAACTTCTTGTTGGATGGCAGTATTTTACATCATCATCATTTAGTTTTATTATAATGTGTTATTATACTATGTTATATTATACCTATAGGTACTCTTACATTGCAAATTGCCTTAATGTAAAAATGAGTGATTCGAAATGTACTTACGTGAAAGAAAGTACTATAACTCTCTTTACGATTGTTCCAGGTCCACATACGACTGAATGTGAGCAGTATCAAGAATTAAAAGGCTTTTAATGACGGCGATCGAGCCGTGCCTTCGACTTTGGACGGCGTTCAATATTGTGGAGACAAGAAATAAATAACTCGGAATATCCTAAAAAATATTTATTGTTCTTTTTATAATGTATTCTGATATACGAGTATTTACATACTAAAGAGGTTGTGTAGACATGACATAATGACTCGGAATATAATCAAACATTGTGCATCAGCATTGCCATACAGCGTGGTAATGCAGCCAGTGTCTTGAGGACGCTTCCGACTGGTATTGACATGGATCAATTGAGCTACCTTTAGACTGTTTGCAACCGTCTGCATTTAGCTCAATGGTTTTATTTGTAAATACTAGTTGTAATTTTTCTATTCCTTGCTTGTAATTTTCGTTGTTAATAAAGATTTACTTTATTAAACATTGTGCGTTGTGTAATCTATTTTAGATAATTTTACAGAAAGATATATAATTATTATAACATTACTGTTACAAAATGCTTATATTACGACATAAAAGGTTTAAAAATATTAATGAACCCGGATCTCGAACACACCAATTGCTCGCGTCTTAAGTTTAATAATTAAAATAAGACTTGCCTAAGTTGTGGAATTATATACTTATAGCAGAATAAAAAAGAAGTAGACAGTAAGCTATAAACCTAGCAAATGAACTCGAATATTTCTTATTTTAATAAGTGCTTGTTAATTCATTTTATTTATTTTTGCAAATTTGATTGAGAGTATTCATAGTATGAACGTTATAACAACGAGCAGAATATATCTAGAGCTTTATAGAAAATAAATATACCTATATTTTAGAGTATTTTTTACTTTCAAATCTTTTCAATGATTTTGGTTCCTACATGCATGATACCATCCCATTTAAGTGCTGTTCTTAAAACCATACGTGGTTTTATCGACGACGAGCGTTCAACCGAACAGAATGGAACACTTTCCGATGACTGTTGTTAAATATTCAAACGTAGAACGTGCCCGGAAAATACATGTTTGAATAAGGAAAATAAGTACATAGCTACTACCTACTTGGTACATATTGTATGTTCTAACCTTATCATATTTTTATTATTATGATATACATGTAAGTCTTGTCTTTCCACAATTTTTAATTTTAGAATAGTTTTTTATTTCTCGTGGACTAGACTTCAGATAGTACATATATATATATATTATAGAGTGTATACATGTACCTATACTATAAAGTTAGTTTATAGTTTTGGACAGGTTTTAAATAATAATAATAAACAAATAATGCTGTACAATCCACACAGCATCATCTAGCTCCAGCTAAGCAGAGCTTGTGTCATGGGTTCCAAATGACTGATATAATTAATAATACATTACAAATATATATTTTTTAATTATACATTGAAAACACCCAGAACAGAAGGTGGGTTAGTCAAGAGACATACCATGATTAAATAAACTTTTGTATACTTAAGCACTATTTTAAGAGATTTACTTAAATTAATTAGCGAAGAACCGACAACGACGAGTGGAGACCGCTACTTGGCAAACGCAGGACCCCCTCCGGCCAAGTGGGATGGCGATCTGCGAAAGACTGCTGGCAGATGCTGGATGCGACAAGCTGAAGACAGGGCGCTATGGCGCTCATTAGGGGAGGCCACAGCTTAGTCCACCGCTGGACTAATATAGGCTGATGATGATGATGTCCTATATTACGGAGATTTTGAAAAACAAGCATAAGACCAAATTAATCCAAGCCGATCAAACAAAAAACAACAATTACCATGATCCTCGCAGACCTGAGTGGTAATTAGTTCCTCTTTAACCTGTCAAAAGGCAGTTGAACAATATGACACTAACACACCGAGAGGCATAGATATCAAAATAGTTTCGTTGGAAATTTCACTTGGATTTCAGACATAATTTTCTGTGCAGTCCGATTTTTCTTGGAGGGATTCCTTTTAATTTTTGAAATATCTAGTCTAATTTTTTACTGCCGCTTTAAAGTCATCACTTAGCATTACCTACGGATATAGGCAGAATTATTTCTGAACAGACGCTGAGCCGTGAACCTAGAATTGAATTGAAACTCTATTTTTAAACCCTCAAAGTTTTATTTGAACGTATTATTTTCCTGGATAAATCTATGTTGAGGTTTTGACAATAAATCTAGATGTTATTTGGTTTAGGAAAAAAAGAAACATTAATACACACCGCGTATTAATGATTCAATAAAAAGGTTTTTAAAATCGTCTCCAAATCTTAACGCCCCTAGGTTCATATTCCATTCTAAAGTAAAACTAGTGACGTCAGAGACATAGGCCCGTAATTGGCATTGGTGTGATTCTACAATTGAGGGGAATGCAATAAAAATCTACAATCGGTAAAAAGTGGCAACTTGAAGCCACTTGGTTGTTGCCAGCGCTAATTAAGGTGTTGCTGTACTGCCAATTATAACTTTGTCTGTTGTCACTTAAACTATCCGTCTAGGCTAGACTGGTAGATATTAGTGTTTGTTGATGATTTTTATTTTTATTACAATGAAATATTTCTTCCTATCCAGAACATTTACAGATATTACCAGTAAATATTTGCAGGACTCTATTCAATAAAGCTTGGTTTTTGAAAAGTGGGACTCGATCTTTTGACTTCTATGAAGATTAGTTTGGCGATTGAAACATCCAAATAAACCGTCGAAACAAATTTGATTTCAACCCGCACCCTTAAACTGAATAGTTGTGATAATTGTTGTGTTTGGAATAGTGAATAGTTATGAATAGTTGTGATTGTTGACGTTTTTGAATATTATGTATTTCTGTAAGTCAAGTGTGAATAAATAAATAGTCACTAGGCCAACAAAGCTCTCATGCTTGTAAAAAATAATCCTAAAGCACTATCTAGAAACAGTATGTTGTGCATTAAGTACAAATTAAGATTACAAGAGCGACGTCTTTGCCAAATGTTTTAACTCAATCCTACTGAATAGTGCAGTGGATAGGGTAACGATTTAATATGTCACCTAATTTTTATTGCTAATGATTCGTAGTTCTGCTTAATACAAAGACCGATCACCAACGTAATTTTTTTGTTCCTTCGTTCGTGCAGACTAAAGCATCGAAAGCGTCTTTACTTAAAATATAGAAAAGGTATGAAGAAGCGAACCTGATAGTTTTTAAATAGGCTTTTAATTATGTTTCTATAAAATTATGTATTTATAAGAAAGTATATAAGATTGAAAAAATATTATGATAAAAATCGATTCGAACGTTATTTATCATTAAATGGTTCTTCTAAGAAAGTTTCTAAATTAGTATTGTAAATATAAAAAACAATTATTTTATTTTATTATGGCCGCTCCAGAAGAAATAATCAGATCCTAAGAATGCGAAATCCTATATCTAACTGCGCAAAAAGAAATATAACGGCCCTAAAAAATGAAGAAAAACCCTTTAAGATATAGAAATTACCACGGGCTCTTGTACCAACTGTAAATGGTAAGCTAAGCTCGTATCTAAGTAACAGCGTCCGTCGGCCAATAGCGAGGCAAATGGTCGTTTGTATGTTAATTCCCATTCCCGCACTACTGTTTACATTACAGAATAGTCAGTAAAATAAATAATTACTTTTATAACTACTCTATATTTCTCGTATATACATTATGTCTTGTTTATTTTACTTTTATGAATACATATCATGTCATTTCTATTGATATTTAAAGTTTTACGGGTATTTCAGTGGTAATTTCAGTAGCATAGGTCTATATGGCATAGGTCTATATTATTATGTATTTCCTGGGATCATCTGGCTGCTGGAAAGCTATTTGAAATATTACAAAGCCAAAAAGCTGGTCTGAAATAAGGGCCAGTTTTCACACATTTTCAGCTATTATTGAAAATTACTATGACAAGATAGTACAATTATCTTAATTTTACATTTTTATATTTAAGTACCTAGATCTATGTAACTACCACCGTCTATATTGTTCTATTATATCTAGTCCAACCCAGGTTTCCTGGAAGAGATCGCTTTTAGCGATAAGGCCGCCCTTTATACTTAGTCTTAGTATGTAGTATTTTATGTTCTCTTTTCTTTCTTTGTGTGGTAGGTTTAAGTATAATAAAGTGTTTTCTATTCTATTCTAATTATTTAAAAATATACATGAAACAGTTAAGCTATCCGCAGACTATACCAAACATTGTAGATGTAGCTCAACTGACTATTACATACTCCTTAGACTAACCAGAACCAGGTGTGAGCATTGGTGCGAACCTCAAACGGACAAAGGTCTATCAAATCAGATAAATTACCATGCAATTTAATTTGGTGAATAGGTAGTAGTAGATTGATCACTTTTCTGTTCCTTTGAGTGGAAAAAGGTCTGTCCTAAAGTTAACGGCTACTGAATTTCGAGTGGTGCGGACGGGGCGGAACATATGGATAACTAGTATCTGCTTGTGGCTTCGCACGCGTTGTTTGAAACATTTGAAGGCTAATTAGAATTAGCTTTTTACCTTTTCATCCCATGAAAAGTCGCGTAGGTATGTGTATACCTGGGCTGGAACTACTTCTATTCAAAATTTCAGCTCTATCTATTCAGTAGTTTTTGCGTGTAAGAGGAACAACACTAACATACAAACTTTCGAATTTATAATATTAGTGAGGAAGTAAGGGTATACACCAGTCTAAACACATCTTCATCTTCGGAAGATTTCTCAAGTATTCCTGTCAAAATCGACGGTTGAATGCCGAAAAGAACAATGAATGCTTGCGCGACGCCTGTCGTCACGTTCGTTCTCTTTTTTTCTATATATAAAAGACACGTCAGCACGTGAAAAAATTATATGTCTATGCGTCGGCTTCTCATCTTGTACCTACTATTGTTACCTACTATTGTTAATTTTAAGTTGTATTTGTATTAGACGCACACACATCTTACCCCATGTACAATCCGATGATCCTATCCATACCAGGTTGTCTGGCAGAGATCGCTGTTGAGCTATAAGACCGCTAATTGTAGCTTGAGTTTGTATAAATTGTTTTTGTGAATTGTTTCTTAGTTTTAAGTGTGCATAAGTTAGTTTTAAATTGCATTTTAAGTAATTTCATCGAACTACATATTATGCTGTCTTCTAACTTCAATGCGAAGCGAGCGCGTAGGAAGAATGTAAAGACTAGGAAAAACAAAAATGGTTTTAATTAAAAACATACAATATAAAAAAGCCCACCTTAACATTCATAAATTACAAAATCCCGCAAAAACTCAACATATTTGTCAACACTTCAATGATAATTTGTCAATATTAACCCTCTATAACCCATCGGTCCATCGCGCCTACTGTTGACAAAACTTTATTACCGAATGGACAATATTACCCCAAAACGGGCAATAAGTTTTTGTGACACACCGCTGTTGGCCGAACCATTCAATAGACTGATCTAGTTTTGTGACCCTAAAATGCTGCTTACAAAGGTGACAATGCAACTTGATATACGGGTTTTTGGATTTACGCCGTTGTTATATTATTTCAATTATTATTATAGGGCTTGGCGTGCACGCGTGTTCATTGGTACTTCAGGAATAATTTTACCCGACTTAATTTTTTTTTAAGTCGGTTAAAATTAAATTTATATTATTATAATCATTTATTGTAAATTTTATTGAACCGTATGAAAAGCACCAACTTTCAAAAAAAAGAAGTTTCTTATTTTTGTTTGTTTTTTAGGTTAACCAATTTCGATGTTTTCTTTTTTTTAAAAGCTGGTGCTTTTCATACGGTTCTTTAAAATTTGATCAAGAGTTATCCTTTTAAAAAAAATATGAAACCTTACGAAAACAATCAAATCTACTTAATAGTACCCGACCAACCCAAGAAATACGAAGGTCTCTAAAAAAAACAAAGAAGCAAGCCCCGGGTGGTAACCGGTCACAGAAAAATCATCCTTGTGGTGTATAAGCAGATTTTGTACCAACAGTACCTAATTTAATTGACAGGACTAGGTGGCAATTCATAGGTCTAATGTAGTATAGGCATAGTATACCTCTATGTTGATGATAATGATATTTTTATCCATAGAGCACACTAGTTAAGTTAACAACAGCTTGAGAATTTCTTGAAAATGAACCGATAAAACCTGCCATGTTTCCCGTCACATACAAGCGCCCTTAAAATGTACCTACTGTAAACCAAAAAAACTTAGAAGACCTTCGAAACAAAAGCACGCTTTCGTATTGCAGCTCTCGAGTCCGTCTAGCTCTGAACAATAGGTCACCATTGTTACCACCGTCCATTTTAAATGAACAAAATGGCGCCCGTTCCGAATTCAAACATAAAGGGAAACTCTGCGATTTGAAACAATGCTCTCTAATCCTGAGAAGGGTTAAATGCATGCTATTGGTCAACTGTACCCTCCCCGGTGGCTGGGCTAGTGTGGGTTAAAGTTTTCACAGTAATGGCTTATTTGCATGGATAAAGTTAGGTGATTTTTATTCGAATGTTTGGTCATAATGTATTAGTTTCGAATATTTTTTTTTATTCTAGATAGTGTTTCATTACTGGAATAACAAGAAGTTACCACAATGATAAAGGAGATAATACACACAATAAAAAACCTTTTGTTCTACTTATAAAAATAAAGAATTGCGAACCTCCCCTTTTTTTGAAGTCGGTTATAAAGAAAGACAGACGTTATAAGCAATAGTATTAAGCAAAGACATTATAGAAGCTTGTCACAAAACATTAATTTGTATTCGTATTGTTGCTCTCTAAAAAACAAGTTGAAGTTAGCTTTCTCATAAATATCCCAACTTAATCAACACTGAAACAATATTCCGAATCCAACTCCGTTATATCCAAATGAGACAAACTAGTCCAAACTAGTAACTTCTATCATAAAAACAAACAGTCCAAAACTTGAAGACAATTCATCGAAGCCGTCAACCGCGACACGGGAATCGCAATCAAAACTTCCCTTCGTGGGTACAATGTACCCCCGCGGCCCACTTTTCTCCCAAAGACCATTATTTGAATGTCTTTCAACCCGTGAGAAGGGTCTAAAACACCCCGGACGCGTGTGCGACTCTGATAATGTAATTAAAACAACACCTTTATTCTCGGGACGGAGTTTTAGTTTAGTGAAACGTGTTCTGCTAATTTGAATTTTACCAACGAACCTCATTTTCGAATTAGAAACACGTGAAGACTAACCCAAGTTGTTGTTAAATAATTGACCCATAGAATTCTATTAAATAGGGTAGGTATCTATTAAAAAATATTATTATAAAAATATAGTCATTTATTTGAATACGGTTGATTCGAAAACACTATACAAACTAATAGATGGCTAACTTAAAGCTTTAAATAGATCCGTGTTGCATTGTTGTAGCTTCATATTCGTGAATTTCAAATAGGTATGCAATTGCATTCAAGACACCAAAAAGAAACCCGTTCACCTTTCACAAAGAATAAATTTAAACACTGGAAACAAAAACCGCGCGTTAACCCCAGACAAAATACAATCCTTAAACAAAAGACTCTTTCACATTAACCCGAGAGATTTTGAAACTGAGTTTTCGCAAAATTCGGGGCATTTCGGGTAACATTATACCCGTACATTAAGGCTAAGTGATACCGTCACATTTGTTGGATTAATTCATCATCTGAATTGCTGTGGCCAGACTGATGGCCCGGAACGCCCCCACCTCCTCTTGGGGGGTTAACTTTCCCGACCGTTACGTATGGGGTTTTAATTATGCGATGTTTTTGATGGCTTTGAGAGGTGTGAAGATTTAGAATGAATATTCAAAGAGTCGAGTTATATTTGCTTTTTATCGATAGATCACACTTTGCTCTACCATCGAAAAGAGTTTGACGTTGCTTTATCTGGAAAGGTTCAAAATTTTACCATATTTTTCGTTTCTAAAGAAAAATAATCTTAATACAACAATTCACATTTGCTTACTTTTATTAATTCCCTAGCTAGCTCAATAGATTGTTTATAAAAGTTTTTTTTATTTTTATTAATTAATTTATTTATTTTTCTAATTGTTGAGTATCTGGCGCATCAGCATTGCCATACAGCGTGAAAATACAGCCAGTGTCTTGGGGACGGTCCGACTGGTAATGATGAGCTATATATATATGTATTAGTTGAGCTACCTTTAGACTGTTTGCAACCGTGTGCAGTTAGCTCAATTGTTTCAATTGTATGTACTTGTTTTAATTAGTTTCTATTCATTAATGTTTCAATTGTATATAGTAGTTTTAATTATAAATTTCATAGATATGTACCTAATTGTACTTTTGTTATTCCTTAATTGGAACTTACAAAGATGTATGTAGTTTAATTACGATTAATTTTAAAATAATGAGAATGAACTGAACAATTCTGTAGATGAGTCCAGCACTAAAAAGCGTCACTTTAGAAGCGCGCGCGCTTTGCCCTGTCCTCCCCGAATTAGCGCCCTCTCTCCCCCGTGGGGCGCCCCCACAGGACAGCAAGTGTAAGGATAAATGGGAGGGCTGGCTCTTCTGGTTAAGTGTAGATTTTCCGAATGCGGTGTTGATGACGGCTCGGTAGGGATTGCGGGTACGAGTTTAGTTTTATCGATGAAAAGTTTTTGTTTCGTAAATGTGTAGTTTATAATTTTTAGACATAGTATAGAGTTTAGTAAGATGGAAACTGCTTTATTGCGCTAAGGATAAATGGGAGGGCTGGCTCTTCTGGTTAAGTGTAGATTTTCCGAATGCGGTGTTGATGACGGCTCGGTAGGGATTGCGGGTACGAGTTTAGTTTTATCGATGAAAAGTTTTTGTTTCGTAAATGTGTAGTTTATAATTTTTAGACATAGTATAGAGTTTAGTTAGATGGAAACTGCTTTATTGCGCAGTTAAGTAAAATAGGAGCAATTAAATAAACATATAGGTATTTAAAAGTTTATTTTAACTACGCAGAGCGATCTCCTAGATAGAGTGGCCGTAGTATAAATTTTAACTTGCCTACTGTATTTACGATTTTTCTTAATCATTGAGAAATAATGATTGAAAACTAGGTGAAGAAGAAGAGCTTGTAAAGTATCTAGTTTTTATGAACCCATGTTGTATCCTTTATCAAAATAAATATTATTCAAGATATTCCTAAAGTTCGAACCTAAGTGATTTGTGTGTTTTTATAGTGCTTTTTTAGTTCAATTGCTGCAAAGCTAATCTATAAAATTACATGAGAATTTAGCGAATGAATGTTTTATTGTAGCTTTAATTAATAATTTCGAGCCACTAATATTGCGGCTTGGGATAGGTAAAATAAAAACTGCGACTTCATCGTCATCGATAGATCCTTGCACATCCCTAATGGCGGCAATTTCCCTAGACCGTTGGACAGCGAGGTTGTAAATACTCGTGTAAAATCGCCCACATTTCCTCCCTGCTTTTGTGTTATATATTTCTTTGTTATTTACCCCGGGCGTTGTGGCGTACGTTACCTACCTACCTGGCTTTTTATGTTTTGAAACTCTTTGCTAATGGATGCTCGAGTGGATGGTGTCCTTTGTTATTCTGGTGTGAGGTACTGAGAGTGCATTGGTGTCATTACTTATCCACTGTGCATAAGTTGGCTAAGTAACTAAAAGACTTTTCCTTATATAAGTTTTCCTGATTTATGTTCACCATCTATAAATGGGAAATTTGGATTGATAGATAATTAATGGATCTTTGCTACCTATTTACCTAGTAAACGCAAAACTACTGAAATAATAGGGCTGAAATTTTGAGCAGACGTTGTTAATAAAATACATAGGCGTTTCATCAATTAAAACATATTTTACAGGATTAATATGAGTATCAGAACAATATTATAGAAGACTAGACAAATATTTATTAGCAAGGTACATATGCAATATTTTTTTATCACTTAAGTCGGTTTATACTTGGTGGTAATAGTGTCCGACAACCACAAAAAAAACACACAAAAAACCTAACCCTCGCATCTTGAGAAACAAGACTTTATCTACACTTATCATATCAAATCTGGCATCACTGGAATAAAAGACCCTAAAACGTATCGCAATAAAGGCCGATACTCGAGGCAGCTCACGAATCCTGCTGGTTAATTGCTAAGCACAAATGAGCGAGTTACCCCGGTTATTGCCGGCCGACCGACACCTGAGAGAATGCAGAGCGTACACTTGGCCAAAGGTAAGTATCTGCTGTTACCTTTACTTCTGCTTGGATAATGGTAAGGTTGGTTAATCTGGTAATAAACAACACCATCCAGATTGTTGGCAGTAAGATTGGTTCGCCCATCATACAGTCTTTCAACATGATTTTAACTCTTATAACTCTTTCATTGAGACTCTGTTGAATGGCCGCAGAATTCTGTCTTTACATTTATACCGTATTTAAAAAAGTTAATAATAAAATACTGAATATTTTTTATGACTGACTGGTTTATTTTGTATCAAATGGCGGCCAAAGTTACTTCCGATAGTCTTCAGATGGTCTCATTTAAATTTCATCGAAAACGGTCGAGTGTCTTTTAAAATCAATAAAAATCCAGTCTTTTCATCAATGTAGAGGTATAACCTCTACATTGATGATATTTTCTATGCTTAACAACTACCTACGTATTGATGTTATCATTACCATGGTTACCGGCGCGGCGGCGGAAACAATGCAGTTTGAAATTTTTTTTAACGTTTTTTTGTAATTATCAGTGTTTGGATGGATTTACGTCTAAATAAACAAGCTATTTAGGTACTTAAATAAATAATTTATTTATAAACCTATCTAATTGTTATTTTAAGAAGCAATGGCAGAAAATTTTATGACAGAATGCATAAGATAATTAATATATTAATAGATAAATAAGAAAAGATGCGAGATAAGTATGTACCTACCTAGTAATAATGACTAGGGGTGGCCTGAAAACTATTTTTGCTATCAAACTGTGTACACGAGTTATGAATCGTAATGAACTAGGTTTATGATAGATGTTGAATTCAGCTAGCTGAAGACAAGAGGGCGCTATATCATGGGCTGATGGTGATGATAACCTAAGAAATTAAATCACAAAATGGCTAGCTTAGGAACATTTATCGTTTTACGAATTAAATCATCATAAAGTCAATTAAAAGTTCTTTTTATAATATACGATTGATTATCTTATGTACTCTCTTCTGACCACCAATGTAGTGAAGAGGCCGAAGATCCGTCTGCGATGCATGATTGATTGATGATGAGGTTGCAGGTTTTATTCCCGCCTTGGGACAAATGTGTTGGTATACAAAGTGTAGAAAATAATAAATAATACGTTAGTATTAGCATAAAAGCGTTGTAGTATAGTATTTTACTTCGTATGCGTTTACGCTCTAGTAATAATTTTCAAGAAATTTAGTAAATAATCTCAGATAGAGTGAGTACAAAGTACTGAGGCAATAACACAAAAGCAAAACGTCCAAACCAAAACTCTACCTGTCTGCCAAACTTCAAATGTACGTCCACTCTTATAACAAAATGTCTCCCTTTCACCTTCTACTTTCGCTTGGATAATCTTATTTTTGCCTTAGCCAAGGTGTTCTAATACATTCCTCCTCCAAATAAGGTTCAAAATAGCTTAGCTGCTGTGCCGGAGTTAAAATGTATTACCTTTTATTGTGATCCTCAACACGGATTAAGAGAGAGCGCGGTTTTGAATTTTGATTCGGATTGTAGCGTTCAACTTGCCCGTTTAAATTAGACCTCTCGCGGATTATGGGTCCTTCCGACTGTAGTTCCAATTGTTGTCCAATAGAGGGGAGTGGGAGGTCTAGGTGGGCTGGTTCTTTCGTAACTATGCACACCTATTTTGCCTATTGCTTTGATTACATTCTACAGAATGGTCTTTAATGAAGATTTTGAACGTTGAAGGCGTGGTTTGGGCTGTTTAGGGACTTAAGCAGGTATTGTTATTTCGAAAGTATATTTCATTGGGTTGGTTTGTATTACTTTGAAATTATTGTAAAAAGGTATTAAGCGATCCTTGACTTAGTCTAATTTGAATCAAATTTTATGTTCATATTATGTTTTATAGTGTCGACTCGACACTAAGATTAAGTACCTACCTATAGTTCAGCAAAATAAAGTCGATAAAAAAGTCTGTATAGAAACCAGAAACCTGGTTGCTCTACTATCTATACTATTCTGTTTTTCTACTATCTTAGGTATATTATTATGAATCATGGGCGTATATTATTGCTTGTGAGGGCTGGTTAAAGAAATTTGCGTAAATTCACTCATAAAAATATCTTCTATTATTTATATCGAATTACTTTAAATGAATAACAAGTTAACTTTGAGGTAATGCGTTTTTGTATTAAGTTTAGGGACTGACATTAACGTACAGATAAAATACATTTTAAACCATCGGGGTGTATGTATACCAGTCGGATGCTATAGGTATCGCTGGAACATCGAAGCCGAAGCTGATCTCCAGGAGCTCGAAGCTGGTGAAAACCGAAAGGCCTGGAGAGGTCTTATGTTGGAGGCCAAAAACTATTTATGATCGCTAAGCCACAGGAGTAAGTATGCTTTCCCTCAGACTGTCGCATGTGGTTTCCACCGACGTGGCCCGATCTTGTTATTTCGACCATTCTTATATGGCAGTTTTTATTTGTTCACAACTTTTTTCGAGATTAAACGATTAAAGTGATTTTTTTTAAACTGGTTTCATGTGGTCCTATTTATATATAAATCGAGATTTGACTTGTATTTTTAGAGTTTTCGTTAAATATGCGTATTTTTTTGACTTCGCCTACATTGACGATGTTCTAATTTTTGCTTTTAAGAATTCGAAGTCGATTTGGGTGATTCTACGAAAACTCGTTTTTTGTCTGACTTCTGTGGCACATTTTTTTTTGTTGAAATTGCACATCATGATAGTATATTCTAAATAAAGATTTAATTTTGAATTTTTTGGTAGTAAAGGGAACTTTATTGGCTTAACGGTTACGGAGTTATTCAATTTTAAAAATATGGTGTCCACGGAAATCAGAATTTATATCACCAAAATCAAATATGGGTTGGTTTATCGATAAAAATATGTGTTTTTGGTAGTAAGTAGATTATTAAGCTAAGGACCAATTATTTGACGTTTGTAGTTTTAATCAGTTTTTACAAAAACACCTTTAAATCATAACTGTAAATACTAGTAACTTTTTACAAAAATCACACTAACTATGTTTATCTTTGTATTAAAAATATTATAATTATTCATTTTGTATTTTTTATAAACTTTTATCCTAAAAAACATCATAAAAACTGTAAAAAAATATTATTGAGATGTTAATGAACCCGCAAAATCCACGGAAATCACACCACGGAAATCAAAAAAAATGACAAAATCTTAGAAATTTTCTTAATTTGCTGGTTTATTTTACATTGAAATATGCAGTCGAAATTAGGAACACAAAAGGCATGAATTATCATCATTAATAAAACAATAGGATAAGCATAAACAAATTTATAGTCAACATGGTAATCAGAATTTCTAGATACCAAGCCACGGAAAGTGATTACGTACTGAAATCACAGAGTGACGTGGAGACTTACACACTTGTTGTACACACCACTGATGGGGCGTGACTGATAGTTTCTCTCGATCTAACAACAATTTACGCAGATGTTAAAGTACAGCATTTATGAATGAATTAGTGCGCACCAGGGAAATCAGAGCTAAACGACGGACGCGAAGTTATCTCGTTGTAACTTGTCAACTAAAGCTTAGTTTTGCGTAGTAATAGCGTCAAATAAGCAAGTAACTATCTGGGTTATTGTGAACCTATGTAAATTAGTACTAGTGTTTTCAGGAAATGATATAAAAATTTATTAACACAGGAACATGAGGTCCGGACGCACCACGGAAGTCAGAATTTCCAAAGGTTTTATTTATTTTTACTTATTTAAAATAAGATTATTAAAAAACTAAAAAAGGCCTCCCCTATTATCTTTGTCTAATCTACTATCATAAAAAAAATCTAGGCTAGGGATACTTTTTGTATGATTTTTCGAGCCGGACATGTTTTTTTCCACTCTGGGAGAATCACCCATTTATAGTTTTTTAAAGCACGCCAAATTATTTCTAAGCCCAACCGGTTTTAACGTCCAAAACTCGAATTCATTACAGCCATGTGGCCAGTTATTTGGGCGTTTTAACCCTTCAACGGGTAAAAGTGACCTCCCCGACCTTATTCCCCGTTTTTATCAAAAACAACCCTACACGTGCTCATTGTGGGGTAAAAATGTAATTTCTGATAATATTCGTTTTATTATTTATTTTGTAACACATGTCCTCGGCTATTATATTGGTTGTGTTGACGGATTGTAATTTATGGGCTTTAGTAACTAAAATTCATGAGCAAATGAGGGAAATAAAGTTCCATTTTAAACATATTAAATGACTTTATTTTATTAGCTTTTAATGCTTTCAACCTCTCTAAGTATGTACCCCTACATACCTACATAATGGTTATGTACTTACCTACTGAAACCACCTCAAAAACGATATCAAAAAAATTCGCAACAATTCCTAGTGATTCCTATTCCAATATACTTGTTATATTTTGAATGCAAACTTAAAACCAGTTTTTCCTGTTAACCCTTAACTTGCAAAATGCAACGGACAAAAAAATTGCATTGTCCGAAGCAGATGGGCAGAATTAGAATGGCGAGTAAAATCAATGGCGAATAAAAATGGCGGGGTCTGCCCACTACACCAGCTGGTGCTTGATTTTGTGGCATTCTTTCGTTACCAATCTCATATTAAAATATAATATGAAAATGAATTGAGAATGTTTACTTAGGAATAACAAATAAGGAGTATTGTTCTGAGGGCCTAGACAATTTAACATTCAATTAACGATAACGATTTTCCCAAAAGTGTATGGATTTGACTTATGCCATTGATATATGTTACGTAATCTGCTAGTAATGAATAGATCATTGGTAGACAATGAACATACATTTTGATGCCATCAAGATAATCCATAACATCGAACGTTTTTACTTCTTTCCAAATGCCAAGCCAAGTGGCACTTTATTGAGTATTTTCGCTAAGTTGACTACAAACCAATCGATCTTCGTTATCGTTTGAGCGATGACGATTGTAGAAATAGAACTGGTTTCTGTCGACTCGCTCTTACGGTATGCTGCTGAGCTAAGGGGGCGAGCTACGAACTGGGAGAGCGTCTTCCAGCTGCATCAACAATATTCAAACACATCTATCTAATTTGTAGTTCCCAAAAAAAATTAAACTAGCAGATTATTTATGTAAATTTAGTAATAATAAGAATATGGTAAAATGCGAGAACGAGCCTTAAAAAACGCATCCTTGTTAACATTCGGCGTGACGTTTCATAAAGACCACATTTTGAAGAGCTTGGTATAACACTACAAACTACAACACTGGTTTATGATAATGCGGTGTATGTTTGATTGAAACTGGACGATCTTATGGATAATGACGACAACCATACGTCCTTACTTGTATCAAAGACTCATTAGGACTTGTACGAGATGAAGAATGCAGGAAATCTCGTAATTCGTAATCATCGCTCGCTTCACTAATTCCTCATTCATTCCCTTATGTCCGGCAGTGTACCTACAACAAACAAACAGACTCTGTCAAATCTTCAAAGTCTTATTTTAAAATTACTTTACAACCCTGACTTGTTGAGAATATTTTTTATTCTGTGAACTAACCATATTTTTTAAACATTATTTCCTTCTCTGACTGTGTTATAATTTCTTTCATTATATTGTTTTTTTATAATTTCAACGCGTTTTAAATATCCGTTTAAAAATTATTGTCTATACATATATTGTTTAAAAATATTATGATATGATACTAAATATTATGATGTGATAAGAAGAATAGCTATCTCTTGTATGCCCATGCTACGGCGTTATAAATTCAAAACAATAAGATAACAAGTATTTCATAATGTTCAATTACCTTTTTACTTTACCAAAGAATTCACGCATCAAATAACTCTTCACACACTCAACACTCAACTCTAGTTTCATCGGTCAATAAAAATAACATAGCAATCCTTTTACACCCTCATTCCCCTCCATGACCACTGTCCACTTGTGGGTGTGGCCTAAATGTCCGAAACTGCCCATTGGTCAAATAAAATGTTGCCCAATAAGTCCACGGTAACTCCAATTAGAAGGGATCGGATATGTGTAGGGGAAAAAAGGTCCAGTTGGGAGTTTTCTTGTTGGATAGTGATGTGGAAAACTTGTATAATGGATGGGGGATTCTGGTTGGATAGGTAGATTCAGGTTTCGGATACCGGTATTTTTTGTTGGATAAATTGGACTGTATTAATACCTACTTACAGTATTGGAGCGGCTATAAAGAGATGTCTCTGGACAATGACAAGGAATGATGCTTTTGTTCAGGAAATGAAAAGTTATAGTGTCTGTCGATTCTTTTATTGGTTGAACACATCATCCAGTTTTTTACATAATTTCCTCCCTGATTTGCGAAATAAATAAAAAAAATGGATAATTTTTAGTACTGTCATAATATGTTTTTTTTTCAGTATCCGGACCACATGATCAGGCTCATGAAACGTTAGGAGACAGAGCGACGAAACATGCATTTTTATTAGATCTTATTACTACTTTTAGAAAATCAGTTAAATTATTTAAGTTAGGAAGTTACTTTGAGAAGTTGAAGAAGAATTAGAAGTTGTTGATGAAGAATGACCAAAATATTTTACGATGAAGTTAATTTAAAGCGCGACACAAGCGCCATCCTTAGACTTTATGGATCCATCGATTTATTGGTGGCGAGCGCCATCTCTTATAGGTTGGTAGAACTTCACAATAAAAAAGCTTCGTAAATCTCTGCCATAATAATCCTATTGGACAGGTTTCTTCTAGATTCCTACTAGAGCAGTATCAGTCATACAGTTAGCAAAAAATCAATGCGATGGGATTTATTTTGATAACGAATTCTAGGTTTCAGGTTTTTCAGGTAGGTTCAGGATTTAAATTAATTTCTTACCTACCAATGAGTGCTTGTGAAATACATAATAACAGCAGAATTTACTGCGTTGTTTGTAATGTATTTTAACAAGTTTAAGTTCGCTTGTTGAGGTTGAATGAAAGCTAAAAGAGACTGATAAAAAAAAAACACTTGATTCGCAACCAACATTTATATTATCCATAATAATAATAAATAAATTACAATCTCGGTTATATTCGTTAAGGAACGGGTGTTTCTTTTATAATGTTTTTAATAAAAATATGACCCAAACATGAAAATATAAAACTTTTTTGTAACATTATCTATGATTTTTATTGTTCAACAAACACAAAAAATCTAATTAAAAACTTTTATACCATGACCTTTTCATTAGTTCTGCTACTCGCTACTAGATGGCGCTGCAAGCATCTCGTAGCCGTTCCATTTCGTAGCACATTCGTAGCGGTCGGCGGGTGAGAAAGGAAGCTTTGAGTGTGTCAGTGTAAACGTTTGTATGTGTGTGTGCTTTTGCGTGAGTAGAACTTGTACAAGTTTGCAATGGATTCATTTACGGTGATAATCGTATAAATTTTATTTGAATGATTATTATTCTCATTAATTATCATCACAGCCTGCTGGTACCGTGCTCATTGATATATTAGGTGCTTTTTTAATTTTAAACTGTATTTTATTTTACTAAAGCCCTTTCTTGCTTACCTTGTAATACATTATCTCGTTGCAAGGAAACTATTTTTTTAACTTCTCTTGCTCAAAAAGTATCTCGCGTGGGTATAGTAGACTGGATAAACTAGGATTGTTATGTCCTAGGGACAAAAAATATTTTTTAATTTTTATCTGTTATCATTTGCCAGTACAATTACCATAGTCCTCTTACATAACTAACTCAATACATCTTGTTGATGACGACAGACGTATGGCGCGGCGGGCGAAGATATGCGACGTAGGACGCTGCGGGTTCGATTCCCGCCTTGGAACAAATTTTCGTACGATCTGCAAATATTTGTTCCGCGGTTCTTAATAACTATCTATGTAATGATATTAAGGCGCAAACAGCACCTAAAGTGGCGCCCCCTCTTATTTTAATATAATTCCGTTAAACAAAAGAATTTCTATAATTCACTCGTACAGTTTGTTAAACCTATCGTAAGCTTTTTTTAACGCATCTGTAGTACTTTTATTTTGTCTAGTTTAGGAGTTACGAAGTTGCCTTTTGTGGCCACTAAACTCTGTTTCCGTATCTCTTCTTTAACTAGACAAAATGAAACTAGGTACTACAGATGCATGAAAAAAAAGCTTATGATAGGTTTAACAAACTGTACAACTGAATATTGGAAATTCCTTTGTTTAACGGAATTATAATTATGATTTATATATGGAGTTATATGATAAAATAAGTGGGGGCGCCACTATCGTCGCTATCAGTCATCTAGTAGCCAAAACACAAGTTTCGCTTAGCTTGGAGCTAGGTGATGCTGTGTGGATTTTCCATCATTTTATTGTAAGACGTTAACGATGGAATTAGGTATGATTCTTCCTATGGATGTTATCATGCCAAAAAGCTAAATAAGACTCTCTCCCAGCGCTTCAGCTTATAACAAACCTCTTTTGTAATGGGATGGTTTTATCATCATCATCAGCCTATATTAGTCAGAGAAGTCAGAGACATAGGCCTCCCCTAATGAGCGCCATAGCGCCCTGTCTTCAGCTTGCCGCATTCAGCATCTGCCAGCAGTCCTTCGCAGATCGTCATCCCACCTGGCCGGAGGGCGTCATACACTACGTTTGCCGAGTTGCGAAATCCACTCAAGAACACGTTTACCCCAACAACGGTTGTCGGTTCTTCGCGAGATATGACTGCCACTGCCACTTCAGCTTGCTAATTCTTTGAGCTATGTCGATAACTTTGGTTCTCTGTCGGATGTATTCATTACGAATCCTATCCTTCAGAGAAACTCCGAGCATAGTTCTTTCCATAGCTCGCTGAACGACTTTGAACTGGTGGACCAGCCTTACCGTGAGTGTCCACGTCTCAGCTCCGTAGGTCATTACGGGTAGGACGCACTGTTTGAAAACTTTCGTTTTCAAACATTGCGGTATAGAGTGGGTATGGATGACGAGAAGACTCGACGTAGTTGGAATATGGGATTGTTTAGTCCCTTGTAAAAACTACTATATTTTGTAATGGTTTCTTTCTCACAAACTATTCAAGTTTTCCTCAGATCATTCATGAATTTAACGTATTTCGTGATGGCGTTCTAGTAAGCTAGATAGATGTCATGTTATTTCACTACCTACTTATTTCCTTCAAAAAGATGCATTATGTTTTACTAGAATAAGCTATTTGAGTAAAAGTAGCCTTAAACGTTTCAAGAATCAGAATTAAATAGTTTTCATTCTTGAATTTACAGTTTTCTTTAGTATAAATTCTGTGGACTGTGTTAGTCGTAATTATATAGATCACTACATAGTATAAAACAAAGTCGCTTTCTCTGTCCCTATATCCCTATGTCCTATGTATGCTTAAATCTTTAAAACTACGCAACGGATTTTGATGAGGTTTTTTTAATAGATAGAGTGATTCAAGAGGAAGGTTATAAGGCCTTGTAAGGTTTATACGTATATAGTGCGAAGCCGGGGCAGGTCGCTAGTAATTTATATGCCAAAATCCCATATTTAAAACTGCATAAACATCGGTTCATCAAAAACATCCTATTATCTGACTTAACAACTTATTAATTCTCCTACCTAACAACTTATTAATTCTCGGGTAATAAATTAAACATCTAAGTTTGATTAACAAATCATGGATATTTATTGAAATAAAAATAATAAAAATGAAAAATAATAAAAACAGTTCATCTTTCACATATTTACTTACATACACGATAAAATTTGTCTTAGTTTTTTATTTATCCTGTGTCTTTTCATCTGTGTCTGATCTTTTTATTTATTTATGTCTTTAATTACATATTATTAACTTTATTGCATTTTTATTAACATATTTTTCATTAAATAATAAAATGAGCATTGGCTAGTTGATTATTGAAAAATATTTAATAAAAATGTGAATTGTGTGCATAGGTCCTGTCAAAGTAAAACAAAATGTAGAGCTTTAAACGTCTTACTTTGAGAGGCCCTAAGCTTTCAGTGCAGACAAGATTCCGAGACCACAGAATTATCTATAATTTACTTAAATTATCTAATATAAATTCTATTTAAATTTACATTTAAGTACGTATACTGAAAGATTTTGCTTGGACTAAATTTAGGTACGAAAATTCCAAAAAAGGATCAAATACACGAATCACATTACTGAAAAGAATTTAAAAAATAAAAGTGGAATAGTGGGTCAGTCTTAAGAAATAAAAACTAGCTTTTTACAACAATTTCGAATCATTCAGAGATCTTGTACTAAAAGTTATATTTTCTCGACCAAACAAAACATAACTTTATTTTGAAAGTAAGAAAACGAGCTATCTAAACACTAGTCAAACATACAGATAACGCGTTAGGAGTAACATCTAGACTTAAATCGATTCCAATTTCAGTTTCTACAATTCTTAAATAACTTTATTGATTAGGAATCTGACCGTTTTCTCCGAACCTTGGTTTAACTTTCAAAACGTCTTTTATAAATATGAACATCAATAGGTACTCGATTTACACAATACATTTAAAACCTAAATAAATATTTACATAGTTTTATCTATGATAGGAAACATTTTACTTATTGTACAAGATACACTAAAATACGTAACTACTCCGTGACACAAATTATGCAAACCCTAGGAAATACTGGAAAAATCTATTATAATTGACACTATACAGCTTAACTAAATCATAAGTAAAAATCAACAAAGCTAACTTTGGCATTAGTTTTCACAATTTTTCATAAATAAAATATGATGAAAAGCACAACATAAACTGGCGACAGCATCGGGTAAACGAAACTCACAACATCAACAACGACAAACATAATTAATTCTGCTTCACTGAGATATGTCACCTACAAGATAAACAACTACATTATAATGCCCATACCTTTGGGCGGCACGCAGTGCCTGTTCTAATTCAATTCTTAAGACTAGAAATTGAAAAATGTCCAAATATTTACATATCACGCGCATCGGCGTTTTAACTAAAATCTTGGCGTATCACGTCTCGGTGTACGTCTTAAAAGATCTGGCTTAGGGGTGCAGGCGGTGGCAATCGCAGGCCACCCCACGGGTAAAGTCACGAGGCCTCCTCTCGACACGCGTTGGAGTCGTCGGACAGAGCAAGGGGTGCACCACCGTTACTTTGATTCACAACACACTTTCGCATATGTTTCTCGAGTGTAGACGGAACTGAGAATGGCATCTCGCAAAATCGACAGCGGTACACGTCCTTTCCCAGTCTCCCGTGCGTTTTCATGTGCCTCGTGAGCTTGGAACTCTGCGCACAGGCGTAGGAGCATAGCTCGCATTTGTAGGGCTTCTCTCCTGTGTGCGAACGTCGATGGACAGTCAAATTTGAGCAGTTTTTAAACACTTTGCCGCAATATTCACATGTATCATTTCGCCTCGATTCCTTGGATTTTAGGAGAGGATTTTGTAGCAGACCGTTTGTGCTGTTTTTGAGGCCATCGAAAATGTTATCAGGAGGCCTCTGAGGGTGCAAGGTTGGGAGCCACCACCCCTCACCCCGTTCCATATCGAGCTTCATACGCTTTGAAGCTTCAAAGGGATTCTCAAAGGGATTGAAGAGGGGGTGTGGTTGAGGAGGCATTTTTGCAAATTCCTCTTTCAGCCGTAAAGCAGCAGGTGGCATGCCATTTGGCTTCTCACCGGGAAGACTATTATTGTTGTCGCGATCTTTGGCTAGTTGCCAATTCATGTTTTTGCCAGATTCTTGCAAAGCTTGTTTAAAAGCTTCGCTATATTGAGCAATGTTGGAGAGGCCGAATTTGTCCATGAGCTCTCCGACGACCGATGCAGACGGTGGATGAGCGGGCATGATAGGAGCTTGTTTCCTTATTGGTGCCGAAGGAGCACTACTATTTGAAACGGTCAAGTCCTCTGCTTCTTCCATATCCTCACCATCTTCGTTCTCTTCTTCCTCCTCACCATCTAACTCCTCGTCTTCCAACTCATCATCAGTATCATCATCAGCGGTATCATTACCCGATTCGCCATCCTCATTGTTGGCGGGCCGATGAATTTTCATATGCTTTTTAAGTTTCGAAGCTTTCTCAAAAGCCTCATCACATTCAGAACACTTGAAAGGTTTCTCGCCTGTATGAGAGCGGCGATGGACGATCAAGTTACTTTCTAGTCGGAACTTCTTACCGCAGAACTCACAGGAAAGAATAGCATCATCGCTGTTGCGTTTTACTGGAGGAGTACAGGACGATCTCTCTGGTGGTGGCGCGTCGGCTGCCCGAGGCTCAATGCGGCGCTCCGGTGACGTCGAACTGTGCGGCCGTGACGCGTCGCGAGGCGCATCCACCGTCCCGGGTCCGGCGCCCACCGGAGGAGTCAAACCGACTCGAGAGGGCGACGGGGAAGCGAACGGAGGAGAATGCTTCCTGGGGCTAGGAGAGCTGGAATTGCCTGTGGCCGCCCCTGGACTGGTCGTACCGGCCAGTTGCCGCAAGCGCTGCGAGTAAAAATCCAGCTGGGGTTCAAGTGAAAGGGGTTGAGATACCGGTGGGGGTCTGTCGCGGCCAGACATTGAGGTGGGCACGACCGGGGGTCGGTCAGCCGGAGACGGGAATGCTTGGTGAGGAGGCAAGGAGTTCGCCGCTACAGCTGCCGCTGCCGCTGCCAGATTGAGACCGTGATGGCGGAACTGCTCGGACACGAGCTGTTCCATCCTAAAACGGTGGTCGTGATGATTTGGTCGCGCGAACAGAGGCGCGGGGGGGACCGACGGATGAGCGAGTGGTGGCAAGCTGCCAGGCAGCGGCATTCTGAGCAAGCCACCAACCCCAAAAGGGGAATGCATATCCGGTGGGGGCAGGAGTGGGTGGTGTCGCATAGAGGGATGTGGAAGCGGCGCACCGGTGGACGAGCAGCCCGAGCTCGACGACGAAGAGCTCGAGGACGAGTGGTTCTGCTTCGGATGGTTCTGCGGGAGCGTCTCCTGGTAGATCTTGACGCCGTGCACGTGTTGCACGTGCTGAAGCAAGCGCCAAGCGGAGTGTACGCGCGCCTTGCACGTCGAACACACGTAGTTGCTGGGTTCTGCGGACAAACAGACGGCGCGTGAGTTCAATCGCTCTCAAAAGCAATATTAACAGGAGCAAAGTGTCTAGTAATAGCTCTCACATATCGTTGTAGGGTCTAGGGTGCGCGCGCGGGGCGCATGCTAAGCAGAAGGTCCGAGGGTCGGGCGGCGCGGTGAGCGATCGCCTCTGCGTGTTCCGCGTGATTCATGTACCTCGGAAATCTTATGAAATATACGCGGGCCCGGATCACGTACGCACGCGCGGGTTAAGACTGTTGATATTGAAATCTATAGGTAACGTTACACCGGTAAGAGAAAAATTATAGCGGTTAAAAAGATGTTGGTTTCGTTTACTCGAGTTGGATCTCGATTTTACCTAAACACGTACGCGCCTACTGGTAAAGTGCCAACACCCATCTCTTGTTTCGTATCGTTACCTATCGAATAACCCAAACGTTTCTAACAAAGCCAAACGCATTTGAGTTTCAATTGCTTCATTTTTCAAAGTATTTTTTGCGAGCAAGAACATAGGCTTAAATTAAATGAGATCGGATCAGCTGAATCAATTTGTATACAGGATGATACAAGATAAGGTCACATGGTCAAGGCGCAGCCGCCAGATTTGACAGTAATTTGATTGCTCATTGTGAACTCGAGACACATTTTATTGAAGCAATCGCTACTCAGATCTTGTGGGGATGGGCTTAATTTCTATCGACAAATCTTATAATATTAATTCATAAATAAACTGTAAAAGACTGTTGCAAACATTATCAAAAACCCCAAACTAAATAAGCACTAAAAAAATATAACTTAATAGCTAAATAAGCTAAGCATTTAAAAATTAACTTTCCTGGGATCTCAAACCTATAAGACTAAATTAAATTAGCTTTAACCCAAAAATAACTTATTACAGAGGCAAATAGAGAAAAAAATATTTAATAAAAATTTTACCGTATAGTTACCATTCAAAAGTCAAATTGCTTCATTTTCTCAAAACCGTTTATTATGTAGAACTCTTGAATTTGTATAAAGTCTCTAATTTCCAAAAATTTTATTAAATTGTAAAAACCGTATTTTATGTAAAACTCTTGAATTTGTATAATGTCTCTAGTTTCCAAAAATTAATTTAAATCAAACAAAACCATCAAATAAAGTATACTACTAAATCAATTAATAATTCATTTCATCGATAATAGTGCAGACCTCTGAGTCACATCACTAGTAAGGCGCGGCTCGATAACCATCTCGACTGTTAAGATGATTATTGAAATGTAACGGTCAGATTGTGACCGACCGGAAAGATGACGGATACAGGGTGTGGATAGGTTTGAAATTAATGTAAATTAAAATTAATTAACGTCTTTATTTTCAAAACATACACAATGTGCAATAACTAAAATTGGAAGCTATGCGCGATGAAGAAGTTAATAATAAAGTTTTATATATAGAATTTGCAAATAAAGCACATTTTGTACTGAGCAGGTTTTTACACGACCAAATCAAAATCTACATAAAAAACATATGTTTTTCTTCCTCTTATGATTTATTATGATAATGTAAGAACGATCAAAATCGTGTAAGTGATTAACCAGTAAAATTACAAATTATCGAACGTTCAGACGAAAGCCCGCTATGATGTAGGTACCTTCCAAGACATGACAATACATACACGGATAAAGCATCAAAATTTTGCAACCAATTAGAAATCAAAGAATAAAAACTTGGCTTTAAAACACCCTGTATAGAGATTTATCGTCATATCAATATTGTGACCTTTTTGTCCACGCTATTGTTCATTGTATTGCGTTTTGGTCATCATTTTGTACTGAACGTAGAAAAATATTAGGTTAGAATATTTGCGAAGTTTCAAATCGAGATAATAAGAATTTGCTTTTCTACGAAGAAATATTATGACTTGACTCTAAAAAGTTGATAAAATTGGCTGAAAATTATATTTGTATCTAGGAAATGAAGAAAAAAGATATTATGCTATTAGTAGTTCTGGTCACAGCAATTGTTATCTAGAATAGACGATTCGATGACAATGCAATCTAATTTCTTTCTTTTGACCCAGACAACAGTTGCTTTACTTGACTTCATCTATTTAATGTTATGCTCTAATTTAAGGACTATATTTATGTATAATATTATATAATTATAATAAAAAGAAACAAAGTAAATTAAAAAATCGTACTTGGCTTAATTTTTCTGCCATCCGTACAAAAGTCACCAGAGTACCATCAACAAAAAAATACCAATCGAACAGCTTACGGATTTAGTTAGTTACTTACTGATAGCATCTGGTCAATCAGATTGTTGGTATTGGTGTTAATTTAATAATGGAACGAAAGGATTGCGCTGGGTGGTCTTCGTCGTATCGCCAAATGTACTATGAGTATAATTCGATGAATATTGAGTCGATATTTAAATTTAGAAGTCACTGTCACAGGAATGAGGTGGTTGCTTCGAAATTCAAATCTGTAGCGACTTAAATACGTGCTTACTAAAGTTCCGTACCTACCCAAAGAGTAAAACAGGCTGGCTGGTCATGAACATTGATAGTTAGATTTAAAATTTTCACCGATGATATTACCTACGGTTGTTGCCGCTACAGGAACTAATGCTAATAAAAAATATATTAAAGGGCTCCCATATAACAGACGCGAGTCCGACACGCACTTAGCCGGTTTTTTTGATTAACAACCACTATGCTTGATAAGAAAGGTTTAGTTAGATATAAACATCTAACTCTTATCAAAGAGGACAGATAATTTAATTGTCTATCTATATACTTACTATATTTTATCATATTAACAACTGTGTTCAATGTTAAGCACAAGCTTATTTTGCCAAGATTAAAGAAACATCACGCTGACTACTTTATTTTCCGTTAAGTTCCAAGTCATGTATAAAAGAATTGATATTTTTATTTTTGACTTGGTCTCAATATAGATAGTACATGTTAAAGTGAAATTAGCTATTCTATTCTATAATATCACTTTAGTTTATATAGTTACATAATGTTATAGTTACATTATATTTAGTTGATATTAGTATATAAAAGAGAAAGCTTATATTGTTTAATATATAATATAATTCAGTAGCTCCATACAAGATGTCATTCGTTTCTTTATGTAAAAATTAGTTCGCTTGAATTATAACTAGATGTCGCGACTAAAAGTAGACGACGGCTAGATCGCGATATCAATTGGTTTCGACCTTTCGACAAAACTCGAACCATAAATTTATTAAATCAGTTCTCAATGGAAAGAAATAGTGGTTTGATTTATATACCCCAGTGCGCGAGTTAACATGGTGCCGAAACCCGGGATTACAGTGAAAAAGTGAGTACAGTGAAAAAGTGACAAAAAACAGTGAACAGTGACAATGACAGTGAACTCAAATTGGATTGCATTGGATTGTAAAACCGTGAGTAAAGTGAACTTTTGTGTGTAAAATCCAAAGTGAAATTACGAAAGACTTTGAAAATTTACTCTATACGGGACTTGTAAAATTTTTAAAAAAGTGTAAAAAAGACTTAGAAAATTTTTGTAAAAATAAAACTTTGAAAAAAATTGTGATTAAAAAGACTTAGCATTTTTGGTGAAATATTGGACTTAGAAAAAATTTTGATTGAGATAAGACATAGTAATTAATGAACATTTGGACTTAGAAAATACTGTGATTAAAATAAAATATAAACAAAATGGAAAAAATTGAAGGAGAAATTAGAAAGCAAGAAAATTATTTAGAGAATATTGAAAGAGCGTTTGTGAATTATAAAAAAACACCAAAAACTAGAATAACACGTTCTTATGTTGAATCAAAATTAGAAAGTTTGGAAAAAATATGGCGTGATTTTTATTCTGGAGATAGCTGTATAGTAAAAAATATACCTAAAGATAAGAGACAAACTATAGAATATTTTACAGAAGAGTTATATTACAAATGTGAAGAAATTTACCATGAATATAAAACAAAGTTGAAAGATGATCATCTGAGTTTGACCGCTTCCTCTTCGAATGATACTTTGACACATAACTCAAATATGTCGAACCAAGCAGGATGTAAAGTGAAGCTACCTCAAATTCAACTGCCTACATTTAAAGGAAATTACGAAGAATGGCAAACTTTCTACGATATGTTTGTTTCTTTGATACATAAAAATTCGAGTTTGAACCCCGTCCAAAAGCTACATTATCTAAAAAGCTGTCTAAAAGGTGAACCAGAAAGACTATTATTGAATCTACCCACCATAGAGAGCAACTATGATGAAGCTTGGAGTCAACTTATAAAAAGATACAGCAATTTAAAATACAACGTTAACGAAATCATGAAACGCCTATTCAATCAAAAGGTCATAACAACAGAATCTTCAATACAAATCAAAACTTTGTTGGACACTACAGCCTCTTTTATAAAAGCATTGAATAACTTAGGAATTGATACATCCTCTTGGCACCCGATAGTGAATTATCTGGTACTATCAAAATTAGATTCAGAGACAAGAAAGGCCTGGGAGATGTACTCAAACACAAGTGATTCTGATGAAATACCTGCATGGAATGACCTTGCAAACTTTCTAGAAAAAAGATTCCGAACGCTAGAAATGCTGGAAGACTTCAAACCAAACGCCCACAAACAAAATAAAAAGAATACCTACCATTGTAAGGTAAAAGATACAGATGAGAACAAAGAGAAAGAAAACAATAAAAAATTAACTTGCGTACTATGCACCAGTGAACACTTACTATTTCAATGCGAACAGTTTAAGAAGCAGCCTATAGAAATGAGAAATGAGTTTATAAAATCCAATAAGCTGTGTTTTAACTGTTTCGCTTCCAACCACAGCGTGAAAAGCTGTCGTCGATCAACCTGTTGTCAAAAATGTGGAAGACGGCATCACACGCTGTTACACAGAGAGAGAACTCCAAATTCAGAGACGACACAAACAGAGAATACAGTGACGGGTGATCCTGTTACTGAAACGGCTACTAACGAGAACGAGAAGAGAATCGTTTCTCATTTTGCAAAGGAAAACCGCAGCGAAGTACTACTTTCTACAGCTTTAGTTAAAATCAAATCTAGTAACGGTAATGTAAGAGTAGTTAGAGCATTAATTGATCAGGGTTCCGAAGCTTCTTTTGTAAATGAAGATACAGTCCAAGCGTTAGGTTTGCAGCGATCCCCGGTGAATGGTCTTGTGTCCGGTGTAGGTGATGGTGAGATGAATATTAGAGACATGGTTTCGTTTAACATAGAGTCAATTCAAAATCCTTCCTTTTCTGTGCAGGTTAAAGCATACGTTTTAAACAAACTTACCTCCCTTTTACCCACTAATAGAGTAACAATAAAGGGTTGGTCAGAGATTAATACAGTGCCGCTAGCGGATCCAAAATACGGTGCACCTGGTCGAATTGACTTAATTCTGGGAGTAGAAATATACAGCGAAATCATACTTGAGGGACTGTTAAAACATCCGAACTACTGTGGTCCAATTGCGCAGAATACGCAATTTGGATGGGTTTTATCAGGTCCAAATATAGAAAATTCGAGGAAATCATCACACCATAGAGTAGTCAACCTACATATACGAGCAAAAGAAGATAACATACAGCGACGGTTTTGGGAAACTAAAAGAAAACCAGAGGCAAAAAAGAAGAAAATGATAAAAGAAGATAAAAAATGTGAAGATTTTTGGGAAACCAAAAGAAAACCAGAGGCAAAAAAGAAGAAAATGATAAAAGAAGTTAAAAAATGTGAAGAGTTTTGGGAAACCAAAAGAAAACCAGAGGCAAAAAAGAAGAAAATGATAAAAGAAGATAAAAAATGTGAAGAGTTTTGGGAAATCATAAGAAAACCAGAGACAAAAAGGAAGAAAATCATAAAAGAAGATATAAAATGTGAAGAGATACACGAGAAAACAACTATTAAAGAAGAAAATGAAGGATACAAAGTCAGATTGCCGTTCAAAGAATCCAAACCAGATTGCTTTAACAACCAGATAGAAAAAATAGATTTTCATCAGTTTAATCTACTAGAAAAGAAACGAACAGAAAGAAATGAACAACTAAAAGAAGATAAACCAATAAAGACGTTCACTATGACGGTCAAAATTAAAGATAAATTTAAGTGGAAGAAAAATTGTAATTTAGGGAAGGCTTTAAGAATAATAGCAAACAACAGAAGATTTTTGATGATTAAAAAACCGAATGAAAAGGGAAAACGAATAACTAATTTAAAAACAATTAAAGAGATAAAAGAAGCCAATGAAATAAATCTGAAGGAAACACGAAAATTGTATTTTGAAGAAGAAACCAACAAAATAAAAGCAAAAAAGAAAATATCGATGATGAGATTGCTAAATAACTTGAATCCATTTTCGGATAATAACGCAATACTGAGATTAGGAGGAAGAATCAACCATAGAAGTAAAATTTGAAAAGAAAACAAGAACACAATAATACTGATAAAAGAAAGTTACTACACAAAACTATTAATTCAAGATGGACATCAAAGGACACTACATGATACTTCACACCTCTAGAAACCCGTAGTCCGATCTACTAAAAGTAATTTTAAAAATGTAATAGGAAATTAACCCTAACTTTTGAGGAAATTACTATGGTATTAAAGCAAATAGAAGTTTGTCTTAATTCTCATCCGATTCCATACTTGAGTGATAAACCTAATGATCTATTACCGTTAACACCTGGACACTTTTTAGTGAGTGAAACACTGACCACCATACCTGACCAAGACTTTTCACAGGATCATAGCTCTTGTATTTATGAAACTTTGTCAAAAATGTTAGATAGCTTTTAGAGAAGATGGTCTTAAGAATATCTTGTAACTTTGAACAATAGGTATAAATGGGTAACTAAAACTAATGAGCCAGAAATTGATGATGTCGTGATTATAAGAGAAAATACCTTACCTCCTGCTTAATGGTTGATAAGCAAAGTTGTACAAAAACACCCAGGGAAAGACTACATTACTAGAGTTGTTGATTTAAAAAACTAAGTTAAGATTTTAAGAGATTGTGTATATCTTAAAAATAAATTAAATTTGCTTCCCAATAAAACTAAGAATAAGAAATTAAATTAAATTGTTGTTGTGAAATGTAAATAGCAAATTTAAAACAGCTGTGGAATTTATAAATTAAAATATGTACCTACCTTACACAACTAATAATAATTTGTACCTTGTACACATAAGAATAGTTTACAAACTTAAATCTAAAGAAGAGTCTTTAAAAAACATGTTAAATCGTAAATTGCTATTTCTGTAAAAAAATCATGTTTAAGTTTAATCGTGTTTCAACTTCTTATTGTGTGCCTAATTGTAAATTAAAATAATAAGAAACTGTTTGAGTTTAGCTTATAGAAAACATGTTAAATCATAAATGTTACTTCTGTGAAAACATGTTAAATCATAAATGTTATTTCTGTGAAAACATCATGTTTAAGTTTAATCATGTTTATTATGAATGTTTCAACTTCTTATTTGTGTGCCTAATTGTAAATTAAAATAATAAGGGAACAGAGTAACGTTTTAACTTTAAATTGTTTGTTAATATTTTGAGTAAAAAAGTACAAGAGTTATAGTTGCGAGTTCAAAATTTTGAGTTATATTGTTATTTCAAAAGCAAATTTCATAAATACTATGTTAGTTGCATGCTTATATAAATGTTAAATAGAGCTTAAGGTTATAATGCCCTATCATTTTGTTTCAAAACGTGTTATTTTGGTTCAAGGGTTATATTAAAGAACAGAGTTCTTGGTGGGCGAAATGTTAAAGTGAAATTAGCTATTCTATTCTATAATATCACTTTAGTTTATATAGTTACATAATGTTATAGTTACATTATATTTAGTTGATATTAGTATATAAAAGAGAAAGCTTATATTGTTTAATATATAATATAATTCAGTAGCTCCATACAAGATGTCATTCGTTTCTTTATGTAAAAATTAGTTCGCTTGAATTATAACTAGATGTCGCGACTAAAAGTAGACGACGGCTAGATCGCGATATCAATTGGTTTCGACCTTTCGACAAAACTCGAACCATAAATTTATTAAATCAGTTCTCAATGGAAAGAAATAGTGGTTTGATTTATATACCCCAGTGCGCGAGTTAACAGTACATGCTTAACAAAGAGTATATGTGGTGCGTAGGTTGTATATTAAGTTTTATTTTATTGTAAAAAAAATAGATATGACCAAGTCCTCTACATCTTACCCGGAAAAATCCAACCATAAGAATATGCCTAATAACCGTTTCGATTTCAAAAGGCAATCGGTGATTACCATCCATTGTGACTCAGTGGGGGTGAAATTTTTAAACGGAGGGGTGGGGGGAGGTCCAGACGTCTCCCTCCTTCCTCTAGGGGGGCGCTTAGAGCGGGCATTGGATCCGGTTGTATTTGCTTAGACTTCTCTACCTTTATAGTGGACTGTCTCGTTATTTTGCGTATTTTCTGTTGTACTTTTTTCATATACTTTGTGTGTATTATTTTTATTTTCATGATCTCTGTGTGTAATATTTTAAGTAATGATCAGCGTTGGGTTTTTAATATTAGCGGTGTTATTCGTCTTTATGTATGTTCAGTTTTTTTAGTTTACAAAATTTTAGGAATTTCTAAAGCAAGGTAAAAAATACAAATTCTTATCTATATTTTTTGAAACCTAGCTCTAGATAAGTATAAACTGTAATGCGTAGGTACTTATAGCGAAACATTTTTTAAGTTTCCTTTGAGATTAATAGAAAGTTATCATTTGGCTGCTACACCTTATGGATACTTAAATTACGAAATAAATTGGATAATAGACTCATACAATACGTTCCGTGAGGTATAAAACAGAAAAATATGTATATTGAGAGGTTTTGCACTGAAATTGTTAAGAATATACAAACTATTTTGACCATCTCTGTGCCAAAAGCCACAATAAAATTCAAACTTAGAACTGAAAACGCCCGCCACGGCTCATATAGAACATTCGTAGACCGGAAGCCGACGGCGCTGCTTCCGGCGACGACAACAGTTGTTCGCACCCCAGCGCCTCTTGCGGACGCTGGAGTAAGCCAAGTGTGCTGTTTTGCATAGAATGCAATGTTTTTATATTTTATGCATTAGTTGCTAAAATATGAAAAATCTTTTCTAAGCACAAATCATATGAAACGCATAGATATTTCGTTTCCGGCTTATTGTCTATACGACACTTGACTGGAAGAAATAGCGAAGCTATAAGGCTTCCCAGATACCTTAAGTTGTGTAGTGTAATTTCATTTTTGGAAGCGCAATTTACATATTTGTAGTAGGTAGTTACCTATTTTGCCATCCTTATTTTATTATTAAATGTCTGTTAATCCAATCTTTTTTCACCAAAACCCAAACAATCAATTATAGTATTCGATATTTAAATGCAAAATTTGAAAATTCGTAATAAGAACGCTCGAGACTCGCCATCGACTTGTTATGCGGCGGATGTCCGTCGCGCCGCTGCGCTGAATGACCGCCTTCCCCTTCCGCCCGCGCTTACCCCTTAGCCTGAGGTTATAGTGAAAAGCGGTTTTGATATTTGCCTGAAAATTATGGAATACTAAAAATGTTTAAGTGTAAGTAAGGTACTATGAATAAGGTAAGTTTGTACGTTCCCGAATTAATTCGATTGTTTTTTTTGTACAATTATGAAAATAAATCTACTTAGAACATGTAACACATACTGTATGTAAATAGGCATAATCAAAATGAGTACAATTTTTATTTGAAAATATTACTTACATGATAATTAGTTAAGATGAAATTAGCAAAAGCTGCTGAGTGCAGGTTTACAGGAAAGAAATTAAAATATTAAAGAAAACTTTATTTTTTTGTTGGTTTCTGATATGCATTACGTTAAATATACCTACTCATATTATTTTTCACCAGATCAGTGTTTTTAAAAAACGCTTCATCTTGTTACACAAAACAACCCCGTTTATAGTGGTGCGAAGTTATAACCCGAATGGTGCAAATTGTGACCCATAACTGCGAGACATGTTGCTGGCTGGAAAGAAAAATAAAATTTGAAAATGGAACGCCATTCGAGCTGGCCGGCAACGTGATATTGGAATTGAACCAAAAAGAGAACGTCAGATTTGAAAAACAATGGAATTTATTTTGTACTACAGTGGTTGCATTTTATTTTACGCTCCTAATTAGGTAACTATGCAGTTCAAAATTTTGTCACCTATTTAGTTTATTGATAGTCAAAGGTGCCTAATACTTACCCTTCGGTTTAAGCATAGAGTGTTTGTTAAAAATACTTACCTACTTTTCAATTGCTCATAGAGCAAATAGTCAGACGTCTACCTATAAAATGTGTAACTTTGACCCATTCACAATGTCGTAGCTAGCCAATATTAACATTGTCTTACATTATAAACGCAACTGAAAAAATAATTACAATAATATTTCCCATTGTTAAGCAAGTCTGACTACAAGAGTTGACCGATTTGACCGCTTTGGCATACACATGTGTTCAGAACAAAAGAAATAAATACGATTGTAGACACATTTTGTGTGACAAAAAGTGACCCCGACGCATAAGTCATGTTAAGTACTTTTATTTTGTATTTAATGTGCTTATGAATTTATCGTGGATACTGTTTGGTATTTTCTTGGCATGTGTTATGACTGAAAGGAAATTATTATTATTTATGAAAGTTATTCTGTAACTTTCTAGAAAAATTGAAATATAGGCATATCTTATATCTACTTCTTGTTGTGTGTTTTGCGTAGGGGCAAAAGTACTGATTGGAAGAAAATAAACTGGGGAAAATACGTTAGTAAGTTTAAGAAGTTATAAGCTTTTTTGTACAAAAATTCAATTACAAAGGTAAGTATTTAGAGCAATAACTCTACATGAGTTATCCCAAAAATGAATGATGAATTCATTAAAACTCAAAACGTGCTCAAGTTAGTGACATTACGCGTCCCATAACAAGACACCAAAGTGATGTTCAAAATTGGTCCACAAGATGTGTAGGGGCTATTTTAAACTCATAACCCAGCGTCACATGTGTCGACCATTATCACATATTACAAAAAATGTAGGAAAAACAATAAAACGCCAGGGGTGGACGGTTTTAAAATTGATTTCTGCCGTCCGATGCTTTCAAGTATCTTGTTTTGATTCTGTTGGGTATGTTTGAGTTGTTATTTGGTTTTATTATTTTTCTGCTGTCTACTTTGCTCATTGCTGGTAATATTTTTACTGTTATTCCACAAAGGAATTCCTATGTATTGACAGGGTGTTTTTTTGTGATGAGAGTAGAGGGACAAATTCTAAACTATGAGAAACAGTGGAAATGAGGATCCTCGATTTATGTTTGTTAAAACCAAACATTACTTATGTAGAAAAACTTCTGATATTTTGGTACTTTTCAAATATCCCTTTGCACCAACGGATTCTGTTACTGATCAGTAAAATCATTGACTTTTTAGACCATAACATTTTCCTTTATACCTCACAGTTTTGGATTGGGTCATCATTTTAAAAGGTCATCCTGTATGAAAGTATGAAGATATGCAGTTATATTTGCACATACCATGATCAATCAAAACATAAACTTTAATCAACGCATTCCCCGATCGGTCAACCAACCCCTTGTTACCCCTCAAAGCAACCATGACAGCTATGCAATAGAACCGGTCACGTATGAACATTCCTGACCTACCCGCACAATCAATAAATTCACCACATTGTCCAAGGGTCCAGTTTCTCAAAGTAATACATCAAAATAAACCCATGATGTATTTACACAGCACGCATTATCATTCTTCCTAAATCAGCCCTCAACTCTTTTCACTAAAAGGGTGAGCTTCTCCATAGAAAAGGTTGACCCCTCATAAAGACTTATCACCTCATATACAAAATAAGGTTCTCCTAATCCTAAGACACGCAACTGATAACGGAGTTTAAGACCAAAGGGGTAAGGGCGAAGTTTCGGTGCGCTGAACCGTGCAGATGGGATGTCAAAGTTAGCGGTAGTTTTTCCAACAATCTCTTCTCGGACTTAACTTACGTTATCTCCGCACGAGGAATAGAAACCCGCACGTACATAATAAGGACGATATTTCTAAAGAAATTTAAATTCGCCCGCAAAGGTCCCGAGATAGGATTAAAGATTGGGCGAGGAGATGGCCCTTTTGTGGCCGACCCTTAAGAAAACATGTCTTGATATGGAAATATCTCGGCCCTAATCGAGGAATCATTCGCGGGGGCGATCATTTATCAAGAAAACGGTCTGTGAATGCATAATTAGCTTGTAAATAGAAAAGATTTCTTCAGGTTGACGTTTATCTGGCATGACTGGAGAGTGAAATGTCCGTTGTTAAGCCATCTGACCGAGGTTTTTGAAGATCGGTGGACCGTGCGAGCTCTTTGAATTCATCTGGGGTTTCGATGCAATCGATATAATGACCACCCCAACCCTTCATTACTTAAACCCGGATGGGTACAAGGATGTTCCAAACTGGGGAAAATACTGATAATGTGACATATTTAAATGGTACACAAAATTTGAATACCAAACACTGAGCGACAATCCTTCATTAATTCGTAAACCAAATAACGCAGACCAAATGGACGCGCTGCACACTTGAACCAATATTAGTTTTAAGGTGGATCGTTTCGTGTTGGCGGAAGATACAAATTTTTGTGTTTTTTTTTTCTTAGTTCTCCAAGGAACAAAAGCGGAAAAGTTATATTTCCGGCGTATCGTAAACCATTTTCTTTTACCTTATAATAAACTTATTTCAAAATAAGTAAGTGTACATTATAAGATTCATTATAAGAGCATTTAAGCTCTCAAAATGCAACTGAATCCAGTTTGCGGCTAGTTACTTTACTTTTAGTTTTAATACTAGTTAGAACAAACAAAAGAAATATGAATCTCACGCCACCACGAAACGATCAACCTGAAAATAAACAAGACGGCCATTGATTCACAAGGTTTTTGTAATGGTAATGTAGCTCTAGGACCTTCCATGTCACCGATATAAATAGAAAATTCCAGGCAATTACAATACGTTCAACGTATCTCTTCTATAAATATTCAAAGGACACGAAATGGGCACGGGACAAACTCCCCTCACCTTTAACGTCATAGCTAAAATTAAATCCCACTTAAACGAACCCACTACTTAGCCATTCCTTACAAAAACTAAAAATACTCTACCATTGTGACAAAGAAGTTCCATAGGTCACGATGCAAGCGTTCCACGTGTCAGGAGCACGCTAAACATTTTTTATCTCTCAAAAATTATAAAGACTCCATACAATGGGCATTGGTAGCATCTTTGACAATTATAATATCTCTGCCCAGCTACAATAGGCCATAAATGCCAGACATTAAATATATTGTATACTTTACAGTTAATAATGTAGAGTTGAATTTCGTGTGTTTTTAAAATCATGGTCGTTCAGTGTACGTCGGTTAACATAAGGGTCATCACAAAAGCAGATGATAACAATGCGCGCACGTCAACCGTGCGCTCATGCAAATAATTTTTTTCGTCAAAAACATCCCCTTTATCTGTCTTAAAAAGATGGGGTTAATTATTACGTTTAGAATACAATTAAAATCGAGATTTTTTATAGATTCAGGCACGAGGTCACGATTTACTGTCACCATTAAAGTTATTATACCCTGTTTTGACGTAAAAAAAAGTGCGGTTGCTAAATAGAACTAAATAGATTTATGGATAAGCATCTTTTGTTTATAAATATCAATTTATGCGATATTTTATTGCATCGGGGTGGTATTGAATTGGTTTGACAGCTCAAAGGGTTATATTAACGCTTAGGATAACTCAATAAGTAGAAACAACTGTGTTGGCAAACCTGCTATTGACGGGGTGATATTGCGCAACTGTGTGACGGCTATCAAACTATTGGATGGTTTATTTTTGGCTTTTCTAGAGACGTAATACAACTTATAGCTACTCAGTGTAAACTAGCTTATAAATTAAATGAATATTCTATTAAATTTGCCTTAACAGTTTATGGGGTTCTTACAGTTTTAAATAAAAATCTGTTGAAACTTCGTCACTTAAGAAAATGCATGAACTCCTTGATTATAATGGTTAAACTTATTTAATCCTCATCATCTATACATTTTGAATTTTATAGAACACATTTAATGTAGTATGTGTTCAAACCAAAAAGTATGTTTGACATGTTTTTTTAACTTTTAGACTTTTAGTACTTACTTAAAAAGAGTTTTAATTCAAACTGATAAATTAAACTGTCCAGCAGCAATTTTGGAATCGTTTGAGAACAAAGCAATGCGGGCCGAAAGCGCAGCATTTTCGGTAAGAACCATTGTGCAAGCGTAATACAAAAGTGTCGAATGACAGCGCATCTGCTAGCAAAGGGTTGCGATAGATTATTTCTACGGGGGTGGTTAAGATTTTTGGGCTCCGGCTATACAGATGTTCCGGAAATTCAAAGATTTTTTTAAGTTGTGACGTTATTTCGCAATAAAATTGTAGCTACAGAAATCTAGCTTCTTGAGTAATGTCTCGAAAATTTTTTTTGCAGATGCAGGACTTTTTTATCTTCCCATGTTTCTTCCTATGTAATATGCATAGTTTTTTCCTTAGATCCTAATTTAGCACATAATTTATTGTACGGTATTAGCTCAATAAGTAGTTATTCTGAAGCATTAGAAAGTTAAAGAGCAAAACCAAATAAATGTTTAAATAAATTTGGAATCAGCCACTCTACTAGAATAAAGTTATAAATATTGGTGTAGTCAAATAATCTATGAGTCAAACAGAAAATTGTGAAAGAGAACCAACGTAAGTGGACATCCTGTATCTAGTGTCACGCACGTTGTCAGGATTAAGTCCAAATCTGAAATCTATGGACGTATCCTGACACAGCACATTCGGTCATTGTTGCACAACATCTTGCAGCAACAATGACACAAAAGCAACAAGGGAAAGATAAAAATGTCCTATACCGAATCATTAATAAAAGATAAATACTGGCATGTGTCAACCCGTTCTCAGGATGGCTGTTTCTATTTCGTAACCTTTGTAAAATACTTAACACTTTCAGTGCCCACGATTGTGTACTTATGGCATACTTGAACTCCCTGGTGCCGGCGTGCACTTCGAGCTGTACCGTCGTGTCTGGGCAGTAAATGCGATAAACTATTTCTAAATTACTTGTCCATGGCGCAATTGTCCTATTTCTCCTCTCAAAGCTGCGTTTAGGCAGTGAATGTGTTCACCGAGCCAAGATAACTCTTGAATTGTACCAAAACTTGTCACGCGGCCGGAAGCGAATCTTAACAAGACTTGATGACCAATGTTGCAAAACTAATAACAATTTCACAAAGTTTCGCCACGTGAATATTTTTTTTGACGTGGTATAATTTGTATAAGGAGTGACGAAAACTTTATAAGGAAGTGTTTCAGTGACCTATTAGAAAAATTCTGAGAATGGTTGAATCATTTGCCCGAATATTGCTCATACTTATAAAAGTTTTGAATTTCTGACTGCAATAATATATGGGATCATTATTAATTGCTGTCGATTTTAGAGAGATTTAAATTTTGTAGCAGTTTGAACGTTTTTGGCCTTTGATGCGGATCTCATGTCTTTTGATACAAAGGAGATTCATGCTTTTTCTTTATCATTTGAAAATTTTGAAAGAATACCCTTTTCAGTGGTAGTTTTTGGTAAGTCAACTATCTATCATTACCTCCACGGCTAATTCACAACCTAACTGAATCTACCCCATTTTTGTCAATTTAGGGCTTCCACACAAAACTGCGAACTCGCATCGCATCGCAAATATCTGCGAACTCGCACGATGCACCGCAAAAACTATGGTAGGTAAGTATGGTTGTCCCATCAAACGGTTTGTGCGACAAACCGCACAAAATCGTATCGCAGAAATTCGCATCGCAAGTTCTTGCTTTGCGGCATCGCATCGAATCGCATCGCAGTTTTGTGTGGGATGGTAACGGTAACGGTAAATAATAATGAATGTCAAAATGAATAAATTTATGAAGTTCAGCATCTGCCAGCAGTCTTTCGCAGATCGTCATCCCACCTGCCCGGAGGGCGTCCTACACTACGTTTGCCGAGTCGCAGTCTCCACTCAAGAACACGTTTACCACGTTTCGGTAGTAGCTGTAGTGACAGCACTACAGCTTGCTAATTCTTTGAGCGAAGTCGAAGCGAATTTTACTTTGGTTCTCTTTCGGATGAATTCGTTACGAATCCTGTTCTTCAGAGAAACTCCGAGCATAGCTCTTTCCATAGCCGTTGAGCGACTAGCATAACATCACGTGTCAAAGTTGTATATAATTATTTCTCTTACCACTATGCATTGTGTTCGACTCAGCATCAGCACATGTTCTTTTCTTCACGTCATCAGGCGAGCTTGACGTGTCCATATGCTCTTGCTTGATCTTAGGCTTGATGTCCTCGTCAGGCGAGCTTGACATTGGGGAGTTTGACGCTCTTCGCTTTGGAGTGATGGTTTCTCTATCTCTTTCTGTAGGGGAAAAATTCGATTTAACTACTACTGAAAAAAAGAGATGTCAGTTTGCACTGGTCTCAAAAGTTATAATAAAGTAAATGAAACGTCAATAATTCTTTCCTTGGTACCATGTATACGTAGCCATAAGGTCTATTGGATACCTATTTACCTAGTTGTTGCAGATAGATTTTAAGAAAAATGTAGGAAAAAAGTAGCTGGCAGCGAATCTTTAGCGAGGCAAAAATAAAAGTAAATAATATTCGATTGATACAACCGATCTTATAATGTAAGTATACTATACTAGTATCTGTCTGAGGCTTTACACGCGTTATTTCTATGGAAATATTTCAAGGATATATCTGTTCCATGGGAACTGAATCATGGGATGAAAAGTATCTATGTGCTATATTTTCGTGGCCAAATGCTTTCTTGCAAATGATTTCTCCAGGCCTAGAACTATATCTATTGAAAATTTCATCTCCTGATCCGTTCTGTAGTTTTCGCATGAAGAGGTATCAAACATCCATCCATCTATAACACATCCAATCTTTCGTATGTGTAATATTAGTTTCAAAATCAAAATACAATAGTTTGTTCAACGTTATGACGTGTCCAAGAGTCCTGGGGCCAAATTCCAAAATGAAGGTCTCAATCAATAGCGTCATACTATCAAGATGTCTAAAATGACGTTTTTGCATTTGGTATTCTACTATTTTTTTGCGCTTGAAGATACTTTCATAATTAGAATGTTAAATTGGTAGTAAACGTGATCGTCACAGCTATGAATGAACCTCAAAAATTTTGTGCTAGTAGAATACCAAAAAGAGTTTAACACTGTCAGTTTGACATGACACTGTAGGTATGGTGAAGCGATTTATTTAGTGGAATTTTGGCCCTGTAAGGTCTAAACGAAATAAAGGAGTTTGAGTTCAACATACCATCCAGCAATCTCTTAGGCGTGCTAGAAGCGCCTCCATCCTCAAGCAAGTCAGGAGGTGCTATCGAAGGACTGGCGAGTGGCGGCGTGTGTATTCTACTGCTGGGCGGTCTTCTGGCTGTGAGGAGGGACGGTCTTCGCGCACTGCCGGTGGACACCTGACCAGGTCTCGACCCGTCTTCTGGGTCGGAGTTTGGACCTATAGGAAAGTTGATGTCAGTTTCTGATAGCATGTGAGGGTAAAAAAGAGCAGAAGGTTTTATGGAATATTTGTTTCGTGACAGTAAATTATGCTTATTTTGTTAGGTAGGTAGTAGCATTTTAATAGATCAAAATGTGAGTTTACTTTTAACTTATACTATGGACAAAACATGTTTCATTTTTCTTTTCTCTTTTTGGGCTTTTTTACCATTTGCTTTTCGATACACTGTTTATTCTCAAAAAGCTGGCTTTTCAGAAAATCTATCTAGCTAGACTTCTATTGAAAGATTTAATAAAATTATTATATTTTTATGGTCTCTAATTAGACTTCTAATAAAAGATTTAGTTTGATGTTAGTTACGGTATTTCATTTTTTATTTTCCTTATTTTAGACCAAAAACATTTTAAATAAATATTTTATGTAGGTACCATATAAACTGAAAGAGATTTGTCTACTTTAGTTTTGCTTATACAGCCGAATTCCGCTTTTTTCAGACCAACCGCACTGGACCATATACTAACATGTCAGAACTATTCTGACGTTTTCCTGATTTTCCTATGATTGTGATTAAACTTACCGGTACTATAGCAATGGTAGGAAGTGAGGTCCTTATCACAGGAGGAGACCTTGTGCTGTATGAACCGCACTATGTCAGCCAGCGCGAAGGCTCTCCTGCAAGCTCCGCATGTGAGGGTGTCTGCCGGGACCCCAGGAGTTGGGGACCCGCCGCCTTCTGCCGCGCTGTCCGCATCCGCTGGGGGGGAAGGGAGGTTAAACTTAATTTGTATCCATCATAAAAAAAAATGGCGCTTAGGGGAGGCTTATGTCCAGCAGTGGACTAATATAGGCTGATGATGATGAGAAACAAATGTCAATAATGATTGACAATCTACACAGCATCATCTAGCAACAAGCTAAGAACAGCTTGTGTTATGGTTTCTAGATGACTGATATACGTAATACAATACATTATACATACATTACATGGATAGATATTTTTATTGTAGTACATAGAAAACACCCAGAACCTTAAAATAAGTATTTGCAGATCGTACAAATTTTTATCCCAAGGCGGGAATCGGGGGATTTGTGTTTTTCAATTACTCTTTAGCAAATTTTTATTTTATAGAAGAATTATTGCAGAATTTGGTTATTTTCAACAATATTGCATAGTTGCTGGAAAATAGCCCCTGTGACAAGTCTTTTAGTTGGCAAAATAGCAAGTAAGTCAATTAGTTACTTTTTCGTTCGCATTTGCCCTCTGCATGCTTTTGTATTGATCTTAAGTGGATGTATTTCAATATCTTCAAACAATTATCAACAATGTATGCATCTGTCTTATGACACCTTTTTTTGATCTCTCTGGCTAATTACAGTTTCAAAGGATCACAACATTTGGACACCGAGATACATTACAAAGACACTCAACCCTTAAGTGTAAAATTGCACATAATTATAGATGTATAGTCACGGTTTAAAGTGTCAGATGTAGGATTGTCCACTTAAGGGGTATAATTGACCGTCTCGTTGTGGTCCTGCCTTGAAAGGGTTATCTTTTGTGAAGACAAGAAAGTTAATTGGCCCTTTTTGTCTGTTGGAACAGATGGGTTAATATTTTGTATGTTTCTGTAATGGAAATGTAGTTATTGAAATTTTTGCGAGACGCCTTTGACGTACTTACTTGTTGCATTGAAGATAAAAGCAACGAGTGCTTTTGTTGGAAAATTTTGTATTAACTGGGTTCTTTGACTCAATTTAAACTATACTCTAAAATATTTTTTACTATCTTTAGTTACATTTTTTTAAACGGATTGTATTGAAATCTGATTCAAGGTGGCAAAATGCGTTCACTGAGTATATAGGACTAGAAAATTGTAAGTATGAAAAAAAAATGCGAATGATGAACGAACTAACGAGTGAGCTATTGTGTCAATAAAAGAAAAAAACGTGAACAAGACCAGATACTCTAGTGTTTAAGGTAAAGCGATAGATGTCGTTTGCATGTATGTAAATAGCCTAATAAGACGACAGGCATCGTCGCCTTCGAATTAAAGCCGTGTTCACATTGAAATCTTGCACAATTGCCCGCGCACATCAAAGAGGTTCGCGAGCTAATTTCACATAAGTACCATGCAGACGCCCTTATAACTCATGCTATTATTATTTTTCCTTCAATTTCTTTGTAAAGAAAGTAGGCCGTACTTCTACAATGTACACAGGGGTTCGCTGTAACCCGAGTACTAAATTAATATAGCAAAAAACTACGCGATTCGGTCGTTTTGTTTACAAAGCCGTACCTAGTTTGCGTAAGGGTATATTATGTAAATGTTGTAGACATTTTTTACAGATTTGTTCAGTCAACTATGATGGCTCGTGGCAAATGGATTTGTTTTTTGTGGAGGGAGCGTTTGTGACTTCATTGGCTTCTTCTTTTAAATGAAAATTAACAAAGCCGTACTAACTAAGAGAACGGAGTAACTTAACCATTCTAGTTTTTAGTAAGTGTTTGTAAGTTTGATTATTTGTCTTTAATAACAAAGAAAATTACTATCAAGGATTAGAAACGGATTAAAACTAAAATATGAATTGACACTATTGAGTTCATTGCAGACGGATTGAAACAGTCTAGATGGCTCGACTGATTCATATATCCATCATATTTTTGATATATGATAATATATGATAAATATGATAATATCAAAAGAATAAAAACTTTCCTACTCCTTGCTTTTATTAAATCAAATATAGGCACATATAACAGGTATTTGCTTTCGAAGTTTAGGAAACGAAAAACCTCAACCGCATTTAACCCTCAATTGCTGGTCATTCCACATTTCCCTCAAACATTTTCCACTCCATAAACACAGCTTCACTCCACCTTAACCCACCCTTGTCACGGCCAATCGCTCACGTTTGCCTAAACATAATCGAACCAATATATTTACGAATCGGTTCAACTCGAATAGCCACACCCTCGTCCGCTACTGGACATTCAGTGGACATTGGTCAACGGGCATGCGCGTTGTAAATTAACACCCACGCTTTCCACAATTGCGTAAAGTTGTAAGCATGATAAAGGGATGGGTTTGGAGGTGTGATTTAGGGTTATTTTATGGGTCACTTTGTGTAGTGTTGTCTACTCAGGGAAATTAAAATGTATTAGTGTATTAGTAGTTTATACAAATTTTATTTAAGCTTCACGAATAAGCTCAAGGACAAGTCTCATTTCAATATTAAGATTATCAAAAAATAAATAGGTACAGTGTTAATGTTCACTTAATGTTAATGTGTTAATGATAACTTAAAAAATACTGGTCAGATCTTGATTAAATTTAAATGGAAACACGAGAAACACCAGCATTCAAATAAAAAAGAATACTCAAAATTGTTCGAATCAGAAATATGTAAGGTGTTTGAATCCTCTTCCTATTTTTAAAGTCGTTTGAAAAAATATTCTGGTGTTATTCACTGAACATATATTTGGTTGTTTTCTTCGCTTTCGAGATACTTAAGTAATAGTGAAGAAGTCTGGAACTTTCGTCTCAGAACACATGGTGGACCCACGGCAGTGTTTTGGCAGCCTCATAAGAGCCCTGTATGCGATATATTGATTGTAACTGTATGAGTCAGTTGATACATTTTAGAAATCAATACAACAGACACGTGTGATTTAGAACCGCGTTGAAAGCATAGCCACAAAGATTCGACGCCTCAGGTAAGGGGTGCCGCCCTAAAGGACAGAGGACCGAAAAGTTTAAATTAGCTCGTTACACACGGCAACGTGTAGAGTTTTGTCAGCTCGGAGTTTTGTTTTTTTCGGCATTGAGAGGAACCAACTAACTTCTGTGTCAGCGCCAACTTCCAACTTGGCCGTTGCATAAATTTATAATTACGATTTGTTCTGCCACAACGTTCTGTGCTAATTTGTTTAGCATTGTTGGGAATTGGTCTGTATTTTTAGTGGATGATCGATAGGTAACCGACATCAATAATCCTATGAATTTAGTAACAAAAAATATGTCTGCCTGACATGATTTTGACCGCCGTGTCCAATATTAATTGGCAGGGGATCAGTCTCACCCCAAATGTGGTCATAGAAATCAAACGTTTTCCACAACAATGCTTCGAGAGTAAAAATAATAAGAATTGCCAACGAATACGCGGGGGAGTTTATTGTACGAATTTATTGTAATTTTCTATTTGATGGGAGGATCGAGATTTAGCAAGTTTGACGATAATCGTTTTATTTTAAACAAGTGATATTTTTTCACAAAGAAAAGGAACCAATTTAAAGTAGTGGTAGTAGCTAACTGCAGACAGTCCAAAGATAGCTCAACTGATCCATACCAATACCAGTTGTAGGTGTCCCCAAGAAGCTAGCTGTATTGCCTCGCTGCTGCCTGTATAACAATGCTACTTCTACTGATTTTCATCTATACAAAATAACACAAATCATTTATTTTGTAGGTATGGAAATGAAATACTACTACTATTGTTTGCAGATAGCTCAAATGATTCAATTCTAAATGATTTTGTTCTAAAAGCTAGTGTGGGGAGGATCTGTTTTGATTGTTATTTAGGTCTGTTTCTAGGTCAAAAGCTTTTAAAAAGTTTTGAATGTTGAATGACCAAATCACAAGACAAGTTTTGACAGCGGCTTCTTTGACAGCTCTGTGAAAGACTTGAGTCGTCGGAAACGGACCTCGGGCACAAAAGCCTTTCAACACTGCTATGTCGGCAAATTGCGATTTGGTCCTATTATGAATTCGCATTTAGAGTTCGATGAAAAGATGGTGGTTTGGCGGACCAGATTATATGAAGGGCCTTGAATTTTGATTTTATAAACTAAATAGTAAACCAAAAATGACTTTAAAGTATGTAAAGTGATTTGGAAATGCTTTTTGAGGCAGTGTTGATTTGTATAAATAATAATTACGTTGTCAAACAATGAATGGCTTTTAAAATACTTTCACATAATTAAGACATATTAAAATTAAAACGATAAAACATTATTATACTTAAAGAAAAAAAGCTTAAGAAGAAAGAGAAATTCTTCATTCTTCTGACCATAAAAAGGATTTAAGTAAATTTATTTAATTTAAAATCCTAATTAATTAATAAACTTAAATAAAAAATTAATTTCATTTCCCTAGTTTTTACTTCAAAATTGAATAATCAAACGCATCAAAGTGTTATGCAAGGTCTAAAGCACTTAGAGTTTTTGAGTTTTGATTCCACATCGGTAACATTTTCAATGTTTCCAACTTGGAAAAGAAAAACAGCTAAAAAGAGAAGTCCATCGTTTAGCCGGTCAAAGCGCACCACGCCCAGCATTCAGCTGGAAGGCGGTCTGAACAAACACTGTGCTAATGACGTCATACTTCTCTCGACACGGCCACTCCGCAACCCTTCTACCCTTTTGCACTTATAATTACTTTCAAAGGTTTTATGTACGCGGAAGTGGGTTATGTATGTATCGACGGTGTTATGGTCAATGGGGTCTATGTTAGTTTTGGTTAAAAACAATGTTATATAAAACGTGCATGCAAAAAAATGGGAACAAATGCAGTATTTTTTTGATAAAATAGTAGTTATTCTGTTTTCAAAGAAAAAGTAAATATGATGTACTCTATGCCCATGTTGCAATGGGTTGTTGTGAAAACCCATGCATTCTAGTTATAAAATTGACTACAGCATAACATACATACTGTAGTTTCACTAACAATAACACAATTACTTTGTCCAATCAATAGGTTGAAGCATAACACCAACATCCCTCAGCTTAAGGGGCATACCTATAAAACAGGATTACCTCTTAAGGGGACGTTTTCGCCCACCGATAGCTAATCAAATTATCCAGAGTAATTCCTTGCGACAAAAACGGCTGATTATCTACTTGTTTTTTTTGGGCCCGCCGCGCCAGGCAAAAGGGTCTAATGCTGAAATGTGTTTTTTGTAGTTTCATTTGAATTTTACATCGAGTAGCGTGTTATTGGTGGATATTGAAGTCAATTTGGAATAATGATGACTGTTATTTACTATTTCAAGTTTGATTGAATTGGCTTACCTACACGATGCATAGTTTTGGAAATCAAGAATGCGTTCGCAATAATTTTCACTTCAAGGTTTATTTTTATTTTATGCAATAATTTTATCCTCACTGCTATGGTATTAATGTTATTTCCCCTTATTTAATTTAATTCTCATTATAAAATATATTTTTCACTTAAGAAAATACAATAATATCATAAAACTATATTCTAGGTACTGTAAAAAATATTTCGAAACGGTGGATCACCGGCCGCGAAGCTAGGCATTTATTAGTATACTAAATCTTCAAATTTCAATATTTCGGTTTAGATTGTAAAATCAGTATTTTTTTTCATTTCTGAAGCTTTTATTTTAAACGTACCTATACCTTATTTTTAACGCGATCTTTATCCTTCTATAACACACGCCTAAATAAAAGAGTATCAATTTTTAAAAGCAAAAACTACCGGAAGCTAACCAGGTAAACATAATTTCCCCCGAGAAAACAAAAAAGCATCGACCACGACGCGACACTGACTGATCAAATTAAGGCTAGGTCAGTAATCATGTTACCGATACCCAACACTGGGCGAAATTCGCAATAAGCGAACAAAAACACGGGCCTCTTGTATATAGAAAAGGCCTTCGTTAGGGAGATTTGAACTTTTTTCCATCTTCTCTTTTTAGGTAACTCGATATCTATCTGGGGAAATGGACAGCCCTTAATAGAAAAAAAACTGGTTATAAAAATCGAGAATGAAAATTTATACTGTCAATTTTTGGGCGGTGTCGATATCGGTTATACTGTGGGATTATAATTTTCTTTTAGGATCAGTGAAAATAGCCCTTATTATCATGGAGTTACGGTGAATTTTCTAAGGGTGTATTATAGGGTAGAAATTGAAAACTTGTGTCAACAAAATACCTTACTAATATTACATTGGAATAAGTAATTAGGTACTTCGTTCATTTATGTTGAATACAATAAATGTCATAGTGAATCAAAAGTATAGTTCAAATTGAACGTTAGTATTGTAGGCATAAAGATTTACTTTGTCCTTTCTTTCACCGAAGTCCCAATATCAATGCCGAGGCTATAGGCTCTTGAATGATACATACACTAGATTTATACAGCTGGTACCCTCATATAATAGTGACGTTTCCTTAAGATATTTGTCACGATACAAGTGTCAATAAAAGTGCCAGACCGGACTGCCAGCCACTACACAACATAGTCTAGTGGCGGGACAAATAATAATTTTATCGATACTTTTACTATAAGGCACTCTACCAAAATAGAAATAGCCGAGTAACCGATTTTTTTTACATTTCCAGGATTATGTTTCACGTATAAACTTATATGTTAATTGCAATACATACATTCGCATTGCTCGGAAGATATTGCATGCAACCAAAGCCACCTATTGTAATTTTGAATCGATGATTATAATGACTACTACTGATTGTAATAAATTAATTATTTTTAAAATATTTTTGTTGGTGGACGTATAAAAAATTATTTTATTGTATAATAAAATGATCGTATACCTATTATACCTATACAATTACCAATTCGATAAATCATTATGATATATGCTTCAGATTTGTCTGGATTATCGTTTTTGCCTCATAAGTATGATTATAAATATCTTTCTAGGTGTGTAGTATAAGGTATTGAGAAAACCAGTAATCTAGTATTCTTAACACAAGCTTTATTTTCCAACATTAATATTACATGTCATGCCAAGGTCCTATCATATCGATGATACACCCATTCATCGACAAGTCACATCACTAGACACCCGTTAAAGCGGACACTTAACCCCTAATCCTTGCGGCAGTTTCGTCTCGTGCCAGCATTTATGGCAAAAATCTTAATTCCTACGCTGTCGTTAACTGCCCGCCTGTAATTATCGCCAGGAGCTGTATTTATTACCGGCAGTGCCTTTTATTTAACTTAGCAGCTATAAAAAGGCATCTGTGCCTAAAACCTTGGATATTTTTCTTTTATTGATATAAATGGCTGACTTAACCTGATAGAACTTCATTATGAATATTATCGGGTCAACTAGGAACCTTATTTATGTTGACCGCACTCACCCTGAAAAATTATCTAGTTGAGGCATTAAATGTTGGTGTCTAACACAAACAAGGTTCGTAGTCAATAGCTAAAATTAAAAATGAAGTCATCACAAAGATCTTATATTAATTAGAATTATCATAAAAATGTTCTTCGTTAACATACATAAAAACACAGCCAAGGTGAAAAAAAAGAAGGAGGCGCCTTTTTTTGAAGTCCGTTTAAAAACAAAATGACAATCGTTGGATGAAAAGTTTGTCAAGAAAAACAAAATACTCTCATCACTATCTTTCTTTTCAAAGCTCAAACAAAAGTGTACTAAAAAATTCCATACAAGTTTAAAACCAGCATTGTTTTCCACGGAACATGAAAATAAAGGATATGGTTTTTCCAAAAGCTATAAAAAAGAGGTTATAAACCCGCGTCTGGTGTGGTTGGAAGCCAGCTACCCTGCATTTTAGTACTATGTGAAAGGTTGTTAGCATGCAAAAATAAAAACTTTTGCTTATGAAGACGTTCTTATTGATATAATTAACTCAAAAACAAGACCAAAACATTTTCAAGAAAAAAAAGAAACGCAGAGAATGCAAGAACTTTGTTTAAAAAACGAATTACAGTTGTTCAAAAAGGTTTTATTCTAATAGGATTCTAATTTTAAAAACTCGCTTATTTATTTTTCAGCTAGAGAGGCAAATGCCCTGACGCATACAGCCACAAATTCTGGAACTCCACTTGCCGGTCATTATTTTGACAAACAACCTCTGTGGCGAGAATTTGCGATCAATGCAGCCATGGCGAGTAGATTTATTTGAAAAATAATTTTAAATATAGAAGAGTTTGAGGTTTAGTTATTATATTGGATGGCTTTATCAACTCATATTATATGACTTTATCAATTCTTATTATAAATATACAAGAAAATATAATTATATCAATATAAATCTTAAAGAAAAATATTGTAATTTGAAAACATAACGTTTATTTTTTAACTGACTTCAAAGGGCTTATGTATAAGGGATAGGATTTCCATTCGATGTTTTATGTGCGTTAACTTATTAAGGTTTTCTAGGGGATCGGATCTGATAATTCTTTTTCTTTTATTTAAAATCTGGTGCACGTGGTTCCTTTATATTTTGTTAGGCTCTGATCAGTAGTTTTTAAGTCATCGTAATGCATGTATTATTGATTTCAACAAACTTGATGATGCTTTCATTATTGCTTTAAAGAATTGATCATAATACGGCTTATAGTTTTTAAAACACGTTCAATTATTTGAGAAAAACCTAGAGAATCTGTATTTCTGAAAAAGACGGAAACATCTGACAAATATTCATTCATTATAATATTAGGACTCTAGATCTAAGTACAAATATATAAGAGAAACTGTTCCTCCGCTCTAGCTGTATCAATCAACCATCCTCCGTAATATGAATTTACGACAACAATACACCACAGGCCAATCTATAGAAAAGCATAAATAAACTATAACGTTCCGTCCACTTACTCACTCATTTATATGTTAATGCAAACGGCAAATATACCCTCAGATTCATATAGAGATATCTTCGGGGCTAGATATCATTTTCACTGCCTTATTATTTTCCAATTTGTCTACAGTATTGGTTATTGCTTCGTTTATGTCTTGGCTGACCCATTACCACAAAATGTACCTACAGATATAATAAATATAAAGTATATTTTCCGATAGAAATACCTTTACGTCGTAAGAAGATGCCGGAGTCAAAAAATCTTGACTTACTACGCGTTGATAGATCCATCCTTCACAAGTTCACAACACTGTATAAGTCCAACTTGTGAAAGCACTCAGTTCACTACATATAAGTTTTTAAGTCCTAAACACCACGGAGTGAAATTTATTCTAAGTCCAAATTCATGGAACTTTGATATTCCAAGAGGCTAAGAAATGTTCAAAGTCCAAAAGACCAATGGCTAGTTTGCAAGACGGCAAAGCATGTGATCATCTTCGCAGATGAACATAGACTGACTGGCTACCTTGATAAAATTCGGGACCGAATTAAAAAAGGGACCCCCACAAGACTCAGGTAAAAAAATCCCGTATGAAAACCGCCGTTTCCTAGTGACCCCGATCGCTCTTCCATCCCTTTGTTGGTCTCCTTTTATTTATAATAGTATATTTTTTTCTCACACGGCACCCCTAATAATATGTGAGCGAAAATATGCGTAATAGTCTGCGATCTAAAGTATGGGTGCGACAGACCAAGAGTCCCTATAGAAAAAATGTCACTGTCCCCTATTTGAATGGCAAAAAGTGCATGTCACTGCGAAAATGGTATTACCGGATGAATATGATTCTGCATAGTTCTCAATGGATGACTTATAATTGTACCACGTTATATTTAGCATGAATTATTGGTTTGACGTGGTTTTTGTGCGTTATCCCTCGTAAATTCGTAATGCTGGGATCGGACCATGACACTAAAGCACTCTACAAATATCATAAACGTATCATTATTACAAAAGGAATTATGTATTCACCAAAAACTATGATTATTTCATGCTGCCATAGCCCCATGATAAAACGACGAACGCAAGAAGAGCAAGTACCATTATGATTAAGTTACGGAATTGCCTCCGAGATTTGCCGGGAAACTGCTCATAATAAAATTATGACAATCAAATTTGACGACCAAAATATAAGCGTAGTGACCCCTGGAAGCAAAATGTTTGCTATTTCTGCGTAAACAAACAGAAAGATTGACATCGAGTGTACATCTGGGTTGACGCAAATAATCGGGGGCAAACACTGTAATTCGATTTTTACTCACATCAACAAATTGCGTGCGGCTTGGACATAAATACAAAATGTTTTATTTGCCAGGATAAATTCCTATTATTCCGATATCCCGAAGCTGGAATAGAATAAATAAACATTAACATAATGTAGTATGTTTCATTCTTCCAATCACTTCTCTTTTTACCCCTAGATTCGACAACTCCTTATATTTATAACATGGATAATCACATTGGTGTAGGTGGTACTGTTTTGGTTAATTCGAAATTCAACCGCTTACTTAATTTTTTCTTTCTGTGCAGTGTTTTGTTTTGCCCGAAACAAAAAATCGTGACCCAGGAACAAAAAGGATACCGTTGTCCAAGATCCGTTTTGTTACCTACCTGTAGCAGAGCGTGTGAAAACGAAACAGGTGTTGTGGGCTCGGTAATTATAGGTGGACAATGCATGCGTGATGCGCGAGAGTTGATCCGCGGACTGTTTGTAAACCGCGATCTTATTTCGCATTCTTCGCAAGATTTTGTTTCGAAATTCGAGATTTAGGTAGCTGGAGCAGTTTTTGTTGGTTTTTGATGATTTCTGGATTATTTTCTGGTATAATCATATTAATATCTTCACGACAATTGACTTGTCGAGAATACATCGATATGATCAATCACCTCTAGATTGTTTATAACAGTATGCAGTTAACAAACTGTTTCCATTATAAAAAAGTCGTAGTTCTAATTTGATTATATTCTTAATGAGTAAGTTTCTTTGTTAATAATTTTCAGGTCTATGGCAAAAGATTAATAAGTTCAAATATTTTAAAAAGTTTAAGTATATTCTAACTAATTTTATGCCATGATGGTTTATAGTTTACCATGGTCCATATTTTTTCTGCAATTAAATTTCTAACATCCGTATAAAACCCATAACCTGCCCGGAAGTCCCAAAATGTAATTTGGTAGCACCATGACCGAACCAATTTAAAAAATTCTCAAGAATGGTTCGCACAAATGTGCACTGATTCTGGTCAAGACATCCATTGTGTTACTTTTGTGTGAGTTATGCGAGATTGTGACCAAAGGGTTGCGAATACCACCTTTCGCGAAAAAAATATGACAGAGCGTGGGAGCAGAATCCAAATCTAAGTTTTTGTAACGAAAAAGTATTTTACAGTTTTGATAAAACTGAAAAGGTGAACAACAATAATTTTGATTTATTAGATGCCTACTTTAAGTAATATACATTCTTAGAAAATATATAGAAGGGTTATCGCAAGGGTTTTTTATAGAATAATTCAGTTCAGGTTAATCAGGACAGTTCACACAGCATCATCTAGCCCCAAGCTATAAGAAAGCTAAGTAAAGGTTGTGATATATGGTACTAGATAATGGATATACTTTCATACAAAAAATATATTATTTAGTATACATAGAGAACACCCAGAACATCCTGAATAGGTCGTCAAAACATTTTCTCTGAGGCGGGAATGGAACCTGCCATCTCCTGTGTTGCAGGCGTTCCTTCGCCCGCTGTGCCAAAGAGGTCGTCAGTTTTTTATAGGTTCTCGGGAACTAAACCTTTGCACTTCCTCGGGTAAAACAATAAGTGGTGCAGTGTAGTACCCACATAAATTAAAAATGGACAGGTAATTCCTAGCTATGGAATGCCCATTCTTTACCTATCTTTAGTGCATCGCCGATAGAAAGATTTCTATAGTCCATAAAAACCTAGTGCTACCTGTGATCTTATTCCCATAATTTCTTGCCCATGCTTTCAGCCAGTAAAATGTGATCTCTGAACCGGCAAACGTTGCAAAGGGTAGGAGAGTTGTGAGAGATCAAACTATGATGGTCGCGGTACTAAGTTGATGAATCCAATTATCTGTGGCGTGAATTAAGTCGCACAGTTTAATGGTTTATGCTACTGTCGCAGAGTTATAAATTGAATAGAGGCGGCAATTAACGGAACTTAATGAAAAATATTTTGAGTTAATAAACAGTTCTGAAATAAATATAAAGTTTACCCTAAACAAAATACTCATATATTTAAATTCTACAACATAAGTATAGAATTGATATTGAAATACTTTTTTTGCAGTATCAGACTGGAGAAGGTTTAATTGAGGTAACAAGTTATTTGCTTAAAATGCATGTCGATTAGTCACAATTACCATGGATTAGTGAAACTGATAAAGTATTGTAAATGTTCACGTTATTAATCGCGTTAATTTACCCATTTTTCCCCGACATTTGATGTGAAAGCCACAGAATTAACAATATTAATTAGAACCTAATTCTAACAAAATCGTTGAAACCTCTAATGTTTACAGACTTTCATTACACAATACCTAATTCCAAACCTTAAGTACTAATAGAGCTCTATATGTATAACCTTTAGAAATGAACGTTTGAACCGTCTCCCGCGCAGACAATGGCGGCTCGCACGCGGGTCACTTCGCGGTTATCTAGCGATCGGGGAAAGACGATCTGTGGCCGCGCTCGAATTTATCGCCGTGCGCCTCTACGTTTACAGTTACTTCGTAAGTCTATGGGAAGGTTTTGCGTGCACGCATTATGGGCATAAGTTCGCTTTGATTTAGTTATACCCCTACATTGCTGTGATGTTTGTTATATTAATTTTAGAAATCAAACTCGGGCTCAGTGTGATTTCTCGAGTAAAGTTACATATTTTTAGAGTCAGGTTATCAAATAAAATGCCTTAGTATTTAGACGAATTATGTGGCGGGGTGACGAACTTTGCGACGACGCAGGAGGTTGTGGGTTCGATTCCCGCTTTGGGACAAATGTTTGTACGATCTGCAATTATTCGTGCTTGAACTGGCTATTTTCATCTTTAATAATAAATATTTACTTATGCGATGAACTGTTTTAAGTATTTCAGTCATCTAGTACACAAGAGGGCTATATATTGCTGTGTCCGCATAAATATTAATATTCTATACTGAAAATCATAATCACAAAGAAATTTATCAGAGATTGTACAGTTATTAGGAAAATTATCATAATTCGATATGGAAAGTTTGAGTTACTAGTAACTTTCCCGTATTAAATATTTTATATATTTACTCGCACATCTAGATTAAGCAGAACTTTTCTTAATTTAGAGCTAGATGATGCTGTTTAGATTGTCTCGTATTACAAAAATCGTGCTAAACTCATTGCCCATCTACATTTTGAAATTGTAATACATTGTGCAATTCGTACTTTCCACTTAATATGGCTTAGAGCAAAAAAAATACACATTATCATAGAAAACAGAATCCTAGTACCACTCATCAGTACATTAAATCACTGTCCATACGTAGGTGTGATGCATCCGGACTTCAGTAGAACAAGGGCGTATATCCATTTGTATGCTGGGAGCATTCCCATACCGGGCACATCGTGACCGCTTGCCTGGTTAACGATGACCCGGCCATAGATAAGTGGTAGAATATGTGCGAAACTTTCACTTGGTAATCTGTTAATTATCACATGTTAGATGAGATACATTCGTGCATGATCGCCATGAGTAGAATAATTTTAGGGACATCTTTAGAATTTTAGTTTTTATGTACATTTTAACTCATGGTAAAATTATTTTTCTTTTCTTCTGTACTTGCTAGTTAATCTTTGCTGTTCAATTTAAATGATGTGGCTGGTTTTATATTTTAAGGCATATTATTATTTGATAAAACGAAACGTTATCAACGGAACACAAAAATGACATGGGGTCAACTGTCTAAGACTATTATGATAAATAAATATATGATACTTACTGGAAAATTCACACAGCATCAAGCTAAGCAGAGTGTTCTTGGTACTAGAAAACTGGTATATTTAATACAATATTAGGTATACATAGATAACTTTTTTAATATAGAAAACACCTTGAGCGCAATTAATTAAAAAATGCTGGACGATCCACATACCATCATCTAGCCCTACGCTAAGCAGTGTTGATGATGATGATAGAGTTCAAAGGGTTTCCACAAAAGAGCTTTTAAGGAAGACTCATAGCTTCCTCGACAATTTAACTCATAACAAAGTGACACAGGCCTAACTAGATTATGCACCAACATCCGTTTGAAAGATGACTGCTTAATTGAGGTTATGTGAAGTTGTAAACAAAGCGCTTTTTTCGCGAGAACCGTTTCTTTGCAAATATGCTCGCGTCGCGTGAGCATCGTTATTTGTTGGATATGGGCTAATTAATGGTTATCTTCCGTGTGCAGGTCATGGTTTGTTCTATAGTTAAAGTTTTTGTTGGTTGGACGATCCACTTTTGCTTTGGATTTCTTTTTAACCAACCAGTGCTCTACAATTGAGTTCAATGTCAAAACGACAAAAACACAGATCCATAGCAATAGCTTCAACAATCATGAAAGTACACTGCTGGACATAGGCCTCCCCTAATGAGTGCCATAGCACCCTAAGATAGAAGCGACAAGCTGAAGACATTCAGTTTGCCGCTTCCATCTATTGGAGTTAATGTTAACAATAGTAGAATAAGACTCTTTCCTTCAAATTATAAACAACTAGTATCAGCCCGTGACTTGTTCTATGTAAATGTTTGAAGGCTATTTCTATCTCATGCGAACTGAAAAGTAACCTCTGTTTTGTATCAGGTCTAGGTCTATTCTGAATTTCAGCCCGATCTATTCAGTAGATTTTGCGTGATAGAGTATCAAACATCTTTACATCCAAATAACATCTAACATACAATTTTTCACGTTTATAATAAGTAAATTTAATGTCTATTGAAGTCTCTCAACATTATCACTACTTTCTCCTTACAAATCTTTCCGTTAATAAAGTTATTTCCGTCTCAATGTGCCCTTGATAAACCTAAATAGCCCATTTATAACTCCAGACGGCCAAACATGATAAATTTGCCAGAAATTAAATCGGTTTCAAAGTTTTCACTTATTACATTTTGTAATAAATCATTTCTATTCATATCATCACAAAAACAAAGACCGTTTAGTCAAAGAGTATCAGTAATAAATCTAATATAACGCCCACACCAAGTGAGACCCTATGAACAATACATGACGTACGCAACACAATGTAAATCATCCTAACTGTGTCACTTTTGATCAGCTGCTATAGTAAAACATGTCCGTCCAAGTACACTAGAAAAAGAACTGTTGAGATTATAAAACTAGGAAGTTCGGTGTTCTATGAAAAAATTGCTTTAAAATAAAGTAAAAATACAGAACAAAGCTCGACAAAAAATTCAACCACTACCTCAATTAAATAAAACAACTGACGATCATAAACCTGTCTGCTTAATACTATGGTCTATTATAAGTTCATGGACACCGTATGGCAAAATTTTAAATGAAATTTAATAAAAAAGAATGAAATAAAGTGAGTTCAAACGCGAATCAAAAGGAGACGGACAATGGTCACGAAGCTAAGGGCCTCTAACTGACAGCTCAAATGAATAATGGTCCATTTAAGATCAGGTAGATTTTGACACGTTGCAATCATCCCTTCAAACCAGCCGATGGATAATATACACCTAACTTTAACCGCTTAAACCATTTTGCATTTTCTACAGCAAATATTTTACGTACTACTAGCAAAAATACACACACAATTTTAAAACACGTCTAATAAACAAAAATGAGTGAGCACAGATCCTAATTTTATAATTGCAATTTAAACTTATCTCTCCCTCTTGTAGTGGATAAAAAATTTAAATGAATTGGGAATCAATTACCCACCACTTTATTTTTTAATTGATAAATTTATTGTTAAAAATTTGATTTTTCGAAGTATAATTTCTACAAACCTGTATTTTCTTACTGTTGAAATGGTAATAAACAGTAGTGAATCTGAAAATCCCAATAGACACCGCATGCAATATCAGGTGAAGAAAGAATTCAATAGGGCCAGACGAAAGTGACACTTCTAAGCCCTTTTCTGTTAAAATTGATGAAAGGGTATCTGATAATGACGCACAATACTTATTTTCGGTAACCAACCCTATGTCGTATTGTTAAAATATTATAAATTCTTCTCATGTGGGTGCGGACTTCTGAGCCTGTTTGCCCAAAAAAATCCTTTTGACCAACTGTTTGTCAAAGGAGCCTGCGATTATTTTTTGTCGGGTGTTTATCGAAGTTTGACCATGGGAAAATATCAGAGATTCAGGTGCCGTTCTATTGTCAACCTGTTGTTCGGTTCTATGTTGATATTTGATCAAATCTCTACAGATTTTGATCTATACATTAAGGTACCTGTATATTTTGTACACATTTTTTTTAGAGTACGATATTTCGATCAAGTTCCTTGAGTAATTTATCCTTAATAATCCAAATTGGGGCAACACCTACCAAACTTTAAATCGTCTACGTTGAAAGGCCGACAATAACAAATTGGTATCAAAGCCTGACAAAGATGGACTCTTGAGAAACTTTCCACCCACCTCCTTTCTATTGATCGAGGCTGCTCAGTGCTCACAATAAATTAATTCTTGTTATGAGCATTTTTTATCCTATTGTGTTTTATCCCTATTTATTTAACCCGTTAATAGATGCTAATGGGCGGACATTGGTCAAAGAGTTTTGGGATCAAAGCTTTGAATAACCTGAATAGATTCTTTGTGTAGCTTGTCAGTTAAATCTCGTTAGTTTATTATTAAGAAACTTCGTACCTTATCTCAATTTATTCAGAGCTTTACCAAAAACAGCTGTTACTTCTATCTTTCTGTACCAATTTGTCTCTTTTGACTAAGTTATGATGGTTATCACTATCACGAAATATTAATGACACAATAGAGATTATCAGTTTTCAATAATTCGTCTTAAATCGCATAGAAACATCTAACCATTTGAAGCTTACAAAAAAAACACTTGGCTACTGTTTTTGTGGGAATATTATTTGTGTTGTTGAGCTAATCCTTTTCTAAGAGAATTCATTGTTGATGTAAACAAGTTGTTCAAAGGATTGTCTTGTCCTCTGAGTCCCAACAGTTTTTTTTTTTAACTTTCTCCGAGTTTTATTGTTCAGTTTGAACTCGTTATGTATCATTTTAATAATGCCTCCAACGTTGATGCAGCCGGACTAATAAATCCAATTTAAATGTTACCAGGACCTCCTCTTGACATAACATATGTTAATCCATACGTCTTTATCTTCAGAATCACAAATGCCGATTCGATCTGAAAAAAGTGGCCGGTCCAGTCCAAGACGGGTGGCCGCGGTCCGCCAAATCATTATTCTAAATAAGCAAAATTAACTTTATTCCCATAATTTGAATAATCCATTCCTTGTGTGTTCGGAACTCCTTTGCATCGATTCTTCAGTAATGAGACATTGAATGTCGATTGGTAAATTTATATGTTCTCTATTGACGAACTCAATTTATTGGGTCTTTGGACTGTGAGGTTGTTCTGGTTTGTTCCCACGAATGTTTGTACATACCTACAATGTTTAGTGTTTTTCATACACGTTACAGTTTAAGTTATTGATAACATTAATCTATTGCCTATAAACCGTTTACGAATTGATCAATATTAAACTAAAATTGTATTTCAACGCGTAGCCCGAGAGCTGGTGAGTATCTAGCGCATTGCATAAGCATTGCCATACAGCGCAGCGTGGTAATGCAACCAGTGTCTTAGGGACGCTTCTAAGGTTGATATGGATCATTTGAGCTACTTCTAGCTTGTTTGTAAAAGTCTGTAGTGAGCTCAATTTTAATTATTATTTGTATTTTATTAGATGATTGTACATCTATATATATATATCAATCTAGTTAACTTTTATGAATTTAGATTAGCCATTTAGATTTTTAAAATTGACTTTTTTATTCTTTTTCTTTCTTTTTATTTTGGATTTCACGTTTACATTACTACCAAGCATTATTTGATGCTTTTTAAAACTAAGTCTTATAAACCTTAGTTTAGACTTAGATCTATTAAATTTATAACAGAGCTGAATGTAAATCCCAATAACTCTTGACCAAGGACCAAGATTGAAGGCTCCCGAGATGCTTCGCTCGCTAATGAAGACATATTGAATCGCAAAGCGGCGAAGGACAAGATATAGGCAATGTTTAAATTGACATGCTGTACTTTATACCACATCCGCTGTTACGAAACAAATAAACCAGCAAGTATTCTGATAATCACTTATTTAAACGCCCATTGAATAAGCAGATGCACCGTTTGAGTAGGTGATGATATCTTATAAGAATTAAAATTATTTGATGATAAAATGATGAATAAACTGATATAAGTACCGTTTGAGTAGATGTTGATAAGTATCGTATTAAAATAAAAGTATATGATGATAAAATGAGAAAAAATTTATGTGTAGAAAAGCGATTTGAATTAAAAAGCTGTCAGGACACGAAACCCATATCAATTAGTGACAAACATGACAAAGTCAGAGCGGAACGACGGCAGCTAATGTTTTATTTAGCGGCGGTGGAGCGGCGCGCGGAGCAAAAGTTAACTTGGATTTTTAAAAGTTTACGCAAAAGTTACGGCTGCGGTGTCCCTCGTCCGTCTAGCCTCGCACCTGATAAAGTAATTTTACAATCCCCTAATTCACACTTTTGTAGAGTTTTTAAAAGCCAGGAGGTTTTCTGTCCTACACGTAATTGGGTTCGCGGTAAGCTTGACGACCTTTTTAATTTTTAATTCGCTCTGCTCTACCGCTTCAGTTCATAATTCCTTGTTCATGCAACTTGTGTTTTGACTGACGCTTATATTCCTGACTGTATACTAGTAATTTTGTTCAGAACCAGTAATTATGGGCCCTGTAGCAACGCGTGCATATGTTGGCGACCACATAAAGGCATCCAATTTCATGTACGTTAGTACTATGGGGGTCTCTTTGTTTGCGACAACAAAAACCGGGTACCTCGAACTTCTTGAGTACAAAATAAGAACAAACGTGTCATCGATGAAATGACGCGTGTCGACCAATCAGGCGCGACGGCCGCAGACGATGGTGACGTCACCGTATCAGCGGCCAATGGGATCGACCCATCGCCTCCGGTCACTTCGGACTAATTGCCCATGTGTGCTGTTACGCTAGTTTTAAGAGGAATCCGTGCGCGTGAGTTTACGACTCACACACGCACAATTACATCACTAACAAAGTCACAGAGAAAGACAAAGGTCTTAGGACATTTAAAATATATATTTATAGATACCTTTATTAACACCGAAAATTGCAAGGAAATAAAAACAAATTAAAAAGGAATAAAAACAAATTAAAAGTAGTATACACAATTGAAACAATTGAGCTAACTACAGATAAATATGAACTTAAAAACGCAAGACATCATAATTTGACGACTATAAACTTTCATCAAAATAATTTGGCCTAAAATTAACAGTTCTGACCATTACATTGTTCTTAAGTGAAGCATGAGAAAAACTTAACTTACACTTTTGCTTACAATTAATTTATTTTAAACCGCGGACAATGGGAAGTGAACTTAGGCAAACAATAGAGAAGGTTTTCATAAAATAGTTTCTAAAGTTGGCTATTAACATTGATGGCATAGCAGCATGGTACTTAACCAGATAGTAATTTATAATTGTAGAGGGTCACTCTGAGATACAATTATAACAATTATCATTGGATACTTAGGACAATCATAGCTGGGCACTTTCAGACAATGTAGTTACAATGTCGCTACGGTGTCAATAATTAATATCATTGTAGAATTATGTTTTAAAAATTAATATTCCATGCAACGTTTTTACAATGTGGCTGACCTTAGCACTACTGACTCAAAGGCCAGTAGTGTCACTTGTCTATGTTATTAGTAGGTTTTCGAACCACAATTAAATGTCTATTAATTTTGATATCAGAGCTCTATAATTTATAAGTTTCGTCCGTATGTTTTGCCTCTAGTAAGGAATTTTAGGTGTCTTCAGATCCAGATTGAATAAGATTCTTCTGGGAAAGCGTGCTGTATTTTAGGCCACTTACCTAAATGAAGAGTCAAATGCTCGACCATTTCCAATAAAAAATAAACCCTGATAATAATTGACTTTAAATTTTTTAAAGACTTCTTAACAAAAAAAATTAGAATTGATGTAGGTACACAAACTAATATAACTAGTTTATACAATTGAGCTAAATGCAAAAGATGGCAAAAACTCTAGAGGTAGCTCAACTGATCCATATCAATCAGTCGGAAGCGTTTTTTGATCTTCATTAGACTTTTTTTAGAGTTCATAATTATTTTTAAAAGTTTATTTTTGTTATTTTTAATATTTTTGTAGCAGGTAGATGTTTTTTTTCTAATTCAGACTTTGTCAGTAAGTCTGACTCTGATAAATGTTTAAAACGTAATTATTTTTTAAGTGACCATTTCATGTTTTATTGTTAAATTACTAAAACGTGACCAACGTTTGTTGTTTATCTTTATTATCCTTTGTAAGTTAGATGATATTTCTTGCAATGAATTTTAAAATTCACAGTACTTTTATTTCTCTTGATTTGATACAAAACATCTGATGATATAATTTATATGTGTAATTTTTACTATACTTAGGTATTATAAATATAAAAACAAATGTTTGACTTTTTTTATGAAATCTTATCTGTGTAGATACTTGTTAGAGTTCCTTATAATAGTCAGTATTTATGATTTAAAATTATTACATTTACAATTTAAAAGTAATAAATTCCATAGGTAATGGTTACAGAACTTTTCAACACTCTAATAAATATCCATAAAGGGTTTATTTTAATCTAACCAAAATAAATTGCCAAAAGTTAAGCCGATCATTCTAAGTGCGTAAAACTTGTTCTCCCAAACGTATAACAAAAATTCCAAGCGTCTTAAAAAAGAGATTAAGATTATTCAGTTGACCCCCAGACAATAATTCCGCAGTTTTTCACTCGTTACCCAAAAGTTTTCACATCAAGGCGTAGGTTTTTGAATAATTTAAAGCGGCTAGTCGTTTCTTTTCATCTGCCCTCGGACAAGATGACCAGAGTCCGTCAATATTTGCTCAGCATTAAGTAGCTCGTTGGCGTTGAATAGCCCCAGTGCAGATGGGCACCCGTGTTTGTTTATGTCATGTTTTGTTGAGAAACTGACGCGACGCAAAAAATAATTGAAGAATATCTGGTAGAAATTTTAAATTTATTATGTCACTAGTATCTGCCCCCGGCTTCTTGCGCATTTTTCTATGTAAACGTTTCGGTTATTTCTATCATGGGAACTGATTTATGGGATGAAAAGTAGGTTTTGTATCACTATTTTTTAGATAAAATAAAAATTAATAAAAAACTAGAAATAAATTTATTAAAAATTTCAGCAATGTCCGTTCAGTGCGTTCGTCCGTTCGTTAGTTTTTGCGTGAAAGAAGAGCATACATCCATCCAAAGATCCATACAAACTTTTGTGGTTATAATAAGTGAGGATGTAACAGATTAGTGATAAAATTTGGTGAGAGCAAGTTTTATCAAGAAAAAAATTGGCAGCGCCTTTTTTGTAATTAAATAAGTTGGGGAAAAAGTTAGCAAAAACAAACTTACCTTGCGCGATGCGAACAGCTGGCATCTTGATTCTCATCTTGATTTGGTCACCTATTTTTAGATCTTCAATAACGTCTTTATCTTCTGAAAGTGTTTATCTCGCTTGCTCGATCTCCGATGACAGTTCTTCAGTTCACTTTACTCACGCCGCCGGCGGTCCAGCAGCCAATCGTTTAACTCCTAAACCGTTTTTGAAAACGTTCTGTCTCTCACAAATCCTTCAACAAATGTCCGACGGTAAACTTTTTCTTCAATCATCTTCGAAATTTCTTCATCTTGAAATTTTAAAACTCGGTAGCATTCGTTTTACTTTTTTCTTTTCATGTTGTGCTGATTCAATAAACACATCACCTGAATATTTATGCTGAACAGACTGGTCATAAACACCTTATCAGCACTTGAATGAGCGTCTTCGTGCTTTATCTAATCTGTCCGCACCTAGTGGCTATCCTGCAATTTGGTGATAAAGTTCGGTCACACTCAATATCAGCATCTACTGGTATCTTTCACTTTTCAGTTCGCGAAAATGTCCACTTTCAAAACTCAACAAACTTGTCCAATAAGATTTCAGCAAAGAAAATTTGATTGAAATGATAGTAGAATTTAATTTATTTTTTATAAAATAAATTTGGAGTTGGAAATTTAGTATCGTGTTTACAATGTTAGCGTCTCGCGTTTGTCGCGCGTGCGGAGCGGTAAGCAGGTGCGCGGCCGGCCGCCCGCTCTCGCCCGATGTCCGAGAGCGTCTGTCCCGTGTCCCTTCGCGCGAGGGCTCCGGGCCTCCGCATGTCCACGACTCGCGCCGTCTCGCTCCGCCGGCCGACGACGGCGCGTGCGAGTCCACACGAAGTGGCCAGGGGTTACTCGCGGTCGCCACTGCCTCGGCTGAACGACTGAGACCGTACCGCCAGCCCCGCGTTGCCACCCTCGCATGAGCGACCGGGATGGCTATACGTCCAAAGTACCGTGCGTTGGTGTGCGTGCGCGGGTGGGGCGAAGATGCAGCGCGGTTAAAAGAAAAGGGATAATATTTGCTTGCATATTTTATGACTCGATTAGGAGATGGAATTTTTAATTGAATGGACCAAAGCGCGGTCAGCTCTTTTCCAATCAATGGCAAAAAATTTAAAGTTCTTTGACAAACGTTTAATCTTTGAAACTAGGATAAGGGTTGAATACAGTTATGGATTTATTTTGTTTAAATAATTATCCATTAGAATAAAATATTGTTTACTGTTTTGGAATTACAGTTAAGTCTTTATTACATTTTATTTTAGAGCTGAAAAAAAATCTACTCATAGCTCGAGCGTAGCAAAGTGCTACGTATGCTACGATTTTCGTAGCACTTGACTTTTCTTTCTTTTTATGTAGGCGTGTCTTTTGTCCGATAACTTTTTCTAGTATCCAATCATTTTAAAGTAAAGTGCAAAATCAATTGCTTTTAAAATTATCTTTACTTTTAAATTTTTTGAATAAACTGGCTGTACCTCTATAATCAAAATACACTATGGAATCCATATCCATTTCTTGTTTACAAATCATTGGATCAAAAGAATACGGAAGTACGCGGAATAAACAAAAAGCTAAGAGCGCAACACGTTGACGGCAAAATCTTCACTCTCACTACGAACTTTTCCTCGCTTTTTTCCCGACGTTATTTTACTTAAGACGAGGAACTTATCTCGGTCGGTCCTTGACTTTAATAAGTTTTATGAGTGTCAGTTGAGACTTCAGACTTAACTGGTGCGCGAACTGGCGAAAAACGAACTTTTTCATAATTGTTTCCAAACTGCTGGCAACTTTGTAAGCGTTCGGTTATTGAAATTTCGAATTTGTTCGATTTGATTGATTGTTTTCGGAGTTTATATTTTGTTTTCGATTAACATGTTGTGTATTATAGCACACCTAAGTCAATGGCATTTTATGTTTGTTGTTATCGAAAAATTTAAAGATTTATTTGACTAAGTACATATCTAAAATTGTCTTAAAATAGAGCAAAAATATTTTTTGTAAAGAATAAAAAGGTGAAAAGTAAAGATTGAAGTACCAAGACCTCCCTATTAACCATCGCTTAAACAAACATGCTCGGATAGGCCGTAAAAAAACTTTCACAACCATGGTCAGTTAATGTCCAGCGAGATAAAAACCACCTCTACCCATCTCTTTCTAATTGTCACATGTGTGTTGTGAAAACAGAGACGGATAAAGGGTTGTCCGTTTTCACGAGCGGAAATCACGGGATAGTGTCCGATAGTCTGCTGTCTCCCTCATGTGTAGGGGTGCGTGGGTGTGTGGAAAGGGATGGTGATTGGGATGAGTTTTCCAGACGCTATTCGCCGCTAGGCGGCGTTGGAAAATTGGAGCGTGTACAGGGTTCTGACTTTTCGTGAACCTTTTTCTTTTGGGTTGTTGTAATTGAAGTTGTTGAGAAGTTTACGTTTTTAGATTTTCTATCATAACGTTTATCTATGCTTTGCAGTACTTAAGTATGTTGAAAATTGACGTGTTATAATATTATTGATAATTTCATCAAGCATCTTACTAGGTCTAGTAAGTATTTTAATATTGGATTCGTACCTACTTACATCAAAACATACCCACGATGAATTAGAAAGTTTATTTAAAGACAAACATTTAACCAAATATCATAATGCCGATCACATCGTCACTTAATATCAGATTTGTTCTGGTATTTTCTTTTTAATACTTTTTTTTTAATTTACGAAAATCTATTAAAGGTAAAAAGCTTCCTATTTTAAAATACGGTGTCCTTATAATATGTGTATTTGAGAAGGTAAATAAAAATAGTTTTTCCAGTTGGGATAAGTCCGACTATTTCATAAAGAATCAACTATGTAGATTTAGAAGATTTAGTACCTGTCTATAATTTATCTAGTTTTGCTTGGTAGAGTCGATACTTTGACGACGAATGTGTTTTTGCGATGTAAGAGGTTGCCAATTCAATGCTTGAGATCAATATTAGTACGATCTGCAAATATTTGTTAAGAGTTTATGGAAGTTTCCAAATTAAGTAAAAAATATATAAATCTACGTAATGATAATTAAATATTAAGTATATCAGTCATCTAGTACCTACTCATAACACAAGCACGCGCGTAGCTTGTGGCTAGATGATACTATGTAGATTGTCTAGCATTGTAAGTATCTGTGTGTTTCAAAAAATTTCTTTTACTTTTAAAAACTTATTCAAATTTCATTTGACTTCAGCAAGAAAGTTTTACATTTGTGTACCGTTTCGATCTCTATAACGGTATGTTTTTTGTACTATCCTGTGGGACAGATGTGGTACAGGATATAGAAAATTGCTCAATTGGAGACGAAACGTTATATCTGAGAAAGTATCGAGTTTAGTGTTGACATGTTATTACACTTTTGGTTATTATTTATCTGCTTCTACTGACGGGTTTGCATTTGTTTTTAAAACAAAAGAAGCCTTTTATAGATTTTGAAAGAAGTTATTGTAGTTCCGGTAAATGTAACTCTTAAAAACACCAGTCTTGATTTTTTTTATTGTAATAAATTTGATTTCTTTATACATGTAATTTTATGGGCAAATCAACCACTTGTACACTGTGTGTTTTATGTATGTAAGTATGTACGTTATATAAATAAATAAGTAAAATAAATCTATGTACAATCATGTTGTTTTTGTATTTAAGTTCTTGAAATCCCGGTTTCGAAACGAATTTTCGATTAAACCGTTTACTTACCAGTTATGGCGTAGTGTTTGGTAAAAACTCTTAAATACGGCCTACACTTTTGCTTCATAATTTAGGTTACATTTTGGGTCAACAAAGAAGGCGCTTTGATAAATACCTAATTAGCAAAAGCACATAATTCACATTGAGTTATAAAAAAATCTGAATGATTTCATTTTAATGGTCAGTATCGTTATAAATGTGTTAATTAGATTTAAATCACGCTATTAGCTCAATTTACGTCAGTAAGCGGCAAAAAATGAAACCTTCCAATTTAAGTAGCTAAACAATGGAACTTAAGAAATTATCATTATTATTAACACGTTTAACACTAATAATTGACGCGAAACCCGAGAGCTGGTGAGTATCTGGCGCAGTGCATCAGCATTGTCATACCTACAGCGTGGTAATGCAGCCAGTGTCTTCAGGTCGCTTCCGACTGGTATTGACATAGATAAATTGAGCTCCCTCTACACTGTTTGCAACCGTCTGCAGTTAGCTCAATTGTTTCAATTGTCTAACACCCTGTATATAGTAGGTAGTTTTATATTTTTCTTGTAAAAGTTAATTCTTGATAATTTAATAAATTAAAACGCAATAAAAGCATAATTGTGCTGAAATATTGGAAAACTATGGATATTCCCGTCCGTTTCTTTCAGGACTACAACATGGAGTTATTCAAATATAAAGGGCAAGGGCTTACGCACTATAAATTACATTCATATTTTTTTTAAAACACCCAGACCCGAGGGTCGGGACAAATGTTTGTAGGATCTGCAACTACCGAGGCGGGAATCGAACCCACAACCTCTTGCGTCACAGGCGGAACTTCGCCCACCGCGCTACAGTGATCGTCATTGATGGTATAAATCTCTTATATTGTTATAATAAGCAATGCCAGAGAGTGGATTGAGCGTACTACGTCTTTGTCCCAATAAAGTACTATCTTGTAGTCTCTAAACCCTATGAATAAGTTGGTTCTGAAGTGCTCTGAAACGTGCTCTATCTTCACCAAATCTTCACTTACGTTAGATAATGGCCAATTCTCGACTATTTTCAATTAAAAAATCAAGGTGAAGGTCTCTTAATAGATAGAAAATAATTAATTGCAGACTGAAAAGTAAGAAAAAAATTTCATAAAATATTTATGGTGTAAGTTATTGGCGATCTTTTCTCTCAAGATCGATCTCTGCCTAACGACCTGGTGTGGATAGGATCGTCGGCTTGTATATGCGGTAAGATGCGTGTGCATCTAATATAACTTTTAAATAAAATGATTATTATAACATTAATTAAAATACTAATACCACAAATGCTAAAAATATAGACAAAAAATACATAATTTTTTTTTATAAATAACGAATCAATGACTCTATAGCTTAAAAATGTAAAACAAAGATTAAAACGAACGTAAAGAAAAGAGTAAAGTAAAATCCATTGCCTATCTCAACTAATTCCAAAGTATCCATAAAGTGATTTTGGACTCTTCTCGACGACAAAAATAGTTTTGGTGGGGTGGGTCGCCTCGGTTATATTTAAAGTCACGACATTGACTTAAATAGTGTTAATTGGACAGAAGATGGTTCCGGAGACAACAAGTCCGTTTGTAACCAAATGACTAACCAATGGTGTTTTCTATTTATAAAAAATAATTATCTATGTATGTTATGTGTTGTATTAAGTATATCAGTCATCTAGTACCCATAACACAAGCTCTGCTTAGCTTTATTTATTATTATTAAAATCATATCAAGTCTGAATCGTTTAAGTAGAAGGTGCAGATATTACCTAGAAAAGTAGCATTCCTCGTAGTGACAGTTTGAAGTCAATTGCTCTATGAATACAGAAGTATGCCAGTATTTTTTCGGTAGTATATGAAAAATATTCCTCAACAATTTCGACGTCGACCGGACTTGAATCCGGAACCACCAGTCGGAAGCGTTTCCAAAATGCTGGCGACCTTGCCCTGCTGTATGATTTTCTTCACTAAATTATTGGTACACTCGTGGAAGCAAATAAAACATTCACACCAATATTCTGCTAAGAAGGTACTTACACAAATCCCAACACTAATTAGGATAAATGTTGGATCCATGCCGGTGATTCAGAGTGGCAGCGCCTACGTCAACCTAATCATGCAACGCGCCACGTCCACGGATTTCGTAGTGTTGTGCATCTTGCTGAAATAAATATCGATAATTATTCAAAGGTAATTTGATTGAGGGTAATTAAATTATGTCATGTGAATCTCATCTCTCATGAGGCAAATTATTGTGCAATCTCAGTGTTATCTTTGAATAGAAAAAAACGATTGCATTAAGTATATCATTCATCTAGTAGGTACCCATAACACAAACTCTACTTTACTTTAGGCTAGATGATGCCGTGTAGATTGTCCAGCATTACTAGTTTATTTTACTATTTTGTTTTACTTTAATCTTTTGTTGCCTTCAAACTTCCTGATTATAAAATATATAAAAAAAATATTTGTGCAAATATTTTTCTAGATGTTGATTTTTTTCCTTCAATTTAATAAATTGATACCTAAAAAAGGTAAACCTAGATTTATAGGTAAAACTTATAGTGTGCCTGTTTTAGATCAGCTGTTGAAACTGTTATTTTTAATAATTTACAACTTATAAATTTAGGTTTAATTCTAAGATACGGATCGAGAATTACCTAAAACTTTATTTCATTGACTCTACCTTATTATTAACCACCACTAACTGCTATTACGTTGACCTTCATTCAAAAACTCCGTATTGAGATGGTGGAGCGCTTGAACAGCAAGCTGAGGTGGGTGTCTGAATGGGGTGACACAAACCTTGTGCAATTCAACGCATCCAAAACCCAGGCGTGTGTATTTACGGCAAAAAAGTCCAAATTTAATGTTGTGCCCAATTTTTGCAGTACTGCGCTTCAGATCACTGACAGTCTGAACCTATTGGGCGTAGAGCTCAGCTCGAACTTGAACTTCGGCTCCCATATCGAATCGAAGGCTAAATTTGCTGCCATGAAGCTGGGCGTCCTGGCTAGAGTTCGGCGGTACTTCACACCGGGACAGCTTCTTAGTCTATATAAAGCACAGGTCCGATCTTGCATGGAGTACTGTTGCCACCTTTGGGACGGCTCGGCTAAATACCAGCTTGAAGCCCTCGATTCGATTGAGAGACGCGCTGTCAGGCTTATAGGTGATGACTGTGTGCTATAAATAAATTCTTTATTCTTTATATTCTTTATGACTCGCTCGCAGAGTCAAACCTACAAAGTCTCGATCACAGACGACGCGTCGCCAGACTGTCAGTGTTCTACAAATACCACTTTGGAGACTGTGCGCAGGCACTGCACGACCTTATTCCATCTTCTCCATTCCACCATCGGACCAGCAGACGCACTGAAAAATACCATCCGTACCTGGTCGATATTCCACAATGTCGAACTAAAAAATTTAGCTCATCGTTCATAATTAGCACGGCCAGAGAGTGGAATGAGCTTCCAGCGTCTGTTTTCCCGCTAGAATACGATCTCGGAATCTTCAAATCAAGAGTGAATAAGTTCCTTCTGGGAAAGCGTGCTCCATCTTAGGCCACATCTTCACTTACCTGGGATAGTGGCCAAACGCTCGACCATTTTCAATAAAAAAAAAACCTATTTATTTATTTTTAACATTAAGCCTTTTTTTATTTGTAGGTATCATCTTATTAATATTTTAGCTATTATCGATATCGATGTTTATGCTCTACCACGACACTATCCACAAATCCTGGCTAATAGCTCAGTAGCACTAAACGCAGTGCCCGCCAACGTAAACAATAAATTTGAAGAGGCTGCATGGATTTTAGAACGGTCCTTGTTAGTGACCTGATGGGAATTTTGTTAAGTCCTAATATTACAATACGAAGGTTGATAATTGGTAAATTTGCGAATCGAGATAAAATGTTGAGGGTCTATTAGGGAAAGAGCCTTTTACCATTCTATCTAGATCTTTCTGTTTTGCACAACTAAGGCCTAGTTTGTTGTCCTATTTTTATGGGGTTAGGGACAATTAGCCCGTTCTGAAATGTTGATTTAGGCGAGTTGTCAATTAAGCATTACATAAAAGAGATAAATAGGCCACCAGCCTCTTTTTGAGAGAGTAAAAGGATTAACTATTCTCCTTTTTTCTCATACTCTTTTTCTACCTATTTCACACAGCTTTCATTTGCGTACTCACCTTTAACAAACAATATCTGTTCCTACTATTGGAAGAGCTAACTGATATATTCATAAACATACATCGATATTCACATAAATAAGTCGGTTTAATAATATTTATTGAATTCTTGCGTAATCCAGTGTTTATTTTACGTGTTCGCCTGTTATCGAATAGTGATCAAATGTCAATCGTGTCTCGACAATCGATAAGTTAAGCTCCAATAATATGTCAGTTGTGGTAAATTGAATAGGTTATGAGGTTCGTATTAATCTATCGATAATAGAAACTCACATTGGTTTGTTGAACTGAGAAAATCTTTAATTTAAAATGCTTACTTTACCTACGAAATTTAGAATCAGTAAAACAAGCAAGTAAAAAAGTGGACATCCTAAATCGTGTTATTTCGATTTTGTAAAAGTCTGTAGTCACTTTTCGAAAACCTCTGTAGAGGTCCCTACAGAGTTATAGAATTCAAAGTTAAATAGCACTGGGTCACTTATGAGGTACAGTTGTACAGTACAGTATTGTGTTATCATTTTATTTTCACTTGACACCAAATTTGAATTTTGGGATGAAAAGCTGCAAAAGACTGCAAGTAACAGTCCTACAGATTTCTGTTGCTTGCGTCCGTATAGACGCAAGCTGAAGATAGGGTACTAGGGAACTCATTACTAATATACGTTGATTATGATGATAATTCGACGACCGATGTGGCGCGGTGGGCGAAGGTCCGCCTGCGACGCAGGAGGTTGCGGGTTCGATTCCTGCCTTGGAAAAAAATTGTGTACGACCTGCAGAAATTTGTTCCGTTGGTCTGGGTGTTTTCTATGTATAGAGGTAATTAAAAATAGTTATCTATGTATATAATGTTTTGAATATATCAGTAATCTAGTACCCATAACACAAGCTTTGAGTAGCTTACTAGGCTAGATGATGCTGTGTGGATTGTCCAGCATTATTTTTTTATTTATTTATTATTTGTACTTGTCGTAAGTTATTATTGCAATGTTCTTTTTTTGGTGTATTATAAAGCATTTTTGTATTGTATTGTATTTTATGATTGTTTAATGCAAGGATGTTCACTTCTAATTAATATAATTGTGAAACAGCCCGGGGCGGCCCGGCCACTTCGCAACAGGCACCCACGCTTGTTCTCACAGCGTTACTCATCAATTGCAAAACTATTGCCTATGTTCACGAGCACTGTAAAAGCTGTCTGTTTGTATGAGAGATCTTCAAAAGCTCCTATTTCAACCAATTTTTTTGATCAAAGTTCATAAAACAGAATATAATCCCTAATTATACAGTAGGTTACATTTAGTATTTACTAGATTGTACCTAAATATACAAACTAGTAAGCGATGAAAATGTTGCAAACTAAATATTTTTATTTAATTATAATAATTCTTTTTTTGTTATTTGCAAAAAATAACAACCTATTTCAAATTTCATGCGCAACCAAATTTTTTATCATAGTTCATAAAACAGAGTATAATCCCTAAAAAATACAGTAGGTTACATTTAGTATTTACTAGATTGTACCTAAATATACAAACTAGTAAGCGATAAAAATGTTGCAAGCTAAAATTTTTAATTAATTTTAGTTTTTTTTTTGTTTTTGCAAAAAATAACAACCTATTTCAAATTTCATGCTTTACTTGAATATAAATAAGGTGCACCGAGGCGATTGCGACTATCAACTTTGAATTTTTAACTTTATCTTTTGCCATAATCGCCCAGTAAGATAAAATTGAATTTCTAGTAAATCCATATGGTAAAGCATATATCTATGAAATATTTTACATTAAAATAACGTTGAATAATAGTGTATTTTAGATATATTTACAATACAGTCTCTGTTAAAACAGATAAAGTTACATTGGCCCCACTTTGGGGCGAATGTGACTTTTTAGTGTAACTTGTTTGTGCTTATTGCTTTAAACCTAAGAATTATATAACTATATAACCTTGAATCCATATTTACGCATAAACGATTTCAAACAGTACTAAAACGCAGGATGTAGCATAAAAAATGCTTTGCGTTTTTTCTGGGGCGAATGCAACTGCGCTCCATAGAATTAGTGTTGGGACTACATTCATGGATAACTTTTTCCTATGTGACTGTAACCGGCAACGATGGATTCGGAAAATAAAACATGGTAAAATTTTATGTTATTTTTAATAAGAATATGACCAAAATATGAATAAAAATACACTATATATAGACTTTTTCCTATTTGATTAAGGCAGCAAAAACAAATATCGCAATGCACAGTTTATTTACAAAATATCGACATACTATTCTATCGACACTAAACATCACTAGTGATTCACATTTTCCATACAAAAACATAAGGGCTATTGCAACTAGCCATAATTTATCAAAATAGCTACAATCGCCCCGCAACACAAAAAAAAGAGGCGAAAGTAACTGTTGTAATATTATTCGAAATATGTGACGTAGGATTATATTTATTACCGGAAAAGCTACTTACGGTTAGTATTTCTACTTTTCTTCTTTTGAAACTGCACAGAAACTACGTTTTATATTTTTTTTTATAAAAGTTTGCACGCAGGTCGTCAACAAACACTTGTCCAAAAAGGTGTCTTTCAGAAAAAAGTCTCTCGGTCAAACAGTTTCATAGGTAGGAGCGCCATCTGTTATTTTCTGGGACTAACACTAATTTGTCTGTTCACCAATAGATAGTGTGCTCATCAAAAACCGTTAGAATGAAAGATAAATCAATTAGTCACATTCACCCCATAGTTGCAATCGCCTCGGTGCACCTTATATGAATATAAATATAGTAGATCAATTGAATACACAGACACGCTATTGACTTCGCGGTACTTCGACAAATAAATAACGATAGACAAATTAGCCTAACAAAACCTAGCCCCAAGCTCAGCCCAAAGAACTTGCTAGATCTTGTGTTATCGGCACCTACTAGGTAACGCAAGCTACTTATAATATTTTAAAAATAGCCTTTATTACTCGTATGTCAAAAAGTTGAGTCTGTGTAAGTAAAACGGCGATGTCCAGAACGTCCAGCAGTGGATGGTTTACCAAAAAGCTAAACTGGGCTTTTCTAACAGCTAATATTCAAGTATATCCAAATGAGCATGTTAAAATCACCTTAGCATAACAAAGTATAGAAATTATGTGGGTACCATGGCATACTACACAATCAACATTGTCTGTACCTAAGCTTTGCATGGATACTATGTTGGAATTCGGTATTTAAATACTTGAACTTTGATTTAGCTAGTTAAATCCGTTATGGCTAGCAATATGTTAGTTTTAAAGACCATAGGTTCCCTTAAAAGATGATGGCTTTATTTGTACTTGCTAATAGCTTGTTGGGAATTTGCTTACATTTATGTTTTTCATATTAGCGGTAGACCGCGACTTCGTGCGCGTTTAATTAAATTTATGTTCTAAAACTTTTCTTATTTTTCTTGACACACCTCGTCACACCCTCTAAATTAAAAAACTTTATGACCAATTAGTCTAGATTTTAAACCACCCTGTATGAACCTAGGTAATTTTTTTAGGGTTATTTATTTATTGGACTTGAATTCATTGTTTTGTACCTCTAATATGACGACTTTGACGACCGATGTGGCGCTGTGGGCGAAGGTCCGCCTGCGACGCAGGAGGTTGCGGATTTGATTCCCGCCTCGGAACAAATTTGTGTACGATCTGCAGATTTTTTTTCCGTTGGTCTGGGTGTTTTCTATGAATAATAAAAAATATCTATCTACGTTATTCGTTGTTCTTTAGATAAACTTCTTGAATTTACTAAATTTTAACCATCTATCTATGTAATGTATTGTATTAAGTATATCAGTCACCCATGACACAAGCTCTGCTTAGCTTGGGGCTAGATGATGCTGTGTGGACTGTCCGGAAATATTTATTTATTATTTATTCTGCCAGTATGTTTCCGGTTCACGGAAATTTAGGACTATTGCTCCATTTTAATGATGGCCGAATTTTTGTTGATAATGTCGAATACAGGCTGTCAAAGCTATAAATGATGTCTTCCTTGCCAAATTTCTGAAACTAGCGGGCACTAGCTGTATCGACATTTTATAGTGCATAAGTGTGCGCGCAAACACAGATGCACCATCTATCCATCTGATGATCTCTCACTCCCATAGACCGATGAGACAGCGGCAGATAGAGACAACAATGTTGAGGTCAGGCGCAGGTCTTTTTCCTAGCAAGAAAGCTGTTATACATATTATTTATATCATCAACAGCCTATATTAGTCCACTGCTGGGTATAGGCCTCCCCTAATGAGCGCCATAGCGCCCTGTCTTCAGTTTGCCGCATCCAGCAGTCTTTCGCCGTCATCCCACCTGGCCGGAGGGCGTCCTACACTAGGTTTGCTTAGTTGCGATCTCCACTCAGGAACGCGTTTACCCCAACAGTTGTCGGTTCTTCACGAGATACGGCAGCCAACTGCCACTTCAGCTTGCAAATTCTTTGAGCTATGCTAGTAACTTTTGTTCTATTTCGGATGCATTCATTACGAATCCTATCCTTCAGAGAAACTCGAGCATAGCTCTTTACATAGCTTGCTGAGTGACTTTGAACTGGTAGACCAGCCCTTCCGTGAGTGTCCACGTATCAGCTCCGTAAGTCATTACACCCGTAATGACTTACGGAGCTGATACGTGGAGGACGCCCTGAATTTAAAACTATCGATTCGTTATTTAAACATAGAAACAACAAATTAAATGTCATACAAATTTCATTGACTAATTTCATGACTAAGCCAACATGATCGCCACTGCTTCATGAAATGAAATATTTTAGTACAAAAACAGGTATTACAAACCCTAAAAAAGTTTTTTCTCTTATCAGTTGTGTATTCGAAAAACAATGCGTATTTGACAATAGAAAGGGTCCGATTTTACAGGCGCGTGCCCGTACTTTGTGCGATACGCGAATCACGATAACATCAGTTGGTCGTGCCCTTTACTTTTAGAATTTTAAAATTAATTTAAATTCAAATTTTGATTGCGGCTAATAAATGGCCATTGAAGGTTAGGTTTACAATCAAATGTATTTTTAAAGATAATTTGTGTTGTGCTATGGCTATCATTCTATTTTTAATTGACTTCACAAAAAATAGGAGGTTTCCAATTCGGTTGTATTTTTTTGTGTTTCTTTAAAATTTTTTAAAGTAACTAAACCAATTTTGCTTTTATTTTCTTTCAATTTTTTTTTTATTATTCTTCTTTATTTGAAATCTCGTGCTTCTTATAATTTAATTTTAGAATATGTTTTAGGCTAGCTCTGCCGTTAGGGAAGGCCTATATCCAGCAGTGGTTTATATCCAGCAGGCCTATTTCCAGCATTATGTGGAATAATGTTGTTGATGATGATAGCTAATGCTGCAAAGTATTTTTTCCTTGTTGTTCAACTGCATTTTACTGCACTAATAAAGGTTCAAATACATTACCCATCGAATAAAAACATTCTACAATTTTCCCTCATTTCACTTCCCATTCAAATAAATTTCAATAAACAATGTCTGTTCTAAAAATAAAAATCAAACGTTACGCCAATTATAAAACTCTTTCTTTATTTTAACCTGATCGGGGTTGGTATATTGTTTTGGAGTATTTTTTAATCTTATCACGGAATCAGCGGTGGCCTCAATGCGGGGCGGTGGTGGCAGGCACCAGTTATTGACCGACGGCCGAAGCCACAATAGCGCACATTAGGGATGTTCCTAATTTTTTTTATCTTAAAAATATCGATAACTTTTTTTGCCAATAATTAGATTTTTTATCCAACACTAAAAAGTGACTTTAAATTTCAGAGAATTTGTACTGTTTGTTTAATTTTTGTCATTGTTTTCTTTAAAATTACGCAAATTGAAGATAACTTAATGGTTAAATTTTGATCGAATTTACAATAGGAAAACAAGAAAAACACCAATTTTCGGATAAAATAATCATCAAAATAGGTTAACGTATATAATAGTACTAATAAGTAGATTTTTTTGACAAAAAAAACTACTTAGAAGCATAGATAAATACAATTCAAATACAAAAATCACCAAAATTTTGTGAAAATATGCTCGACTTACCTACAAATTATTTTGGTACTCCGTTGGTATGGGGAGTACATCCATCCGCCGGCCTATTAAGGGGCCACTGAACTTTAGAAGATGATTTGTTTTAGATTTTCGATCTAATTGAAAGTCAATATTTTTGCTAGGGTCTAAAAACTGCTAAATTATCGATAATTTTCGCAGCCCTATGAGTCACGGGTCAGTCCGCTCAGGTGGCACGTTTTGTGAATAACCAACAAGAGCCTTTCAATTTCGATAATGGAATTTTTGTTTTGTCAGGTGAATAGGTTTTTAAGATTAAATAGCCAAAGATTTGAGATAGATTGGTATGTATTATACCTAATTTATTTCTTTTAAATATTTTAGATTGATTATTTATAGGTAGAAGGTGAATAATAAATACTTACCTAATCTGGACTTGTCTCTTCAAGACTGTTTTATATATTTGTTCAAGCTTGACTTACAGAATACATACATTCTCGAACGGCAAACATTCCTATAAAACAAACTATTAGTAGGACTTTTATTTTTATTTATTATTAATATATCAGAAGGTGTCAGTCAGATAGAGATTGCAATATCAATCAATTCAAAAGTAAATTCTTTATATGTTAGTACATGTCACAATAAAAGTAATAAAAGACGAATACTAACAGTTTTATAGAGCTTCGTGATACAAATTAAATTCGTTAAATTTGCCGGCTAAATCATCATTTAATATCAGAAGATTGTGGTCAAATGACTTTTGACCACAAACTCCCTCGTTTCTAATCTTGAATAGGCCGTCGTATAACTGCGAAAGTTTGAATGGATGAATGTTTGTTCCCTTTTCACCCCAAAACTACTGATTGTATCCGGATGAAATTGAATAAACGTAGTTCTAGGTCTCGTACAAAACATAGCTTAGTTTTCATCCCGTTTTAAAGCCTTGAAATGTTTCCATAGAAACAACGAAAGCGAAGCCGCGGGCCGATACTATTTTACTATAAAAAATATTTTGAATTTCTATTTTCAAAAGATTATATTCTAAACTTAAAACAACAATAATTAGTGACTAGTTTATACGAAACGTTCAAAATAACTAATCACCAGCCAAAAAGCGATTGACATACCGTGATAGCTAGTGATCCATGAAATTAGGGCTAAAGGTGGTGGCTATCCCAACCCCAAAAAACACCGAGTGTAAGGCACGAACTGGCACCATGTATTGACCGTCTAATCGGCGACTATAGGTTACTGATAGAAAAAGTCGCACGCAAATTATAGAGTTTGTTTGGAAATTAATAGATGGTGAATCAGAAATCTAAATATTATTTTTTTAGCTAGCTAATACTTTATCTTAGATAACACTTTATCTTTAGTAACTTGGAATCTACAAAAGTTCTCTACGGAAGAATAATTACGGCTGCGGATGATTGATGTATAATTTAATATTAAATAAGAATTAATTCTTGCTAGGAATATTAATTATAAAATAACATTTAGAATACCTACACAATAATTATAACATAGTGCAATGAATTACTCGATAAACATCTCAAGAGACTCTTGGAAGGGAGTTGGATCAAGGACCAGATCCAAAAATCGGTTCTCCTGAACTCGGCGTGTATCGTCAGGAAGTTCTTTTCTCTGCAACCCTAGTCATCGGCAGCTGAGCCTGGCTTAGCGGCCGGTGATTCACCGTTTTGATATATTTTTTACTGTTAGTTTTATAATATTTTGTATTTTCTATAGTAAAAAAGTATTTTTAACGAGAATGAATTTTTTAATTTATTTTTTAAATCTCCAAATATATTTTCCGGGGTTCTGGATGTTTACTTTATATAATTAAAATTATATCTATTTAATAAAAAATGTTAAACATTTCACGTGCTCTAGTTAGCTTGGGGCTAGGTGATGCTGAGTGGATTCCATCATTATTTATTGTTTAAAATGCGCGGGGGTTGGTCCATGGCGTTCCATGGCCAGGTACGGCCATCCAAGTCTCCCTGCGACAAAATACTTGCCTTTAAAAATGCATTTACCTCAGACATTCAGTATAAATATAGTAGCATGTCGGGTATGTCGCACAAGAAAACATGCGGTAATCATATTGACGGAAACAAAAACCATCGTTAACGTCACCGGCTGTCAATCAATAGTAACCTTTACACCTAACCCGTGGTCAAGTTCGTCTCCTAATTCATTCCTGATGACTCCAGAGTCAAGGTCAACTGAGATGCTGCTAGGAATTTACATACAAACACATAACTTGAATAATGACCATTTGCATGCGAGGGTCACTTTTTGTCTGCTGCTTATTAATTATTGACGTTCACTCGCTGATGAATATTGTGGACTTTATAAGTAAGTTTTTAAAGCCTAGAATAGTTTGACGTTACTACTTTATGTTATTATATTCCTTAAAATAGTGTTGTGAGCGTTTTGTTTCGAGTTCTAACACTTACGAAATGTGACATTGTTACCGTGTCGTCTATAGATGAATAAAATTCGCTTCTCAAAAAGTGCTGAGAGCATAGAGGGTGTCAAATTAAAAGTATTCTGTAGCAATATGATCCAATCTGTTATCTTAAGATCCATCAGGATTGTTCGATCGACAATCGATCTCTGCATTATCATACGAAATAAGGCCTTTAAAGTAAGAAATTAAAATGACAATTACATGCCTTCACAAATTTGAATGGGACAAATGGCATTATTAGCGTTAAGAGGCCCATTGTCAAAAACGCTGGGTAAAGTAAATATTGTGACAAAAGTCCGTTGCGCTATATTGAGTTGCTTAAAGGACAATAGCAGCAACAAAACGAGCCACTGAAAAAACAACAAAAAAAGTGCCACTGTATGAACAGACATCGAAAGTTATTGCCAAACTGACAGTGTTGTGCCAATTCATTGTAACGAAAGGAAACGAAACTCTTGATCAAGTGCCAAATATTAAAACAATGCGTAGAAAGCATAAAAAAACACTGACCACAATACTGCAGCTTCTGTAAATTGAACTTACCTATAAGCTTTATACAGGATGTGTACGGGTCTGGATAAATTTGTCGATGGATTGCATTTGACAGGCCTTCAAAATGTCGAAACCGGGATTGGGAGTTTAAAAGTAAAACAATAGGTACGCGGCCCGAATCGCAAATCAGCTGTGGGCCGCCATGTGGGCCGGAGGTCAGACGCACAGAGGTGCATTTGAAATGTTATTGCGTAAGTTATCTCATCAGTGATGTGATCAAGGATTGATGGAGCTAGTTAACTGTTTTGTGGGATCGATTTGTTTGCGTTCCCTTGAACTCATTGTACTTGTAGTTATATCACTTTCGGTATGTTACTGTGTACTTGGGTACCGTAGACAAATATTAAAATATTCCACATGTTTATTTGCCAGAGTGTAAATATCATATTTGATATGTGTAAATATCAAATATGTTAACATTTTATGAATAAAAATACTAAGCTTATTTTTCTACTCCGTTTTACTTATTCCGTATAAGTAAAGAAAACAAAAATGATTTTTGTATGTCCGACTAATATAAATACAATCGATTGTTTCGAAATTTGACGTAAATGAATACCTTATTAACTTTCATGAAAAAAACCTCGATACGATTTTAATGGCTCCATAAGAACAGAGTTCGCAACAACGAAAAAAAAAACCAAAGTAAACCCTTTGAGTCTCATACAGGTCATTATCTCAACAATAACTCTTTTATTGAATGTTTTACGTTCCTGTGGCCAATGAAACGATACAACAGTTTGGTTTCCAAATTCTGAGAAATTATACTAAATGTGGTCAGAGAAAAATGTAGAGCTTATTTAAGGATCATGATTATAAAACATCATCATCAAACTTTCTTTTTTAACATCTTTATTAACAACGAAAATTACAAGCAAAGGAATAGAAAAATTACAACTAGTATTTACAATTGAAACCATTGAGCTAACCGCAGACGGTTGCAAACAGTCTAAAGGTAGCTCAATTGATCCATGTCAATACCAGTCGGAAGCGTCCCCAAGACACTGGCTGCATTACCACGCTGTATGGCAATGCTGATGCGCTGAGCCAGATATTCACCAGCTCTCGGGTCACGCGTCGCATCGACCAGACGCTCAGATAATTTTTTAAAAACCCGGAGAGCCTCGGTACCCCACGGACCTAGGGTCTCGAATCCAAGGGGAGCAAATGCGTCAAACTTTCTTGCATTTTAGACAACAAAAAAGGAAAATGAGTATGAATCTAAAAAATTAATTAAAAAATCGTACTGTATCCTTTGTTATATTCATAGGAGCATTTTTTTCATGATATACCATCATGTTTAATAAGTTTCTAATAAGGACAAACAACGACTAAATTTGATGAAAATAACTTAATCTGTCTTTTAATCTTAACAGAAGCTCTGCTGTTTTCGCTATCTTTAAATTGTCCACTAAAAATACCCAACTCCAATCTAGAGTTCTCACTCACTTATACAATAAGCCATATGGATTACGGCCACAACTGCGGTTTCTCGATAATTCTGACAATTTTCCGATGGTTGCGGTCATGCATGTCGAAAATGTCGATTGAGTATTTAGGTGGTCAAGCTTTCACCTGCTGTTTGTTAGTTTTGTGTCTTGTACTTATCATGACAGGTGGGAACAAATAACCAATCATTAATTTTTAGTTTGTTTTTGGCTGATTTGTAGAATTGTTTTTACAAACTGTATATTTTGAGTATGAGAAAATGTTTTGGGTTTTCTTGTATGTGAGTAATCGTATAAAGACTGCATTTTCGATAATGATGCGTTGAACAGTTTTTTTATTGGTAAATTTATTATAATGGGTATTTTTTATAGTACCTAGGTCATTTATATATCTGACTTTTATTTATTGTTGTAGTTTTAATTCGTTTATTTTCTTTGATTGTAGTTTTGTTTTTTGTTCACAAATATTCCTTGTAAATTATTTTATTTTTTTCCATCTTATATTCTTTGATTTTTTTGTTGACAATTTCATAGGCAGTTCATTTCATCTTTATTATGCCCTTAGGAAATTAATCTTTTTGGATATTACGTACAGACAGCTTCACTAATTGGTATCCCCCTCACAGAATATGCAGTAGTGTGTATTCAGTAGCACGCAGGTTCAAACCCTTTAACATAAAAATAATTGATTATAGTTTACAAATTTCTCGATAATTTCGTATTTTGTTTTATTATAAATTTTATTCAAATACATAATCAGAAAACTAAGATTTTTTCAATACCTTTCTTAATTTCTATCGGTACGCACGAGTAACTATGCTAAATTTCGAGACATAATCATAAGTAAGGTTGGTGTAGTGGTTGAAGTAGCCGAGTTAATCTGGCTTCTAATCGCAAGACCCGTGTTCGATCCCCTTTATCGATTAGATGTCATTTTTATATTTGCCTTTTTTTATTTCTGTCTATTCTTGTGAATAGTGAAGTCATTGTTTATTAGGATCAATATAATGATTGAAAAATAAAACACAATTTTAGGTAAGTAAACACACTTTTTCTATTTCAAAATTTATGACTACATAACAAAACAAAATAAACATGATTAGTAGCATAGATTGCTTGTTTGTCTTAGACATTTTTTATTTTATAATCAAGCTTATTTATAAGTAGTTCCCTATCCTGATAAATAATGTTCCATTTGCGATTTAGTACTGGAGAATACACATGTTTTCATTAGATTTTTGTTTACTTTTCTAATCTAATGAATTAAACAATTTGAATCTCCTGTAAATCGTGGAACATAGTTTAATCAGGTAGGTTTGAAAATATATATGAGGTCAAAGGGTGTTTTTCTATTATTTATTTTTTGTAGTCTGTTTCTCATCTGTGTATAACCTCTTGCTCTAAGTTATGCTTGGACCTCAATTCATTCGAATGCCAATTTAAAACCATTTGACCCCACATATTTTCTCAGACTTAGGTCCGGACTAGCTAGGAATAACAGTAATGACTTCTTAAAAATAAAATCATTCAGAAACCATTCGCGTACGATGCGCTGCACAATTATAATGGACAAAATAAATTTGTCCCTCTGGATACACGATCCGCACAGAAAGTAACAGGACTTCCTTCAACACTGTCAAATATTGTTCGCCATTCATACTCCCGGTCATTTCTTCTATTTTCCGGGAACCATAGAAGACCCCAATAACCTAAAAATAACAATTTAATCAATTGGTGTTTGTTTTTAGGTGTGTGGGATAAAATACAAATAATTTATTTGCATTGGTCAAATACTATGTTGTTTGTTTTTTTTTTGTTTTAAAAAGATAAGAATAAGATGAAATAATCTTTGATAAATGTAATTGGATTCGTTGAGAATTATCACTTACTTTTATAATTTATTCTGTTGTTACACTACTGTTGTTTTTTCTGCCAATTCTTCTTACATTCACATCCCCCTCGGATTTAAATTTACGACCTCATAAGCGCAGGGTTTGAATCTGTAAGATAACAAATCAACAACTATGCAGTTAAAGATAACAAGGTTTTACTAAAAAGATAAAAGTAGGAAATTTACCGTTATTCCAAGCTGACGAGCAATTTTCTTATTACTTATTTGCTGTTCGATAATAACCGGGATCTTAGTTCTCACAAAATTACTGATATGCAACATTTCCTTCAATATTCTTCAATTCCACCAAAAACATTAATAAAAACAACCAAGTAAACACTCGAATTGAGAATGGCAGTAACCTTTTCTTCGTTCACCAAGATTGTATTTAGATCTACCCTCATCTTTTTTCATATCCAGATATCGTAAATAAAATCCGCTGCCGAACATAAATAACACAAAATTTCGAGCGTCCGATAACTAGTTCATTAGCTTAGTTGTTTAGTGAAGTGGTTAAATGTCATGCGAGCGATTGGATGCCTGGTTCGAACCCCACTTGATGATACAATTTTTGTTTCTTAGAATTTGAGTAAAAGATTAGTAAATCGGTCGGACGACAAATGTAAACTTTAGCTATTTGAGGGGTTACCAATTAGTGATTCTGTCTGTACATATATGTTGATGTATTATTTTTAGCAATTAATAACTATGATGCGTAAAATTAAAACTGAAAGTTATTAATACATCGCGCAAGATAAAGGGGAAGAAGGAATACAAGGTCATAGAGCTAAGTGTTCAATAGGCAACCTCTACCACTCACGGATAATGGTGACATACAATAACATAACTTTCCACACGTCAAAATAAATCCCAAAAACAAAAGACACTTTCAATTATGATTCATTTGTTACGCAAAGCGCTTCAAGTACAGTCGCGCACAAAAAAGGTAAATTAATCATCGGAATAAGTTTGAGTTGTTGTGAAAGATTATAATTGGTTTCGTCTATTTATAATGAGTTGTAAGTGGCGTTTAATTAATGACAGTTCGCTCTGATCAACCAAGGGTTCAAAGGTAGCTAGATCACTAAGTAAAATTTGGTTATTCGTACTTTTACTATATCAATGCGGGCGCTGTATTGGCTCCGTGCCCCCAATATTGCAGTGGTACCTTATAAATAATGCCTCCAGGTCATCTACGTAAGTGCCAAAATACGAACACTACATAAACCATCCTTTGTATAGTACCTATGTAAAGGCAAGGGATGATAAAAAAAAACAAAGCAAATCGACAAATCAATGACGAAATTGCTTGTTATTGTCTATTCAAGAAGAAAAAAGACCGCTTTACTAAAGCTGTTTTAAAATAATGATAAAAATCATATTTATATTCATGTTCTGATTTATTTTAGCATTCCTACCTTTTTTAAACGTTTGATTTCCTAAGTTTTTACATTCTATAATATGTATAATCATAAATTCAATTTCATTTATATTCCTGATGAGCTATATTTACTTTTAGGTACTTTGCTTCAGTTATTTAAATCACGTTTTGCAAACCATCAAAATCAATATTTTGAGTATTCGTTATTTTTGATGTTTTTTAACCTTTTTAACTTTACATAGACAAAGTTCCAGAGCCGTTTAAGACAGACTGTGAATAAATGGATAGAAACTATAAGCTTTGTTGAATGTCTGCCTACCCACTTTCTGCGTAAGTAGGTTAATAAAATAAGTTTTTTAAACTTACGTGATCAGAACACATTACTATAAATATTTAGGTATTTAAACTTACGCGATAAATAGCTGTAGCTAAATATTTATAAGGTTAGTAAAACTCTTGGCTAATTAGAAAGTACTTCTAAAAACGTACCTTTATGCCTTATTTGCATATCTGAATACTCTTGATTTTAATTAGTACCTAAAGACAGATGTTACGCTATTACCAATAAAAAGTGCATGTTGCACTTATGACTTCGGGTCAAAAACAATGTTAGTTAAGACAGTTATGACAGTCACATGTCAAAAAGGGAAGTGACAAACAAAAATGAAAGTAAAATTTAAGAATTAAAATATGTCCCGCTTAAATCATGAATGAATAAGTCTATGAATGATGAGCCATTCAAACCAGCTTTATAAATGGGAGTGTCCACAAAAATGTACAATCATCAACACAACGGGTTGACGAGTTTTGACATTTCGTTTTGTACTTATTAGCATACTGGCCAGCGACTCGTGACTGGCCGCTGGTTTGTCCCAATATTTACCTACGTCCTTTTAGTGGTTAACAGTTCCTTGAGTGACTAATATTTGCTTGTGATAATAGCTGTGTTATTTTCGCAATATTCCTTCGAACTTGGTATGGGTCCGCGAAAGTGTTTTATTTGGTGTAAAAATACACCTGTTTTTAAACAAACACCTCAAACAAAGGTGCCTTAATAACAAGATCCTTGTATGTTGACAGTGGGCAAAGCAAGAACAGAATGATTTTTGTTTGATATTTAATTAAAATATTATTAACATGAGGCCTTTTCCAAAGGTTGGGTGGACAAAAGTTGTGGTTCAATTGAGTGTCATGTCAACCTCTGGAAGGTCTAACAAATTTTTATTTCAAACTAAAAGTATCATGTCTTCAGTCTGATCTAACTACTTTTAGGCATCAAGAAAACACCTCAATATATTCATAGTTAGAAAACAAACTACAACTGTCAAATGTTCGGACAACAAAACATCAGCCCACTCGTAAACATCCAGTTAAAAATTATTCCATGTATAGAGAAGATATGAATGGACGTTGTATGTATTAGGAACTAGAGTTGCCTGTCTTCCGACTTTTTATAATTTATTCGTAATAACCCAGGTACTTAATCCGTTCATGAAGTTTGATTTTAATGGTGTTGCATTTTTACAATAGGTACATAATATTTTATGTTGCGAAACATAATTCTACTCGCCTAGTTAAGTTTAAGCTGCTGATCTTTAATTGTTTTTAGTCTGGGTGTTTTCTGTAAATTATATTTCAAAATAGAAATATTTACCTAATATTATTACACACTAGACAGGTCAGAAATTGGGTACCCAAACCCATACCTAAAACAATATTTGAATACCTTGGAGCTAAATGATGAAAATGTGCGAAAATGACCACTATTATTTTTATTACTACCTTTGATTCGACTTTTGTCTTTTTGTCGATTTTTGTGCTTTTAATTTAGTCTTTGTCCGGCCATTCAAATGTTTCCTGTTGACCCCCGCTAAGATCGAGATAGGTGTGATTAGAGTGCGCGTGGGCAGGCCTGTCATCGCGGGGTCATTGTGTTGGTCATAGACTGCAGCGTTTATAGAGGAGTCGTGCGTTGTGATGGGAAGATTCTAATCAACCGTGATCCAGGAGCGAGATTGTCATATCTAGACCGAAATACATGACGTCTTTGTCCTTCGAGTCTGGTTTTTAATGGAATCACAGAGTTAACTGAGGAATATTTTTATAAGAATCTCCTCAACTAGTTCAAATGAGTTTCATGTATAATTTCGGGCTATTAGGAAAGTAGTGACTAGAGCAATGATCACTTGATAAGAAAGGAAATTATATTGAAAATAAAATGAACCAACATCTGAAACATATTGAACAAAAACTTGCTACGGACGTTTTAATCCAACCATTCCATTCCAATCCAATCCAACTAATAATTATTTTATTTCGCAATTGAAAACAACGTTGATCTTTCAATGTGCCATGTCTAACAATTCATAAGCACGGTTTGATTTGCATTGAATGAGCGGGCTGGACACACGCGCGTCGCGGCCTGTCATTACCGGACGCGCAATACTCCACCCCGTTCGAAATTCAAAATTCAAATTATTGTGTTTCGTTCGCTCTCGCTTGATTGTGACACGCGCGGAGCGTCGCGCGTCGCATAAAATAGGTGTCAATTGTGTGCGCGTCTGTATCTACGATTGCGTTTTAAAGTTTATGTCTTTATTTGTACTATGAAATGTAGGATATTTCTGAGACTTTAATACGTTCATATATCCTAATGCTAATAAAAAAAAATACGTAGGTACCAGCACCGATTGAAATACCTACCTCCTCAATCACAGGTAGAAATCTAACATCGATCCAAAAAGGACGTGCCTATTAAAACCTCCTTGCACATTGGCCTTTGTCCATTTTTTTCCAACCCCTATGAGCTTTTTTGCTTTGAAAAAACGGTTTTATGAAATCTCAAAGGAAACGATGCGAATAATTCCTCGTTTCATGTTTCTTAGTTTTTTATCGTCTATTCTGACTCCCACAGCTATTGTGGACCCAGATCTAATCTCTTTTTGATAGACCTTGCCTTCTGGACCAGGGACCTCATTGTCCGGTGAAGATAATAGTTTTTTTATATAATTGAAAGGATTTGATTGATAGAGAGAACCCTAACAGGGTTTGATTAAATAGTTATCTGATCATTGTCCTATTAATCTCATGTTAGCATATTATTCAAATCTTTTTGCTTTTAAAAAATAATAAAATCGTCCAATATTGTATTTTAAGCATACTTATAAACCTTTTAAAAGAACCTACTCCGAAACTAACCTACTTTACATTTTAACGTGATATTACTAAATATGCGAAAATTATAAAAAAAATATCATGAAAAATTTACCTATTTAACGGGTACGGATTGTAGATAATTTTATAACTTTTTTTTTTGTAAATATATATTTTCGTCCGCACATAACAATAAAAGGATGCTTTCAATCACCATCACTCAACTCAAAAGGTAGCGATCACCGATGCGGTCACCTTATCTATAACCATAGACAAGCGCCCTCTATAAACAATGTTTTTAATCACGTTGTCGATGGTATCTCCTTGTCTCTGGTTCGCGACACATGTTGCGCAAACTAATGAGTTTGAGGACATCTCGTAAATGTTACTACCTACTTTCGGTAGTAAAAAATCGGGAGCTTTGATCCGTGTTTATGTTTTACGGTAATTTTACTTTTGTTTGTAAAGAAGGATGGCTTTATGCTTGATGGCAATCGGTGGTCAGGTTTACACCGAAAATATTAATACAAAAATACAAAAATACAAATAATTTATTTAGAATAGGTTACAAAGATAAGTACGGTACAACAATGAACATATTGCCTTAAAGCAAAACGCTTTGATGAAACCACTACGACGGCAATTATGCTGACTTTTACTAATAAATAATACTAATATTAAAAATTATAATAAAATAGTACTAAAAAAAGACAAATAACAAGTAGTAATTAAACGTAAGTTATCAATTTCCTAAAAATCAAAGCCACCAAAAGAAATTCCAATGATCAAACTATTTGATCCATAATCGAATTCACATTCGTGTATTCTAGTTCACTTTTGAATTTAGAATGATGCCAAACATAAGACGTGATATAAATCACCAGCCAGCCTAAGATGCCCCCGTGACAATAGTCTCTCGTCTTCTTTTCTTAAGAAAAATGTAGATCAAGCTCGCTAAATGCTTTCTACTCACCAACGCGGTAACGTTTGATAGCTTATTGGTAGGTAAGTACGAGTTATACTACTCTACACTCAAACTCAACCCTAAACGCAATCCCAAAAAAACGACCACTCGAAATGATTTATGCAAAACGTGTTGGCCTTCATAACGGGACACTTTTTTGAGTTCACAAGAAGTTGGGACAAGAAAGAGAAGAAAAAGTTCGGTCTCATAACACACCAGCCACGTCCACGTCAAGTGAATCCGATAGGATTCCATTTTCAAATACTGTGATGGAATATCAGCAGGAAGGAGGTTTGTTTATTTTTTTTTTATTCAAAAACAGTACTTACGTAGCAAGGAACATAATACTCTCTGTACGTACGGTAACATAAAAAAATACAAAAAAACAAGGACTAAAAAAATCTAGAGGACTTACTACAACTTAGCCTTTGTAACAAAAAGAATAAATACTATTTATTCTTGGAGTTACTTATGCAAAATCGTCAAAAAAAATCAGAGCCAGAGCAGGTAGAGTACTTTTAGGAGCACTGATCTTCCAAGCAAACCTAAGCATGCCTTATTTGCATTAGTCTTTAAATAAATGCCTTGCCAGAACTTGACTATCATTCAGGGTTAATACAATTTTTGGTTTCGTTTCTTGCCGCAAATCAAATGATCCCTTCTACAAAAATACATAGAGCTTCAAATAAAGCTTTCTGATCACCAGTGCAATTTTTTGTCGTTCTGTTCGTCTCATACATCTTCTTTCTCGCCCATCACAACTTGGGTCAATTTTGGATTTTTCACGTAAATGACCATGATTTATGAATAAAACCTGTCACAGATCTACCGTTGACGATTCGATATCACGCACGAATTTTTTTTCGCGTTTGTCCATTGCATTATAATATTTTTTAATACTAAAAAGTCAAAATACGCTTGACTAGATGGCCAGATTAATCTAAATTCAAGTTTTCAGTTAAACCTTTTGACCAACTTCGCAAACAGTGTTTACGAAGTTAACTGCCCACAGACTCGTACGAGTTGTTTCTATGGAAAAGTTTCGTTACTTAATTTTATTAACCCTAGAAACTTATTATTAGTAAAGGTAGCGTTAGGTATTCCAGAGTTTGACCGTAATTAAGTAAAACTCAACCTGATCCGTTAGGTGGTTTTGGCGAGAACAAACACACATCGATCCAAACTTATGCATTTATACCTACCTGCTTGCTTATACCTATCTAATATGGGCACCTTAAATCCTGTTACTGTTATTTTGTTACTATTGAAGCTGTTTTCGAGTCATCTAAAACAAAGAAAATTGTACCACATTGCAAAAGAACATTGTTGAATATCCAACGCTTCAAGATTCTTTGTTCAAGCGATCTATTTTAGTAACTTATATCATCGGTACGCAGTTATATGGTTCCTAAGCCCATGACACCATAAAGCATCGAGTGACCCATCTGGTCAGAGCTAATAAAAACATAGCTTTATGTCGGTACAGTCGGATTCATAATTTGCTACGAAGATTCTTTTGGTAAATTATGTAAAGCAGCAAAATACAGATGATGAAAAACTTGTAAGATACTTATTAGGTCTTGATTATCTTTAAATGCGGTGATGTTATGGTGATTGAATATAATGAGCTTTAAAATAAAGATTAAATAATATTTTTAAATTCATTTACCAATTTAAATAAAATTGGTGCATAAAGAAAAAGATATCGAATAATACACATTAAAAAAACCAGTCGAATTGTGAACCTGCCTTTTTGAAGTCGCTAGAAAAACTATAAACCAAAGGTAAATAAATACGCATTTTAAAGATAGCTAAAAACCACTGGCAGATCTTGATCAAATTAATATTGTAATCAAATAATCAATATCTTTCTTTCTTTAGGCTTACAAAATAAGCACTTAGACAAGTCAAATTTAATACTATAGGTAAGACAGACAGAATCATTAATTGGTAACCCCTCAAATAGCTAAAGTTTACATTTGTCGTCCGACCGATTTACAACTCTTTTACTCAAATTCTAAGAAACAAAAATTGTATCACCAAGTGGGGATCGAACCAGGCATCCAATCGCTCGCATTACATTTAACCACTTCACTAAACAACTAAGCCAATGAACTAGTTATCGAAAGCTCGAAATTTTGTTTTATTTATGTTCGGCAGCGGATTTTATTTACGATATCTGGATAAGAAAGAAAGATGAGGGTAGATCTGAATACAATCTTGGTGAACAAAGAAAAGGTTACTGCCATTCTCAATTCGAGTGTTTACTTAGTGGTTTTGCTTATGTTTTTGGTGGAATTGAAGAATATTGAAGGAAATGAAATGTTGCATATCAGTAATTTTGTGAGAACTAAGATCCCGGTTATTATCGAACAGCAAATGAGTAATATGAAGATTGCTCGTCAGCTTGGAATAACGGTAAATTTTCTACTTATATCTTAAAGTTTTTCTTTAGTAAAACCTTGTTATCTTTAACTACATAATATATGTATGTAGGTATTGTTGATTTGTTATCTTACAGATTCAAACCCTGCGCCTATGGGGGCGTTATTTCAATTTCAATCCGAGGGGGATGTGAATGTAAGAAGAATTGGCAGAAAAAACAACAGGAGTGTAACAACAGAATAACAACAGAATAAATTTAAAAAGTAGGTAAGTGATAGTTCTCAACGAATGCAATTACATTAATCAAAGATTATTTCATCTTATTCTTATCTTTTTAACAAACTACATAGTATTTGACCAATGAAAATAAGTTATTTGTATTTTATCCCGCACCCCTAAAAACAAACACCAATTGATTAAATTGTTATTTTTAGGTTATTGGGGATCGACGTCTTCTATGGTTCCCGGAAAATAGAAGAAATGACTGGGAGTATGAATGGCGAACAATATTTGACGGTGTTGAAGGAAGTCATGTCACTTTCTGTGCGGATCGCGTATCCAGAGGGTCAAATTTATTTTGGCCACGATAATTGTGCAGTGCACCGTACGCGAATGGTTTCTGAATGATTCTATTTTTAAGAAGACATTACTGTTATTCCTAGCTAGCTTAAAGTCCGGACCTAAGTCCGAGAAAATGTGTGGGGTCAAATGGTTTTAAATTGGCATTCAAATGAATTGACATCCAAGAATAACTTAGAGCAAGAGGTTACACAGATGAGAAACAGACTACATAAAATCAATAATAAAAGAAACACCATTTGACCTCATATATATTTTCAAACCTACCTGATTAAACTATGTTCCACGATTTACAGAAGATTCAAATTGTTTAATTCATTAGATTAGAAAAGTAAACAAAAATCTAATGAAAACATGTGTATTCTCGAGTACTAAATCGCAAATGGAACATTATTTATCAGGATAGGGAACTACTTGTAAATAAGCTTGATTATAAAATAAAATATGTCGAAAGACAAACAAACAATCTATGCTACTAATTATGTTTCATTTTGTTTTGTAGTGTAGTCATAAATTTTGAAATAAAAAAAGTGTGTTTACTTATATAAAATTGTGTTTTATTTATCAATTATTATATTCATACTAATATACAATAACTTCACTATTCACAAGAATAGACAAAAATAAAAAAAAGCCAAATATAAAATTGATGAAGGGGATCGAACACGGGTATTACGATTAGAAGCCAGATTAACTCGGCTACTTCTACCACTACACCAACGTTGCATTAATTATGTTTTGAAATTTAGCTTAAGTTACTCGTGCGTAGCGATAGAAATTTAGAAAGGTATTGAAAAAACCTTAGATTTCTGATTAAGTAATTGAAAAAAATTTATAATAAAACAAAATACGAAATTAACGAGAAATTTGTAAACTAAATTCAATTATTTTTATGTTCAAGGGTTTGAACCTGTGTGCTACTGAATGGCACTACTACATATTCTGTGAGGGGGATACCAATTAGTGAAGCTGTCTGTACATAGTTATCAGAATAATATAAGAAATAAAGTGATAATTGATTTGAATTGTAGCACATACTATCAAATCCTTAATATTATAAATTCGAAAGGTTCTATGGATGTTTGTTCCACTTTCACAATAAAACTACTGAACGGGTCGTGTTAAAATTTAGAATAGACGAAGTTCTTTCCCTGGAATAACACATCAGTTCCCATGGGATAGAAATAACCTTAAGACCTTTCCATAGAAACGGTTGCGTGAAGCTGCGGGAAGATACAAGTAAAAATAATCATCATAATCAGTACACCTTGGAAATTGTTCTGGTTTTCTGGTTCGGTACCAGACATCAATAAATAATGCTGGACAATCAATCATCTAGCCCCAAGCTAAGCAGAACTTGTGTTATGTTATGGGTACTATAATGCCTGATATACAATAACATTAAATATATTCATAGATATTTTTATAATACATAGAAAATTCAGTCGGATTATGAACCTACTAGTTTTGAAATCCGTTGGGAACTGAAGTTGATAAGAACCGTATAAGGCTACGACTGTCCGTCATCTTACAAACATAAATTCTCATACGACGCTGTCCACGACATGCGGTGGCCAGCACATGTGGCACCACGTGTGCTGACATAGTGAAGAAAGGTCAGGATCGATGAATTTAGAACGGTATAATAACTCGAAGTCGATTGGCTCACCGGATTTGGCCAGTTTTGAAGGAGTGAGTTGGATTTGACCAAGTTTGATCCGAAAATCTGTATTCTTGAGTGGAGACTGTGACTCGGCAAACGTAGTAAATCAAATAAATCAAGTAAATCAACATCTTAATTTCTTTACGCTTACAAAATAAGCACTTAGACAAGTCACATTTAATACTATAGGTACCTATAGTATTAAATGTGACTTGTCTAAGTCCGTAATCCTAAACTACGCATAGGTACCTATGCGTAGTTTAGGATGCCCTCCAGCCAGATGGAATGACAATCTGCGAAAGACAGCTGGTAAATGCTGCATTGCTGCATGCGATATGTTAGTCCAATGCTGGACATAGGCATGCCCTAATGAGGGCCATAGCGCCCTGTCTTCAGCTTCACGCATTCAGCATCTGTCATCAGTCTTTCGTAGATTATGAAATTGTATTAACTAATTTTAATGGTTTCTTTTCCTTGATTGCAGTTTTCACTGTTAAAGAATTTTGAAAATAAGTTCAATAAAAACGATTATAAAACTCAAAACTCGGTCCCTATTGACGTTTCCCACCAAACCGCACGCCTTGCGTGTGCGCCGCGCCGTAGAAATGGAGCAAAAAATCACGGTGAAATACCGCTAGCCTACGCATCTGGAACACATTGCTTTCCCCTACACACTATAACATAATCTGCGTTACCAAAGATCCGATGATTATCGATATATGAAACCGGGATCCGAATCCGATCTAAAATCCAATATAAAATTAGTGAGTTATCGGAGGTAAAACTGTCAAAGACATCTTATAACTAATATTGACTTAATTAACAACGAAAATTACAAGCAAGGAATAGAAAAATTACAACTAGTATTTACAATTGAAACCATTGAGCTAACTGCAGACGGTTGCAAACAGTCTAAAGGTAGCTCAATTGATCCATGTCAATACCAATGACTTAATTAGTACTTTTACTAAACTTTATGCTAATTACTGTCGATAACACTACCAGCTAATATTTCTTTAATGTCTTTTTGCGTAAAATTATTTACTTCATTTAAAGATGGTAATTTCGTTTCTCGACAAAATTAATGTCCTCTTCAAATCATGAAAGCTCTGATTCTTCCACTACTACTGTGGAAAATAAACATTTAAGAAAAAACTTGTAAAAATATTTTTACCAACCGATTTAGCAACTGAGAAATAAATCCAGTTTTCAATCAAGTAACGAAGTAAAAAAAAATTTACTGATATAAATCTACAGATGTTTTCATTACCTATTCAAGACGAAAGTGATTGGATCGGGCTAAAATTTTGCGTACTTGTAGATACCACGTAATAAGCAATTTTTTCAGAAAACAAAATGATTACTAAATGAAGAGAAGAAATGCTTGTTTAATTATAAATGTCAAGAAGACTAGATGGTGTGTTGTAGCCTCATCTCACCGTTACCTATCTGACCCGGACGAAATCAAAAAACGTGGGTAGTCTTTGATAATGGTGCTCATTACAGATGGTTATTACCTTTCTTTCTGTTTGTTGGGAGAAATGACACGGAACCACGGAACCGTTCGCAGTGCATAACCTTTTTTTTGAGCTTCATTGTGTTAGTTTTAGAGTTCCGTACTGTTATTACCTTACCATTGCTTGGCCGCAGCAGTTTCTGTGTAAGTTTCAGTAGCCATCATCGACATCGAATCAGCCGTGGATATTGAAAGAACTGGCTAAGGAAATCATGGCAGTAAACAGCTTTCTCTAGTAGATTCCCTGATCACCAATCTGCCAGCCAAGCGTGGTGATTTTCGTTAAATCTGCATTGTTTGGATGAGGCATCAGCGGTAGACTATTTACATACGTGTATAAAGATAACAATGATTTACAGATTATGTGAAAAACTACAATAGCAGTTTTCACAGCTTACGTTAATGCACATTCAATATTTCTGTTTTGCATAAGGTGCAAATTATACTACGTGCTAAATTTGTTTAGGCTTTCCGTTTTAGCGCGGATAGAAACAAATTGATTCTGACGATCTGTCCAATTGTCTAATTCTGAAAAGACCATGAATGCAGAAAGATGTATATTAGGCTTAGACAGAACACTGCGCTCTCAGCCCGCTGCTACCACTTTAAGCCTTCTAAATACTATACATGAGTTATGTTATGATGGAAAAGTCCGTGATTGTCTTGATGTTTTTAGAAAAATCCTTTATATAACGAGTTGTAAACTGGATAGGAATGGAATGAAAACACTTTAAAAACCCACGTTTTCCATGTTTACCTTGCCTTCTCGGTTAACCCTACCGAGGCAGAGAAGTATATGCATGCGTGAAACAACGCACCTAGTTTTGGCATAATATTGGTCCTAATTTTAATATATGTACAGTAGCGTTCACTATTTGCTATACCCCTAATTTCTAAAATATTCGCCAACAATAATGTTGAAGAACTTCAAACAATCTTAAACTTAGTGCAAAAACTTAACAATAGTTGAGATTCGAACCACGGCTTATCGCATCGCAGTCGACCGTTCTTTCATTTCTGCTACCCGGTATGTTCACTCATAGTTCGAATTTTTAAGCCAGTAGTTTTATCTTAACGGTGGTAGTTGAATCGGTTGAATGCATTTATTAATTTTGTTCAAATGAATGAGGGTAGTTAGTTATTTTATGTAACGAATGACAGTCAAGTAATCGTTTCACCACCGCTGGAGTATAATTATTGTTATGGCATTAGTAAACTGTGTTTGCGTGTTAAAAGTTTGAAATATCAAAAAAGAACAGCCATTTAAGCAATTTTGTAAGCACTAAAACTATAAAAAATCACGAACAAAACGTTCCTAATAAAACTATTGCAAGTCAGCTTGGGATAAGCGTAAGTGTATTTTTATTTTGTTTTGTATTGATTCGTCGTATTTATTGAGCATAGATAATTAAAATTTTATTTAACTTTCAAGGAAATAACAGTTCAACTTTGGGTGAGGAGATACGCTTTGACTGAAGATGTAAAGGCAAAGCGATCGGGTCCACGCCCATGGGTTTTCACATCAGAACGCCATAGACAAATTGTGAATACTCACAGCCATGTCTGACATGGAGGGTCGGATAATACTATGGAGGAAACCAAACAAACGACTCCTACCACAAAATATACTACCTGTTCAAGCAAGTGGCAGAATTACCATAGGTAAGATGTGATATAAATAATAAGTATTACCATGCAAATTCTGCTGCAAAATCAGTTTCTTTTACTAGAGACTAAATGACCTATCTAGTAAATTTCCAACATCTTTTTTATTGCAAACTAAATTGCCTGTCCAGTCAATTTTTAATTGAATTTATACCCCCCCTACCTACAAGTCTTGAGAAGTCAGTGTTTTTTTCAGGTTATTGGGGCTGGATGTCATCCATGGGCCCAGGAGAACTCGTAGAAATTGGCGGCCGCTTGGGGAACAATATTTACAATTGTTGAAAAAAGTTATGATACCACAGTGCTCGTTGCTTATCCAGTATCTCAAATGAAAAGTAGGCTAGAACAAAGTATACCAAGCGAGGGTTATCCAATTCGATATTAATTTTGAGTAAACAATAAATTAGTTTTGCTATGGTAGTTCTAGCTTGCTTTTCATTTAGCGTATTGCACAATGATGCTCCAAATTTTTCTTAATGGGTAAATGATGGTCTGTTACACACGAGAGATCTAAATTGTTAATATTTATTAGATGCTGCCTATAACAAAGTAGACCTTACAGTATACTGTGGTATAGGTATTCTAATAATAACAAAACATGTTTGTTCTACTTGTGTGTTGACTTTTATTTACAAGGATTATAAAACAACATAGTTGTGTGAAAAGGAACCGAAAATGTAATAAATTTTCTTATTATAAGTTAATATAATTGTAATGTAATTTATTTTCTTTCTTTCTTTTGTATTAATAAAATAACATCACATAAAATCTGAGATGTGTTTATTATATTTCAATCATACCCTATTTATTATTAGTAAAAAAACAGATTATAGACAATTATTACCCTTCTTTCCCGTGGTTCACCTATTTTGTCCACCTGGTGGACCACGGGTAAACATATTCTTCCGTGGTCCACCTGATAATCGAGTAAATTATTTTTATTGAAATATATTGCCTATTGTCCACCTCTTTTCATTGGCTAGATTAAATCTATGCAACATTGATCCCGACAAATTAAAAAGTACACCGAATGGCATTTTTTTAAAATTCATTTATTGAAATAATTTACTTCAATTAAAATGATGATTACTTAAAACTAAAATTGCTCTATCAACGTAGTTTCTCCAATGCGAAATTGATTGGAATTTCACCATTTAGTAACTGTAGTTGTATCCCCATAATATCATCGTCGTTATCTATATATATTTTACTTCTCTTCGATGTTGTCTTGAAACTTGATGTTTCTAGTTTTGTTAAACCTTTTAATAGATTTATTACCGTTGCATTTCTTTTATTTACTTCTTTATTCAATTTCGAATGATAAGACTCTGCAGTGTTATTGGTGCGGTGTCTTTCACCAAATACGCACAAAATTTCACTGAATTTATCAGACAGCCAAAAACTTTCAACTTACTTTAAGAAGAGTAACATTTTTTTGCTATCACTGCTTTCAGATTTCACATACTCCAATCCTTCTTTAATGCTTTCATGGGGTATCAAAGGTAGAGCAGCAATTAATGCAGCGATCCGCTTTTCTCCTTTCGATTTTAAGCCTAACTTTTTGGCCTTCTTCCAAATCGCCCTCTTCCAATGATAAAAACAACCGCGCAATGTTACATGTGGAAAAGCGCATAAAATAGCATTTATTGCGGCTTTCTCGAAATCAAGATGCATTGTTTTAGGATTGAAATTTGGTAACTGTGATTTAATTAAATCGAACACAATCGAATATGATTCCTGTTTTTTGTTCGGCATCAATACGTATATCAGCGGTACAACTTTTGTAGTCGTTATAGTACTCCCGATATCTCCATGTAATATGTACAATTGTTGGAATGGTTTCGGACAACAAGAAAAAGTGGCATCACCGAAATATTCAGTAACATCAGCAATGATCTCTCTAGCTCTTTTTGAACAAAAGAATGATTCGCGATCCTTCATAAAAATAGTTTGCCAAAACCAATTGTGCAAATTTGATGGGAACTTCCACTTCTTCAAAATCGCTATAAATAGTTTTTTTAACTCCTAAAGATTTATTTCTTATTGTATATAAGTTGTGTTGTATGCTCGAAAACGACGGTATTTGCGTAACCATGTTCAATCCTTTACTTTCTAAAATATCAACACTATCCTTATAAAGTTGAGTTAAAGGCAAATCAGTGTTTTTGACTTTGTTTTTCAAATATTCAATTTCATTTGCAACCACAATTTTGGAAAAATCAGATGCACATGAATGATTTTTTTTACTTGTCACCTTTCCATCCTGAAAGATTTTAAAAATGTTAATTTGTATTTGAAAAGTTCTAGGAGCGTGGAGGTTTACGAAACAGGACTTCCGTGAATGTTGACTTACCTTAACGATAATATTTCCGGTACATTTCTTTTTTTTGTACTCCGCACATCTCCATAAAACCGCTGAGGTTTTTTTAAAGGTTTTGACTCTGTAGAAAAAATATACATCATGCACCAATACAGTGCCCCACTTTCTGGTAATATAGTGCAAATCGCTTTCTTCGTCTTGCGTATCTCCCATTTTAATAAGATTTAATTTTACTCACAAGCGATCAGGGACGGAGCACTATTTCATTAAACAGAACACATCTAATTCTGTTAGATGGTCAGGAAATACTCAAAGATTAATTGTCAAACGATAAAGAAACAATACGTTGTAAGTTCTTGAAAAAGAGGTGCACTTGAAAAGATTCAATTACAGTGAAGCACGTCAACGAAAGACCAAAAAGATTGTGTGCTCAAAGGTGGACCACGGTTAAATAATAATTTCCTATGGTTCACCTTAGTTCACCTGGTGGACCACGGAAGAATATGTTTACCCGTGGTCCACCAGGTGGACAAAATAGGTGAACCACGGGAAAGAAGGGAATTATTATGCTATTAAGTCATAGGTGAAAAAAAGCAAAAATAACATCGGTATAATGAATCGAACATCCTACCCTAGAACACAAGCCGGACCCTTGAACCACTCATCCAGATTGTGATTGTTAGTTTAGTCGAAATTAAAGATAGCTTTTATTTTAGCTAGCTCAATTGTTTTAAAAATCATTTTCATTACTTACCAGCTTATTTTTTCTTTTATAATAATAGTAGTAATTTTCTTTGTTATTTTAGTTACTAGTGCTTTGTCAAAAAAAGCAAAAAATTGTTTAAGTAAAGCAGCAGGATTCGTTCCTGGTATGTCTATTAGGGGGGGTAAGCAAATAATGAACGCCTCTGTACCTACTAGTATCTGCCCGCGGCTTCACGCACGTTGTTTCTATGGAAACGTTTCAACGCTATTTCTATCCCCTGGGAACTGATTGATTATGCTACTTTTCATATAGATAGCATACGTTTTTTAACTATGTATATTCAACTGTTCAGGCCGATCTTTTTAGTAGTTTTTGCGTGTAAGAATTACAAACTGCCATTAATCCTAAATTTCGTGTTTAGAATGTTAGGGTAAGGATTAGGAAGTTCCTGACATGTTCAATAGTCCTGTAAGGCCTAAAGGAAATAAAGCACTCTGAGTTGGAGTTTGAGTCTATGCTCGGGAAACATCAAACCAATCCCACAGGATAAGTCACCAATAAGGTAAATATCCGTCTCCGGGTCAAATACCATATTGCGCAAAGTCACCAGATGAGAGCTACGGCATTTTTTGCTGAACCCTGGCTATTTATAACCACAGAGGTCCATAAAGGGACCATGCGCACCAGAACAGTTGGGACGAGTTATCCTTTGCGGTTAAAAGAAGATTGAAAGGTTTTTAGTCAGACTTACTGTTATCTAGTAATTTTAGAGAATAAAAAGGGTAATAAGAAATTAGTTTTGCTTGGATTTTTCACAACAGTCAACATCATCTTGCCCTAAAGAATAGGTGAAGTAAAATAACTGGTTTTATTCGTCCACGCTCCCGAGTAAACAGAGCTAGGTTTTGCTTTTTTTTGAGCTAAATGTCTGGGACTATAGTGATCATTAAGGTGATACAGAGCTATACATATTGCGGACCGTAGTACGTACTATGTAGATATACATACTTTTTTGATTCAATCAAGCAAGACAATATTTAAAATTATTAAAGATGATAATTCATCTCTTTAACTATTCCTTAAAATTAAATTAATAATGTTTTACAAACCGCATTATATAGCCCTAAGCTAAGCAGAGCTTGTGTTATAGATACATAGATAGTTATTTTTATTATACATAGACAACACCATCAACAACCGAAGCAACCTGCAGATCATAAAAACATTTGTCACAAGGCGGGAATTGAACCTGCAACCACCCAAACTTCGTAGACGGGCCTTCGTCCTCTGCACCACTGACTGATGGCGTCATATAGAGGTAGTATAACGGTAAATGCAATTCACATATTCTACAGTATAGAGTCTCAGTTCCTTGCTATACTTCCCACAACCCCCGCAGGACAAAACAAATAAAGCTCCACAAAAACACTAGTTTCCTTTATCTCTCTGCACTCATGTGACAAACGTTATTCGTTTATTTTGGCACCAAAGTTCCGTTAGACGCACCTTGCAGCATAACCTGCGACCTATATCCAAAAAACACCTAGACGAAAACAAAAAATGTTTACCATCCCTGTATGAACCAAACTGTCGAATCTCAAACTTATTTTCTCATAAATTAAGGTTGTTGGAAGTGGTCGTAAACATTTTCTGTATAGCAAAGATATTTTGGTTGCGCTTACCACATGTGGGAAAGATTGGTGATGTTTTTTGTGTGGTCCTAAGTTTGTCTCCAACGGATGTTTGGTCCTCTAATAATTAAATTTTACTTTCCTGTTAGCATACTTTTTATTAGTTTGCGTTCTGTAGATAAAATAATTAAGGATGAAAAAACCTGTAAACTTATTTTGAAAGTGAAAAGAACATCGAAGCATTGTCCAAATCTGGAAGTGTTTTGGATTGGATAATGCTCCAATGTCCAACAGAGGTACCCAACCTTTTTATAATAGGTAGGATTAGGATGGTAATAAGCTTAATCTCTGTAGCGACATCTAGCATGATGTGAGCTGAACTAAAATTAAAAAAGAAATAACAAAAATTCTGAGTGCAAAAAGTGGATCACGTGACCATTATTCCTAGATCGCGCAAGCGTTGGTTTCTACAACATCTAGCCTATATAGAACTTTCCGACATCAACTGTCGGTCGGAAGACCCCGGGTAAGTGGGCCAGATGGGCCGACCCGGTACAGGGAAGATCTTCTCCTGTAACTCTTTGGGGGAATTCCACCTTTAAACCTGCAAACTCCAAGTCGGAGGTCACCAGTTTGGAGGTTTAAAGGTGGAATTCCCCCAAAGAGTTACAGGAGAAGATCTTCCCTGTACCGGGTCGGCCCATCTGGCCCACTTACCCGATCCACGCCGCGATCTAGGAATAATGGTCACGTGATCCACTTTTTGCACTCAGAATTTTTGTTATTTCTTTTTTCATTTTAGTTCAGCTCACATCATGCTAGATGTCGCTACAATCTCAAATACCAAAATAAAGTAGATAACATTAACTGACACTGTTTCCTTTCAATTCCTCATAGAATTGAAAGTAGTAATATCTGACAAAAAAGTGTTCAAAAATGAATATGAAGAGAAAATCCATTCTTTAAGTACTACGTTTTATTTTTTAAATGAAAATAGTCAATTTTTTATAGTTTTAATCTCCCATTGTACTATAACTCATGAAAAGTCTCTTTCAATGTGTTTTTGTTGGTACAATCAAATAAATTTGTGACTTTGAAAACAACCTGCATTATGATTATAATCCTGACAAATTACATAGCTACTTAGTTTTTACCAAACAGCGTTCTGAGGTGACAACCACCGTATCACGTCTTCTCTGGTCACGTCGTTGCCCTCTCGTAAAGAAGGACCGATTTATTGCATCTGTCAGACGCCTCGAATTGTGTCGTACTGAATTATAGTGGAAAGTGACGTTACGTGGTACACCACCACGGAACGGAGCCGTATTGTTATGATTTGAAAGCATTTAGCAAGTTATTGTGTGATCTAAAAGCATTAGTTTATCTTGTGTCATTAAATTCGGAGAACATTTATTGGACTTTTCGAAACATTATCAGAATTCAAAAGCACAATCACAAATAATCTCGATATGGATAAAAGTAAACGACATGGGTATAGTTCTCTAGATAAGTTAAATCCCATGATCGGTATTTTCACCGACGATATTAACGACTCTGGCTAGACTTACAGAGGCAATGTAAAAGAAGTACTTAGATGAAGACAAGATGCATGAATCGCCTAGACCAAAATGCTGCAAAATACTGGCATAAAACAGCACAAGCACAGCAACAATAGGCCTCTTTAGATTACTTGGGGTTATTGCAATACCAAATGACCAATAAAAATTTACTTACCTACTTATAATATTTAAAATTTATTTTGAAGAAAACGAACAAACTAGAGAAATATTAGTTAGGTAACTATTGAAGCACAAAATAAACTTTTTTTATTTAACGGCTCTGGCATTGGTACTCTTAGTACCAGTGTACTTACTCGTACATAGTTTAATGACGATAAAGTTTACTAGAGTTCGAAAGATTTAACGTACTATCTCGCTTTGTCTCATTATTTTATATTTATACTAAATTAAGAAAACACCTAAAACACCCGGAACAAATTTCCTTGATTGTCCAAACATTTGACTCAAGGTGGGATAATCGAACCTGTTACTCCGGCGCAGCCTTTGCCTGCAGTGACTGAGTTCGTCAAAGCTTTAAACACCTACCTTAACCCATTTCTCATATAACGCGTGATATTCGCAATTCACGTAGGTAAGGTACAATCGCGCATATAATCGTCACGTAACCAGGTCCAGAGCATCCCCCGCAGCAGACATAAAGGTGTGTTTGTACAGTCACGCCGATCAATCTCCATCAGCAAGCGGAGCACTATCAGTGAGTATCCGCCTTCATGCGCTCTAGGGTTAGAAATATTTAGAGGCGACAGAGTTCTTGGTGGACTAGGCGACTAATAAAAGAAAAAAATAAGCGAATTAAAGATTTTTAATAATTTACGTAAGTTCTTTGATAGTAAAAGTAGGAACTCAACAAAATGGAGTTTTTTTTTCTAATAATCTTAAAGTCCAATTACATCATTGTTGCAAATATCATGAAAATTACAATCAATGAATAGACACAAATAATCTAGACATTGCTCAACTAATCCATAACAATACCATTCGGAAGCGTCCTAAAAATGCTGGCTGCACATAAATTATTATCATCTAACGTACCATTTGTTTCCCCTGGGTATGATTTTTACAAAGCAACTATGTACTTCAAAAGTAGTATCAACATTTTCTTATTGCCAGTTCTAATAGTTATTAAGGTGCTTCGTGAGAACAGACTCTGACGCGATCGTCCATCAAGCGGTTATCAAGAATGCTTCTTATCTGCTGAGATGAAAGTGACGAAAACTACGGGCTATTGTTTTTAGTACTGACTCATCTTGGACGTGTAAGAAACAGAAATTATGTATTTTTCCTACAAATATTTATCAAATGTCTCGTCGTCACGGCGTTGTTTACCTAGGTACTTGATTGCTAAAATAGCCAGAGACACGTTAAAACGAAGAGAAAAACAATTAACGCCGTATTTCTTATTAGATCGTTTATGCTCTAAAATTTAAATTGTCTAAGAGCTTATTTAATAAACCTAGAAAATAAGTTATTTAATTTCTTGTGAAAAACTCGTTCATTACTTTCTTTCTTTCATTGTAAATTTAAACTTACTGTGTTTGATCCGTTGCATATCCTCGTCGTACGTATTTTATTGAAGTTGAAGGAATTCATCTTGCTACTAAATTAAGTAATGTGAAAGTCTCTGTGAATGGTTCTAGAACACCACATAGCTTAAACTTATTTTGCATAATAAACCTCTGAGGAGGTAAAAAAGGGTATTAAAGTTATTAGGGAAAAAAAATAATCATTGTTTCGATTCACTCAAAACTCGGTTTAAATATAAATAAAGTCAATACTTATTCATATATTTTTGTTTTAGAAGAAGGGAGAGGAAGTTTCTCATCCACGCGGATGAAATGGGACGCAACTAGTATCAAATATTTTGCGAGCGATGTGGCGTAGTTATTTTTTTTAATATACCATAGACCACAATCCCTGTACTGACCTACTAGCAAAACTGAGTAGGTAGAGCAAAAGCCAAGCAAATTAATTTTGTGCTAAACTTTCAACATCCACTGCCTCAATTTCACCACTCAGACAAAAAAGCTCCCATATTAATCTCTAGATTTACCATTCATCGTATGACAACTATATGCAGTCATAATTCTTCCTAATGTGCCATTTGATTAGAAACGTGTGCTTATACCGGCTGACAAAAGAACTAACTGTACGGCGAAGGCTATTCTACTATGATTTATTCATAGTTTAATTCAGATTTCGTGGGTTAAGAGCTCTTGGATGCCTGTAGGACAGTTTTTGTCCTTTAGTTTTTATGTTTTTTTTTAAGGTTTCAAAAGAAAATATAGTTTCGCTCATTATATGAACAAATTTATATTATATTATAGAAGGTATTTTAAAGAAAACCCACTTCTGATTATCGATTGTTTTTTTTTTTTTGTATTTTGTGCCCAATTTCATATATTAGCGAAGCTATCTTGAACTGAGTTTGCATTAAGCTTTATCTTTATTAACAACGAAAATTACAAGCAAAGGAATAGAAAAATTACAACTAGTATTTACAATTGAAACCATTGAGCTAACTGCAGACGGTTGCAAACAGTCTAAAGGTAGCTCAATTGATCCATGTCAATACCAGTCGGAAGCGTCCCCAAGACACTGGCTGCATTACCACGCTGTATGGCAATGCTGATGCGCTGAGCCAGATATTCACCAGCTCTCGGGTCACGCGTCGCACCCGGAGAGCCTCGGTACCCCACGGACCTAGGGCTATTAAGCTTTATAAATTTTCTTTACTAAATTAATGTTAAATTTTGACAAACATTATAATTTCGAAAACAGTAGTTTTATGAAAAGATCTCCGCATAAGTTTTTTGTGACTTTTTAATATTCCGCTGTTGTTTACAACAGTAATAAATTCTCAGAATGACCGCGAAGATTTAACTGATAAAAAGGGACACGAAATTTTGCTATGACATGGCACCGTAATAAAATATACTGAGAAATGGTCAGGGTTGAATTTTGACAGCACCATTTTGACAGAAGGCCATGATGAGGCGAATCCTCAAAAATGTTGACCACCTGTTATGAATCCTGCTAGATCAAAACACCGTGTTTTAAGTTCATTAATTATAGAGAAATTTATACGTAGAGACAAATCGTCTTGTAGAAAAAAGTGGTAGAGTCAGCAATAGAGGTATATTCTGCAAAAAAAAACAACGAAATGGTTAATAATACAGTGCGCTATGGCGTTCATTTCACTTTTATATCCAGCAGTGAACCAAAATTGTATTTTGATGAAGATATCTTCAGAATATCTGACAAAGTTCAACACGAAGAAAATAAAATAATTATGAATAAAATAAATAAAAATATTTACTATGCTCTAATTATTAATGCTTAGTTGATTGATTTTATTTCTTATGTTAATTAATCATTTCATTTGTTTTAACGGCATTTTTTTTGCAATAAATCCCATCTCACATGGCAGGGGGGCGTCATGCACACAACACTGCATTTGTCAAGTCGCGGTCTCCACGTTAGATCTTTCCCAAGCGATTGTCGGTTCTTCGCGAAATATGGCCGTCCCACTGCTACTTCAGATTGCTTGCAAACCAACATTTTTTAATCTACTTTGGCGTAGAATTATTTGCTATCGTTACCTACGCAAACGCAGGATTTTTTTGTCTCTAAACGTTGGGCCATCTGGCAACGATTTTTTTAACAAAAAACAGTTGCCTGACCCTTTCTTACCTACAAAGCTGGCCCCCGTTTTTTTCTAAAGAAATAGACCCCTCACAATATGTTGAATTACCGTATTAGTAAATTTCTAAAGCCGCGATGAATTTTTTGATTGAACCAGCGAACGGATTGTCCTAACGGTCCGTGTGTTGTTCAATTCAAGGGTTTTGTTGTGTAATAATTGGTTTAATATTGCATCCCAGCAACAACTTTTTATATTAAACGATATGAAGATGTTTGGGTGAAGACATTATCAAAACTACAGATTGGATCGAGACAAAATTTTGCATACATACTTACATTTACATAGTTATAGCTATAACCAAAATTATCGACATAAAACAAAAAAAAAACAAAAACAGTGGCAGTAGGCCGGCCATATCTCGCGAGGAACAGACAACTGTTGGGTAAACGTATTCTTGAGCATAAGCCGCGTCTCGGCCAACGTAGTTTCGGACGCTCTCCAGCCAGGCAAGATCTGCAAAAGACAGCAGCCAGATGCTGGAGGCGGCAAGCTGAAGACAGGGCGCTATGGCACTCATTAGGGGAGGCCTATGCCCAAGGGTCTGATAAAGGTAAAACGGGTATGCAAAGCGTCGATTTAGGTATGTTTCTTTATCGCAACCGCAGTGTATAAACCAGTTAAAACGTTGTGAAAAGGCGATCAAAACCTGTTAAAAGTCATTATTAAGTTAAGTTAAATCGTTATTGTGTGTTCTGATCGCGAAGGTTTAACATGTCTTATTTATAAATCGGAAATTATATACAGGCTACAAGCCATTTGCATTAGTGCTAGCTTAGTTTGTCCACTTTGACAAACTCATTTTCTCACATAACTCGCTTTCAAATATGACAAAAAATCTTATCACAGATGTATAACTTTGTCTTACTTTGATTTGTTATCTTCAAATAATTCCATCTGCATTCGATTTTCAAGTTCAAAGCTACCGACTTTAGCCAAAGAGTGCTTTAGAATGAATGAACGAGATAGCGGATCTCTTTATTTATCGTTCAAATTGCATTCACAATGCTTTCGGTAATGCGGGGGTTGGAATGCGTTTATTATTTTAGCATCGGCATCTGAAGGACTTCTACAGTGAATTTCCTCGTAATTCGAATCGATGAATGAATGCTATAGAGGGTATACGCAATACCAATAGCATACCTACATATCAACGTTTGTAGGTAGGTACTGGGTAGAAAAAAAATCTGGATTAAATTCCTAAACTTCTCTTAAGAGTTTTTGGAGGCAAGTACGGTCTGAATTTAGCTTAGGATAAAAATAACTAAATGTGAAAAACATTGTCTATTTTCAGTGGCACACTTACACTTTTTTGAATACCACTTTATAGTCTATCATCATCATCATCATCATCATCATCATCATCATCATCATCATCCTATATCATTCCACTGCTAGACATAGGCCTCTCCTTGAACGCCATAGCACCCTGTCTTCAGCTTGCCGCATCCAGCAGCATTTATCAATCTATCTATATGATCTTTTTTACGTAAGTGTAAGCCTAGATTTACATGTGTATCTGTTAAAAAAAATTGCCCTAATTTTTAGCAAAAGCCGTATGTAAAAATAAAGCATTAGATATAATCGTCCATAATCGTATAACAGTGCGGGCCAGCGCAGCCTTCGTGACTATATCGCCAGTTCGCCATGCGACACGACGGTTCCCATGGCACGACTGACACAGGTGCGAGAATTGTGCAAGATTTTAGATTGGCAATAATTTTGAGCATCTTTGAAATATATTAAAATAGGTGGTAAGTACTATAAATATTACTTTTGCAATGTCTCAACTTTATTATGACCCTCATTTTGAGTCCAACCAGTGCTAGATAGCTGATTGTAGCGTATCTTTCGAGTGCCGTAGATTAAAACTCCGAGGAAAAAGAGCTGTAGAGGGTGCATGAATCCATAGGAGAGGGCCGCGCATGTAGTACTTGTAGAGTGAGATAGCATAGCGACTCAAAGACAACTCTAACGCCTAGGGAAGCATGCACCGGCGTCAGCGATCTGCAGACTTTCCTGGAGGAACTTGGATAGACAAGCAACCACCCGACATGCAAAATGGACCCACCTGTGGCCTAGTTGTGGAAACCAGTCCAGAAACAAGTATCAGAGTGTGACCTGACCTATCTATAGATATTTGAATTCCGCATTTTCAATTTGTAACGCAAATTTACTCAGTTTTATATTTCTGAAGGTTTATTTTGAACACCAATTGGCGATTGTCGCACTCTTTTAAAGCCATGCATTTGGGCAGAGCAGGAGGCCACAGGTCACACGTCATGGCACGGAGATCGCCGCCCCACCCTTGGACCTGGCCACCCTCGTACTAGCCAGTTTGATCGATACAATACTGTTTGCGGAAGAACAATCTCGAATGTATTGGACACTATCTGCTTCTTGAAGTCTTACTTGATGTGTTGGTAGTAAGACAATATCTGTATGGCATGATCGGATGAAACCTGTTGGCGTCGTTTGCCGTGTACGGATACAACGTGATCGGTTCTAGCGTGATCGGGTGGGAACTACCCGTTCGATCAAAGCAATATCAGTATTGTATTAATGGATCTTACAATAAAAAATGTGATTCACTACAAATTACAACTAGTTTTAACGTGTACAAGTCCTAAAAGTCTAAGCTACCACTAGGGACCATTACCACATTGAATGGCAGTATTGTATATTGATTGTGGAAGAACTTTCTCAACCATATTGCTGTAACTGCTTCTTGAACTTTTGTTTGAATTGATATGAAGGATGATAGTTTTCAAGTAAGTACTTAGATAATGTTCACAAAACAACTCTTTTTCAAGTGATGTTCTTTTATACTCATCGCATAGTTTGCTGAAAATGAGTACTTAGTTTACCCTTTTGGGTAATCTTTAGGAGTAGCAAATCTGTTAAGAATTCTTGACAAGGACCAAGCTGCTTACAAGTCTTTAAAACAAACTCGAAAAGGCAGTAAAGGTGTGGTCAACTAGATACATTTGATACCAATTTATAAATGCTTTTAATCATGATTCATCCACTAGTCCAAAGTAGCCCCTGGTACGGATATCACCGCCCCACCCTCAGTGATCACATGATCCGCAGTGGCCGTGGTTGGTAGCCAATAGCCAGTTTGATCAATACCTATTGTAAACATTGCGAGCCGTTTAGTTTAAACCTTGAAACAATTTTAGTCGCTGAAAGTATGATTACAGCCTGTGACCTCTTTCATGATTCGCCAAATTTTCTTTTTGAAAACTTTCCATAGTATAGAACGTTTCAAGTATAAGCCACCAATAACATAGTGGATATCGTATTTATTTATATTAATATTTTACAAGCTTTCGCCGACCGATGACCTATGTGACACGACGGGCAAAGGTCCGCCTGCGACCCAGGAGGTTGCTGGTTCGATTCAATCGACAAAATGTTTGTATGATCTGTAAATATTTATTTGAACCGGGGTTCTGGGTATTTTGTATGTATAGTAAAAATATATCAATCCAAATAATGTATTTGTACTCAATAAGTATATGAGTCATCTCATATAGTATCCATAACACAAGCTCTGTTTTGCTTGGGGTAGAAAATGCTGTGTGGCCTTTCTGCCAAATAGCTGCAATAACTGATACCATATTTTGCTCTGTGGTCTCGACTCACCATATTTTCGCTTTGTTAACTTTGTTTTTCGTTACCAAAACTCGTGTCAGGTTTATTGAATCGTCTATGTATCACATTTACATTGCTAACACGTACAGAGTTGTGAATAGACTTAGCATGCAGAGGTCAGAGGTCACAAACCGTGGCACGGACATCGCCGCCCCGCCTTCGGACTTGCTGTGGTGATTCAAGGTTAGATAAGTCAATTCTGAGCTTAAGTGAGACTTAGTAAATCTATAGTAAACCTACGAGCTATACATGAAACTATAGAAGGTCTCGTATATTGGCCGTAAAATAAAAGGCTGCAAGAAAAATATTTTTTAGAAAACTGTCAGGCTCTGTCATTCGGATACTGTTATTTAATGAATAGGACACATAATACAAACCTACATAAGGTGCATTATTATTTCATCAAAATACGCAAGTTTAAACTTTTTTTATACAATTTTATCAATATTTAGAAATGGCTCTTACAAACCAAGTATTATCGAAATGGCTCTTACTATTAAAAACAAACCCGAATAAAAGCTATTCTCGCGTTTTTCTACCGGACATCAATCTCTTCTCATAAAATATTCATACCAAGTTGTAGCCACCCCTTGTCCACATTCTCAGTTCAAATATTTTATAAACTACCCCGAACTATCCCCCTTAGGGCGGGGCGGAGACGGCACGGCCGCGCGTGACCCGTGGCTATTCCCGCCCAGCCGCGCCGCCCACGCCCAAAGAGCCTTATGCTTGTTGCAGACCGGCTACTTTAGCGTTGTCTTATCAATCGACTTCAAAAAATACTGTAGGTAACCGATTTTGATGATACTTTTTAAAGAATCATCGTCAAACAGTATACGCTAGGTGGGATGACGATATGCGTTAGACTGCAGGCAGATTCTGAATACAGCAAACTGTAGACAGAGCGCTACGGCACTCATTAGGTGAGGCCTATTTTCTATAACTACTATTAAATGTGGCCTATGACATTCAGAAATTATGTAGCATTCTGATTATAATAATCATTTATTTCAGCATCAAATAGCGGCAAAAACTAAACCAACATACAGAATTTTTACACTACGTATTTTTTAATAACTTAAAACAATCGTGTCTAATGGTGGATTTTTTTAAAGTTTATTCGTTATAAACATACATACAAAATCCAATCATATCAATATACATAATATTATTATAGATGAGTAACTCGTTTGCTCGAATCTAAACGTAACTAACTAGTCCGGGTAGAAGTTACCGGATACAGCTGACATTGTTCTAACTTCGGAAGTTTTCGCGTGATACTCAAGTATGAAGGTAGTGGACTTATTTTTCACTTTGTTGTTCATATTTTGTGAGGAATTTCGTTTATAAAGTAAGTTTGATGAAATATGAATATCATGTCATCATGCTATGGTGTAAGCGAAGCATGGTTTTGATAGCCGGTTTTAAAGGGGTAATTTGGCGTGTTTTGAAAACCATCTTTAATAAAATACGCATTTCATTAAGTATAACTAAAAAAAACTTGTCTTTTTCGATCGAATTTACATGTAGGTAATAAGAAGCACCAGCTTTAAAAAAAAGTATTTTCTGTACTCATAGAAAAAAGATCTGAGTTTAAAAATATATAGTCGAATTGAAAACCTCCACCTTTTTTCAAAGTTGGTTGAAAATACCTCTCACTATCACCATAAAACATGTAGGCAGGTAGAATAACCCTAAAAAACGTCCCTACGTGCTCCGTTACCAAGTCTTGAAAAACCTGTATGGACATTTTTTATCAGCACGTAAATTACACGGTAATGCAAAATAACAAAAGGGTTAAACAAAAAAGAATATAAAAACAACAAAGATAGCTTATGATGTGCAAATGAGCTGTTTTTCAAAACTTTTGATACCGAGATAAAAGAACTTGTTTCATGGTAATTTATAACTGTTTTTCTGATGCAAAAAACTGAAGGCGAAAAATTTTAACCGTTAGCTGATCTGAAAAAAATGCTTGATTTTGCATTATTAGAAATGCAAAATGGAAGCCTAATTAAAAAGAAAAAACGGCAAAAATATTTACGAAAATACCGATTAAAAAGTTTAATTTAAATTGTTTTCTTTATTTGATAGAATTTTAAATGAAGAGACTACTAATTACGTCATCCTCACACATTTATTAACAATAAAAATTACTATCAAAGAATAGAAACTAGTACTTATAATTGAAACTATTGTTCTGCAGACTGTTACGAACAATCTAGAGATAGCTCATCTGATCCATATCAGTGGAAGCGTCCCAAACGCTGTCTGCTACGGTACTCTACTATTCATAAGTACTAACTTCTACGGATCTTTCATTCATTTTTGTTTTCAACATTGTGTTATTATATTATACTAGCGACCCGCCCCGGCTTCGCACGGTTTTATTATACGTATAAAACTTTCCCTTGAATCACTCTATCTATTAAAAAAAACCGCATCAAAATCCATTGCGTAGTTTTAAAGATTTAAGCGTTCAAAGGGACATAATGACATAGGGACAGAGCAAGCGACTTTATTTTATACTATGTAGTGATTATAAGTAATTTAATTCGATCTACATTCTTCAGACAGCTGGTTCACCTGTAATGATTATCATCCTGTTACCATCCTGTTGTTCAATCCTTCATGGTTATAAAACCCATTACCACGTGCCACCCACGGGTTTTTTGTATCTAACTGACTTAATTTTATATTCAATTCCATTTTGAATTGAATAAGGGCACCTGTTTACGGTTTATATGATGTTGGAATATTTTTAAAGGCTTTCTTCTAATGTCGAACACCATTAATAAATTGTAAGGATTATACTGCAAACGTTATGAGCGAAAAAGTGTAATTTTGAATTGTACATCATTAACAAAATACTTTCAATACTTACCCACTTTTTTCCTACTAAATATGCAACTTATCTTTGACCGACAAAACTTTAATATTGGAGGAGTTTAAATATAATTGAAATTTAATCAAGAGTAACCCTGTAAAAACGCTTATCAAAATCGAGCTAAAATATGATATCATCTAAGCATGGTAAGACTGGTCAAAAGATAATCAGACAATTAGTTTACATCGTTTAACTTTTAAAGTTTAATGTGTGGAAACTTAAGTCGAAAACTGTTTATGATTATAACCAACTGTTTATAATTTAACCATCCATCATGGTGAGCTCGGGCGAGTGCATCATACAATGATTTTCACCGTCTCTTTTCTCAAATGATTCCGTAATATGTAGTATAAATTAATGTCTAAACTAGACTTTAATTTCCTCCGTACTTCCCGCGCAAGCTTGCAAATTAATAAATTAAAATATCTTCAAGAGAAACCCTGATTGTAGAGCAAAAGCCTGTTTGTAGTTGCAAAAAATTCGCGCAAATAGCGGAATTCTGTCTGACACTTATGGTAATGGTAACATATGACTATGACCGTCTCTGCTGTCGTAGGTGAACTAATATCTGATACCGTTCAACGATTTTTATGATCTTCCAATTTGCTACTCTCGTGTTCCATGCGTTGGACACGGGAGCGCTAAAATGCCATACTTACTTCTTATATTTATACTTCTCCTACTATCTATAGCACTTACTAATATACGTTACTAATTACTTTAGTTCTAAATATTTGTTATTATTCTTTATACCTATAACAAATCTTATTATAGCTATAGTAGAGCCACGTAGGATGAAGAATGTTTGCCACTCTACCAATAGTTCAAATTCTATTTTTAGAGTGACGTTTTAAAAATATTATCAGCGTCATGAGTCAATGAGTCAAAATTCACAAGTAGTGATCATTCTGTACGAAAAAAACAAGAAAGTGTTTTTAGGTTAAGTATGCTGGCAATGTTTCCACATATTCTTCTTTTCAATAATTTTACAATATTTTTTTTATATTTTCTATTCTATTGAATTTTTAAGGCTATTAAAACGGAGCAAAACATCGAATGAAGTTGGTAATGCCTGATAGACCATATTTAGGCAGGCCATAGAAGTTTTTAGCATTTATGCTACAAGACAAATACGTTTTTAAAAGAACTTATTTTCCAAATCAAAAAATCGTGTAGTATTTCTTTATGGAAATTGTAAAGTCATTCTTATTAAGTTGTTTATACTTTTCTTGTAAAAAATGAAGCTTTTTAAGCCGAAGCGTCATTTTATCGCCATAGCCAGTGACCAAGACGCAAGCATCGTCACGGCTGACGCTGATCAGAATCGCCGTCGGTCATGCCGGAGTCATTGTTGTCACGTGACCTTATTGTCTTTGCTGTTGGACTGTCACGGCGAAGACATAGTATTTAGGGTCACTACTGACCAGCTTTCGTGGTGACCATTCGTGATATCACTTATGTCACTATTATAAAACGAGAGAGTAGAGAGGGCAAAGCGAACTGGTTGGGCCATCATTGACATGTCCAAGGGTCCTGTAAGGTCTTAAGGAAATAAATTACTTTAAGTTTAATTTAACTGTTCGTTCATCCAGCACGATGATGTGTGAAGGCCATATTTGCCACAAAATACTTGATAAAAATACTTAGAATTAAGAAGTCATAATTAAGTTGTAGATTTTTTGGCAAATGAAAAAATATTTCTTGTTTATAGATAATAATGATGATGTTGTATAAGACGCTCTCCGGCCAAGTGCGATGACGATTCTCCGATAGACTATAGGCAGATGCTGGATGCGGCAAGCTGAAGACAGGGCGCTATGGCGCTCATTAGGGGAGGCCTATGTCCAGCAGCGGACTTTTTTAGATTAGATTAGATTAGATTTAGACCTTTCTTAGATTTTCAAAGCCTACTTTTATTAAATAACTTATGTTTTACAATAAAACATTGAAATATCTAAAAAAGAGACGTTATTTAGAAATTACCTTTAATCTTCGATTTATGGACATTCATAAAAATTTTGAAAAATTCAAATCTCTCGAAGACGCTAAACTTTAGACCAGGGTACCTCATAGTCAAATTGATGTCTACTGAACCCTACTATCACGTCCCAAAAGTATCGGGTCTACTTACAAGTAAACCTATGTATATAGGTTGATGATGATGCTACCAACATAATGGTCTCAAGTTGCCTCTTGGTCCAGTTATCCTCATAAACCTCTGGTCTCGCTCGAGTCCCCACACACCTCGCATTTGTCCAAATGACAACCAGATATATTGATCTACAGCTATGTCCAGTAGCGGATATTATATACCTAAAGGTTGATGTTGATGATGATGCTACCAACATAATGGTGTCAACTTGCCTCTTAGTCCAGTTATCCTCATAAACCTCTGGTCTCGCTCGAGTCCCCGCACACCTCGCATTTGTCCAAATGACAACCAGATATATTGATCTACAGCTATGTCCAGTAGCGGATATTATATACCTAAAGGTTGATGTTGATGATGATGCTACCAACATAATGGTTTCAACTTGCCTCTTGGTCCAGTTATCCTCATAAACCTTTGGTCTCGCATTTGTCCAAATGACAACCAGATATATTGATCTACAGCTATGTCCAGTAGCGGATATTATATACCTAAAGGTTGATGTTGATGATGATGCTACCAACATAATGGTCTCAACTTGCCTCTTGGTCCAGTTATCCTCATAAACCTCTGGTCTCGCTCGAGTCCCCGCACACCTCGCATTTGTCCAAATGACAACCAGATATAACGATCTACACGCTTTGCTGCCCCTCAAATTATCTAAAGACCATTGCTCCGTGCTCTGCGACACATGACAGTTTACGGTGCTGGTGCTTTATGTCCGACTCTTCCGTGTTTATCATTATAAACATAAAATAATGTTTGACTGACTGATATCACTTGAATTTTTAGAAACAATTTTTAGTTTTAGATAAAAATATGTCCAGCGATCGATAGAGAGAAAGAGAATGAAGTAAAAAAAAAAACTTCTGGGTGAAAGAGTGTTTATTAGACTCTTTCTTTCGAGAGGTTTTTATATTCATTTCATTTTACATTTTTAGTCAAAATTAAATTTTTTTTTTTTATGATGTACACAGGTTAAGATACTCCAATAAAATTATCAGTAGAGGATACATAGCTACTAATCCTTTTTTTTTCTAGCGAGGACACTATTTCCTTCCAAGAGAGGAATAGTCGTCAGAACATAGTGTCTTGGATTTTTTATTCGACACATTTTTGGTGAAAATCCTCCTGTTCCTAGTGATGGTGCAGACAGTTTTAGGCATCATATCATTAATAATTCTGGACAATCCACACATCACCATCTAGCCCCAAAGTAAATGCAAACAAACTCGACCACATTCAGCTAGTTCTTAAGTATTTTTATGCCAAGATGCGGCTAGTAATTGGGATGACGGTAACTACGTGGACAGTTATGAGAATAATGCTTCTTGGGGACTCTTTGGACCACAAGATGGATGTCTGTGGTAGGTATTTGCAATTAGATAGACCATTTAGAAGGATGATTGGCAACGGCTAAATTACACATAATTCAGAGACCATCAGTTTGTTCTTTCAAATAATGAATTTTCACGATATTTTTATTAGTCAGATTTGGTTTAAATCTGAATCAGTATGACACATAATCAGAGATCCTATGTTTTAGACCAAAACTCAAGTGGTTTATTTTCTTTAGACCTAACAGAACTCTTGTACACGTCAGAATTAACATTATATAGAAGAAATAAAGCCTAGTGCTTTGATCTCATTTAAGTTTATTCGAATAACCTATTTTGATAATAAATCCCTACGAATCATTACAAATTTTTATTATATTTAAGACAATTAAGGTAAAAAAATGTATTAGTTGGCGATGATTATCAGCGATAATGACTTGGGAAAACTTGATGAGGGATGTTTGATAAACCACCCAATGTGAAAGACACTGTGCGACAGGAAACAAGGATCGAGCAAACATCCCAAAACCAACACCGGCGTAGCCTTTGACCACATTAATAGCTTATCAAGTCAATCTTTGAACAAGACACGATTGTTCGTCACCTTATCATGCAGGTAGACACACAAACTGTGTATTTACATGAGAATTATATGAGGACTTGCGGAATGGCAAGGAATTAAGACGTGTACTGTTGCAAAGAGATACATGCTTCAAATTGTCATTTCGAAGTCGTAGTACCAACTACTCCGTCCAATACTAGATAGTCATGGTATATACCATCCACAACTGATTGGCTTGGCAGTCTAAGGTGATATAAATACTTAAGTCAAAAGTGTGGGTCTACCTGATAGCTTCTTCCGTTGAAGTCGTTAACAGATTGTGTCCAGTATAAACTAAAAGAAATTTGTGAACTGGTTCAATTAAATTCACTTTCACTTTTTGCACTAGTACTTGAATGTGAAAACAAAAATTCTCCTCCTGGTTAAATAATATCGAAAGAATATCTAGATAAAAATATACGACGAACTCATGGGTGGTATTTTGAAAAATTGTATTAATGATTTCCTATTCTATAAAACAAAAATGTAGACGAAGTGATTTAAATTCGCATTATTAAGGTTAACTCAAAAACTACTGATCAAAATGAAAAGCATCAGCTTTCAAATACAAAAAACATCATAATTAGACCAGGGTCTACCAGGTTTTGAGGAAGTAATATTAAATAACTAATCTTCCCCTTTTATAAGTTTCGTGTCATTTGTTGAAAAAGCGACTAATATATAATGCTCAGTGACGCTCTTATTACCTTTATTTGACTAATTTGAAAGGTTTTGTGAAGAGATCTACCACAAAATACCTCAAAATCTCAACAACTTTTATCAACACACGGACTGTGTCCGTTCTTATTACGTCTTCTTAGATAACAGATTGTGGTATTTAATTTTCATTCTGTTGTGTCAGATAACGAGATAATTTATAGAGGACAGTAAAGGTTTTCATTTTACGATTATTTAGTTGTTGATTGTGGAGACGTGTGTTTTATTTGCATTGTCTTAGCAGTCACAGATTATGAGACGGATCATATAGTTTCCTTCTAATGATGTTTCACTATAATTTCCCAGACTTTGTAGATCTGTTTTAAATTAAGTAGGTACTTAAAAACTGCATTCAGTTCTCAGCTGTTATGGTCAAGTCGATGAAACGTTCTTTATGCAAAAAAATAGTTTGACAAGCCTGAAAAGAAGGCGCTTTTTTATTTTTAATTACTACACAGATTGACATGACACACTACCACAAACTTCCGCGAAAGATCCCTGTTATCTCATGAGTTACAAAATATAAAAAAGTTTGTTTTAAACCGTTCATTGCAGAACACGTACAGCTTTTTTTACGTTATAAACTTATACATTTAGAATTCGTTCTTTGGCTTAGAATACTTACAACTTTTACTCTTTTGGCCTTTTTAAGACTCTCACAAAACCTTGTCCTTTCAATTTGATCTATCGATCTTTCGATTGATATCCCTTTACATAGTCATTGAAAATGTTTTATAGTAGAATCTTCATCAATCACGTAAAAGTGAAACAAGCATAATCAGAGTAATGTGAGTCTTGAGTCCATCTTATTGCGCAATTGTTTAAAGACAACCTTAAGGTGTCCTCGACTGAACATTTATACAATCCTTAAAATAATACTGTGATATCCGCAAATAAACGGTATCAGAATTGAATATGGACTTTTCATGACAGAAAACGTGATGAGATACTCGTATGAAATAATAATACTGGTTTTGGTATTTTATAACTTGTATCATCACCATATTGGTCCATTATGGCCATTTTCGAAGCCTTCTAGGCTTCATAGAACCATAGTGTCCCAGTTGACGCCACTACCAAAAGCAACCTTCTCAGATTAGGTTAGGTTTAGGTTAGGTTAAGTTCTAGGCTCTCGCCTAGACAGCTTGACATTCGATCAACGATAGTAGTTCAGTCCAAAAAATTATGGATTTGACTTTTGCTATAGATAATAATGTGTCACGTTATCTGTTGTTAACGACTTTGGTAGACAATTCCATCAAGAGAATCGATATCATCGAACGATTTTATTTAAATATTAATGCCTAGTCAAGGGGCTTTTTTGACAAGCGTTTTTGCTAAGTCGCTTGTCTATCATTTTCGCTATCGGTTAAGTGATGACGATTGTAGAGATACAATCAAATACTTCGTAGCGAATGCTGGTTGGCTTCAACTTCCAGTGACAGATACTTTAAGTACACTTAACAATATAAAAATTAAGTGAGCTCCTCTCCAACTCCTTTGAGTTCAACACTAAAAAATAAATAAATAATAAATAGTAAATAAGAATCAACAAAACCAACACTTTAATCGTTTATCATTAGTTATCAAAAGGACTAAAATTTATTCAGATTGATGGTTCAAAAAAGATTTATTATTTCATCAGATATTAAAAACAGGCCTTTATTGGGCTTATTGAGCCCTGGGGGTCTACTTTTTTCAACGAAAAACGAACCTTCGATCGAAAGTTCGCGTAATTCCTACTCCGGTTTCATTTTTTTACGAAACTTCGATCGACCGAAAATTGTTTGACATTTAAATTTTCTAAACCTACTCTGTTTCACGAAAGTTCGAAACGAACATTTGATTTTGACGGATCTTTGTTCGGAGTTTTAACCTCAAATCGACGAAACCAAAAGTGGTACCTTTTGATTTTCGTTTTTCTGATTTGATAAAGAAAATTGACTGAACTGAATGAAAGATTACTTTTAATTGTACCTGCTCTTCGTGATGAACGTTTGGAGCGTAAAAGAAACCATATTTGTCGCATTATAACGAGTTCTTTATAGTGTCTTGGGTAAATTACGTCAAAAGTAGTAATTGGTCAAATTCTAGTTGTTTAATTATATGTTTTGCTTAGATACAACAGAAAATAGTTATAAAACTACAGAATAGATGTAAAATTTAAAAACAAAGCGAAACATTTTGTTTATTATAGAAAAATCCGTAATTGGCATGTTAAAAGACCTAGGGGAAGCAGGGAGAATGGCGATCACTTAAGGAAAATTTGCAATAACTTTTTTTTGCAAAGGTTTTATTTTAGAGAACATCATCATTTCAAAGGAACATTGGTTAAACTATCCAGTAATCAACATGCATTAAAACCACTTATCTATTTATCACACAAAATTGGTAGGGACTCGTACAAAAAAATATAGGTTTGACCGTCATTCTCCCTGAGCATGGGTAATGCCGGTCATGCAAAGGGGTAATGGCGATCAAAATTATTTGCTTATATATGACAATGGAGAACCATTTTGATTAATTATAATGATGAGATCAACGTTACTTTAACTTATTAAAAGACTACAATGATATTTGAGCATAAATGACTAATCTGAATTAAATGTTTCTATGAAAATATGTGATATCTAATCTTAGGTACATAAATCACAGATGTATCCTTTAGCAGAATCCAGAACACACTACATGAGACAATTGGCCGTATGTGGTGCATCGATACCACATCTCATCGTTTTGTCCGAATTCTTTGCAAATATTGCATTTTTTTTTCTTTCATCGTCATTACCTACATCCATATCATCATAACTATCGTCGTTGCAAAGGTTAGGATGATTTTCTTGCAAAACTTTGCGTTTGTGAGACTTTCTTGTCATATTTCTTACAGCTTTTTCTTGAGGCTTAGTTTTCTCAGCTCCTTTGGTTTTACCAATTTTCTTTGCCTTGACTTGACCGGTATAACCCCAAAAGACGGTTTTGCAATCACGCTGAATTTTAACAAAACAGAGATACAATTATTAAGAAATGTTTACTATATTGTTTAATTTAATGTTTGAGCGCAAAGATAATGAATAGCAACATTAAATGAGTAAAATAAATCTGTACTTGCCGACAAACGCACTCAGCCGAAAATTAGATCCGGGCGGCCAGAAACAAACATACGCACCTCTCTCTCACGGGCAGCGAGCGGGCTGACCAAACTTATCGCTGCCTGCTTTTACGTCTCGCCCCCCTCCCTTCAGCCCGCGCACCGTATTTCTATGAACTGTATTTTGTTAGTTTTTTGAGTGACCGCCATAACCCCATGACCGGCATAGCCCCTGCTTACCCTACACATACCATTCGTTCAATTTCATTCACGAAAATTGTCTATGAATCCGAACTTTGTGTGCGTATCCGAAAATGAAAGAGAGTAGGTTCATCACCGAAACTTCGTTTTAAATTCGTTCGTTTGCGAACCTTCGTTTCAAAGAAAGCGGGTCGACGCCCTGTTCTGGAAGAGAGTTCAATCAACTCAACTTTATCTTTCAAGTTCCTTGTAAACTTTGCATAACCCCAATCGACGAGAAAACAAAATAAATAAATCAAGTTTTCTTGTTTTTAGGACTGGCTTCAAATAAACTGCTTCACGAAACAAAACCCGGTGAACTCAAGAATAGCGATGTGAAAAACAATCACAGAACTATCGATAGAACAATGTAACTATGCATATCTAACGCGGAAACATTGTATTTGTCCAATATAATTTATGTAGTCCATTGTCGTGCGGAAACTGTAGGCCCGATCCGTTAATCATGTTGGAAAAAATGCAATAAATCGGACCCTAAGTTAGTTATAACCGCAGAAAGAAGTCAGATACAGGGTGTTCTTAAATCGTTTGTAAGATATCTAAGGGTGATTCAAGGCATTGTGAATACAATGAACTATTTTGTTATTAAAGAGCCTGGGATATGAAAATTGAAATTTTAATAATTTAAAATTTTTGTTATGAGGAATTTGGGATTGTTCAAATGAAAGAAATCGTGATCCAAGAATGGTCAAAAATCTAAAATTATGAAGAGTTGTAGGCCATTATAAATTTGCTGTAAATTAAGTACAAAATGTATTTATTTAATCATTTTTTTGGTCTTGCAAGGTGTATGTTTTTAATACGGGATTTAAACAAAATAAATCTTGAATTTCACTTACCTTGCTCCGATACTAATAGTAGAGTACCTACACCATGTGTAATTTATCCAAATGGTCAGTCGCTATTAGCCGAAGAGATTGCAATAAAACGTAATAATATTCATAGTATTTTTTGCGCAGATCGACTGCTGTTTCATTTATCAATGGTGTAATCTATGATACTTATTCATATTCGGCTCAATTTATCGACATAAAAGTGGTATGGAGTGGGACTATCACGACAATTTAATACAATTATTATTTGGCTAAAAAACTCTTCCACTGAAATACATAATTTAGTAATTTAGTAGTACATAATTTTCATAGTTTCTGATAAATTTTCATCAGTTTTGCTCGAAATGCTTTTAGTAACGTATAACAGTTAAGACATCGCAACAACTTCAAATAATTGTTTGGTTATCATTATTAGTATACTTTATTTTAAAATCGTTAGATACGTTGCCACTTATTTGACCTAACTAAAGTCGTAAAATATTATAAAAAAAAGTATTTCGGCATTACATCTTACATACACTTACACTCAACCGACGACGTAACTTATTTTACAGAAAAGATTTTCTAATGGTATATTCGTATGTATCTTATTTAAACTAAAATGATTTTTTTATTTCAATTTTGCTTTTATACTAAATAGCACAAATTGAGCTTTCCGCTATTCCATGAATGTACTAAGAACTTTTATAGAAAAACGCGACTCCACTATCGTCCTGTTCCGTCCCCTAAGGTGAAAGGTCGCTTGGGGCACACGACGGTCAGTGGCGAATGGTACTGACTGGAACCCGCGATTCTATGAGAACGGAACACTTCCCTACGTTAACATACATTGCTTCATTTCTACCTAAAACATTTCTTATTTAGGAACAAACCCAGCAATATACAGTAAAGCTCATAGGGATTGATTTTGTGTTTCAAATGTTTTGTTATTGCAGTTGGTTTTGTTGCGTATTTTATCGATGCATGATCTTTATCGGACAGATGTCCAGATAATTTTAAACAGTAGTCTGAGCTTGAACCGCCCATGATAAAGTATAATTGTAGTGGACATACGTCGTTGATTATAATGTATGTATCCATAATTACTTCGACTGTTTGGAGCGTTGTTGTATGAACTAAATAATATTGATTGAAAGGATATTCTATTAGGGTTCGGTACCCAAAGAGTGAAGGGGATCCTATTACTAAGACTCCGCTGTCTGTCCGTCTGTCCATCTGTCATCAGGCTGTACTATCCCTTGAACCTTGTATGAACATAGACAGTTGAAATTCTCATAGATGATATATTTATGTTGACGATATAACAACAAAACTAAAACTCAGAAGATAATAAATATATAAGCATATATTTATTCAGAAGATAATAAATATATAAGCATATATTTATTATCTTCATATATAAGCAAACATATAAATAATTCCTTCCATACAAAACGATTTATTTGAAGTTATTTTAGTTTTGATAATAGTACGGAACCCTTCATGCGCGAGTCCGACTTTCACTTGGCCGATTTTTTGATATTCATTTGATCAAATCTGTACCATTTAAAAAGTAAGACCACCTTATTGCTTCGAACCAAAAGTGAAAACCTGAAGACAGAGCGCTATCCTCATTAGCGCCATAGCGATGATGATCTAGACTCTAGACAAAATAGATCTGAGCTTTTATTAGTTACTTACCACGTTCCTAATCAATTTTAACTTAAAGTTATAGGTACCTTATATAATTGTGTTTTGAGTATTATTAAAAAGTTATTATTCATACATAATATACAGGAACGAACATTGGGAATAATCATCAATCTTTATCAGTCCACAGATGAACATAGGCCCCCCTAATGAACGCCACACAGAAAATAAAAATAGGTGATTAAAGATTTTCACTTGATCGAAATTTCCATTTACAGAGCCATAGAATTTATTCTGTAGTACATAAACACTTCATTTTCGATCTCGCTCATGAATTGCCAACACTTTCCTTCCCATTAATTTTAACCTTATCAATAACCTCAAATAACCTTTTACAGTTAATTTAAGCTAGCTTATCGTGTGGTGACCACTCATCCAAGCATTTACATGCATATCGAAAACAAGTTGCCCATTGTCGCTACACTGTAGTACTACCGGAAAAGACACTTACAAGAACCTCAAAACTAACCTCTGTAACTAAGACTCTAAAGCAGAAATTTCAATGAGCGAAGTGATGGGAAAAATTATGAAAAATATAGACTTAATCCAAGCTAATTTAGAGTGAAGGGTACCAGTTTTAGAGTCCGTTTTCCTTTGTTATTCCAAAGATGGTTTGCAACAATGGCAGCCTATATACCACCCGCACGTCCTCTTTAGATAAGATAAGGCTACCTGTAATAAACGACACCAATACACTAATGATACCGATACCGGTATTGGACCGGTATTCACTTGGCTGATAAAAACCGGTCTGCTCGATAGCCGTACTGCTAATTTTGTGCCCGTTTTCAGTGTAGATAACTGTTAATTAAGCTAAAATTTTCAGTCCTAGTCCATTTATGGTGTATTTTCATGAGCTCTTTTATTGAGGAGTTTTCCACTGGTTGAAAAATTTTTGGACATTACGAAATCGCGTCATTTATTTTAAACTTAATTTTAATAATTTTTTTACAAACTTTTTAATAAGTACCTACTTTTTCTAAAAATTATTTTTCTGTGCGGAACCCTGTTTAATTATTCAGCAGAAGGTAGAGAAACGAATCCGAATAAACAAAGAACGTAAAAATCAGTTCAGCCGCACGTTCTTGAGTTAAATTATAATTTATAGGTATTGCAACTATCACAACTTTATTTTACATACTGAATTTAGATACTGAATTCCTAACAAATGTTATTTATCTGATGTAAACAAACTAACTTCATGCAATATTTCTGTTCTAGCATCAGACCTGAGATTCCTAGAACGTGGTCCCAGAGAAAATTGCTTAATGATCGCTTATTTGGTGGGTATCACGAAATAAGCTACACACTCACATCTTGGGATAGGGTAGCGCGAAACGAGTGTTTAGATTACATCGTTATTGATAAAAATCGAAATACTATCACAACTCTATCTTAAAACTACCACATTTATTTATAATATTGTCTTATCTCTATCATGTAATTGTATGTTAAACGCATCAAAATCCGTTGCGTAGTTTGAAAATCTACACATATGTATACTTATAGGGACCGATAACGAGAAGCGACTTTGTTTTATACTACATGAATATATATACTACATGAATATATATATGTAGTGAAACACGACTTACTTAGACAATAATACTACTTCAATTCGAGAGAAAATAAAAAAACGAATCGTATTTTACATTAAATAGTGACTAGTTTTTCTAGAAATTTCAATCGCGTTGTTTCTATAAAAGGTTTTTTTCTATCATAAAAAATTATCCGTTTAGTTTTTTAGCGAAAAGAAGAATATTTAACTACCCATTTTAAGAATATAAGTGTAAATTTTGATTCGTTAAAGGCATGTGTAGATTTATACCTATTCATTAAGCTTGTTCTTAATTAAATAATGCCCATATTCAACCTTATCATCATAATTACTATCATTTTATTCTATTTGCTTTGTTTTACAGTCCTATTCTCCTACAAATATATCGCGTCAGAATTACTGATTATTTATGCACAATATTTACACCGGGTAAAACCACTTGACTTATTGTTTTAATTACCTTGAGAATTGCCTTCAAATTATAAGCCGAACGTTCATTTAGTTTTCGAGTTTTTATGACTATTTTTATAGCACATCTAAATTGCAATCGATTGTTCCTTAATAAGAACTATTTTTTATCAATATATTTTTTAAATTTATTATCTATTTTTTTTCCAAAATAACCCTCCCTTATCGATAATCGATAAATCCCTTATCGATAATCGATAAAAGCTCTTCCAAGCCCTAGCTCTGTCCATGCGACTCCACGCTATGTCCATGGCTAATTGCAAATTGCGGCTGTCAACGGCACAGAGCGCTAATGTGTCATAATATGACACGAGCGGCCATGTTCACGGGCAGGGTTCCGTGAGATTACGGGGCCTGCTGACCCCTAATTCAACGGGTGCCAGTGGATGGAGCTGGGAAAATCTTACTCATAGGAAAGGTGAACGCACGCATATTTGGCGTCATCCACTCTTTATTTTCCCATTGGTAGAGATAAGAATTAGGTAGAATAAGCTTGCCTAAAAGTATTTCTAGTTGTAGATATTTTGGCTGTTGTAGGTTAAGATATAACGCTGTGGCACTCATTAATAAAATATATAAAATAAATACTTTATTTCTTTAACACAATCTATAAAAATCTTGTAATTACATTGGAAGTAATTGAAATACCTGTGTTAGGTGGTTTTACTCTTGGCTTATGAATAATCTCTTATAGCCTTATTAATAAAAAAGCTGTATTCCGAGCTTATTACGCAACTACTCTTAGACTAGTTAATCCAAGACTAGCCGAGTATATATATATACTAGTAAATACGGATTAGAATACTTCCTTCTTACTCTTTATTTATTAATACTGAATCTAACTACTACGGACTTATGACTTGGAGTAAAATTAATCATACGTTAGTCTTTGTTTATAAATAACAGTATTATAGATTAAGTATACATTATTAAAAGAGTGCTACGTTTAACAGTGGACTAGATATAGTAGAATAAATGGGTAAGGACCAAAATTTTTGCATGTTTGCACAACGGAAACGGAGCAAATGTAGCACAACAGAATTTGTTAAGGTTAGTGTACATGGGTCTAGAAATGATCACACTATATAGATTATTTACATTCTTATTGTTTCTTAACCATTGAAAAATATATAAAGGTTTAGAAAAATATAGCAAATACAAATATATTATACATTAATTTAATAACACGTATTATAAGACCTAAACCTGATTGAGAGTTAAAATCGTTAAGTAATGTTGTATACCTATCTTTACAAAATTCCATTGTAACACGTCACACAATTTCGTGACATTCGTCGCATACAGGAAAAAAAAACCACATGACACAGCATTCAAAAATTCATACTGAAGAAATTAAACACCTTTATGAATACACATCAGAACTATTCCTATTATATTGCCGTGTGGTGCCGGCTTAGAATAGCATCACCCCAACTCTTCCCGTGGGTGTCGTAAGAGGCGACTAAGGGACACACCGGGGGTGGGCAGCAGCGCCCCCGCAGAACAACTCCTTCACCAAACTGCGATCCCCAACCCGCATGCCCAGCGTGGGGATTATGGGCATTACCCCCAAATGAAGAAACAAGCCAAAAAATGGCCCCCAGTACCCGGCCGCCTCGCTATTCCTGGCTATGGTAGCGGCCATGGTAACGGCGGGGCAGGGGGTGCTAAGAATCACCGGCCGGCAGGCTACCACACAGTATCGAAACTGACCCTGGCAACGTACAACGGACGCACTCTGAGGCTTGACAATCATCTAGCGCAGTTGGAAGTGGAGTTAGAGAACATTAAATGGCATGTTCTAGGGTTGTGTGAAGTCCGTAGAGAGGGGGAGGACACCGTAACCCTAGACTCGGGCCATCTTCTCTACTTTCGCGAGGGTGATAAAACATCCCAGGGTGGCGTAGGTTTCCTCGTCAATAAGGCCCTCTCTAACAACGTTCAAGAAATCTCCAGTGTGTCGACCAGGGTAGCGTACCTGATCCTTCGGCTATCCAAGCGGTATAGCCTGAAGGTAATTCAGGTCTACGCACCGACCTCGGCACACCCGGATGATGAAGTGGAGGATATGTACGAAGACATATCCAAAGCCTTACACAACACCACTAAGGCTCACTTCAACGTTGTTATGGGGGACTTTAACGGCAAGGTGGGAATCCAGACTGGCAACGAATCCCGAATAGGCCCGCATGGTTATGGAGTTAGGAATCACAGGGGGCAAATGCTTGTCAACTTCCTTGAGAAAGAGGGGCTGTTCTTAATGAACTCCTTCTTTAAGAAACAGCCCCAGCGGAAGTGGACATGGCAAAGCCCCGACACTGTGACAAAAAATGAGATCGACTTTATCATGACGGATAGCAAGCACATATTCAGAGATGTCTCAGTGATCAACAGGTTCAACACCGGATCTGATCACCGAATGCTCCGAGGCACTCTGAATATCAACTTAAAGCTTGAAAGAAACCGTCTGATGAAGTCCACGCTCCGACCTAATCCAATCCAAATCATGGCGGGCACCGAGAAGTTTCAGCAGCTTCTCGGGGATAGATTCGCTGCCTTGGAACCCACTGATGACGCTGACGGGACCCTACACAATCTGGTCGAAACATTGAGGGACGAGGGCACCAAGTTCTGCAGCAAGCTAGGTACTGGCAGGAAGTCCAAACTCTCGGATGAGACTCTGGATCTGATGACAAAAAGACGGGAAACCACCCAAATGTCTTCGTTGGAGAGGTCAGACCTGAACAAGCGAATCGCGAAGATGGTACGGCGTGACCTTCGGAGCTCCAACACACGCCTCATTGAAGAGGCGATAGAGCGAAACCGAGGGTCCAAAGTATTCACTCAGCAGCTTGGCAGGAGCCACCTGACGAAGCTTAAAACGCACGACGGGAGGATCGTTTTGTCGAAGCCAGAGATCTCAGCTGAGATAGAAGACTTCTATGGCCGTTTGTACACTGCACATACCCCTCAGTCCCGAAGAGATGACCATGATTCTAGAGCCACCCTGACACGCCACTATACCGACGAACTGCCAGATTTCAGCCAAGATGAAATCGTGTTAGCTCTGAGGCAGCTTAAAAATGGAAAAGCCCCGGGTGAGGACGGTATTACTTCAGAGCTTCTAAAAGCAGGAGGAGCCCCCATTATACAGGAGCTACAGAGCCTCTTTAATACCGTCCTTCACAGTGGGAGAACTCCTAAGGCGTGGAGCGGGGGTTTGGTGGTGCTCTTTTTTAAGAAGGGCGATAAAACCCTCCTTAAAAACTATAGACCCATCACACTCCTGAGCCACGTCTATAAGCTGTTCTCGCGAGTGGTCACGAATCGTCTCGCTAGGAGACTCGACGAGTTTCAGCCACCGGAACAGGCCGGGTTCCGCGGAGGATATGGCACCATAGACCACATTCACACAGTGCGGCAGATTATACAGAAGTCCGAAGAGTATAATCAGCCCCTGTGTCTCGCTTTTGTGGACTATGAGAAAGCCTTTGACTCTGTCGAAACCTGGGCTGTTCTGGAATCCTTACAGCGATGCCAAGTAGACTATCGTTATATCGAGGTGCTGAGATGTCTCTACGATGCCGCCACTATGAGTGTACAAGTACAGGACGAGCAGTCTAAACCCATCCAATTGCGCAGAGGAGTGAGGCAGGGGGATGTCATATCCCCGAAACTGTTCACGAGCGCATTGGAAGATATGTTTAAGACTCTGGACTGGAAAGGTAAGGGCATAAACATAAACGGCAATTACATCTCACACCTACGATTCGCTGATGACATAGTTTTAATGGCGGAGTCGCTAGAGGAGCTGACCCACATGCTGGACGGCCTAGCTTCAGCCTCGCGACGCATCGGTCTTGGCATGAATTTGGAAAAAACCAAAGTCATGACCAATTGCCAAATTGATCCGGGACCGGTAGTCGTAGAAGGCCACCTTCTCGAAATTGTTTCCGAGTACACTTACCTTGGGCAGATTATGCAGTTAGGTAAAAACAATTTCGAGAAGGAGGCCAAGAGGAGGATCCAGCTGGGCTGGGCAGCGTTTGGAAAACTACGTCGAGTCTTCTCGTCATCCATACCACAATGTTTGAAAACGAAAGTTTTCAATCAGTGCGTCCTACCCGTAATGACCTACGGAGCTGAGACGTGGACACTCACGGTAGGGCTGGTCCACCAGTTCAAAGTCGCTCAGCGAGCTATGGAAAGAGCTATGCTCGGAGTTTCTCTGAAGGATAGGATTCGTAATGAATACATCCGACAGAGAACCAAAGTTATCGACATAGCTCAAAGAATTAGCAAGCTGAAGTGGCAGTGGGCCGGCCATATTTCGCGAAGAACCGACCACCGTTGGGGTAAACGTGTTCTTGAGTGGAGACCGCGACTTGGCAAACGTAGTGTAGGACGCCCTCCGGCTAGGTGGGATGACGATCTGCGAAAGACTGCTGGCAGATGCTGGATGCGTCAAGCTGAAGACAGGGCGCTATGGCGCTCATTAGGGGAGGCCTATGTCCAGCAGTGGACTAATGTAGGCTGATGATGATGATGATGATGATGACAACTGAGTGACACAACGGAACGAAATTTGGGACACGCTTTTAGATTAATTTTATAAATTAACTATAAGTTTTAATGAGACCGTAATAATAAAAACGTGAAGATAAATTCATGGTGAATATAAATAAATCAAAAAGTCTTTGAAAAGTTTTTTAGTTTTTGAATAAAATTGCAAAAACCTGGAGGAGTCGGAGATGTGCCATTCACATTTTGTATGAAAAACGGAAATGGATTCAGTATCCTTATTTACATAAAATTAATTTTACAAAAACCTAGTGAAAGAATTTTAGATATGAATAAAGCACAGAGTGCAAAATAAATTCAGCTATAATAATCAAGTATTAATATTCACATAAGTCAACAATTTTTTTTTATATTTTGATTTGAAAGTAATGTGCCATCGTACTCACGCAAAAAGTGCAAAAATTTTGGTCCTTACCCAAATGTGGCTTATTATGCATAATACTGATGTTTGAATAAGCATTATTGAAATAAGTGAAGTAGAGCAAAAGTTTTAAAAGCTACTTGAAATACCACAGAATATGATCGATCAAACTTCAAAGGAATCGCAATCACGTAAAGCATCTCTAAGAAGTGGTGCAAATAAAAAATAACAAATAAATCTGCCGACAGATTCATCATCTGCAATACATTTACGAAATTTAACACTATTATGCCATATCGGGTCGATTTGAGCATTTTATATTTTACGCTATTATCTGAACATGTTTAAGAAATTCCATATTTTTGAATTCTACTGGGCAAATACTGGGCGGCAAGATCTTTGCGCTTCGCTTACTTTTTTCAAAAGGACTCTGATTAAATTTACCAAACTAAGACTTCAACTTCTATCAAGTTATCATTCAAATTTCAACTCTACTATCTTGTAATAGAGTCCCAGTAAATTTTAGGACGAGGGTAAAACATTTGTAAAATTTCCAAAAAACATAATCATGTTATGGCTCCACGGTAGCCAAATCGTTTGTGGGTTCGCTTGAGAATTTATGACCTGAAAGTACAATGTATTTCTTCGTGTTTGGTTTAAAATTTGATAGAGTCCAGTGCGCGTGATAGGATATTTTATCAGCTGATTACATAGAATCACTTTTCAACCGATTAATATAATATGACGTGTTTAAAAAACTGTCAGCCGACTTCAAATTCTTTAAAGCACTAATGAGAACATTATTTATTAAGAATATCTCAAACCTAGTGGTCAGATCTTGATCAAATTTATATGGGACCATATGAAAAGCAATAGCTTTCAAATAAGAAGAAGCAGAATTAAAAGTTATGTATTTTGTTATTTTTCAAATTATTCCAAAATATAATCCACAAGGATATAACCTAAAGCTAAAGTTCAAATTCATCAGCCCACATACGTCACGGCCTTTCATGCTCCAAACAAGGTTTAGCCACAATCGCAGTAGAGGTGTTAGAAACAGAGACAGAGAAACTATAGTTGTTGGTTTTATCATTACCATAGTAAAGAGCGAAAGCAATGCGAGATTTATAGTTTTTTAAAACAAAATATTTGTTAAATAATTATTCAAGTCATCACTTTTTTTTTTAATCACTTTACATAGGTACTTGAGTAATATATATGTATAATACGGATAGATGTATTACTTAGTTTTTATCGTACCAAATTTATATTTATATTAATAACTATAAGTGAGTATTTTTTATTTATTTTACCAAATAAATAAAAAAGTCACTAGTAAATAAACGCGATAAAAACCCATTACAAGGTGATCTGATCGCATATTATGTTTAAAAAAATATTACTTATGGATAATTTTTGCCAAGTATTTCTTTCAGAGCATACATACTTATCTATCTGTAAAACATATGAATACCACGCAAAATATTATCAAAACGAGTACAACCACGAACACAATATCTAAAGGCACTTCAGGGCAAAAAGGCACACGTGTCGATGCCATAATCCTCAGCTTTGCGCTATAATCCGACCACCCAGAGTCCCTCGATCATTATACACTGCCCAGAATACCCCCATTATTATTGAATATATAGATTATAATAGAACACATAGATGCCCTTATTATTTCACACCGCACAATTGGGACCACCAAGGTAAAAGGTCTAAATCGAAATCTCGCAAAATGCGAATGTAATGAGCCGTTCGTGATTTTTTGGCGGTTTACGTGTATTTAGTTTCAATGCAGGTATTGTAATTGCGATGTTTGGTTTTTTTGATAGAAATAAATTCGCACTTGATGGGTGTGGGAGTATTTATGCGAATAAATGGTATACTTATGTTTCCGTGTGGTAAATAGGTCTATAATTATAACTTGGTTGTAACTTGGAGGGTGGAAAAAATTAATAAATATAGGTATATATTGCTGGACCAACCAAACAACATCATCTAGTCAAAAGCTAAACAGAGCCTGTGTTATGGGTACCTACCTACTAGATGACTAAAATACATTAAAGGATTTGAAATTTACGTTCACGGTGAACTACATCGGTGATCAAAATGCCTCCCCATTTTGATCACCGATGTAGTTCACCGTTATTCACCAAACTATAAGAAAGACTGGATACATCAAAAATGAATATATTTATTTCAATTCAACGTTTCTCAAAATCATCTGTGAAGTCAGTACTCTACCATGAAGGTAATAGTGCTCAATACGTTATGGTTAGTGTCATCAATAAAGTAGAAACAAATATTTCTCCATAATAGTAATGAAAACTAATAACTAAAACATAATTCGTAGTTATTTCGTGACGTCACAGTCGATATATCAATCGACTAATGATAGTCCGATCCGATGTCAACAATACAATGTAATGGTAGGAACAAAAGTGTAAACATAAACTTTTTTCGAACTTTTAACTATAACGTATAATTTTATGTACTTACAAGTTAAATGATAATGCTAATTTGTTGACCGAAATAGAAGCCAGCATTCCGATCACCTTTATAAATTGATTTACAACCATTTCTTTACTTTACCATTTCTTTCATTGAGTATTAGACACAATATTAATTTGGGTCCAGTTAAACAATTTAAGGTGTGTAGGTGGTAAAAGATTTTAGTTAAGAACAGTACAGTTGACAAATTGTTATAGCACACACGATTATTTATTTTTAATTATTATCAAAGTGACAAATCTTTTTTTTAACAGGGCGCTGTCTTAATTTTAATATTTTGTAAATTGGATATCACAATGGAGACCTACTGAATACACCTTATATGCCTGAATGAGAAACCCTGTTCACAGATAGGTTAATTTCCTAACTACCTTCAAAACTTTTCTCACCAACAGTACAAAATTATGACTGCTCATTCGGACGTACAGCAATGCGTATTAATGATGTACGGACAGACAGACGATTAACGGCCGTCTGTTTGTCCCAGGGTGATCTAATAGTGTTGATCGTTTATACATCCGAGCAAGCAAAATTATCCGTGTCTTATATAAGAATGTTTGTTCTAATTGTATTAAAAACAAATTACTAAGCTACGAAAAAAATACTTGAGTAATCCAGAAATATGTGTAAAATAATGGTTCGGGCTAAAAATTGCTTATATCATTAGACCTAGAATAAAACCTCGTGATTACTATTTGTACCTTTATTTGTCAGTAGACATGGCCTCCCCTAATGAGCACCATAGCATCCTGTTTTGCTTGCCTCATCCTGCAGTATTTCACAGATTGTCATCCCACCTGGCCGGAGGGCGAACCTCACTGCGTATGCCGAGTCGGAGGGTCCACTCAAGAACACGTTAAGTTTATATTAGCAGTTGTCTGTTCTTCACGAGATTTGGTCGGTCCACTACTACTTAAGCTTGCTACTTCTTTGATCTGAAATAACACATAATACCTCTATACTTTATTTTACACACATAGGTTTTATCTAGATCAGGGAGAAGGAAACCCAGAATTAAAATTTAAGTATTTTAGATGCTATTTTGATAACCCTTTGTCTTAAGATATTTTTTGTTTATTTACTATTCATTCCATAAATCAGTTCTCAACTATTATCTAATAAGCTTTTCTAGAAACAACATGTGCGGAGCTGCAGGCAGAAACTAGTAAATACCAATTTATACAAGTTAAAACCGAAAGTGGCTGTCACGAACACGGTTCCTATCCGAGTTCTAAATCCATATATTATTGCAAGGACTTCATTTTTAAACGGATAAGGCATGGTTCTTCAAGAAATATATGTAATTGGGATTAAACTCATAGTCTAGATGTTTTTACACATTACGTCTTAATGTCCTTCACTAGTTTTCGATTACTTAAATACACTTCTTTCTGATTGTACGCTGATGTACAAACTGTCGAAGAAATTACTTGTCGAATAGCTCTTCTCTTTTCTAATTGCCGTTAAAATAGATTGGTCATTGGTTTGGTATGAGTTAATTTACAAAGGAAATTACAAAAACCATAACTATAGAGATTATCAGCAAACGCAGCAGAAGAGTTGTGTAGGTACCTAAACTTCTCTAGCTACTAACATGTAATAGTTACTTAGCTAGTAATATTCTCTCGTCCTTTCTTTGTCATTTGCCAGCAATTTAGTAATTTTAGTTTAAATATGATGTAACGGCGAGGCATGGCACAACATAATTCAAGTGTTGTAAGCCACCGCAAGCTAATTGCGTCCATCCTATCTCCTGATATTATAGTTAGGGTGAGGACAGACTTGCCTATTCATTTTAGTCAAAATAAAAACTTTTTAGGCTTATATGCATTTGAAAATCATACTTTACAGAAACTATTTCTTCAGTTATAATTACAGTTTTATCACTGCATATAATTATGAAAATAAGTCCCTTCGTTTGTCTTTCTGTGTGAATTGATGTTAGTTGTGTGAATAGGATGAAATTTGGCGATAAATTATCGAAGACAAATTTCTTCTCCCGGCTTCGGACGTGTTATTTCTAAGGGAACGTTTTAAGGTTAAAACTATCTATCCCATTGGTACTTATTTATAGATCAAACAATCAGCTAGATAATGCGAGAAAATGTTTAGCCCCACCCGTTTTGTAGCTTTGAGTGGATACTACATCCAAATTTTTGCATTTTATTGTGATGTTGGTGTAGCCATTAGCAAAAATGGAGTGAAACACCACCTTAATACTACGGTCGTGCCTGGACACCGACTTGAGGCAAATTGAAATTAAAACTAAGCTGGGAGACAGCTATGCTAGGTGCAATGCACTTTGGTAATTTTAATAAGGTAGGTACCTTATTGCCGTGTGGTGCCGGCTTAGAATTTGCACTACCCCAACTCTTCCCGCGGGTGTCGTAAGAGGCGACTAAGGGATATCCACCGGGGGGCGGGCAGCAGCGCCTCCTGTAGAACAATTCTACCACCGAACTGCGATCCCCAACCCGCATGCCCAGCGTGGGGATTATGGGCATTACTCCCGTATGATGAGTGCCAATGAGGCGCTTATCATGGGAAGACCTGCGTCCAGCAGTGGACCAGTAAAGGTTGTAGATGTAGGTACCTAATTCCTATTTTACTGTGGAATCAAACAGGTTTTCAGATTATTTAAAGTACCTATTTAAAATTTTAGTACAAGATTGTAAACCTACATTAGGTGGGTATCAGAAATCAATTGGGAACTTTATTTCTTTTGTATACAAAATAAATCAAACTTTCAAATTTAAATTTTATTATGAAAATTATTGAAATAAGATGTTAATTGATTTTTTCTTCGCTTCAATTTTTCGTCCACTATCATAAAAAGGGAAAAATAATGTCATAAGGTCATCCACACATTTTAATGTTGTTAAAGTTACATTATCTACTTATTTTAGTGCACAGCACAGAATAAATGTAGCCAGCACTCAGCATTGTGCTGGATAAACACTGGGACACTGCTCACCCAGCGCTGGTATACACTGTGAGATTTCGGTCTATAAGATTTTAGTTCATATTGCTGTACATCATCAAAAGCTTTACGGAAACTCTAGAGTCAATTGACCTAGAACATTGCGAAAAATTTCATTGCGCAATTATTACACACGGAAGAACAAAGAAAAGCAATGGCTTATATCATTGACGTATCTTTGTATGACATCAAATACGGTAATAGAATGTGACCGTGAAAACAATAATTTAAGAATAGCATGATGATTTGCAAAAGACGAGATAAGAAATGAAAATTAAATTAATATAAGTTTGATGGGTTCTGTATAAAAAAGGAATGGAGGGAAATAGGTAGAGCGAAGGAAAAGAAGGAGGGGAGATAATGATTATCATCATCATTATCATCAGCCCATATTAGTCCACTGCTGGACATAGGCCTCCCCTAATGAGCGCCATGGCGCATGATATAGGTAATATCTTTAAAATACAATAACAAAAATATTAACTAATAACTAACATTACTTTCAAAGGCTTTAAATACTCCCATTCATAATTACAAGGATTAACCCATTATTTTGATTTTAGGAGTAGGTATAAACAAAAAGAACTATTAAAATATTCTTTAATCAAGTGAAAATGTTATGAAACTTATTTTATTTATTTGAATTTGATTCCTTCGATAACCACATTCGAATATTCGCATTTTTTTCTGAATCTTCTATTTTGTGAACATTCCTAATAATAAATTGCCACAGAACCCTAATAACTACGCATCACAAACATCCTTATTGGACGTGTGTAATGTAATAATGAGACTGAATTTGTTATTTAATTAAGGATACGGTGACCGCGAGGAGAACCCGTGATCAAAGCCTGTTGTAAATTTGTCTCAGTGTGTGACAAGTTGGGGGGAGTAGTCGCTGATAAGAGAAGCGTTTTGTTTCATGAACTGCTGAGCTTCAACATTGAATCGTACTTTCTTACAATTTGTCCGAATCAGTGCCCCGAGTCCGGTTGATGATAGTAATTCGATACTATCGTCGCCGATCACGTCTTGACGTGATCGTGGCTTCTCATTTTTGTATGGGACGCGTAACAGATTGTTGTCTCTGTTATACGGAAAATCCCATACCATAATAATACCTAACAACGTTCATTGATACAGATTTAAAATTTAATATGACTGAATATGACATCATTGATCCTTAACTACGACAAACCTCTATCTTGGGGACCTCCTTCCTTGTTTTCTTTATATAAATCAAATAAAACTAAAGTTAACTTGTTTTCTTGTAAAAAAATGTGTTTCTGTGTACTAGGTCTCCTGAGGACACCAGTCTTAAACCTTTCTCATATCGCTCCGCCCATCACCACATCTTATGCCACACGTGGTAGTTTCCACATGAATATCAACGCGAGCAAATATTAGTCGACAGCATCACCCTTGGACCACACACAACTATCATGAGGCTTTACCGTGTGTGATGATAGCTATTATACTATTGTTTTAAGATTATTATACATATATAGCAATGGCAATTAATGCAATATATCTGTTGTTTTTTCACGACTATAATAATAATAATTAAACAATATTTTTATTTCAGAACATAGATCCATGTTGTAGTTAGTAAGAGCTTATACTATGTTAGGAATTATAGAAACATATATCATAAGAAATATACTTTACAGTACATAAGTCAGTCAACATCTATGATTTTAAGGTGCATCTGCAACCTCCCAACGGTATCTTTTACAATGGAATGAGCAAACAGTCATAGAAGCAGCCATTCAATCAGGATCGACGGTCTTCATCAGCGCACCGCACAATTCCGGCATCGTTTGACATCAATTACGAAGCACAGTGGTGGCACGATGGCGTTCTCACGAAGTGAGCTCGCTTTTGGAGATACGGGACGGATACGGGAAAGTCACGGAGGTTTGCGTTGCAGCTAGAGAATATTCTCTCAAAGAAAATGTATGCGGAAAAGCGACTTTAAAACGTTAAACACAGATTCTAGAGTTTGGATTGATGATATCGAAACGTGGTCGATACGGTCGTCAAACTAAAATTAACGCTCAGTACACGTGTAGTCGAATAGTTTTTATTCTACAGACTTAAAAAAGGTTCTCAATTCGACTGTATTTTTAGATGAATCGTTTTTATTAAAACCTGTTGCTACTCATGTAGTGTGCAATTTGGATCAAGATTTAAATTATTGCGTTATCCTTAGCAATGCGTGAATTTGAAGTCAGTTTTTGTAAAAAAATATCAAATTATGGAGGTACTTATGTAGTTTGTCGCAAGTCATATAAGTTAATGCTGACAGACAAACATAAAACAAACTATCCTTTGTAGATGTAAACACCAAAGATAAGCTGAGAGGAGTTTGCTGCTCATGTCCACTAGAGTTCTGTCAGAAACCAGGCCCTACTTGTAGTGATCTAATATAATGCTGAGGCAATGCTTTTAGTCCACTATATGTAGTAAAGGCCATTTTAGACCCATTAATTACTGCTTATCTCGAAGCTTTACCATATTACGTCTCGATTACGTCACGTAGTCAATCCGTTACCTTTAAAATGTTTGGAGAGAAACCAACCGCAAACCAATAACGGCCTGTAACGTATTGTATTCTTTATTTGTATAAGTGTTAGAAACTAACCGTTTGGCAGTGCTTTGTGGTAGGATGAGAAAGCATGAAATGAAATGCATTACCTGGAGGAGGTTTAATATCTAGAAGGTACCATCAGGTGAGGTAATACTCAAAAGAAGGTCTATTCATGAAAAAGTAGTGTTGAAGAAAAATATTATTTTTCTTAAATATAGCAGCTATAGCAAATTTTCCTATCTATACACTTTTTATATCGTGATTAGACCTTTGTTTGAAAATTACCTCTCCTAATGATAAGTAACGATATGGCCAACGATGTATCACGAATCTAGCAGAAGACTATTCACGAGACCCATGGTGTAGTTGGCCGGAAGATATCTGAAGCAGGCGACGAGTTTCATTCTTTAGCGGTATGCATGAATAAGGTAGAGGAGAACCGCTTAATACGAGTGGAAGAAATATCCACGACAGAGGAGTAATGCATACGTCTACTTTTTTCGAAGTGAAAGGGAGATGGTCGAATCAAGTCATGAAGTTCCTGTGAGCATTCTCCTGTATCCCGTAAAAGATCGAGACTTTGGATCGTAGTCTACACAAGATACTATTTGACAATAAGTCTGTATTTTCTTCCTTTTATCGAGTCTAAGGCTGCAAGTTATTCTTCAGCGATTCATGCTGAACATGGCAGCAATAGTATAGTATAGAATGTTATACGATTTCCTAGCCTTCCGTTCGTCACTGTTATGTCAACAAATGTATCTCTGTCTATCGTGATAAAGGATAGGTTTTCCTAAAACCTTGCCATTTTTATACTCAAGTCCACTTTCCCCTTTAGTGTAGGTATTCTGGCTTCATCTTATTACATTTATTTATGTATCTAGGTATCTTTATGATGCTGCATTTATAGGATGGGAGTGAACTATAGAAGAAATGACTCATTTATAAATTTTCTTAGCTATATTCGAAATCACATTCATTTTGCATACTTCATGATTCTCAACCATAAAACTTTGTAGGTATTCAGTGTACTCACCCGATAACTGCCATACCATTTCACAGGTTTACCCTTTGGTCAAATGCGAGACCGCACTTGTGGTCCGCCGCAAGACCAATCATGGGTCAAACTATCCGAGTTTTGACCCCGACTGTGATAGAAACCTGTGGTTGGATTATCCAAGCCCCATTCAAACATACGTAGGTCAGTAAATTTACCATGTACTCTGTTATGTTAGAAATATACCTAAAACATTAACACTTTATTAGTAACTGCTTTCGCATTGTTACTTAGCAATGTTGTTTTTGAATAATTTGATCATCAAACCGCAACTGCACTTTTCTGCGATGAAAAGTTACTGATAAGCTATCCTGGTACCAAATTTCATCCAAATTCAATTAGCAATTTGAACGCGACGGAGTAACAACATACACACGAACACACACACTTATGTATACAAACTAGTGGAGCACTCTAAAATAATATATGTGTCATTGAAACTAATTATTACGTTTATATATTATGATTAACTATATACCTACAACAAATTTGACTCGTCTATGTTGTTATATTAGGCCGTTGTAAAGGTTGTTGATGTTTATATTGATAGCCATATTAAAGGAGAGCTGATGAGTATCTGGCTCAGCACATCAGCATTCAGGTTGGTAATGCAGCCAGTGTCTGGGGGACGCTTTCGACTGGTATTGACATGGATCAATTGAGATACCTTTAGACTGTTTGCAACCGTCTGCAGTTAGCTCAATGGTTTCAATTGTATATACTGGTTGTAATATTTTCTATTCCTTGATTGTAATTTTCGTTGTTAATAAAGTATTAAAGGGTAATTATTAAAATCATTGAATATTGTACAAAAGGTAACACATTCACACTAATTCAGCTTACTTTATTTGCTTACTATGAGTTTCAAAAACTACTGTGAACGACCAAATCATCCATTACAAACTATGGAGATAAGAAAAAAAATATTTGAAAAAAAATCTGTGGAAAACAATAACAAAAGACGGTTGCAAAAAGGATCGATGTCACAACAAATTGACAAAATGTTTTGTTACTTTGTTCCTTTTTCAAAACGATTACAAAGTAATGATCGGAGTGACCGACGTCTACAAAGCATTGAAACTGTAAGTTTTTATTTCACTTTTTTCTTCAAAGTCCATTCAGAAATCTTAACAATGCGTTACTTTTTCATAGTACTCACCTACTCTAATGTACTTAGACTTATTTTACAACTTATTACTTAGAAAAAAGTGGTAATTTGAAAACAATAAATGTTGTAAAAATCAGTGTCCCATTTTGCTATTTTGTGTGATTATTTCATCTCTAAATAAGCAACTATGAGTTTGACCAACGTTAACGCCTACAATGGCATTCCCTTTCAACCTTTTTCTTTTTTTTCGTTGTCCACGCCATTTATGGCAACAGTAGTTGTACCGACCGCAAATTTGTCAGACCACCTTGCTGGTAAATGATATTTATGGCTCCAAAGCCAGGAACAGGAGGACGCTAAGCCGTGCTGTTGCATAATCTTCGCAATTTATGACTGTTTTTGTTGTATGCGGTTGTTTTGTGTAATGTGATTATAGTTGGTTGGGTAATTAGATGGGTATTAGAAATTGTTTTTTCTTTTCTAGTTATTTAGATACATGCTTAGCATAAGCAATTTTAAACCGATGCGATAAATTACTATAATTGTAGTATTTTTTGAACTGTATTAGGGATTCAATCACCATTTTATCCGCAAGTTTTTATAGGTACAAACTTGATTCTCTCTCCAAATAAAGTTTGCTGTAAGAAAACTCTTTTTATTGTTAAGGCGCCTTTACCATAACCTGTCTAGTTTTAACGGTAATTGTATTATTTGCGAGTACAATAAGAATTAGGAATTAAGGACACTGAACGAGACCCCATAAACTTAGAGAGATGTGTTTTTCAGGAATCTGTTTGTTGCAAGTACGTATTTTAGTCCCAACATTGTTAATTCAAAATTTATGTTAATTATCTTTAATCGGATTTTAATAGTGAAATTTGTTTAAATCCTGTGAAAGTAGGTAGATTACAGGATGTTCGTAGATCGATAGCAGATAGTTAGACATCCAATATTTTAATTTCATCTGTCGGAAATCGTTCCGCCCAAATCAATGATCGTAAATAGAATATCAAGATTATCTCGAAATCAATCACGCCCATGGAAAATCGGGGCTCTGTGAGATTCTGCACGTGAGGCAAAGGTCGGTGCTTGTATTAAAGAGAGGAAATCCGGCGTCCATTGTTGTATCCAACACTTATGCACTTTACCTGACCGACGGATAAAGGAACGTGGAAGAATAGCCTCCCTTGCTATGCCGCTTTCTAAAAAAGTATCTCTAAAAAATAAAATTTAAATATCGAACGCATAAAAAAGAACATGCAAATGACGCAACGGTCGCGATATTGTGCAGATCCAGTTTAAAAAAAGAGTTTCTAATTTTCTCACGTTAGTGGAGTTTTTTTTCTAGAAATTTCTAATGACGGTTTAATTTGAAGAACTCTTTGGGGTTTGATTTCGTGGGTTTTTGCAGTTGTTTGCAAAAACAAAGTCTCGTAACACGGATGTCGCAAAAAATAATTGCAGAGAGGATTTATGCATTTTCGGTTGCATAAATTTTATGTGCAAATGGGCATGCCTTTTAGAAGTTTTTAGCAACGTTTTTTTTTAAAATGCAGCTTCCTTTGTTACTAAACCTTAGATTAATTTAATTTCGCACTTCATAAATCATTAGGTAAGGAAGGAGTAAGGTTACAAGGCTTCTTTTGACCTTTTCATTAAAATTATACCTTAGTATAATCCCCCTCAAAAAAAAGTAGCGGTCCCAATTTTTACCATTGATTTGCCAGTTCTAGGTACTCTAGTGGTTATGCTGATATTGGTAATAATACTTATACATATTCGCAGAGTAGATATATAGTTATTTTTTTGATTTTTTTTAATGACGTCTTGACAGTTTCATTCGGGACTTTTCCATGATTATTCTATAAATAAATCAATCAATACCAAACAAAAATCGCCAACGTTTTTTACCTTTGTACCGTGACATCACAAACAAAAAGAAGACCACATCCCCATTCCGAATCTAAAGAAATAAATTAAACTATCCTTAGGGGAGAATCTTACCGTTATCTGAACTACATTAAAAAAGAGATAAAAAAATCTCGCGGATGTCTGTGGGAATCTTAAAAAACCAAGGGCAGGAAGTTACGGTAAGTGTAAATATGAGTCTATGAGGTGACATAAAGAAAGTTGAACGGAAATTCATTTGAGAAATTTATTGACATGTTTTGATGAGGATTTTTCCACAATTAAAAAAGAACGAATCCAAACCAATAATGAAAAGCTTATCATGGACAACCTAGACAAGCTTTTGTCTAGGCTAGAGCACCAAGAAAATATTTCATAACTATGGTAATAATTTTTGAATATGCAAGAATAAATTACTATTCAGTATTTTATATTTATTTTACTCATTCAATTATTCGTATTCGATATATTTTTTACACGGTAAAAAATGGGTTAAGTCTTTTCACTTTTTCTTGGAGGGTCTATGTCTTTCTAAGATTTCAACCAAGACCTTATTATATACTTATTGATTAGGTGAACAGTGAACAATCAATATAATATATTATTATTATATAAAGTACCTATGTACTCGTATTATGCATTTTTTTCGCCATTTTTAAAAACCATCGTATAAATAGACTTTTCTTTACTCTCAAAAAGTATTTTTTTCACAAAACCAGAAAACCTCAATCGTCCGTGGTTCGGTCAAAAAGGTTCTAATTTTACAACCGTTACGGAACAATAAAACACGAATTAAAAAATCTACCGGAAGCTTGAACTGTTTACTTCCGCCTCAAGCCTAAATCTCGCCCGAGGAGGCTCATCAAAAAGATTCGTTTCATAGGTACCGATTTTATTTTAGGGCAGTGTTTGTCAAAGTTTCTTTCATCCTTTGCTTTTAAACTAATGCAAATCCAAGGTTATTGGTATTAACTTCTAATCAGTTCAAAATAAAGGAGAGCAGCAAAGCCCTACTTTACTCTAGCTTAATATATTTGAAAATTGTCAAAAACAATAGAAATCCCAAAGTAACAAAGTTTTCAAGGCTTTGAAATTTCTATTTCACGTTGGTAGAAATTCAACCTATTTAATTATACTTCATTATAGTTTAACTAAACACCTAGTATGTTATTGGAAGAATACCAACGTTTTACCCCTAAACGTGATTGTATGTGATTTACTGAAATTGCTTTATAAGTTCTGACCCACAAATCATTACAACGTGTCCCCGAGAAACATTGACGGCCACTGTCACGCGATTCTACAGCTACCCAGCAGAGACAATCCACCCCATGTTTTTTCACAACTGTTTATAAAAACATATGCACATTTTTTAGGGGTATCTTGAATCAAGGTGCACGTATTGTGCAAGGGACATCTTCAAGAGTTTTAATAATTTTTGTGAGTGCGTTTTTTATGTGCGAGTGCGTTTTTTAAGTTTTCTCACGCAGAGTTCTATTCAGTATGAGATCTGTGGGTAGATACATCCTGTATTGTTGAATCACGTATAAGTGTATTGATGATAATTTTTATCATTCATTCAGGATTGGTCGAAACACCTTGTGAGATTTGGCTTTGAATTGCGACCGTTGTTGTTAATTTTAAAGAGAATATTTTCGTACTTTGAGTTTTAAACATTTTTTTTAATAAAAATACTTATATCAATTTTTTTTAAGAATTTTGAATATCTACCCCAAAAAAACCTAAGCCAGATAAAACCTTGATTAATTAAAATCAAAAAGTTACTGGACAGAAAAGCAAGTTATTTATAAAAAAGTCCGTTATGTCAAAGCGGCCTCGTGAAAACAACACCCCTTAGTAAAAAAAATCAAAGCGATAATACTCTCTCATTTTCGTCACACACAAATAATTGCATATGCTAATGGCTCCCGCATATTCATTAACAAAAAGTTTTGTAACAAAAAACAGTAATTTAATATAAACTACACGACAAAAATACAGCCAATGACATAAAAAGTACCTGAAAAACAGTAGGGGAGCTACTGAGTGAAAACGGTAAAAAATAAAGGGGTAGGTAAAACAAAGGAAAAAAACTGTGACCCATTATCGTCAGCTAACTGGGCTTTGAGACAAGCGGTTAATTTTGTTTTAAAGCTGATTTATGAGTTTTATAGTTAAAATGGCCGATTTTCAGTTTGTTTTTACGATGGACTAGCATCCGCCCGTGGCTTCGCACGCGTTGTGTCTATGGAAAAGTCTCAAGGCTTTTATATCCCATGGGAACTGTTTTATGGAATGAAAAGTAGCCTATCTTATTCCAGAATTAGAACTACGTTTGTTCAAATTTCAACCTGATCCGTTCAGTAGATGTTGTGTAAAAGTTTAAACCATACATCCACACACAATTTCACGTTTAGAGTTAGTATTAATATTTTAAAAAGAAAAGCTAAAGATATTACCTAAGTATTTTATCAATAACTTATTTTGTTAAAACGAAAATTTGTAGCCAAGTTATTATAAGCTTACTTCTCATAAATAAAGAAGTTATAGAAAGGTATTTTTATAATAATAACAATCATTTTTGCAACCTCCGTGGTGACGGTCAGTGGTCAAAGTAGAAGGTGCAGGTTGGATTCCCGCCTCGGGACATGTTTGTACGATCTGCAGTAATAATAAGTTAGTAAGTATTAAGTTTACCCATAACACAAGTTCTGTTTGCCTTGGAGCTAGGCAAGGTGTGATTTTCCGCAAAAAATCCTTAAGTGGGGCAAGTACTAATATCGATGGACTATTGCAATACATTTTAATTAAATTTTATAACGTTTAAATCTTATTTAAAAATTATTTATAAAATTGAGTTCAACCCATCAAACCAATAACAAAATTTCAAGGTAACCAATGCCAAATTGTCGATCGTGGGGGGCGGATCTATCGATGCTCCATTTCGACACCGCATAGCGCCACCAATATATCATTTCAGGTGGGCAAAACTGGAACTAAAGTAATTTCTTCAAAAATACTCTCTGGTCGTAATACTCCAGCGCCGCTATCAAATGCACCGATAAGTTGGTAGGTGTACTGAGAATGACACGATCTTAAGAGCAAAACGACAATCAACGAACAATAGAGTTCATCCCTTTCACTTTCAACGGTCTATGTGTCAATTGAGATATCTATTGTTTATGGTAATTCGTTTTGGCAATGAGCTAACAAATTATTTATTACATGAAAGTAAAATTTAATTAAAATTACTGAAGTAACTTTAGCTACTAACATAATTAAAAATTAAAATTTGGCTAAATGCGTAAATTTTTTTTAGCTTTACGTACTGAAATTTTGGCACACTACCCAAAGGTCTAATATCACTACATAGTATAAAATAAAGTCGCTTTTTCTGTCTCTATTTCCCTATGTCCCTTTGACTGCTTAAATCTTTAAAAGTACGCAACGGATTTTGATGCGGTTTTTTTTAATAGATAGAGTGATTCAAGAGAAAGGTTTATACGTATAATAAAACCGTGCGAAGCCGGGGCGGGTTGCTAGTTTTTGATGAAAATGAAGGTTGAAAGGTGCAACCTTGCATTATAATCGCCCATGTACAACTTTAAAATGTATTCTATCCATCTATGGATGTTGTTAAAAATCACGGGCAAAAGACAAGTTTAAAAAATATAAAAATACCCAGAGCTTAAAACCGTTGGACATATTTTAAATCTTTCAATTCATCCCCACAGATGCAAATCACAGACCACTATAGGGCATAAATTACTTAAATTTGACTAGTAATAGTGTACGGGTCGACACACGATATGCATAAAGGGTTAAAAAAAACCTGGGGTGTGATTTTTTATGTCTCATGAGGGGTCAAAGTCACCATGACTTGTTTGGCCAGCATTCGCTACGCTATTGACTAAACGAAGTATTGAATATTTAAATTGCTTGAATAAATTTCTCACAGTTATTTAACTTATCTCGGCCGTTACAATAATTCAGATTTGCCAACCTCAGAATGTTTGATAACAAAATGCAAGGAAAGTCTTTTCGTTATTTTTGTCTTTTCACCAAAGTCGAACAGTTGTGCATTCTTTCACGTTGATGAGAAAGATTTCGTCTCTATATATAGCTGAATATATACTTGGTAGCTGAAAAATAGTTTCATTATGTGCGCTACATAATTTTAGCTTCTCATGAACCCGATTTTAGTTTTTTAGGGATTTAATTATGGTTTTTTTCACGGAATATTGTATTTGTCTTTTTTTTGTACAGAATAAGCTAGATAGAAGAATAGCTAACGAGCTTTTGAAAGCTTTTTTCGTTATCAAACTGTGTACATTACTATAAAGCGTGCACGGTACAGGTCACCTGGATGGAGCTCTCTGTTTAAGATATAACAGAGAGCCCCATCGATTGATAACTGTATAATAACGATGCGAACAGTCTAAAACAATCAACGAGTTTCAATATATCGGTAGAAAACAGATGAAAGGAATCATCTCTCATAAATTATCGATTCCAACTCATAACAATGCCTTATCTATAACCCCACAAATCAAAATTGGCGAGTCCATTATCTACTAAAATTCAATTTGAAATCACCCTTTAGAGCTGTCCCCAGCACCCTTCTCGGACCTGACGATTCTTTTATCTGATGCAACTCTGGCTTTATCTCATGACCATGCAAAAAAAGAAACCACCTGGTGTTTTTTATTTAAAAAAATTACGAGTAGCTAATCCTTTCTGGGTGTCTTCAAAGACATGTGTAACGCATGGACTCATCTATTGTCCGCGAACATTGTGAAAAGAACATAAAAACTGGGATAGAGTTTTGCCTTAGGATGATTCTTTATTGAGCTGATCGGTATTTTTATAATCTTTTCAATGGATAATATACCTTAAGGCTTAGTATGTTGGTAGCATTAGTAATAGTAGAGCATCATCATTGCGTGGGATCGCTAACTGTTGTTTTTTTTAATCAAAAGTCCGTTTTACCACAGTCACATGAAGGTAAGTCAAGGTATGTATGGCCGTTTATGAAACACTCTTGTTTTAAAGAGACCCAGGTTTTGAGTGACTGGATAAGCAGCACGATCATTGCCATTCAATTAAAAATTTATTGAAAGATACATCAAAGGTAAGTGACATCACATAATTTAAAGGCACACTTTTTCCTTGCACCAGTTTTTACTTTCGTCTTTTAGACTTGTTCAGAAATCGCTTTCAAGCAAAATCACAGGGGTTTTGTGGTAATAATAATTTGATAATATTGCTGGATAATCCACACAGCATCATCTAGCCTCAAGCTAAGCTAGTTTTATGGATACTAAGATCACTGATATACCTAATACATTGATAGATATTTTTATATACATAGATAATAGTCGGAACCCACGAGACCAGTATTTTCATTTTGTAATTATGTTTTTTATACTACCAAGGTGGCAAACATGGCATGCGTCCCGCCTGATGGAAAACGGTTACCGCAGCCTATGGACGCCTGCAGAAATATTACTAGCGCGCCCCTTTACATTTGTTTCAAGGTGAGAATGGAACCCGCAACCTTCTGAGTCGGAGACCCCTTAGACCGTCTTCCTACTCATTCAAACTCAACGAGATATTGCGTAAGAACCGCGCGAATCTGAAGCGGTACCGAATACCGAGTCAACCAAGTTCAAAGATAATACCCTACCTATCTTTCCCGCCGTTCGTCCGGCTAAAAACAAAAACGCATCGCCGCATCCGCGATAACTCATTACCCGCATGTGAAGACAATGCAATCGATAATGCTAAACGAACACGTGTGGTAGTCCTTTGTTTTTTACGTGGACTCGAGTTTTATTTAAGCAAAGAGTTTTATACTTTTTTCTATTGATACGAGTAGTTTATTTAGACCTTCTAACCCTTAGGTTAAGATCTCGATAGTAACCTCCTTGGATAAGAAAGTAAAAACTTAATCGAAAATTACAATCAAGGAATAGAAACAAATTAAAACTAGAAATAAATAAATAATGCTGGACAATCCACACAGCATTATCTAGCCCCAAAGTAAGCTACTCAAAGCTTGTGTTAAGGGTACTAGATAACTGATATATTTAATACATTATATACATAGATAGATATTTTTTATTATACATATTAAACACCCAGACCAACGGAACAAATTTCTGCAGATCGTACACAAATTTGTTCCGAGGCGGGAATCGAACCCGCAACCTCCTGCGTCGCAGGCGGACCTTCGCCCACCGCGCCACATCGGTCGACTAGAAAATAGAAATAACTAAAACTAGAAATAACTATTAAAACAATTGAGCTAACTGCAGATGTTTGCAAACAGTCTAAAGGTAATTCAACTTATCCTTATGACCTATGAGTCGGAAGCGTCCCCAAAACGCTGGCTTCATTATCACGCTGTATGGCAATGATGATGCCCTACGCCAGATATTCACCAGCTCAAGGGTCACGCATCGAATCGACCAGATGCTCACATGATTTCTTTATAAAACCGGAGAGCTCTGGGTTGAAACCCTAGGTCCGTGGGTCGACTTTAAGGGGTTTATAGTATAAGATAGTAAAATACTGACAAATATCGTTAATCGGAACTCTAGAAATTAAAGTAAACTATCGGGTAATCAACTCGAGTAAAAATCTTATGGTTGCATGTTTTACGTTTTAATTATATTTACACAGTAGTATTGTTAAATATCCCGATCTAGTATACTTTTTTGCAAAAGTATAAAACTATTAAAAAGTAAGTATGATTGAAGCTTACGAATAAAAAGTTGATCCCAAACAATTTCCAAATTTATTCCCACGACATATCTCAAATACCGTCCAGCAGATGCGCGGATGAGTCTTAAAAAACATGAGAATCATCCTAACCTATGACCCAGGGCCATTCGCAAACTTGGACCGTTAAAAAAAGGAATTACACACACGGACGAGAGAAAAGAAACCATTGTTCGCTAAAAAACTGTGGGGTACAATTTGAATAAGAAAAAAGCTGAGGGGTGCGCACAAAAAGTCTGGGTGCTATTTTTTAAGAAGCGAAATATGCATAGTTACTTATTGCAAATTGGTTTTGGTCAACATTCTCACGAGTATTTCAGAAGGGCCAATAAAGAAGCAGATGTAAGCTGAATAATTGTGATACTTTGTTATCGTATAACGTATCCGAAGAAGTTTTTTTATTAATATGCAAGAGAAAATTAAATAAGTAGTCATGGACAAATTAAATATTTACTAAAAATCATACTAATATTATAGAAACGAAAGTTTTGGATGGATGTTTTTATCTTTTCACGCCAAATCTACTGAAAGAATCGGGCTGAAATTGAATAGACGCAGTTGTAAGGCCTGTAAAAAATCATAGGCTTTTCATAAATTTTCACACTGTCGAAGCCGCGGGGCGCAGCTATTGTTTAATAAAATCACACTTATATTTTTAATATGTATGTTTGGATGGATGGATCTTTGTTATCAGTTCACGCCAATACTACTGAACGGATTGGGCTGAAATGGAAATGAGCCAATGGGGGGTGAAATTAGTACTACCTACGATTAATACACTTTCAACATATCTGAAAAGATCAGCTCGTCGGTGATTTACTATATTAATATGATAAATATATAAGCAATAATTACACATTATGTAAATAATATGTTATACTAGTAGTACCTAGTTTCTGTTTTTGCAGTTGTATTTCGTTCTATAAGTGGGAGAATTTATTAATGACCATGATCTTTACACATCTCTTATACCTGAATCTTTGAGTTGAAAGATCACAGAAAATAAATAAATACCTAAGTAAAGCTGGTATTTTGTAGCGGAAGAAAGCCAGTAGTACCTAATCAGTAACATTATCAGTTTTTATCAGTAACGTGTTACTTGTAAATTGGGAACATGCGGGCTAACGATGCGTTTGTATGCAAGCCGCGTTTGGTCACACTTTGCTACACAGCATTTTGACAAGCTTTTCGGTAGGAAACCAATACGGCATGAACTCTATGGTGCCTACGTACCTACTTCATTAATTTGAAACCATATTTGGCTACCACCATCCTCCTTTATACATCCATAAGGAACAGTCACGTAATAAAAATCGAAATAAGTAACACGTCACACAGTTACAGTAATAAAAAATTTAAGCAATATGATAATGTAGCATAGTTGTGACCCCAACAGTATTATTTTATTGAGCATAATAGAAAAGAACCCAGTCCCTAAATAAATTTATTAGGTAAAGGCTTTTAAGGTCTACAAACTAAGTTATTTAACGATTTTTAGTGATTAAATGAACGATCGAATAGAAAGTGATATTAAACAATTACATCGTTTCACATCATCAAATTCAAGGCAAATCATGCTGAAGCCAAAATAATTTCTTTCGCTTTAATCTAGTCTAGAAAGTTTAATAATCATCCCTAAGTAATGACCAACCTCTGTTGGTTGTTTGTTTATGACAAAATATTTTTTACCGCACATTCCTATATTTTATAAAGCATAAAAGGACGTCATTTGATCGCGTGGTAGTCAAGTTACCATTATTGTCGTAAAAAATGTTTTTGAATATCGAACGCCGTGTACGCAGATGTTTTGTCCACTTTTTATGGACCTTATTGAAATGATTGAGCGTTCCGTTAGGTCTCTCTGTGATAGATCAAGTTGTTGACAGCTGTAGAAAAGGTGTTTTTTTATAATAATTACTGATTTATTGCGGCAAAAAAAATTAAAAGCACCTACACTAAATGCATATTGCAATTTTTATAATCCTAGAAAATGCAATATGCATTATGTGTAGCTTAAAAAAATGCATATTGATTGCTTTCAGCGATCGCCGCTTTTTATACCTAGGTATTTACTGTTTTCTAAGATTAAGATATAAGATTTGAATTATTATTGTATATAAATTTGTAGTTCAATAAATGAAACACATTCATTCATTCATTCATTCATCCTTCATTAAATTTCGCTAGGATGGAAAAAAATGGTTCCCAACATATTATTTGCCCTGCAAAATTGAACTTTTAACCAACAGAAAATTATGCTTAATTTTTCAAAACTGTGCAATTACAACAAATACGTCACGTAACTTTAACCTTGTTTTACAAAAGATCATTTTTCCATCAGAATAATATAAGTTACAAATGAAACGCAGCATAAATAAGCCCTCTTCAGTCTTCAATAGTCCTGGACGCACCACGCAGTCTGTAATGGTGCGCGGGCGGCGACAAGGAACTAAGGATAATACTGGAAATGCTATCACCGACATTCTTCACTACATAGTATAAAACAAAGTCGCTTGTTCTGTCCCTATTTCCCTTGGACTGCTTAAATCTTTAAAACTACGCAATGGATTTTGAAGCGGTGTTTTTTAATAGATAGAGTGATTCAAGAGGAAGGTTTACGTATAATAAAACCGTACGAAGCCGGGGCGGGTCGCTAATGTAAACATAAAAATAAAAAATCGTATTTTTCACAGTAGATATTTTAATCACCCAAACATAAGGAATTGAAAGGTGGTAGGATGTAGTGATATTTAGCCCATAATTACCGCCCTTTGATAGGCGAAATGATGAACCAAAGTCCATGCGTTTTTATAACGTTTTAATCTGCAAATTCATGGCCTATACTCAAATGTTATTTACCTACCTGAATGTTTTCTGTTTGACAAATAGTTTTTTCATTAAGATTGTATTTCACATAGCTTCCGATTCTTATAAGAACGTGTAATAAATTTAATGAGATTCCATTAAAATTTACCATTGACAGTACTCCGCAATCTAAGTCATATGCATACATAGAACACTATAAAAAATGTCATAGAACCGATCAGCAAGCCATTTTCATTTGTTCAAGCTGCGCCATGTGGCTTTACCAGGGTGAAAAATTATAAAGAGTCGCCTATCTTTTATTCCTGACCTAGAACCAAGTCTTTTCAAAATTTCAGCCCGAACTGTTCACTTGTTTTGACGTGAAGGAGTAACAAACATCCATCCATTCAAACTTTTGTTTTAAATATTAGTGTGAAGTAATAAATTACTAAACTGGTGAATTTCTAGCGCAGCGCATCAGCTTTGCCATACAGAAACGTGGCAACTGGCAATGCAACCAGCTTCTTGGGAACCTTTCCGAATGGTATTGATATGAATCAGTTGAGCTACCTCTACACTGTTTGCCACCGTCTGCAATAAGCTCAATTGAACTGCGCTTTCATGAAGCGCTGGACGCGCACACATGGCGTAAAGCGTTTGTCTCATTTTTAAGATATTTCTCTTTTTATATACATGTAATCTTTGGGTGAAATATGTACCTACCTTACTTATTAGGCTGAAATAAAATGTTTGAAGAGAATTGTTTCAATTGTAAAAACTTACTTAATAAAATATATCTTAATCGTAAATTTCTTTTTTATAAAGATTTACTCTATGAAATCAACACATCCAAAAATAGGTAAATACACCAAAATACAATTCTAAAATATCTAGGAATCAATCAGCTATACATTTTTAGCCTCTTCCATCACAGAGCGTCTAAGTTCCCTCGTTGCTGACTCACTCAAGATCTATCAAAGCTAATAGATGTATTTCACAAGTCGTGGGCCGAGTATTTATTTATAGGTGAGATCGAAGCCTCTTCAATGATTCATTGAACCTAAAATGGCTTTATTAGCCCTATTTTATGCAAGGACCTTAGCCCTTGCATATTTTTGGAGCCCTGAGATGAATACGCCAAAGATATAGACTTAAATTTGAAAAATATGTTGTGCCATGAAAATAATTCAAGTTAGATATTTCTATTCCTATTGGAAATTTCAGTGTCATCATAATAATTTAAAATTATAAACATTTTTTTTACAAGCTGCCATAAACAAATTGTACGTCTTCGTGCGAGCATTCATCTATAAGTTGCAAAAGCTACCAGTAGTACTTTTGATTTACTCCTTTTCTCCTCTGGTATATTTTTGAAAGAGCTATGCTCGGAGATTTTTTGAAAGATAGGATTCGTTATGAATACCACCAGAGACCTTAGGTTGTCGATATAGCTCAAAGAATTAGCAAGCAGGAAGAAGGAAGCAGGAAGAAGCAGTGGGCCGGCCATATCTCGCGTAGAATCGACAACCATGTACTTGAGTGGACACCATGACTAAGAAATCGTAGTGTAGGACGCTCTCCGGCCAGGTGGGATGACGATCTGTCAAAGACTACAGGCAGATGCTGGATGTGGCAAGCTGAAGACAAGGCGTTATAGCGCTCATCATGATATTAGGGGAGGCCTATGTCCAGCTGTGGACTAGTATAGGTTGATGATGATGACTCGCCTTATGCTAAAAGCTTTTGTGGCCTTGGTTTTGTGACCTTGTTGACAAATTGCTATTTCTCTAACCAAGTTTTAACCTTTTTTTAATTTGACCTTTTACAATTACAAACAAAGCATGACAAATGATTTCTTCAAGTAAGCACATCACCACGTTCATTTAAATAACCATCTCATAAATAAATTATCATCATCAGTAAATCGTCGATCGCATCTCTATAACGCCTAAACTTTCATAACTCATGCAAATTCGTTTGTCTCACAATGAACGCATTTGTACACTACCTACCAAATTATTTGCGACTCAGACTCAGCCCCTTTATTATTAAGAACTTTATTAAATCGCTGATAAGGTTCAGTATTGTTGAAGTTTTTAGATATAGGGTGATAAAAGCTTGGTAAGCAATATCCACATTAAAATGTACGCTATTACAGACGGACGGACGGACATAGAACAATGCAGGGCGTGGGTAGGATTAACTCATTACACCTGGACGCCTTGACCGATATCCATGCTGATTTGAACATGAAGGCTGGTATTAAAATGGAATTAAGGTTGCTTTTTGCAAGTTGTAATTAGGTAACAACGAAGCTTTATTGTGTTGGAGTAGGTGTCATTGTTTTTGTTGTGCCAAAATGATGATGAGCCAATACATATTTTTAGTGTTCCGTACCTACCCAAAGATTGAAACTAAGACTCCGCTGTCCGTTCTTTTGTCTGTCCGTCTGTCAGTAGGCTGTATCTCATGGAACATGATACTTACGAGTAGACTGTTGAAATTTTCACTAATGACGTATTTCTGTTTTCACTATAAAAATACTAGAAAACTTAATAAAATAAATATTAAGGGATGATTTATATGAGACCGGGCCGAGTCCGGGCCGGGGTAGGGCCGGAGCGAGGCCCATCCGTTCTACACGTTTAAACTACGGACGGGACACGGATCATGCACGGTGTAATTTAAACTGGTTCATATAAAATGTATGTAACGTTTCAAATCTGTGCCCCGTCCGGGCCACGTATACGGCCCGGCCCGGTCTAATGTAAATCATCCCTAAGGCGGTTTCCATATAACAAACATATTTTTTTAACCTTTTTGCGCAAGTCTAATTAGCGTGAAAATGTAAAATTTCAAATCTCTACACCAAAGTCAAAGTACTTTATTTCCTTAAGACCTTACAGGACACTTGGACACGTCATAAAATTCATGTTATTAATGATTAAAACTAGGTAATAAAGTGCTCACTTTGATTTTTGATCACTTAAATCTTTTTAAGGTAAATTAAAGAAGCGAACAGAAACCTTTACCTTGTTAGGTTGCTAGTTTTCGAGTTGGAGCAAAACTCGTCCTAAGCTTTTTTATCATCTAAATAATCAGATACTTTATAGTAAGCCTTTTTACAAAGAATAGATTTGACAATTTGTTTAAATTAATTTACCATTTAGGCTGTCCATTTTCTGGCAGTCAGTCAGTTACTCCTCTATAAATTATGGAGAAAATAACAGCAGACCGCGGCTTCGCACGCTTTATTGCTATATAAAAACGTCTCAAGGCTATTTCTATCCCACGGAAACTGATTTACGGGATGAAAGTTACCTATGTATTATTCCAGATTCCCAATTTCAGCCCGATCCGTTTAGTAGTTTTTGTTTAAAAGAGGAAGGGCTAGAACCACGTCTATATTTCTAATTTCAGCCCGATTCCTTTAGTCATTTTTGCGTGAAAGAGGAACGAACATCCATCCATCTTAACAACATTTCGCATATAATAGTAAGGTTGATCCTTAATAATATTATAAATACGAAAGTTTGAAAGAAAGAAAGAAGGAAAGCTATTTTATATTATACAATTTATACACCATTGTAAAGTGTTATATGGGTAAGGACCAAAATTTTTGCATGTTTGCACAACGGAAACGGAGCAAATGTAGCACAACAGAATTTGTTAAGGTTAGTGTACATGGGTCTAGAAATGATCACACTGGTATAGATTATTTACATTCTTATTGTTTCTTAACTATTGAAAAATATATAAAGGTTTAGAAAAATATAGCAAATACAAATATATTATACATTAATTTTATAACACGTATTATAAGACCTAAACCTGATTGAGAGTTAAAATCGTTAAGTTATGTTGTATACCTATCTTTACAAAATTCCATTGTAACACGTCACACAATCTCGTGACATTCGTCGCATACAGGAAAAAAAAACCACATGACACAGCATTCAAAAATTCATACTGAAGAAATTAAACACCTTTATGAATACACATCAGAACTATTCAATAGTAGACAAAATAAGCTACTAGAATTAATAGTAAAAAGTAAGAAAAGTTGACGCAAAACACTTTAAAAGTCTTACAGAAAATCCAAATTTATAATGGTACACATGCACCTTCAACACGTTTTTGCAAATGAGCGAAAAACAACGTGGCAGAATTGGTCTGAATTTAGTCACAACTTAGATGACGGTGTAGCCTTTGCAACAAAACATTATTTGTTATCCTATCTTGCCATGTTCTCGATTTATGCTGTCGCACAACTGAGTGACACAACGGAACGAAATTTGGGACACGCTTTTAGATTAATATTATAAATTAACTATAAAGTTTAATGAGACCGTAATAATAAAAACGTGAAGATAAATTCATGGTGAATATAAATAAATCAAAAAGTCTTGGAAAAGTTTTTTAGTTTTAGAATAAAATTGCAAAAACCTGGAGGAGTCGGAGATGTGCCATTCACATTTTGTATGAAAAACGTAAATGGATTCAGTATCCTTATTTACATAAAATTAATTTTACAAAAACCTAGTGAAAGAATTTTAGATATGAATAAAGCACAGGGTGCAAAATAAATTCAGCTATAATAATCAAGTATTAATATTCACATAAGTTAACAATTTTTTTTTATATGTTGATTTGAAAGTAATGTGCCATCGTACTCACGCAAAAAGTGCAAAAATTTTGGTCCTTACCCATATGTTATGTTACAGGGCATCACTCATCATCAGTTGACCCTCGCTACAAATAATCAGTAACGCGAGATGCTAGTCCACTTTGTGAATGAGTTATGATACGTGACACGATTACAGGTTGTCGGTGCACCCGATACGAGCCGGTTCCGACGGGACATCCTGATAACTCGTGCCCACGTCCATGCTACACTGCGGGACAGGTTAAATGGACATGCATAGATAGACTTTTTATTGGTATCACACACGAACGGCACAGGAAAGTTAACAAAAGAAAACAGAAATAAAATTACATAAAAAAAATACATGCTAGTATATAAATAGAAAGATAGGTAATTCTTCAATCCCTTATTAATCATTTAGTTCATAAGTAAACTTCCTAAAATCCTATGGAGGTAAATAAATGTTTTGTTATTTAGTAAATCAGTCATCTAGTATCCATTACATAATCTCTGCCTTGCGTAGATCTAGATGTTTTTTTTTTAAATTGTGCAGTATTTTTTATGTTAATGTCACATGAAATATGAAACTTACTTGGGTTGGTAGTTTCAAACTTTAATTTTATACGAATTCAGATAAGACTTAAATATAATTTTTAAATCTTATAAGAACAGGATCATATTGTACCTACCACCTTTGTACTAAAATCACAGGAAATCACTTTACAAATACCTGGAAACAATTGTTGATTATATTAAAATTACACCCTCAAGAATAAACTACATGATGAACTAGCAGGAGTGTTACAGAGAAAAGAATAACACTCCCTTGTGCTGAAATACATTTTATTTTTCTAAATGGAAGAATGTGAATTTCGCCAGCACCTAAGCACCTAGTACCTAAGTGAAAATGTGCCCTACAATGGAGCATCAGAAAGAACTTGTTCATAAGATTGTACTCTAGCAGGATAACAAACGCAGGTAGCTCATTCCACTCTCTGGCCGTGCTTATGAAAGTGGAGCTGAATTTTGATTCCAGACAGTTGAATGTTGACCGGTAGTATCTCAATAAAATTTAACACGGTAAAAACTAATAAGTTGGCTACAGTCTTTTGCGAAAAAGCTGCGGATGATATTGTCCAACTTATTACCACAATGTCCCGCAGTGTACTAATATAATGGTGCGACCATTGGCGCGCGGACGGCCGCCAATTACCCTATTGTCGGCAATTGTTGTGCGACAGTCCTGCATCGTGGGTTTGTATCGCTATCTTGTTGGTTTACACGTGCTTTTATTAGATTAGGTATGGTTGAACATAAAGGTAATCTCAAAAAATAGGTAATATGCCTTATATAGTTATATTATAAGTATGTGAGAGAGTCGCATAGGTGGGGTGGGATAAATATAATATTCTCTGCTTTTGAAGAACTCAATGTGTTTTGTGACTACCTAAATGCCAGATATAGCTAGGTTACTATTACTTTTCTTAAGGGCCGATTTTTCAATCCTCAGTTAAGTCGTCGAATAGCTACCTAGCCTATAAAATTATCCGTCTGTTTATCGGGCGAATAAATATTTTCAATTTTTCAATCGTTTATTATCTAGAGAATAACTATTAGTGGTTTATCCTAGCCAACTTCACACCATCTGTGTGCAAGCGAGATGCACAGATACTGTATTGAACGTGTTAGAGAAGAATAGCAACAAAAATGTATTTGACATTTGACGTTGATTGCAAAACAAAACATAACCTGTTGTCTGTCGCTTGATTGTTTACAGTTCAGTCAGTTCAAACCGTGATAATTATCTTCCTAACAAAATCATTATACGATTTGTGTTCTTTTGTGAATGAATCACAAAATGGAATCCAAGAAACGTGAACGTGCTACAATTTTTAGTAGTTCGGAAGTACGTTTACTGACCGCTCCATTTATAACAAATCACGGTAGGTATGTCGTTTTACCAAACAAATCTATGCAAGCAAAAATAAAACGAACGAAACTGCCAAACTTAACCTAAACGTCAAACTTATCGCGGAGATAAAACCTTATCTGGCCCTTCAAGTAGCAGATAAGTTTATTCTTCTGTTAGGGACCTTATTCGACAGTTAACTACTATCTGACCATTGAAAAACCATGAATATTGCTATTCGACGAATAAAGGCTATCTAGTTGTTTATCTGACGATTGAAAAATCGGCCCTAAAACGACCAACCTTTTTTCTGATCGCTAATGTCTAATAAGAGATGAGTAAGTTTTCTCTTATAAGACTTTGACAACCAGAATAATAAAGGTTGTTTATGTTAATTAATAAATTATGTAATGTTGATAACTAGGGTTTTTTCACTTTTTCCTCTTGAGGACAAAAAATATGAAGTGAAGATAAATTCGATAGACACTGTATTGCCACTCATAATATTTTTTTTCCTTTCAAAAATTGTATTTTCTTTGTAACCTTTATAAGCCAGCACATAGAAGCTTTTTTTAATCACAGTTCGCGTAGAAACATATGTAGGTACTTACATTATGAACTAAGCCACAAAAACAATCAAATTAGCTAAACGTAAACGTGCATAAAGCCGCTCCACGCAGATTATGACCCCGGGGCATTTGTATTGTTGCCCTTTGCCCCGCCAATGTCAGGTCATTTGTCAAGGGGCAGTAGATTTTGGCTCCAATTAATATTATTGGTAGGTGAGATGGATTTTTATCAAAATATGTTTTCTAAACGATATGATTTTGGAAAACTGATTTAACATACTGAACATTAGGTATGTGTAAAAAAATTATCTGGGCATCTGGTCGATGCGACGCGTGACCCGAGGGCTGGCGTAGCGCATCAGCATTGCCAAACAGATGGGCACTAACCCAGAGGATTTCTTTGGGAGGTTTTTTTAATGATATGGATTATTTAAGCTACCTCTGGATTGTTTGTTAGTTCAATTGTTTCATTTGTCAATACATAAGTACTTACTAGTTTTAATTTAATTTGTTTCTGTTGTCTAATCGTAATTTTCATTTAAATAAAGGTTTCATTTGTAGCAGTGCCTTATTCGTCTTGGTAACACTGATAGATAAAGTTTAGTATATAAGTTACTACATTAAAAGAAGCTAAAATCTAACAGAAAATCATATCATTAACAGCTTGATCAATTCAGATGTGTCCAATCAAGAACACGTTTTTGTACGGTCAACAACAAAAATTCAATATCGACGCTCATTGATGCGATAAGTCCGTATAATCTACGTAATCGTGTTGTCCGGCCATCCGTCACAATTAATATCCAATCGCGATATCCAGTATCCATTCTAATTAGCCTAATCTTCCAACTGTCCCCGCTTGTGTGGAAAGTTCCAGACTATGGATTCCCATTTTACATATTTACAATTATTGTAATCGCACTTGCAGTCTGTAGAGGCACAGCGACTCTAAGGTAGAACATTTTCAAACCTAAAAAAAAAAAACTTCCTGGCCGATTTCGGCTACGGAGACTTAGCTTTGTGTATTTAAAAAATTATCTTCCAAGGGAAGCAAATAGTAAAAAATAATATCCTGCTTTCTACTAATAACATAAACGCTAAAGTTTGTAAGTATGGATGGATGTTTGTTACTCTTTCACGCAAAAATTACTGAACGGATATGGATGAATTTTGGCACAGAGATAGATTATAGTAGTCTGGGATAACACATAGGTTATATTTTATCCCAGAATTCCCACGGGAACGGGAATTACCTTGGGTGATACTGCGAGGCGCTTCTAGTTTAATATAATTTACATTTGGTAAATCTTGAAAGATCTTTTCGTGATTCTAATAATCAGAGACTTTTTGATGTTACATCACATACATACATACGTTTAAACTCGCTAGAGACTGGTTAAGTACATATTTATTTTGCAATCCTAATGAATCTTAATTTTATACATGCAAAACTAAATCTTAAATACTTAACATGCTCTACAATCAACAAAACCACAAAACAATTTCACAGCTTTCACACTATAAACAACAACAAACAAACAAATTTCCCATTTAAACCCCATTACAATCCAAGTGTGATCATAATTCTTACGCATGCGCTGTAGGTCTGCGTAATGAAAACATACGACTCTTTGATAGCCCGTTTTGGACCTAGGGACCCTTAGCAGTCGCCAGATTGGTAGCAAAAGCAAAATTACGTATTTAATATACGTTTGCTGGTTACCTATTCAAAATAAACACTGGAACAAGAAGGTTTTACTATGAGGATACAGTCCACTTATGAATAAATAGAGGAACTACTGGCGGAGTTCAGAATTAGGATTATTCATTTCTTTTGAATTACAAATAAGCATTAGACAAGTCAAATTTCAAAGTTTCATCTGATAAAAAAATAAGTTGTTTTCATTTTCAGTTGTCTTAATTTTGTTTATTGGAAGAAGTTAAAATAAACCGCTTATTAGTGTCGTAAATGCGTGTTAGTGTGTGTCTGATGAAATTTATACCGGATCTTACTCGGTATCTAGACCAATGGTTGGCCAATTCTGATAAATCTTTCTTCAGCTATAGAAAATGATTTCGGGATTGATTCCATAAAAACCAATTTCCAGCACCCGTAAAACATAAAAACAAATAATTTTCACAAACAGTTGATTGGAAAAATGGCTCTCATACTATTACGTCCATGGCTGAACATGCCTCAGCCAAAAAAGGGAGGCCACCAGCACGCACATACAGAAGTAAGCTGCTATTCCTCTTTTCGCAGGACCCCAGCATCCACATGTTGACTTAGAGAGGTCAATTCTTACGCCACGAGCAATCGCAACAAATATTACAGGTCATACAAAAATGTATTGGCACCTTAAATCCAAAAGCAATCATACAAGCTTAGTTATTAGAATATTCTGTGAGGCTTCTTCAATAGTTCATATTTGACTCGGAATAGATTGAGACGTTTACATGTACCTATTGATAGTAAAATGGGAAATAGACATACCTACTCAAGAGGCGCCGGAGTGAAAATTTGTCCCGTTACATGGTTGTGCAGACGAGCGATCTTTCGGTCAAGTCATGAGTGACTTGAACCAAAAAAAATGAAAATTATATAACAAAACATTTTAAATTATAGGTACTTAGATTAAATACTAAATAAAAAAAAAATTTGGTTTTTATGTTGATTAGGTTTATGAAGATGTGTTATAATAAAGTATTTCAGTTTTTACCTATGTATATATGCCTGACTTATGATACCTATTTGAAACCGTCCCCTTTATAATCCTTTGTTACCCATTGATACCCACTGCTCGGCATCACCATTTAAGCTTACTCAAACCTTAATATACGAGCTGCTATCTTCGGAATATCTGAGGATCAAGCTATTAGTGTTATTATATCTACTTTCACTCAGAGCTCTCTTTTTTATGTCTTTAAAGTCCGCAACGAAGTATTATAATAATGAATTAGTGGAGATTCATTTTGCTACATTTTTTGCTATATTTGCCTTATCAAGAAATTCTTATAATTCTATTTCTATATTTTTTATTGAATATCCTGGACTCTGGAATCAAACGTCATTTTCCCGCCAGTCTGCAACGACCACGATCCGGTGCGACACAGCGCCCACTGACGCCTGATTTATTGCAAATGGCGCGAAAGCGAAAACGCTCGTAAAACGCAGCGTTCACGTTTATAGCGCGTTGTTCGACCGCGGTTGCATGCACTGCCCTATGCGAATGGCAGGCGTCTGATTGTATGATGATTGGCTGAGATTTTTGATGATGAAGCAGTAAATCAACACCGTTATGCTTTTGCTTGTGGTTTTCCGGTGAAGATTTGGCAAAGTTTTTGAAGCCTTCGATGTCTTTATTGATGCTGTCACAGTGAAAGTTTTGAAAGAAAATAACTATAAAATAAATAATACCCAATAATTTGAAATAGTTTCATCATCTTGCGTTTGCTCGATTTAGCTTCCTAGGAAAAATCAATAGTTTATTTGACTGGATATTGCTCACTGTTCATAAAACCAATTTGACGGCACTAAAAATGATGCGATTTTCTTAATTTTGATCACTATGAAAGAGAATCAACATTATACGTATTGATGTCAAAGATGTATGAACGTAGTAATTGATCTTAGATTGATGAGTATTTCCGCGATACTTGAAATGACAACACAGTCATAAACACTATGACTACGAGTATCTTTGGTGTCACTAGTTTTCATTATAAACTTTTAGAAATGATCGTGTGTGCTAACGTTGATCCCTAAAACTTGGTCACATCTAACGGGAATAAGTTGTGGATTATCTTAGTTATCTTTGCAATCTGTAAAGAAGCATTCTCAACAGGGCAACTTATTCAGCATACAACGCAAGGTGGGTACCTTTGAAAGGTCTTCCAACACCTTTGTAATAGTGTCTTTACTAAATTTATAGCAAAACTGACTTGGAATGTCCATGATTTCAATTAAGTTTGCTATGAAATAATTAGCTGAAGCACTTACTCATGCCCCCTTGACAAGTCTGATACTTGTTCATAGACATTTCAATATCTCATTTGAACATTCACCTTTCAACACCAAGAGAACTTAACCTGAATTCTAGCCAGATCTTCTTCAACCAGTACCGTTGTCAATTCAAGTCTGACGTAACCTACAGACTTAACAATGGATGCTGGATTGATCCTATACCAACGACCTAACAACCATCGCCATATGAGAAGTGAACCTCACATTATCGTGGTCAAACATTCACATTGGGTTCCCACCACGTATGTAGGTTGCCGCTACTAACTAATATCCATTCTGGGGTGTTTCTATACTGACTGGTGTAGCATCTGGGGTTCAGCAGGGTTCGGTCGTGCATTCGTGACGTCCGTCAGCGCAGTATTCTAATACTCTAATGATATTGATAATGTTATATCCTCGTCAGCCTTGTGTGTTCCCACAGCACTGTTGAAAGTGATTAATGAGCTATGCAGAAGACCTTATAATTGGACGATCGAAATTCAGGTTTCGTCATAATCTTCTGTTCTATTGAATCGGATACTTGACATACCTTTATGGTTAACATGATGTTGGTCTACTTACCATCCACACAGTCAGCCAGAATCAATGCATTCAGGCTTGGTATTGGTTTTCATCATCCACATTATATAAGCCGAAAGACGTCCACTGCTGGAAATAGGCGAAAGATCACCACAACGATTGAACTTTCTGTCAGCTGTGCGATTACGCTAAAACCGCTCATCCAAAATTGACATAGGAAAGCCATTTTGATGGCCTTCGTAATTTGAAATTGTAAGAAAAGGACGCGCGCGATGACCATTGAAATGGCTTTCGAATGTCAATTTGGATGTGGTGGTTTTTGCGTAATCGTGCAGCAGATCCAGACAAAATTCCTTACAAAGAGCCAAATTACGTAACTTTTTTATATTACTACACAGGTAACCTGGCATTTTATCCAAGTAATGAACTCCAAGGGACTTCATGCAACAGTGACTTACACAACAGTCCATCCCATAGATCACGTTTAGCATTAGCGCCCGGCCCTCCCCGTGGTCCATTGACAAACACTTTTAGTCAAACGGTGCTATGCAATAACTGTGAAGTAGCGTTAAATAAAAAAAATCTATAAAAAATCAAAAGTTCAAAAGAAGAATCGTGAGTTGTAACGATTCAGTGAAAATATTGTTAAAAGAAAATTAATTTATTAGGTCATAACGGAAAACACAGACTTTTTAATCTTGGTGTGCTAAAAACTTGCAATCTTGCAAACCCAGAAACATCTAAATTGGAAAAATTAAAAATGTTTTTTTAATATCTCTCGATTTTGGAAATTCGTCCTGTAATGGAAATTTTCTGAAATTTCTTTGCAGCAGCTATAAACAGACCAACTTAGTTCTTTGTTAGACAGAAATCAGTCGATGTCATCGGGTTATCTCTCACTCTCTCTTTCTTTCAGAAACCACAATCCAAACAAATCTTTAGATTATTTAGTCAATAACACAAAATAAATACTTTTTACTTGCTTACGTACGAAAAATACAAAAAAAAATACCAACTCATACAATAACAAAAAGTCCTCTATTAAATAGTTTATTGATGTAAATCTGGAATGAGACATTCTATTTTACCCACACTTGTTGAAGATTAGTGATGAGGGTATGATACTATTCTTTTGTTTTTGTTTTATTTTCTTAATTGCCTATGTCCATCTTGCACGTAGACAGTTCACCTTGAAGTTAATCAGATGAATCTGATTTCTTGGTTCACTCTTGCATAACGCCCCAATTCGGCCAATGTAGATCTGAATGTTTTACATAAATTGATTGACAGACAAGCACGGTACAATAAACGGCAAACAAATTATAATATGGGATAGCACGCGACTTTTCTTGATAATTTTCAAATAGTTTTCACTTCATGGAATTTTTTCTAACAGTTAAAGCTGTCCTGATGAGAAGCAACAGTTTCCTTCTGTGTAATTTTTACACGTTAAAGGTATAAAAAAATTACATTTGAGGCGTAAAAATACACATAACTAATCAGTTAGTCAGAGACGAAAGATTCTAGTAGGCATAGTTGCATCGCATGGTGGTCAATACAAAGGATATTCGCTCATGGCATATAGACATAGCCGTGGTCATGGCATGTTGTTGTTGGCCCATTTCTTTACTACAACCACTAAAACTAGAAGCGTAGTAATTTTTGAGCGTGAAATTCAGGGTTAGTGGAAGCAAGATCGACAAAGAACTTATTATGCTGTTGATGAGAAGGAGGCAGAGCAGCTATTCAGTTTAACTCATTCGATCCATTCCCATTCGTGAAACAAAGTACTTACTACTGACTTAGAAATAAGTCCAAACATGGATATAAAATCAGAATTCAAACATGTAAAGCGATCAATTCTGATTGGTATATAGATCTGAATATTACCATATTCGCTTTGATCTCGCAATAAGGCACAAATCCACTGCAAAGGTCACAAACTATGACATTGTTTTGATGCCATTGTTAGATAGTTTGGTGCGATCTACGGCGCTTGCGCCATAACGATGATCTGAATAGCTAAGGTTTATTGGAATTCGCTACCAAAATCATAGGTTTGCGATCTCTTTTGTGGATAATAATTAAAAAAGTCACGTCCAACTAAAATCAAATCAGGAAGTGGTTTTCGAAAGTGATGAGTGAAGCACCTTATTTAAATCTAGAAAGAATTTGTAATTTAAAGAGTCCTTTAGAATTTTCGAAAGTTAAACCTTAGAAATAAGTTCGAGCGTACCTTTCTGAATTTATTAATATCCTGAAAAACGTGTCATTCTTCTATAGAAAACAGCTGGTCGATTCAATCCTTAGTAGATGTTGACATCAATAAGTCTTTATTTCAGATAAAATAATCCATAATTAAAAAAGAATACAAATAAAAACATAAAAAGCAATACATAGTACATAAATAATACTAAATCTACATACACTGGTTTAGGCGACAATATCCAACATATCCTCTTTCCAGCGCTACCACAGGATACGGAACTTTTTTTCGTAGCCTTAGGGTGACAAAACTAAATCGAGCTGTGCTGCGCTGTACTGCGCTGTGCTATGTTTGGTCAACAGATTAACGCAGCACAGCACAGCGCAGCACAGCATGGTTAGTTTGTATCCTCATTAAAACATTAGACGAGTGAGTTGACGTTGACACAGCACAGCGCAGTACAGCGCAGCACAGCTCGATTTAGATTTGTCACCCTTATAGCGGTACAATAGTTTCATATTCGTAGGTTACTATAATCTATATTTCATACGAACTTGAACTTGAGTTATTAATGTTTTAGAATTTTTATTGATTAGACAAAAGCTATTTTATGGCTATGTTTATAATTTTATATTCTGCCTAATTTTTTAATTTTCATCCATGATGGATCCATGGATGGGTGATTTACTGTGATCGCACGGCAACTCTGTATGACGGAAGACAGCATAGAAATTCTTTTACCAAAACATTAGTTCCGCTTTGATTTAAATTCCTGCAAATTATTGTTCGAGCGCATCACCAGATTCCTGCATAAATCAATTCAGTACCTTTAACGCTTACGCCAACAATTATTACCTCTGACCTTATTTTGGCATTTGATTGTGTCGCAAGGGGCCGTGACGGGGATATCTCCTATGTTCATCTTGGCAAAGGTTTGAAAAATATTAAGGTTTCTTGGAGAACATGACAAAATGGAGTTATGGTTCTTGGATGATCATCTGCTGGTTTTAGCCGCTAGTGGGCCAATAAATAAACAACTAATGCTGGACAATCCACACAGCATCATTTAGCCCCAAGCTGAGCGGACTACATAGATCCATGTATTTTTAATATACATAGAAATCTGGATATAATATTGGCTGACCAAATTGGAACAAACACATATTATACATTTGTTCCAAGACGGGAATCGAACCCACAACTTTCTGCGTAAAGGCGGATCTTCGCCCATCACGCTACATCGGTCATCACGCCACAATAGGCATCACTGTTTATACTAGGCACCTTGGTCCTGTTGTTTTAAGATGACAAGTATAAGAAACTGCTCTGCTAATAATGTTTTATAGAATAGTTACTAATAACGTTATAAGTATACGACTCTAATAAGATTTCAGCAAAAAAACTCAACAATCTAATCTTACAGGGCTAAACATCAATGAAAAAAGGATTTATTATTTTATTGTTAAATATAAAATTAAGCCAATAGAGATACAAATTATGCAAATATTTGTATAGAGTTGAGTAAACAATTCACAGTAAATAGTACAAAGTGCAAAGATTCTTGACCTGTAGGTATTTTAAGGGCGAAGTCCCACAAAGCACACAGGTCAAAAGTAAAGGTCATCCGAGAAGTCACAAACACAGGGCATCCTATAACTTTATGTATAAATGTATAAGTGGTTGCAAATGAAGGTGGCAAAGGCAATGGGTCAGTGAGCCGAACCGCTTCCTACGGGAAAGGGCAGGCGGCCACGCGTCACTCGACGACTATAGAGATGATAATACTACCGTTAGTATCGATAAAGTATATGTTATTACAGAGCGCTTGTGACAAAATACAAAACCGAATGTACCGATAGGAAATATTGATTTTACAATTTAATATACGGACAGGTATTAATTATAGAGATAAATTAATAAATAATTCCGGACAGTCCTGAGATAAATAGTATAGAGTCCTAAAAGTGTTTATTTCTAGTATTTTTATGTTCCTTATGTAAAAAATAAGGAAGTGATATAACTAACGTATTAAAACAGTCAATTTCTTAATTTAAGCTTAACAAATTGAATAATTTTACTTTAGGCATTTAAAGTCTAGGTCCTAATGAACCCTGACTTTGACCTCTAAGTTATGGGAAAAAAGGATCAAAATCATTATGCACCCACCCATCTTTGTAGGAATCAAAACAGGCCTCACCAATCTCATATCATAAACAAGTACTAATGATGCGCCACTGGAAATAACCTCAATTCAAGTAAAGCGATGACACTTAACAGATTTACACTTATTAAGACGAAAGACTACGGCAAAAGCTTTAGCTTCCTTAAATTAAATATTCTATTACCTTAAACTCTATCTCTTTGTCATAAAGACTAAATTCATTTGAATAACGACGTGAATAAGTTAGCAGGCTCTCCGGTCGGCAGTCCACGCGCTGTCCGCACGTTCATTGAGCTCTTCCCATGACATTATCCACACCGCTTATTTGCTTTGTCCGTAAGCGTATTATCCGCTCCTTGTAACTCTTGCTCTAAGCCTTGCGGAAGACGACTGCTTTTCGAATAGCAAGGAAGTAGAGTTGCGACGTTCCGGATGTTTCGTTTAAATAGCGCATCTGAGGCACCGATGGCCCTAGAGATGGACCTCGCGTTTTATTTCCACCGAGGAAGACACGACTTAGTGCAATGCATGGGGAAAATATGGCCCCAAGTCCGTTCAACCGTATTTCACTCGGGTCGGCGGGTCGGAGGCGCGGACATTATTAAACTGTTACTCCTCCAGAATCGTGAGACGTGACTTATGCAGATGTTTAAGTAGTTTGACTGATAGTTTCACGTGCACAGTGGTCGTTTCTCATGTGAATCCTCGCAGCACGATTTGTTGGAAATTAGTTGGAAAGCTGCGACCGTATTTGGTGGGCAGTATCGTAATGGGTGCTGTGGAAATGTGGAAGGTTTTTATTGGGTTGACACTGACAGTAAGAACGTGCATTCGTCGATCGAATTAAAACTGGGTGGAAATCAAACAGGACAATTTTAAAACTGATTGGTAGTAAAAACATAAACACATTTTCCGATCAAGCAACACAATAGTTCCCTACTTGAGTTATGTAGTTTCAGCAAAGCATGAGGAATTTAATTTATTCGCTTTTTGCGCGCGAATCAGGAAGTTCGTAACAGTAAAAGGCGAAATGTGGGAAAATTGGCGGGAACAATGAGAGAGACGCCTGTTTTTTCGGTTGGAAGAGCGCTCGTCGATTGCAATTAACCGCAGCTCATATACTAGGGCCAGTTGCACCGTGGTTGCACTTAGCTTTTCTCATTATTAATATGACTAACTTCCAACCGCGGCTTCGCATGTGATTTTTTATGAAAGTACCCTCAATTCTAAATTTAGAACTTTGGGCATGAAGAGACTACATCCAAACTATGTTTAAATGCTTAAACATTTAAACTGTAACGTTTATAATATTAAATGTGTGAAATAAATCCAGGTCTTGATAGAACCGAAACTGGTGTTCCACGCAATTGAATCTGTAATCTGTGTAAAACGCCCAGCACAGGAACAGGCCAGGTAGTATAAATATTCTGTGACACCGGTGCTAATCGGTGAAGGCTGCTGCTTATTATAACTATGGTTACTTATGGCCAGTTTAGTTTTTATAAAAGGACCCTAACTAGAGGAATAGAATAGAATATCCCTAATACTTACACAAAATACATTTGCATAATAAACTTAGACTAAAATACGAAGTGTCTCTAGAAATCTATAGCAAAATGGCTCTGCCTCAGCATGAGTTGGTTGACTAGCAATATAGCAACCTGTGTGGTAGCAAACAACACTGTTCTTCCGTCAGAGCTACAGATATATGCATAGTCTTCTAAGACCTGTAGCTACATGGAGTAAAGGTAACTCTTTTTTCTTTTTTAACTGGAGATATCTTTCGTATCTCTGAAGCCATGATACCCCATTGTACTCGTCACTTTCCGTGCTCACCCCTGAAGATATGGCATTCATAAATTACCACGTACTCTACTAGGATCTGTAGGATCATGATTTTCTTGGGTTTTCTCATTGGGTGGTTTCTTAGTTCTTCTAGGCTGGCGCCTCCTACTTTTACTTCCACTTGTAATATATTATCTTGGTAAAGATATCTACAACAGACAGCTGTTATAACGTAGGTTATTGGAATTTTGCTTATAGTTTTGTCAATAACTTCGTGGGCTACTGTACTAAAATACAACCTGAGTAAAAGTGGTGGGAGTAAAGCATTTTTTCCATTCTTCAGCTAATAGTTAAAAGTTCGGACAAGATTGAAGGTTTGAATTGACGAACAAATCTCTTTCGCAAATAATTCAGGATCTTACTGATTATAGCCTAAGAATTTCTAATTACAGTTTCTTTAACCGGATAATTGCTTGTTAACCGGTGTTTAACTCCACGATGGAACTGCTCAAGTTTTTCTCGAGGAAAAGCACACACAATGGCCAGCAAGAAGCTGAGAAAAGCTGGACAGTTATTGTTCAGTGATCACACCATTATGTGTCCCTACGTTCCTCATTCCTATTTAATTGAGTTCTATTCGATCGGGACGCTTTGTTCTGTCCTTCCGTCTTTATGTTTCTTTTGTGGGATAAGTAAGTGAATAATGTTGATGGATTTGTTTGAATAGTATCTAATTGAGATAGTCTCTTACATTTGACGACAACTTTCAGATCTCAATCTCAGCTTCAGCTGCGTCTTCTCAGCTAAACTAAAGCATTCTAGCTGCGGCGTGCAAGTTCACTAGCTTGCAATTTTATGGAAAATAGCCTAAATGTTTTTCATCCAAACGACAAAAAACTTTCGCATTTGTAACATTAGTATAATGATGTACATTCTAATATACGTCAGTACAATATTGCTATCTTTGTTTTTTTATATAAAAATCGGTATTGAAATGAGGCTTTCAAATCGGAAACGGTGATATAGTATTTTCAAAGGATACGAAAATCCTTATTAAGTAATTGATTGCGTGCGCGCACGATCGCCGCCGCCGCCGACTGGTTTACAAATTGACAATATTGAACACCATATAGTTCCAATTGATATGTTTATTTTGACAGATTCTATTGAGACATATTTATTTGGAGTAGCTATTGTTAATATTATCCTCCAGTTGACCATACTCCTTTCTAGAATCCACATAACAAATTTCATTTAAATAACATAAGTAGTTACAAAGATTACTTATAACAAACATTCACACAGACTTTCCCATTTATTATAATAGATAGTAAAATTTCTAAAATTTTGTTTAAAAAAAAAATCTGAGACGAAATAAGCATAACCAGCAAAAGAAAGCATATTGACAAAACTGAAGTCAAAATAGTAAAATGTACTTAAAATGACACTGACACAGATGTTATTCAAACACAGCTCATGGTGCAGCATTAATTACAGCATGGGCTAGACCTGACCTTTCGTCTTCGGATCGTCGTGAAGCTGTCAAAGATACGGACCTGTTGACGGATGTACCTAAGGGATTTGAAACTCTGTGCACTTAGAGCAAGGTATACAGTAAAGTTGGTAAATTTGTTATTTACGAATAGCTTCTAAAATTTTCCGGAATAAAAATTCAAAATAATATTAATATCCAGGTTATATATATATGTCTATGAAAATTTTGAGACAGTTCCATTCAGTAGTTTTGGTGTGAAAAGATACTTATCAAACATTCATACTTTCGCATGAGTAAAGTGACATATACCTTTAATATTACATTATACATTATGTTCATATAAAAATGGGTTAAAAACGTACATTGTTTGAGCAAGGTAAAAATCAAAAGGAATTTTATTTAACTATTATATTTTTTTATTAAAAATATTAAAAAGTACACATTAATTTACCAATTTTTCCCGGTCTTTCAACAGTTTTACACTCGTCGTGGTTACGGGGTTTTATGACTCATCCTATTCAAAAGTCGGGAAAAATCTATATACTTATAATAAAACTGTAACAGGTCCAATTCTGTACATTGAAGATATTTTGAAAATTTTTTTTGGAGGGCACTCTATTGTCGATACTCAAGCCAAAACTGTAATTTTTTTTCATTCATGTCTGTCTGTCTGTCTGTCTGTATCGTAAACGCGCATCATGCCGAAACTACTTGATGGATTTAAATGAAACTCGGCATGATTATAGTTCATACTACGAGGAAGGACATAGGATACTTTTTATCCCGGAGTTTAATAAGGTTCTCATGGGAGAGGGTATGAAAGTAAAATAACGGATCTGGATGAAATTTGGCACAGAGATAGATTATAAGCTGGAATAAGAAATAGGTTTTATTTTATCCCGAAAATCCCACGGGAAAGGGAATTACGCAAGTAAAATCGCGAGTACTCGAAATACTAATCATGCGCAGACGAAGTCGCGGGCACCAGCTAGTAGGTAAATAAACGCGATAAATACCATTACGTTACACTCAACAAAAACTAAATAAATCAAAAAAGTTAAATGTCCCTTTAATTAACGGTCTTTTGCTGGGCGATATCGCAACCTCTTATTTGATGTTTTAGCAGCCCTTTAGCCATGGTTTACCAGGACTCTGGTACTCTTAACTTTGTCACAGAAGAACGCATGAACCGCGACTTAAATGTTCACTCCAAAATGACAACGCACGAAATGCCTCTATTCCGAATGCTCAGCTATTGTGCCACAATATCACCCGAGCCATTTGTACACCGATGAGCTGATATTTACCCGTTCATAGCGTACACCACGATGACACGACCAGAGGGGGCGACTTGCACCGTGCTGGATGTATTTTAATTTAAATTTTATTGCACTAAAGAAGAGTACAAAGTATGGACTTAATGGTGAGGCAAATTTCACCTGAAAACCAAAAACAAGCGTTTTGAAACAGGGCTGGCCGGCTGACATTAGTTTTATAAATTCATATATTTAGATATAAACTTAATAATCTACAAAAATGATTAATAATATGAAATAAACAGACAAAAAAAACTATTTTTTTATAAATCTAAAGACAAATCTATTCATAGATAACATCCTGAGAAAATGCTTGCACACCATTTTCTTAAAATCTCATTTTCTAATGTCCAGAGGCAAGTCATTTGCAAAATGGAGATGTTATGCACTTCAAGATAAGAGAAGATAAGAGAAGTGGAGGTATCTACTAGTATGATCATCTTCCAGAAAATTTAAGCATTCCTTTAGAAAAATAGAGCACAAAGGATATTTTATGATTGAAACCAGTAAACGAGGTAAACAAAGGACCCTCAGTTTTCTGCGTTCATAGATAGGTAGGTATTAGGTAACCATTTCACTAAATGTAGACCGTAAAGAAAACAAACTATCATGGCATAGAACAACGTTAGACTTGGGAATGGTGATAGGTACTACTAGAAAGCACATATTATAGTAGAAAAAAATTAAAGTTATGTTCGTTATAATTTTTTTATTACAGGCGTGGCCCTATTAGCTCACTGGGTACATTTAATTATACACCTAAAACCCATCTTTAACCGCTCGAATGATTTTGGGTAATAAATATACCCAAGGGCAAAAGTCCGTTGTTTGACCTTGGGTATAAAACCATCCCATCGATCAATGCTCGAATATTTATGTTTATCTCCTTTTAACCTTATATCGTAGGCGCCTTAGCTTTGTTCCCGTCCCTGTCTGACAATATTCACTTCAGTTCACTAGTACATGTAACGGTCGTGCGTCGCATAGTTTTGTATGTGTGCGTGTGTAAAGTCAGACTGTCAGCATTTCGCGCGCAATTGTTTACGGTTTGCGCTCGGTGATTATGTAAACAATTATAAATTATTAGCGACCCGCCCTGGCTTCGCACGGTTTTATTATACGTATAAACCTTCCTCTTGAATCACTCTAAAAAAACCGCATCAAAATCCGTTGCGTAGTTTTAAAGATTTAAGCAGTCAAAGGGAAATAGGGACATAAAAAGCGACTTTGTTTTATACTATGTAATGAAGTAAACAAAATTTTAATGACATTTTTATTCTGTTACTCACGATGAACCAGTTTTTTATATCATTAGATTATGTAATTCTTATCTTCTTTAGAGGCAAAGTGGAAGGAAGTTTTGTTTACTTCACTACACAGGATAAGACGGCGGGACTAACTCGAGGCACATCTTTCATCGTGGATTGTTCCAGTGTTTAATCGCAAAAAATGGAAGGAGAGAATCGTTTGCCCAGCAGTGGGAGAGCAAAAATAGACAAATTATGCACCAAAAAGTAATAAGCTGTTCATGACAGCTGTTTTTTTAACATTTTGTTCGGGTCAGTACTTTGAATTAGGAAGGACTTACGCTATGATTAAACCAGAAATATCAATAGTGAAGCTGGCGGCATAAGCAATATGTAATTTATTAAACTAAACGTCCGTTTATAGTTTGCAGTATCAACGGCCCTGCAAGGTCCTTTAAACCGAGCGTTAAAGTCGTGTGGTCGTGCCCACCAAATGAAACTATTGCACCGATATTGCACCTCACCGACATTTCGGTCGCCATGGTAACTGAAAACAAATTCTATCTCATTTTCAACTTCAACCTTTTGCACAAGGTTGGAAAGCTTAAGTTCGTTTGGAAGGACCAAGAGGATGGGACTTTGGCTTATGAAATAGGTCGATGGAGTGGTAAACGGACTTGGGGAATAATGTCACGAATGTGGTCGCTTGTAACGGTTGCGATATGGTATAAATGTTCACTTCATAGTATACTAGAACATCTTCCTAAGTTGAATGATGTTTCTAGAATAATCCTCAACCAAAACATATCCAAGGAGTGGAAGAATCAAAGATGCTGCTATCCCAATTAAACTTACTTTGAATGAACTTACTATGAAATAAAATCAAATTACATTAACTCAAACTACATCTTCTTGCAATTCAAAGCATTTTGCACCTCTATAATCGAGGTTATTTTCTTTATGATTCGAAAATTGCATCGGCATTTTATTGGCTTGAAATAATATTATGGAAGGGTCATAAGGGCCACATGACGACGTCGAAAATTTTGCTATGGCTCAATTGAACTTACTTTTAATGAACTATGGTAGAAGTAACTATGGTAGGCCAGTAATAGTAGGTATAGATGTTAAGCCTAGGATAGGTATTAGGACTATACTTCCTTACTGTGAAACGAAATCGTGCAATGAAGATGCAACACTGCATTGGCAATATTAATTCATGGCATAGATCTTCTGGACCGGCTATGCTATATCCACTATAGCTGTGGTAACCGATATTGCAGATATAGTATGGCATACATGGACGAAAATTCAGTCTACGAGCAAGAGTTGGTTGCTAGATGATTAAAAATTCGATTAACAAAAGAGTTATTACATAAAAAATGTTTCAGTCTAGTGCAGGTAAGCTTTTTCCATAATTGTTTATTTGGACAAATACAAATAATTTTTTCGAAATATTTTTTTTACTAATTGAAATGCTTATTTTACGCTGTATTGTTTTAAATTTATATTAATTATGTTCGGGAGGTATTAATATTTGTTAAAATTATTTAATTTGTAAGTAAGTACAGCAATAATTGTAATTAATCGACATGTTATTTGTCCATTATTTTACCAACAAAGGACTATCTGACTACCTACTAACAAATGATGAACAAAAAAACGGTAGCAAATACACCTTCAGCGTACTTAACCAAAAGTTCAAAACAAAATTAAGCAATTTCGTCAATATCAAATTACTGAAACAAAAAAGCCGCAGCCTTGCGTCGCAGCGCCGCGCCATATTGTTCGTCTGTAAGTTTATTTTAGCATTTGAAAAAAGTTCATACACTAGTTTTCTTTTTAATAAGATTACACACCGTGTATCCAAACTTTGAACCGCGGCGTCGAACACGGCCGTCGGTCATTATCGGTTCCTGCGTGCTCTTGTCGGAATTCCTAACACCCCTAGACGTTCACACGGTTCTTGCGCTCCTTAATTAAGTTCCTTGATTGTTATAATGTGTGAAATGTCTCAGTTGTGTCCTTATTGTTGAGATTTAACTGTTTCAGAAGGGAGTCCTAGTTTTCGTTATTAGTAATTAGCTGTGAACTAATAAACGTACTTTCCTTGTTTCTTCCTATATTCTTAAGAGTATTTCAGCATTGCCATACAGCGTGGTAATGCAGCCAGTGTCTTGGGGACGCTTCCGACTGGTATTGACATGGATCAATTGAGCTACCTTTAGACTGTTTGCAACCGTTTGCAGATAGCTCAATGGTTTCAATTGTAAATACTAGTTGTAATTTTTCTATTCCTTTGCCTATTCCGTGATTGTAATTTTCGTTGTAAATAAAGCTTTCACTAATAAAAGAGTATTTTAAAAATATTTAATTTCATTTTAAATAGTTACTTATTTTGTTGTAATAAACCACCTCCAACAGAATTGGTTGGTGATTAAAACGATGAAAAAACCTCTTATGAAACTCTTATCGTCCAAGGAAAAAAGTAGAGAATATGTCATGTATTGTCTATGACCATCAAATGAAATGTGCAAAAAAACATATTATTGACTAGAAGTACCAGCCTAATTTTCACGGGTTAATTTTGTTTCGTCGTTTTTCACGAATCAGTTTACTTTCAAAAAACAGTTTTTGAAGAATTGCACATCATATTTGTTGTTGTTTGGTACAACATATATTACCCACTGACTTTCTGCTAATACTGTACTTTAGTCCTAGAATTAATATTTTACATTAAGCCTGCAATCAGAGCGTCCAGCCAAGTTTATGGCGAATATAAGAGTCGTGAGGAGAAGGATACGCGGCTAAGTGCGAATGCCCATGTAATCTGATTGATTGGTAGCTTTAAGCTGAATTAGTAGCCTTCTAAGTACTTGATGACCATAATCTTAGCAGATTGAACCCTGGAATAGATTCATGGTGACTGATGTTCAACTGTTTCTAATGGTGGTGGAGAAATGACTAGGCCCGGATTATGTAAATCAGTAAATCAATATCTTAACTTCTTAAGGCTTATTAAATAAGGACTTAGACAAGTCTAAACTATAGATACATAGTTATGAAAATGATATAAGAAATAAAGTGAAATTGACTTTCTCTTCGCTTCAATCTTTGGTCCACTTGTGGAAGAAGCGCAAAATAAACCTAGCACTTCTAAGATCCTAATCATCATCATCATCGGCCTATATTCAGCAGTCCACTGCTGGACATAGGCCTCCTAAGATTATAATGTCATTGAAATGTCGTATTAATTATCCTGTTATGGCTAAGTCTAATCCTATGACGTCAATTGTGAGTCAGGTCATATGCGTAAAATACTCGTGATATTGTGCTTAAGAATTCACAGAAGTCCCTGTACCTGCCTTAATACTGAGGTAAACTACCTATTGATTCATTAAATTCCTAACCGATTCTTTGTAACGAGATTTTGACATTGTTGAAACGCGTCATATTTTTTTTCTTCTATTTACGTAAATTTTTCAGTTGGCGCAGCTGGGATTAATCCAATTTTAGTATTAAAGATTTTGACATCGTTGAAACGCGTCATATTTTTTTTCTTCTATTTACGTAAATTTTTCAGTTGGCGCAGCCGGGATAAATCCAATTTTAGTATTAAAGGAAGTCCCAATTTTATCATTGGATAATTATGTGAACTTAACATAACATGGAATTCTCCCATTCATACATGCTATAAGAACTTGCCTACAGAAATAAAATATAGATATAAACAAACTCAAGCTTCAAACTCAAAGTGCTTTATTTCCTTTCGACCTTACAGGACTCTTGGACACGTCACAAAACAACTAGTGTTTGCCTGCGGATTCACACGCGTTGTTTCTACGGAAAAGGTTCAAAGTTATTTATATCCCATAAGAACTGATATATGGGATGAAAAGTAGCTTATGAATCCAGAGCTAGACGTCTATTGAAATTTTCAAATGTTACTCGATCCGTTCGGAGTTTTTGCGTGAAAGAGGAACAAACTTCCATCCAAACTCTCGTGTTTATAATAATTAGTAATGATAAGAATGCGTCTTTCATTATAATACATGTAAGAATCGAACCCGCAACCTTCAGCGCCGCAGGCGAATCTTCACCCGCCGAGCCACTGAGGTCGTTAGAATAAAAATTTACTAAAACTCCTCTTTTACACGAAATAATCAATAACTAAATCATTTATTCATGAACAATAACAGGTAGCGGGGAATTATGTACAATATAAGCATTTGTAATACTTACCCAGCCTTTAAAGCCTTAGCATAGTCAGTAAAATGAAGATATATTATAAAAGCTGATTGATTCATTTATTCATGAACAATGACAGGTAGCGGGGAAATAGGTACAATATAAGCATTTGTAATACTTACCCAGCTTTTTAAGCCTTAGCATAGTCAGTAAAATGAAGATATATTATAAAAGCTGATTGATTCATTTATTCAGAATCATTTATTCATGAACAATAACAGGTAGTGGGGAAATAGGTACAATATAAGCATTTGTAATACTTACCCAGCCTTTAAAGCCTTAGCATAGTCTGTAAAATGAAGATATAAATACAAGCTGATTGATTTATCTCCCGCGCTGTGCGTGCGCAGGTAAAACACACAATAATTTTCAATAAACACGCCTCTATTATATTAATCATCTTCAGGTAGATTATCGGGGGTATCGGTGTCGGATGAAAGTCTCTTGCATGTTATTTTAGTTAAGTACTGTAATTTCTACTGCAAATACTAATTATGTTTGAGTGTGTGTGTAGCGTTTTGTCTATAGGCGCCTAGTTTGTAAATTGGCTGAGTTTCTAAAATCTAAGCATTCAATTCGAGAACGTTCGATGACCTTTGTGGTGTAGCGGGTGATGGTCTACCTGCAAATCAGGTGGTTGTGGGTTCGATTCTGGTTTTAGGACAAATGTTTTCCCATCTGCATATATTTATACCGAGTGTTTTGGTTTTTTATAGGTATACTAGCGAGCCGGTCCGGTTTTGCACGGGTATTATACATATAACCTCTCGAATCACTCTTTCGAACACAAGCTCTGCTTAGCTTTGGAAACCTTTATTAACAACGAAAATTACAAGCAAGGAATAGAAAAATTACAACTAGTATTTACAATTGAAACCATTGAGCTAACTGCAGACGGTTGCAAACAGTCTAAAGGTAAGCTTAGCTTGGGGCTCTAGATATTGTTGTGTTAATTGTCCAGATTCTTTTTTTTTTTAATATAATGACATGGTTTAATGATTCCTTACCTCAATCAGCTAAAATATGAGGTTGCCAAATCTAGTTTCCGTGAATTCGCCTAACAAATTACCAGCGAGGTCGCGCATGCGCCGTTGCCAGCGCGTGAGAGCTCGCACGCCGGGACAATCGTCTATTTTACTTCAAACTAGAACTTATACCTCATTGAAGTCCCTATTATAGTAAGAAAATATTATATAATATTTAGGTATACATCATCCAGTGGGCCTTTTTCAGCACTAACCAGCTATTCTCGAAACGAATGGTCTGTTCTGTGACGATGGTAGGAGGTCCGTCGGTATGACTTGGGCCTTTGTCAGGGCTAACCAGATAATATTCTCGAACCAGTTGGTCTGTTCTGTGACGATGGTAAGAGGTCCGTCGGTATGACTTGTGCCTTTGTCAGGGCTAACCAGCTATTCTCGAACCAAATGGTCTGTTCCATGACGATGGTGCATAAAATATTATTACTTTTCTCACTTCTCCATGAATAGTGTTCTACATGCTCTTTGCATAGCTCACTGAGTGACTTTAAACTGGTGGACCAGCCCTACCGTGAGTGTCCAAGTCTCAGCTCCGTAGGTCATTACGGATAGGACGCACTGATTAAAACTTTCTGGATGTATTTGAAGGAGGTCAAATGATCACCAAGGAGGTCAAAGAGCTAGCAAAAAGCGCAATCAATGTTTCTATAACTATGAATCAGCACTTCCGTTGTAAAAACTACCATTTAGCTTGATTTTAGCGTACGAAACAAAGGCGATTGCACACCCACGCATACAAGTTAATCGCTAGTCAATGAATACGGTGTGGGTTGGTAAAAGTACGCGTGCCGGCCATTGTAATGTACCGTTTACATACCCGATGTGTTGGGACTATAAATCAATTGACTTTTTATAGTCAATATTAAATTGATGATGTTCGATAATTGCATCATCTAAGCCCAATAAAAGCCAAATAAAATGTATTTTAAGTCCTAGATAACACCCAGAACCCTTAATCAAATATTTGTAGATTGTCAAACATTATGTCCCAGGGTGGTAATCAAAAAAGTCAAAAATGAAGCAATTGTGAGAGCATCTTCGTGATAAATCGGTGGCTAGATAGTCACTTTCTATCGTTAAATTTGATAAAACGAATGTTTATTGAGGTTCTTTTTTGCATGCATGATAAAGAAAACTATCTATGTAGTATAACTTAATTTAACAGTCATCCAGTACCCATAATACAAGCTCTGCTTAGCTTGAGGCCAGATGAAGTTGTGTGAGTAATAAATCTTTTTCATTCATTCATTCATTCTCTATCTTGAACAGTCGGGTAAAAAAGACCTAAATTATTGCAAAAGTATCAAAAGATGATACCTACTCGAATTGGGAAACAATAATGATTATAACGAATACAGCAATTTCTCAAAAGTTAAACGAAGTGCTGACATTTTTCTGTTCTTACAAAACTACTCCTACGCATTCATTGTTATCTAGCTTTAATACCTTTGCATTTAATAAAACAAATTCTGTAATAAATTCAACCTTATGATCATTAATATAAGAGTGTTCATAATTGTATGCTATTGGCGATTCTCCATGGATCTTGGCTAAACTATCCCGAGTGATTTTGTAGATGAATGGTAATTTGTATGAGTCACGGCCGTAGGTTGACTTGTGATAGATGAAATCAATTAATTTATCACTTTGCAGTAGAATTATGCCAACAAATTTGGTAAGATGCATTCAAAAATTCATTCATTCGGAGAAAATTACAATCAAAGAATCGAAACAAAATTAAAACTAGTATTTACAATTGAAACTATTGAACCAAATGCAAACAGTCTAAAGGTAGCTCAACTTATCCATATACAAGACACAAAAACAAATACAATATACAGTGCAAATATTTGCAGATCTTACTATAATTTGTCCCATGGCGAGAATCGAACCAACAACCTCCTGCATCACAGGTGGATCTTGCCGCGCCTTTGAGATTGCCTACAGTTCTTTTCAATGTTCTTGTTTATTCTAAGTATTAGTATTAATGGAAAATTTTGTACATTTTAAATCAATCTTGTTCTAAACATAGAGATAAAAATGTCTTAGACTCGTAGTAAATAGATATTTCTGTAGTAGTGTTGACGATGTAGGTACATTCGAGTACATAATCAACATACATGTGACCCGAGAGCATCTCTGGCATAAGATGAGCTTACTCTCAATTATTGGCAACAATCTGCATGTAGCTCATGTTCATCAATTGAAAATACCTTGTATTGTCTTTTTTTATAAAGATCTATGGTTTCGATTTAAACCTAGTTAGTTTCAGAGTTTTCGTCAAGGACACTTTAGTTGGTACCGTTTTTCAAAAGAAAGAAAATAATAAATATATTTTTTTAATAACTTTTTCTTTTTTTTTATTTAATAGAAACATCTTCAAAACATGTGTCCTACGCATGTAAATATATTATTAAATCATGGTTTCTTGAAATAGCAAATTATCCTTGTTTATTTTTGTTCGGAGTTAGCCATAGCCATAGCACATACTTTCATTTCAAAGAATTAAAAATATATAATTATTATTTTTACATGTTACTAGCTGCGCCCCACGGCTTTGCTGGCGTTGGAATATATGTGTCAAATCGAGAACAACATTGATTACGAAGATTATTTGTGCGTGGTTATTTGTTTGTTTCAATAAAGTTTGGTTTAAAGAATTAATTTGTCATTAAAAAAAGTTACAACATATATATATATACCTACGTGTTTCATTTTATTTATACTACATATAACTAATGTTTCTTACAATTTCTTGCCTGAATGTTCGAAACTTCCTACTTCCTAAATAATTAAGTAGTTACGGATAGTCATAAAAAACATTCGCACTTACTTTCACATTCATTATATTAGAAGGATTTAGATGTTTTTGTTTGGAATGACGCATTTTGATGATTGACGTAAATCCCTATAATTACTAGTATTACAGCTGATAAATTGCTTAAGGTTTTGTTTATTTCCCTGTTATGAGTTTATGGTCAAGTCAATTAATAGGTAAGTACAATTAGACCACTGAATACACCTACATCAGAATGACGAAATCAAATAAACCTGTCGTAAATATTTACTGAATCTTATTCATTTTGCAAAGCGAATTTCGGTCCGCTAATTGAAGCAACAAGAAAATAATTTAATTAATAACGACAATTTTTTTTTCTATTTGAAAGCTTCTCATGTAATCTTATTTAAATTTGTTCGAGATGAGATTTTTTAATTTATCCTACGCCTTACTAATAATTAAGCAACAAATTGACTTGATTGTTGGCATATAGTTAAAATATGGAGAGTTACATACGCAAATTTACTGTCCTGATAGCAATCATCCGCAACAGAACAGCATCCCTGATGCGCCGGGTGAGGGGCGGCACCAGTAGCTATCTCAAACTTATAGCTGGAAGGCTGGACACAGACTGCGCTTTCATGAAGCACTGGACGCGCACACATGGCGTCAAGCGTTTTTAAAAATTAAGTTAAGATGTTTCTTTTTATATAATATATGGCTGAAATATGTACTTAGCTATTAAGCTGAAATAAACTAATTGAATTTGAATTTGAATAACAACTCAAATTCGCATGAAAGAGAAAATAAGAAAATTCGGAACCCGGGGAAAACGTAGAACAGCTAGACCCTAATATTGCAATAATACGTATTTCAGTGACTACTACTACACAAAGAGCATGTAAAGTCTGTTTTATAGTTTTGTAAAACACATCAAATACAGACGATTTTTTCAGATTTTTTCCTTACGACGACGATAAAGAGTATATACAATAAGCACTTCCGTCAGCGAGTGTACCACGTCGAGACTCCGATGACCATCACAGAAGATCTGAGTGACCCCGCGCCGGTCATTTACAAACCCGGCCCTAGGAACTCGCAGATACACCATAAATGAAAACACAAAGCTACGACGATAAAAACTTATTCCGATTAGCACTTCCGTCAGCGAGTGTACCACGTCGAGACTCCGATGACCATCGCAAAGGATCTGAGTGACCCCGCGCCGGTCATTTATAAACCCGGCCCTAGGAACTCGCAGATACACCATAAATGAATACACAAAGCTACGACGATAAAAACTTATTCCGATTAGCACTTCCGTCAGCGAGTGTACCACGTCGAGACTCCGATGACCATCGCAGAAGATCTGAGTGACCCCGCGCCGGTCATTTATAAACCCGGCCATGGGAACTCGCAGATACACCATCGCACGTACTATACTGAGCTTGCAATTACATTACCACCTCCGTTTGTGCTTTGGGTATCAATTAGCTATGAGTTTTGGCATTTTGTCTCGTCTATGTTATGATACCCTGTGTTCCTTACCCAAATTAAAACACAAAGTGCTTCATTTCTTTTATATCTTACATGACTTAGAGGGCTATTGGACACGTCATAAACTACATGTTATGAATAATTAAAAATAGGAAATAAAATTTGATTTTTGTTATCCTTTATTACCTTGTTACATAGGTACTAGGTTACAAGTATAGACAGACTTGCAACTTTGCACGCGTTGTTTCTTTTGGAAGGTTTCAAGGATATTTCTTTCCCAATGGAACTTATTTATTTGAAGAAAAGTAGCCTTTGTTTTATTTCGGGATCAGAAATACGTCAATTCAAAATATCAGCCCGATCCTTTCCATCCAAACTTTTGCATTTATAATATAAGTTACCTTTAAGAAGCTTTTCATCAAAACTTTAAGCCAAATAAGCTCTTTCTTTGCATGTACATAATTCTGTTCACAGATTGACAACTCTACAGGGCAATGGAATCGACAAACCGACGTTATCGCACTCATCTCACGTGCGAGCGAGACAGCGATACCATCTGTTCTCAGGGTCTGAATCCACTTCCGAATAAAGTCTTCCTTGAGATGCTGGATTTGCTGAACGAGTCTAACAAAGTAAGAATTTAAAGTGATGTATTCATTTTGCACTTAGTATTGTTTGATCTCTGATTGTTGATATCTGATCTATTTCTACGACCTATTTTTAAAAAAACGTAGTCCTAGGCCTGGAAATAAATAAAGGCAATTTTAATCATGAATTACGAGGGTGAAGCCGCGGGGCGCAGTTTGTTATTTATAAAACAGTTTCAGCTTTTAATGTAACTAATATCTCATGATGGTCTCTGTGAAATTTAAGAAGAAAATAAAAAAGATTTTACTATAATAACATTATTCAATAAACTGGTAGATCCGACTTTTATATTGTTTAATTTTTTTGGATTTGTCTCCATCCCGAATAGGTATGAAATCTACGCAGACTAAGCTGTGGGATAGTTTTTGATAAAATCGGTGCCTATGATATTACGCAGCTGCTAGAAAAATTACGCAAAGGCCAATTTCAGAGAAAATTTATATCAGCGTTTCATATTTAAACATGAAACGGTTACTTCTTCTTTTTTTTTCTTCTTCCGAACCTTATTCCACGCCAATTAGAGTTGGCACAAGATGTATTTTTCTTCGATTCTCCTCTAGAATCCGTCATTTCCGTATTACCTTTTTTAACATGTCTTTTTTCACTCAATCCATCTTTTCTTCGGGCTTCCTCTCTCGTTATATTTTCCTACGAATAGTTCCCCACACACACTAGAAACTGTAATAATGCAAAAGTATGTGAAATCAACATTTACTGCTGGTACACGGTAACCCCAGGACAAATCATCGTAAAACGCAAATCTACACTTTCCCAGATGGGCTTTATATCGATGTTTTATTTGTTGGTTTACACCTTCACCTCACCTTTCTTAAGGATTTCCAAAGCAAGGGTGTGTGATGCATCTGTAAAGATCATCATCATCATAGAATCATCTATACTTACATGTAATAAAATTCCAACACTCCAATTCTGTAATTACTTTATACAATTGTTGAAAATTGGATCGCTTACTTTCTTCTATGGGTTAGACTTAGAAGAGAAGCTATTTTGTGATTAAATCATTTTTTTAGAACAATCTCATATGAAGCATGTTATTTTTACTAATAAATTCTTGCATTCTTCCAAGGCTCAACAAAACAACCAAATGTATCTCCAGAGATAAATAGAATGACAAGGTGTAACTCATTACTTCAAATATTATAAATGGATTCTGCACAAGAAACTACTTCCGACAGGATTTTGAGAAGACAACACTATAAGAGATATTAATAAAGCACTATCTCTAAATAAACATCATAATGAACATGCACCGTACAGAGCACACGACATAATTGCTATACAGATTGACGCAAACCTGAGGGCGAAGGCCGAGAAAGATCCATAACTCCTGAACAAGTCACATAATATTACCATGCACAGGCTAGGGGAGCGCTGCACATTTATAGAAAAGCCTGTTGTCTATAGAAAAGTAGAGTACTATAGAGTCTATAGTACTCTACTTTTCTCTGTAATATCGATTAAGGCACAAACAGCACCTAAAGTGGCGCCCCCACTTATTTTATCATAAAATTACGTTCAACAAAAGAATTTTCAAAATTAGCTCCTACAGTTTGTTTTCATTGATGATATTGAATTGATATAATAAATTGAATTATACTACGAGATTTTCATTTTGGCAGTACACTGCCAACTATACATGGTAATCCAGGTGCTTTAATTAGTGCATTATTTTCTTGAAAGCTTACAGAACTCTTGGATACGTCATTTCACATATACATTATCATTTATAACTAGGAAATAAAGTGATTTCTTTGATTTATGTTAACTTCAATCTCTGCACATATATTTATATCTATATAGCCATTAAGTTAGTAATTTAGCTGCAATTCAAACGGCATCATCTTTTCCAAATAATACGATCCTTACTCGCATGTCGAGCTTTGGAAAATGTCTTAAACGAATGTTGTTTCCTTTTCATTTCAATGGCATTACCCACAAATAGCATAGAAGCCTGTAGGCATTTAATAAACCTGACCTATACACCTGGATAAAGTAACAATATTAATGTGGACGCTTCTATCTTTGAACAGAAAGCTCTATGGTTCTGTTCAGGTGGATTTAAGGTCGTACGATAACACACGTCCCATAGACTCGATAGGTCACAAGGTGTGGGGCAGGGGTTAACTCTACTTAGGTCAATGTTATTGTCATATTTACGTATTTTTAACGATGAATATTATCATCACTACATAGTATAAAACAAAGTCGCTTTCTCTGTCCTTATGTCCTTATGTCCCTATGTCCCTTTGTACGCTTAAATCTTTAAAACTACGCAACGGATTTTGAAGCGGTTTTTTTTAATAGATAGAGTGATTCAATAGAAAAGTTTATACGTATAATAAAACCGTACGAAGCCTGGGCGGGTCACTAATATTATTATACATAAGTAAATATTATCGTATTTTTGTCTTTTTGTCGAGTCAAAGGTAGTCTTCCTCATAGCTACTAAAGTTACAAAATAGTCTGAAATCTCCTCCTTCAATCAATTAATTCGGTGACAGCTAGTTTTTGCCCTATTAACTACATACAAAGCAAATAAGTAAAGTACAATACAAAACTTTGAGTACCTTATTTCGCCTTTAGACCAAACAGCACTCTTGGACACGTAAGAAAATTAATATACTTACTTAGCAAAAGTCACTAACACTTTCATTTTTTGTTTACTTTAATCTTTTATAAGGTAAAGTAAAGAAGTGAACGAAAAACCTTTACCTTGTTAGGTTTTTGTGTTCGTAAGTAATTCTTAAATACATTATTGGATAATTTTAATTGTTTATTAAATGTAGTAATAATCTGTAGGTATATCATTAACAAACATAAAATCTAGGATAGATGTAGACGGTACCTAATAGTGTTCTCATGCAATTTGTCGCATTATAAAATAAGATTAAGAATGAAACAAATTGCATGGATTCAACAAGCTAGTTGCAAGTTACAAGGCAAAGCGGGAATTGAACTCTTTCTATCATGTGCTTTATCTTTGTCATTTTCTGTTTGATAGACAAATGAAAAAAGTGTCCAATATTTCTTTAAAATCTGACGGACTAAATAGAATTGCCATACAGTGTGGTAAAGCCAGAGTCTTGGAGACGCGGTTTTGACATGGATCAGTTGATCCAACTTTAAACTGCCTGCAGTTAGCTCAATTGTTCCAATTGTATATGGTCAGTTTCAATTTTTTTCTATTCCTTGATTGTAACTTTCGTTGTTAGGTACTACATAGAAAAAAGTTTTTACCCAGGAAGCTACCCTATTTCTCCAAAAAATAAAAAGCTATTACTCAGTAGGGGTATTTTAATTCATTCGATTCGTTTCCGTAACGGAAACGTCAAATTCGAATTCGATTCCATTTCCGTCAGATCTTTAGAACGCTACTTATTTTGATTTCATATCCAAAGTAAGGAACTAAGGATCCAAATTCAATCGCAAAAGTATCGAATACGCTCTTTTTAAATACCAATCATAGTCAAAAGTTTCCGATATCGAATCCGAAGGGTTTCCCGATGAATTAAAATAGCCCTGCAGGTTTCTGAACGCTATCAGTTTGTGACATACGCTTCGACTGATAAGGCTGTCACGTTGAGTAGCGCTGACATCGTGAAAGTCGATTGTATGTCTGTCAAGATGCGACAGCAACAAGTTAATGACATGAATGCATAGGAAGAACTTTCATAGTGCTTCCGAGATATCTAGACAGACAAATCTGAGGGTAATAAACATATTAAAAACTGAGAACTAGGTAAGGCTATTCTAGATCTAGTAAGACGTGACAATACGGTCCCTGCGAAATAATTAGAAGTTTAACGAGCTTCTAAATGCTAGATACTCATCTAAAACATAACGACGCTGGAAATTTGAAATGTCGTAAGGGACATTTTGTCGTAAGGGACATTTTTATACCATTCTACTGGAAATTTTGTCCTCTATCGATTTGTATATTATAATTTTGATATCTCTTCAAATAAAGAAGTATGAAGTCAAATTGTTTTGTCGTAAATGAAATTGTAGTAAAAATTTTGAGTCGTATGGGTCAAGTTTTGTTTATGTAGCTTTTAGCAACGTCGTAAATCTAAGTAACTGCCTGTTTCATATGGTGTAACAAAATTACGAATCCGTTACAACATTTTGTTCAAAAACATTTTTTTTTAAATATTGTCGTAAGTAGCAACAGTGTTTTCCTATTTTCCTATACATTTCTTAACTGTACAACATAAAATGCTAGGCATGAACTAGGCGGTTCGGGTAGTTACGACAAAATTATTTTCATTAGCCAAGGTTATAAAAAAAATTAACGTCGTAATAGACACCTCTTCAAAAATATCCATGTGTAAGGGACACCTCTTCCTAAATGTCAAAGTGACATCATCTTTTAAACTATTGAGTTTAACCAGGTTAAAGTTGTATTTAGATATAAATCAATTAAATTTAAAACATTCTGTCTAAAAAGCATCTCAATAGGAAAAAAAATGACAAAGTTGTGACGTTTTAAAAGAACAAATTTTGTTTTTTTGCTCTCCTGTATAGCGTAGGTTTGTCCCTTACGACATTTCAAATTTCCAGCGTCGATAAATATGTACTAAATTAAAACCGACCATACCTCGCGAAGAACCGACAATTGTTGGGGTAAACGAGTGAAGACCGCGACTTTGCAAACCTAGTGTAAGACGCCCTCCAGCCAGGTGGGATGACGATCAGCGAAAGACTGCTGGCAGATACTGGATGCGGCAAGCTGAAGACAGGGCGCTCATTAGGGGAGGCCTATGTCCAGCTGTGGACTAGGTATAGGTTGATGATGATGATGACATGTTAATTATTTTACAAAAGGTATTTTTCAGAGTACTTACCTTAAATTTCGCTCAGATTAATCTCTTCTGTCGGAAACATTTAGTCAAATATGTAGAGATAGAAAATAGAGAATGGAGAGTCAACATTTTTCCTTCTAATGTTTATGTATGAAAGTGTCAAAATACTCTGTTTAGCACAAATTGCCAGCGGCCAAGTAAGGGCATTCATTTAAATAGCATTTGGACCATTATTAAGCTGGAGCTTCTAAGAAGCTGAATCAATTACCTACCATGTGAAATTGAAAGAGAAGAGAGAATCTAACTAAGTACCATTATGTCGCGAAGAACCGACAACGTTTGGGGTAAACGTGTTCTTGAGTGGAGACCACGACTTGATAAACGTAGTGTAGGACGCCCTCCGGCCAGGTGGGATGACGATCTGCGAAAGACTGCTGGCAGATGCTGGATGCGTCAAGCTGAAGACAGGGCGCTATGGTGCTCATTAGGGGAGGCCTATATCCAGCAGTGGACTAATATAGGCTGATGATTATGATGATGAATTCCCGTTCCCGTGGGAATTCCGGTATAAAATATAGCCTATGTATTATTCCAGACTATAATTTATCTTTGTGCCATATTTCATCCATATCCGTTCAGAAGTTTTTGCGTGAAAGAGTAACAAAAATCCATCCTATCGTCCATCCACCCACCTATCCATCCATCCATCCATCCATCCATACTTACAAACTTTCGCGTTTATAATATTATATAGTTGGATAGGAAACCTTCTTATACTTATAGAGTTAGGGTGGAAACTTCTGATTTTTATTTCTAGGTCAATACCATGACGTTATATAGCGGTCACCGTTTTAAAGACGGGCCTTTAGTACTATTATGCTCATACAATGGCATAAGAACGGACCATCCGCATCTGATAGTTCCTACTCTGATAGCCTTCTATGAGGATTTATTGCAAGGCTTATTGAATTAAATATATCTATTGTCTCAATGATATTAGTTGAAAACAGAAAACAAACTGAGGAAACCAACCTTTACCTTTTGTTTCACATGAACGTTATAGTGTCTGTAGGTTGGTATTGTATGCTACATGTGAAAGATATCATATTTTATAAATAATAATTTATAATTAATAATGCTGGATAATCCACAAAGCATTATTTAGCCCCTTAGTAAAGCTTGTGCTATGGGTGTTAGATGGCAGATTTACAATAACAATACAGTGTATAGATAATCTTTTTTATACATAGAAAAACCCATAATACCGGTACAAATATTTGTAGATCGTGCAAACATTTTGTCTCAAGGCGAGAATCGAACCCGAAACTTGCGTCGTAGGCATACCTTCGCCCACCCCGTCACATTGGACGTCATGGATAATGAACAAAACATAGTTAAAATCATCATTTTATCATACATACAAAAGTACATTTTTATACCTGCAAAATTTTATGAGATAGGATTACCGAAGAAAGAAATATAATTATCATGCCTGAATGTATTTTCTACCATAGTTTTTTGTAGACGTGATTTAGAGTTTACCTTCTGAAATAATTTAAATCTCTAGAGGCTATAGCATCCTCCTTGGAGAGTCCCATACTGCTGTTTTGAAGATATAATTGTGAGAATTTCCAAAGGTTACTCGTGATTCTACTTTTATTGGATCCGTTTTAGATACAATTTTAGCTATTAGGTTTTCTATTGTAAATCTTCGGTTGTTTTCGTAAATGTCAGAGGGTAATAAGTGTAATAAGGCGTCCTTCGAATACTAAATCGATAATTTAAAATTTCAACATCCCATTTAGATGATTCTAAATTATTCTCATCACTGTTAAAATGTATAGTGCTTATTTATTTTGTGCGATCCTAATATCTTCCCAAACATATTATTATTTGGATTTCTCTTGAATTACTAGATTTCTCTGATTATCATCATCTTACTGATGATCCAAGGTAGAAATGGAAGATCCCCTGGTTATTTTACTTCCAAGCTTGATACCTAAACTAAAAGAAAGACAAAAAAAGTACAATAGAAGCAGTCTAGAAACACTAGGTAGGTCTAGTTTAGTGATTACGAGCTGTTCGTATTCACCCGAGTTAAATTCGAATTTCATAATTTGATCTTCCATGGAACTTGATGCTTTACCATTAATATTATTAGTGAACAACTTCAACAGAATCCGTCAAAATAAAAAGCTCTTCTTACGAGAGATATTAATGTAAAGATATACTGGAAGAAAAAATGTCCTAGCATTCGCTTACCACGGAGTCTACTTAGATTCGTGCACAACTTCAAAAGAGATCCGTAAAAATAAAAAAGCTCTTCTTAAGAGAAATATTAGAGTAAATATACTACTAGAAAAAAAATACCTAAAGCTTGCTCTTCTTAAGGGAAATATTAGAGTAAATATACTACTGGAAGAAAAAAATTACCTAAGCTTACCATGGATATACTTAGACAGATATACCTACTTGTCCAAGTAGGTATATCATCAAGTAAGTATGTATAGATTCGTGAAACAAAAACAGGATCATTGAAAATAAAAAAGCGCTTATAACAGGAGGTATCAAAGTAAACATCTACTGGAGGAAAAAAATACCCTAAAACTTAGCTTACCATGGATTCTATACTTGGACAGATTCGTGCACCACTCCAACAGGATCCGTGAAAATAAAAAAGCTTCTTAAAGGATATGTTAACGTAAATATATAGCATAAAAAACCTTAAGCTTAGCTTACCGTGGATTCTTTACTTGGACAGATTCGTGAAAGAATAACAGGATCCGTGAAAATAAAAAAGCTTTTCTTACAGGAGATATTGCGGTAAATATCTACCGGCAGAAAAAAAATACCAAAAACATTGGCTTACTATGGAGTCTATAATATCTTGACAAATTCGTGAAAGAACAACAGGATCCGTGAAAATAAAACATCATTAGCCAAAACATCCGGCGATGGTGCAATGGCCGCATTCGGAATCGTTATCGGTCAGGCTCCGACCTTTGCGAAGATGGAACCGTGTGACTGAGCACAGCAAGATGGAGGAATGCAGAGAACCTGGTAATCTAACTTGATTTATAAGATACAATTAAAAAGGCTCATTATCTCTTATCAAGTTTTCACCAATACATCCATTATGAATGTAAGCGGTTATCAACGAACCTTGTTTGTTTTGGAAGAAGACTGCAACTTTTCATCCCTTAACGAGGGTCTTGTTCAGGGTCAGTTGTATTTTTCCTTTGTATTTCTATGACGGATATTGAAATATGTAATTTTTTTAATGCTCCTTATCCCTGTATTCTCAAGTTAATACCTACGCGCAACGCCGCGCTCCTGTAGACTTTCTAAAACAGGCACGACCTTCAGTGGTAAAGAATACCAAAAAAAGAAGTACAAAGTCGTACATAACATTGTGATCAAAACAGATGTTAGTTTGGTGGTTGTCAAAACAATGATGAGAAGTTATAGCTTCATATCAAAGCTCAGATTTAGATATTTATAAAGATGATTGCACCTCGTATAATACCATCCGAACACCATGCAAAGGTTGCTGTGTTGACATTTCGCTTTATACCTCTATCGAGCTTGTCCGCTTGACCTAGCACCTATGTTTGACTAACCTAGATAATAGATAATGGCTGCATAAAGAATTTGACTCTTTGACTATTATTACTGTGTCAGTCTTTGATAATGTTGGTAAAATTTTATTATAATGAAAATTCATAACTCCTAAAATCATGTTCTGATGACTATCTGAAACTATCTACCGATAACTGATCTCATTAGCTACTGACAAAATATTTTATATTGTCTTTTAGTTTATTAATAAAGTGAAACGTGTAAGTAGCAAGAAATGATTGTAATTCAAAGCACTAAGAAAAAAACTGTCCTTACTTACTATGTACATACTGTATGCTCAATTCTGCTGATCGGATCTGGAAAGGATAAATATTTTGTCCCGAGGGAGGGAACATTTATGTTATAATGTATACATTTTAAAATGTGCCTTTTCTTAGTAACCTATTATGGCCAATCGGTAGTTTGGCGTCAAAATGACAAATAAATACACAGAGAAACGCGGGTAAAACCGGGCCTAGGCTTGTATTTCATAAAATAACCAGCACCCAAACCATAATCAAAACAAGAAAACTAAAGCTGCGTCTACATTCGCGAACACTAATGAATATTCATGAGTACCAGCTAAGTCCTACGTTCGCCGGTGCAGGACAATTGGTGGTGTGGGCGAGGCTGAAATCGTATGGACGCCTTATGGTGATGAGAGAAAGGTGCTCGAGTTATAGAATATACATACCTACATGTCATCATATCATTCCACTTAACATCTTGACCACCCTGATAGTCCCGTTTATAATAACAAAAGGGAAAAACTTCATCCATTAGTAGATAGATAGATAGAAAATACTTTATTGCATACAAAAAACTAGGAAACAATTTATACTAACTTAAGCTACAATTGGCGGTCTTTTCGCTCAAGACAAATACAAGTAATTAAAAACAAATTAAATGATGGAGTAAAAATTAAGTAAAAAATTCCATTAAGTAGTCCTAGTAGACAAATGATAAAAATGAAATATAATTTATTTTTTACTGACTGCAACTCGCGACTTCACCCACTAGTAAAAGTAGTCTGTTTTATTCTAGGCATGGAACTAGGTTTACTCAACATTTCAGCTTAATCTGTTTAGTAATTGGGGCAATAAACATCCATCCATCAATCTATCCAAACTTAATTACTATAGTTTTACAGAAATCTTTCTTGATGAGTTATCCAGTTTTCTATTTGAAAAATAAAGTAAAACACATGGACCGGACCAGCTAAATGTCAAACTACAAATATTATCAAAACACACTAATAGTATAAATGAGAAAGTTTGGATGGGTGGATAGAAAGATGTTTGTTATATCTTCGCGCCAAAACTACACAACGGATCGATCTGAAATTTAAATAGTATTAAAAAGTATTATTTAAATAGTATATAATAATTTGAATAGACATAGGTTTAGGTCGAAAATAAAACATAGGCTACTTTTTATCCCATAAATCAGTTCCCACTCCCATGAGAAAGAAATAACCTGTTAACGTTTATAGCAACAACGCATGCGAAACCGCGGGTAGAAACTAGTTTATTTACAGATACGAGCGTAATCTTCAAGTGTCCATCAAAGGTGCTGGTCATCTGTTATCCATATTTGTCATTACGTCAGTAAATAATAATTATGCATTGACAATTGCATCGCAACCAGTACCTTTAATTACCCACCTTATCTAATGGGAAAACACATAATTTGTCTACGGTTTTCCTTGTTTAGTATAGGTATCGATATTTTGCGTGCAGAATATCTCACTCTATGTATGTAGATACCTTTGTAGAACGAATTACTTAAGGTACCTATCAACTAGTTTAATATAATAATAATAATTCTCCTGGACTCGGCGCGTATTGTCAGAAAGGCTTTTAATCCCATAAATCGGTACCCACCCATCGGTTAGAAACAGCCTGGAAACGTTTCCATGGAAACAACGAGTGTAAAGCCACGAGCAGATACTAGTTTATTACAAGTGTGGAGCAAAGAGAAAGCTAGGCTACTTCTAGCCAACAGTGAGTGATCGGCGGTGTGAGCATTCTGTACAAACGTTTTTATTGTCTGAATATAGGGGCCAGGAGATGATGAACTCCCCATACAAGCGTAATACCAAAATGATTTGTAAGTCGAGCATATTTCCACATAATTTTGGTGTTTTTGTATTTGAATAGTATTTATAAGTATTTTTAATAAAAAAATTACAACGAATATTTATAACTAAAATTTTTGCTACTAAGTATTTTTTTAGTCAAAAAATGAATTAAATTAAATTACAATAAAATTACTTTTTGACATAACTTATATTGTCTAGTTACAAATTAACAACACTCTTTCCGAAATTATAAAAGTTTTCAGTCATAATTTTTGATGACAAGGAACACCGGAACGCCTCGAATTAGGTAGAGTTTTGTGGAGCCATCGCCGGCCCCTTAACGACCTTTATAGCTAACTATTAACCTGCATGCATAGGTATATACTAAAAATAACTAATTATCTAAGTATATCCCATATTACATAAATCACATCTACATTTCTTAAAAGCAATTTTTTGTAACTATTCTTATATCTAACCTAAAAATTTGCGAGTCGCTTTCATAGTACAATTTTGTTTTCTTCGTCGCAGTCGCCTAGCTCTCTGTAATTGATACAGGCCGATGCTAAAAACCAATAGTGCCCTGCGTATGATTTAGTACCGGCTAATGCGCATGTGCGTGGACTTTATTAACATTTATTATGGTAATGGTCGCCTTGAATAATGTTTTAATGTTGAAGCATTGTGTGGTGGAGGCTTTAGTTTGTGCGTGAATTTGCGGAATTTGTGGACGCTTATTATTTAATATTTTGCTTTATATATTTTATAAACAAATGTTTATTTTCCTGTTGTTTAAATGATAATTTTTAAAATGATACAATTCCTTTCTGTTAGTTAATTTAACCCATTTGTTGCACATGTTGACGAAAATAGTCAAATATTATAATTTTCTGAACATATTTACTAGACGTATTGTAAAGCTAACATAAGAATATAAAATATATATCTAATATGAGTATTTCGCGCAGCCAGGGTCTTGGGGACGCTTCCGACTGATCAAATGAGTTACCTCTGTTTGCAACCTTCTGCAATTAGCTCAATTGTTTCAATTGCATATACTTTATTAACAACGAAAATTAGAAACAAGGAATAGAAAAATTACAACTAGTATTTACAATTGAAACCATTGAGCTAACTGCAGACGGTTGCAAACAGTCTAAAGGTATCTCATTGCATATACTTGTTTTAATTAGGTTCTATTTATCAGTTGTCATTTTCTTGTTAATAAAGAGATTTGTTTTATATGATTGTTGGAAATGACAAATTTATTCGTTGTAGTCAACCCTAAATTTGTCGAAATGTCACAACTCAAGTGTAGACACACAAATCATAGTCAATTTAAATGACCAGCCAACACATACCTACAAACCAGTCCAATAACAATGAATCAAATCATGAATTTATAACATCTCTGTATTAGTATACAGATTAACACGATATTTTATGCATGCACTTATGCTTTTCAAATCGAATCAAAAACTTTTATAATGTATGTAACTTAAACTTAAATACAATTAAAATATCTGTTACTTTTTTTTTTCAATTTTAAAAATGCTTTATTAACAACGAAAATTACAAGCAAAGGAATAGAAAAATTACAACTAGTATTTACAATTGAAACCATTGAGCTAACTGCAGACGGTTGCAAACAGTCTAAAGGTAGCTCAATTGATCCATGTCAATACCAGTCGGAAGCGTCCCCAAGACACTGGCTGCATTACCACGCTGTTACTGTTACTTAATTACTTAATTGTCTGTTACTTAAAATACGGAAGAATTTGATAAAATATAGTATTATTCGTTTTAATCTTAGTTTAGTTACAAAATGGTCTCAACTCGGCTTATGCAGGTTTTAAAAACCTGTGCTGGTTTTCTATTAGGGCATATGGGACCGCACTTGGCAAACGTAGTGTAGGAAGCCCTCTGGCCAGGTGGGATCACGATCTGTGAAGGACTCCTGGCAGATGCTGGATGCGGCAAGCTGAAGACAGGGCGCTATGGCGCTCATTAGGGGAGGTCTATGTCCAGCAGTGGACTAATATAGGCTGATGAAGATGATATCAAAGGTTGCCTGGAAGAGATCGCTTCTGAGCGATAAGGCCGCCCATTGTACTTGTTTTGTTTAATGTTCTTTTTTGTAATGCTCTTTTTATGGTGTACAATAAAGCATTTTTGTATTGTATTGTATTGTTGTATGATATGGGACCGAGGATTTACAAACAAAAAATGAAATGAATGAACGCGTAACTAGTTCCTTTTTTGTTTGAAGTTGAAGTCATTTTATTTATCTATCTAGTAGGTATATTTATTTATAATTGAAACAATTGAGCTAACTCCAGAAGTTTTCAAAGAGAGCTAAAGCTAGAGGTAGCTCAACTGATCCATATCAAAACCTGTCTAGCTGGATTATATGAAATGTAAATACTACATTATCCTGTGTTGCACAAGCTACAATTAGCGTGTCCTGCTAAGACCTTGTATTATATTGAACATGACAAATAGCATGTTTAGCGCTTTAAATAATTTAACATTGTTTCACTGGTAGACCACCTGATTGTTATTCGTGGGTGATAATTCATCGCATGTTAATTTAGTGTTGAGTCTGTTTAACAAGTCTGATTTGATGACGAAATCATATACACTGAAAAAACTAATTAGCTAAACTAGTTTTGTAAGATGAACTTTGATAACTAGCAAACAAAGTTTGATTAAACATAACCATCTACTTCAATTAAATCGTACATAACTGATTTTGCTAAATTGTGTTTAGTTATTATTTAGCATATTTTATGTTAATGGCAACACAAAGCTTGTTTGGTTACTGCAGCCAATCTGAGTGTAATCAATAACAAAACTATTTAGTTATGGCTTTGATGAGTTTGAGTAAAATTACAAAACCATTTGTTTAAATCGAATCAAAGGTTTTGTTGCGTGTAACGTTACGACTATTTCAAATGTCACTTCAACAAAGAACGCAATAAAAACGACAATGGCGTCCATCGAAGCAGCAGTGTTTGTTGACAAAAAACTAGGAAACAATTTCTGCAAACTGGTACATAATTTTTTAATATTAAAATATATATTGTTGCTAACTAAATGATCGTTTTTGTTTAATTTTCCACATTAGCAGACCATGCGAAAACATTGTCTAAAGGCAAAGTATTGACTAAAAAGTTAACTAGATGTCGCTAGTAAAAATGGCCCAGCGCTAGATCGCGCTGACGAGAACGCAGGGTTCTGAAAGACGTTCGAACCCTGCTTTGGCTTTACATTCACACACTCAACCTTGTTCAAATGTTTGCCTAATAAACAATTCCAAGTGTTTCGAGAGTGTTACAGTTTTGAGACCTACCGACCGAGTCAGGTCAGCGTCGACCCTAAAAAAAAAGCCGAGAACTCGCTTAAATTACAAGCTAGAAGAAATCAAACTGAGAAGCTGCAATCAGTCTAGTTAGAGGTAACAGCATAGCTCTGTTATTAATAACCAAAAATTATTGAGTTGATGTCTAGTAGTAACCAAAAAGTTTGATTCGAAGTTACAAAACTAACATGCTACTCACAAACTGTAACCAAAAAGTTTGATTAGAATTTACAAAACTAATATGCTACTCACAAACTGTAACCAAAAAGTTTGATTAGAATTTAAAAAACTAATATGCTACTCACAAACTGTCAGTTATCTATTTGCCAATAAAGGTTTTCTTATTTGTATCTAATTTGTTTGTTAATTTTTAATAAAAACAGAAGATTACATGGTACATAACTATGAGTGGCTTGGTACATATTATCCAAATTGTTTAGTAATAATTAGATAAGCTGCGGCATTGATTATTTATAACAAACATCAGAAGCCAACTAGTAACATAACTTATTTTACAAAACTAGGTTATGTTGCTTGTAGCACTTAGTTATGTAGTCACTTTTTTTAGGTTGCTAGTTACCAAAGTTTGTGTTACGAATAACAAAAAAATTTTTTCAGTGTATTTGATTCTTTTGGTCATATTATCTTATCAACCCATAGTGATAACGGTAAAATCTCCCATCCAATATTTGACATTTGAAGGCCCTTTTGATGGCTTCCAAGATTCCCATCCATCCAATTAAATAAATAAATAAATAATTCCAGACAATCCACACAACATCATCTAGCCCCAAGCTAAGCAGAGCTTGTGTTATGGGTACTAGATGACTGATATACTTAATACAATACATTACATAGATAGATATTTTTTTTATTATATATAGAAAACACCCAGACCAACAATTGCAAATAAATTATCCATCGCAGGACAATTACCAGTCTCAGCCGAAATTGAAGTCCATGAATGAACGTAATTAGTGTTTTAACAGTAATTAGAACTATGGGCCAGAATACAATTCCTATTTTCAAGTATAAATTTGAAAGGGATACAAACAATCCTATTTTAGTTGATGAAGGAGTTTTAAGGACAAGATTTAAGCAAAAACGATAACGAAACGTAAGAATTCGCTTTTTTCGCTTCATGTTTATTGACTAACCAGCCATAAAAATTGTGTCATTCAATATGTTCCATCCATGGAATCAGAATGTTTACTACCCGCGGACTCCCATTCATGGATCCATGGATAATAGCGTAATCACTCTGCCGTCCATCCCGCCATCAGATTCTGGGTCTTTTGATTTCAAAAGTTTTAAATATACCTTGCGTATCTAAAATAACCCTTTCATTCATGATCTAGCCTTGATGGAATATAACAAACTTGCGTTTCTTCCAAGACTTAGGACACGAACTTGCACTGATGAGGAACTGAATATTTTTTTCCATAATCCTGTAATATTCTTAGCTTTTGTAACAATATATTTAATTATCACGTACTTTCTACAAACAATTAACAAAAAAAAACAAAAGGTGGTCGTAACGCCGCGCCGGTGGCATAAACGGTTTATTCACTAACTCGACACACGAGACTGGACACACATGTGTCCAGTTGTTTAAACACTACCTGCGAATAGAAAACAAACAAAAAGGATTTTTTTTATAAATAAAGCTAGATAATAAGTCAAATTACAGAGTACACTAACTACAGCAATAAAATAATTAGCCTATACTTACATATATTATATTAAGATGAGTCTCTCTACATGTGGAAAGTTGTACTTATTATACAACAGATAATCGCTTTGACGTAGAATGTACACAGACAACAAAGTAACTATAGCACATTGTAATATATCGCACATACGTACGTACAATGTTGTTAACAAAGACTCAACTGATGTGGGTAAAACCAGCTGTAGAAAAATTTATATACCTGGTCATATTCTGCTTACAATATTTAACTTAGCAATCATAAAACTGCGTTTTAATACGAAGAGTAATTGAAATAGTACTACAAGTTCATAAAACATCTCTATAGATAGACATCTATAGAGATGCTATAGCAGTTGTAAATAATGTTTCGGCTCGGATAAAGGCAAGAGTAAAAAGCGAGAGTGCAAGAGTTTTAATGTTAAAATTAATGAAATACTGAAGATAAAAATAGACTACAGTTAGCTCAATTGTTTCAATTTGTTTCTATTTCTTCATTCTCTTTCTTTGTTATTAAGGATATTTTTTGTTATATACAGGGTGTCCCATATCATTATGGATAACCTGTGGATAACCTGAAAGGTGCTTATGCGCCAAGTCAAGGTCAATCAGAAACATTTTTTATTTTTTTTCTAACTTGACCCGTTCGGAAAATATTTAATATTTTGTAAATTTTTAAAAATTTGTTCCTTTGTTTACATTTTTGGACTTTGTGCCTCCAATTATAATTTTTTTTAAATTTTTATTTTTGGAATATACTAAAGAAAAACACTTTTTTTGAACACCGTAAGAAATGTTTTGGTAACTAAGACCAGTAATTTTCAAGGCAGGTTTAAAGTAGAAAATTTTAATTTTTCATATTTTTATGCAAAGTTTGAGCTGCTGTGGTTTAAAAAAAGATAAGGAAACCTAAGATGCCAGGTACTTTAAAAACATGTCCATTTCAAGAGCATCCTAAAATGATAATAAACGTTGAAATTTTGTAGGGTAAAAAACTGAGATATTGCTACTTTTGTGCCCAAAGGGGCCAAAGCTACTAAAAATAATATTGACCAACACATCAATAAAATATCTTTTTCACCTTACTCGTTCTAAAATGGTTACTTTGCTTCATAAAAATAGTGAGGGAAATCTATTTTTGCTGATTCATGCTGGAAAATAGGAAATATTTTAAAATTTTCTTCTTTAAACCTGCCTTGAAAATTACTGGTTCTAGTTGCCAAAATATTTCTTACGGTGTTCAAAAAAGCTGTTTATCTTTAGTATTTTCCAAAAATTATTAAAATTGTAGGCACAAAGTCCAAAACTGTGAACAAAGGTACAAATTTTTCCAAATTTACAAAATATTAAATATTTTCCGAACGGGTCAAGTAAGAAAAAAAATAAAAAATGTTTCTGATTGGCCTTGATTTGGCGCATAAGCACCTTTCAGGTTATCCACTCATTATGGGACACCCTGTATATAGATTTGTTATTTTTGTATTAGCATATAATTTTATAGGTAAGGGATGATACATACGTACTTAGAGGTATTGCCCCGGCTTGTGGCACTGTTGTGTGCCTAGATATAAACGCTAGCTACAAATGACTCGTGATTACCAACATTTAGCTGTGAGCTTTGCAATTGAGGAAACAGTATCATTTGAGAAGAGCACGTACACAAGGCTGTCGTGTCACTATATCTATTCAGATTGGCAGTAAAACAGTGAAAAAACATACTTAAATATAGAGCATTGAACTTTGTCAAGATAAGGGATTGTATACGGGTGGCATGTGAACATGGAGGTTTTGCCTCTCGATACAACAAGTACAGTGTTTTGGCTCGGTGGTATTAGCACGTCAAGCTTATGCCTCCTAATCCAGATATTTTTGTACGTTTTGGTGCCTTCAAGCAGGAAGGTAGACCAGATAATCCTGACGCAGTTGACGATAGCAAGAATGGGGAAAGATATAGACAACTTCGTGATGATGGCATTGCAGATCAATGATTTGGAAGTTCTTTGCGCTCACGTGACTCTTGGCCTGAATCTTCTCACTGACGCTGCTATAACATTCTGGATGTTCATCTTTACTAAGAATCTATACGACAAAGTGATTCAAGTGTTCACGTTAAGAGAAACTAACTTTTTAGTGCTTTCAATGTGCGTTTGGCTTTTGACAGTGCCTATAGGAGTTGTGTGCCCTGTGTTTTTGAGTTTCAACTTTGGTTACTGCAACATATTCTACATAGCGTTTGTTGTGATAAAATTTATAATTCTGTTAATAAATTTCATGTTTTTCTGCAGAATCTTCTGGGTTATTATAAATTTAAAGACTGATAGAGATTTGAAGAGACTGATTAAGACTTGTGTCGTCTCTTTGATACTGTTATTGATAACTAGTTTACAAGCGATAGTGGAAGTCATGTTTGTGGATGTGAGTACATATTTTTTAGTATTGATAAAGTACAAGGATTTAGGGCATACTTTTAAAATTATTAATTCATATCAAGTATTAGCTATTACTGCAATTTTCATTGTTTTGTCTAGAGATCCTCGACATGATTCGATTAAGAAAACTTTAGTTTTAAAACTAAAAAAAATAATGGTTAGTAATGCTGAATTTCCTGTTTAGCATTTTGAACTTACTAAAGAGAAAAAAGGCAGCAGTTAAATTATTTAATATAAGTTGTGTTATCTTTAAGAGCACATATTATTAAGGAATTATATCGCTTTGAATGAACTTAGGCAACTTCGTATAACATACCGGTAAGTATAAAGACACCTACCCTTTTAAGTTTTCCCAACAAAAGCAAAAAAATAAAACGAAATATTTGTAACAAGTTTAAATGGTTTTTTATTAATATCATGTTAAATGTTTGTACATTATTTAAGCAACAAAGAATCAGATCCTAGACTTATATTATAATTTTAATTAAAGTGTTTGAAGTTAAAAATATAGCTAAGTATGTAAGTCTGTAAAGCTACGTTCAAGTTTAATAAATTTATTTCTATAGTTTAAATGAAATAATCATCTCGGACAGTAACTCATTAATTACAACGAACTGATAACAACAATGGTTCAGAAAATTACTCATACTATACCTACTGGTTGTCCCTTTAAGAATTTTGCACAGTCATAAAATTATTTTCCAAGACATAACTTTAAGACGAGTTTAGGCAACCGTAGTTATCCACAATCAATTATCTCTAGCCTCTTTGCAAGCTGAAAGTTTTTCGACTAACGATTAAAGTTCCTACTAGTTATCTTCAAGGTACGATAGTATGGAATCTACTTTCATTAGGTACCAACCTACTTACTTCTTACTTCTAATATTGGCATCAACGTTTACATTAGAAACGTTCTGGGTGTTTTCTGCGTATGAATTATCTATCAATTTTAATAGTCATCTAGTACCCATAACACAAGCACTGCTTAGCTTGGGGCTAGATGATTTTGTGTGGATTGTCCAGCATTATTCATTTACTTAAATGCAATTTTCAAAATTAAATATACTTACTATGGACTTTTGATTTTTGAGTAAAATTATTTACAGTCTTAAATGTCAAACATATAAAAATATACTTAGATTTTTTACAAATATGAAAAGTAGATAAGTAGATACAACAACTATACAGTAGACCATATTGGTTTCTCTGCTTTATATAATTCCAGTGTCATAAGATACTGGGTAATAGGGCTGGGTTTAACATATTTAAACTACTTATTTTAAAAACTGATTAGATTTGTCTAAGCACTAGGTTCTTACAAATTCAACTTATTTCTATACTTACTGTACTTATAATAATATGTAAAATCCTACTGTACTTATAGCTAAAACTTCGAAATAAATTCATCCACACTTGGATAACGTAAAGGGCAGGTAGGGCATGCTTGTAGGTACTTGAATAAATGTACTTTCCTCGCATACGGGCGATATTGAAAAGTTTCGTCAAAACCTTAAAGTTCCCTTTCCATCCAAAGATAGTCTTAGTTTAGTTCTTGGCATTGAGTTCTTACTTAATATAGTCGTTTTTCAAAATATTTCATACGTTAATACATAAGCCGTCAAAATACATGTTATTTAAAATCTTTCATTGAAAATAACGTTCAATAATTAAGAACGTATGTTGAATCTTGACTAAAGTCTCATAGAATATAAGTGATTTAAATACTAAATGTTAATCCTAATCAGAACTAATATTAAAAATGTGAAAGTGTGTTTAAGTGTGTGAAAGCGAGTCCTCGCTGAATAGCGATAGCAATCTATTGGACCAAGAACGTGCAAAAACAAACCAACCATCCATAATTGACATATGAAAGCCATTTCAATAACTTTCGTGTTTAAAAATTGAAAATCAAACCATTAAATACCAACCATAAAAATCGAACCCTTGAAATGGCTTTCGAATGTCAATTTTGGATGGATGGTTTTTCCGTAATTGCACAGTCGGAGCAGGAGTCTACTTTCAGTTCTGTAAGTATGTTTACGTTATAATTCTCCCACTATACTTATACATATAATACTAATTTTACTGATTACAAAACTGGAAATTTCTTATTTAGTATTTGGAACAACAAATTAAACTAGCCATTCTTTTCACACTCGAAACTATTTTTTGGCCCACTGACACGTTCGGTGTTTTCGATAAAACTACAAACAGTATAGTAATAGCCAACGCTTGATAAGAGTTGGTCACAATAAATACATAATTCAGCATCGGTATACAGTTGTTTCCAAAATACGACCACAAATCAGTGAGAAAAACTTGTATACTTGTAATACTAACCAAAATAAAAGAAACAATACATATCTTAATAAACGCTTTTTTATCTGAGAATTTTCTTCTATTTATAGCCACTGAAAAAATCTGACAGAAAAACAGTAAGTTAAAGGAAAGTATTATAAATTTTGTTATAGAATACACTTCGTAAAATTTTTTAAAATACCAGTACTTAAAACTACCGTTTGGAGTGCCTTTATGTAATAAAAGCGGGCATAGAATTCCAACTGGCAGCGTAAAGAGCCAAACAATAACAGATACAAGAACAAAGTTCATTTTCTTCCCTGGGAACACAAGTATCACTTTATCATATAAGTTTTTCGTGAAAATAAACATCCAACAAATCAGGGCAAAGTCCGATTGTGTATAAAGAGCGAAGGCGACGTCGCTGACAATCGGGTTCAAAGTTAATTGCATTGCTACATATTCGAAGATGCTATTTGCCAGTCGCGCGATGGTCAGCTGAGTCAGAAGTTTCTGGTCCAACTTCCTACTAGAGGGAAGCATGATGTAGATAAACAATTGTATAAACAGACACATCACTGAAACTCCGATACCGGTAAACCAGCTTATTTTGAAGAGAGAACTCAGTTCCCCCATGACGTATGTTGTAACACAATTGCCCTGTTCGAATTCTAAAAGACTTATGTTAATTGAAGCTAATGTTCATTGAATAGTTATACTACAACGTTTTCCTCGTTTCATTATTACTTTATTTCCATTTGTGGTTGATTCATATACTCTTTTCAGATATGTAGCTAAGGACAGTCAGCTGCCTATACAGGGTGTAAAAAGACTACTATCGAAAAATGAAGGGTAGCAATCAGACCATTATTCTGAACATATTTATCGAAAAAAAAAGCGAAAAAAAATTTACCTTTCTTAAAATTTTTATTTTTTTATCTAGTTACACACCCATACTACAACACTAGGAAAACATATCAACTCGAATAAATCATTTTTAAAAGCAAAAATAAATAAATTACAAAAACAACGCCATGTATTTTGTACCCAAAGTACAGCGCAAAGTGATCGACCTCAACTCACTCAGCTGTTTAAGGTCACGTGCACTAACACGAGAGCGAGATACGCAACATGCAAATTAGTAGGGCCGATTTTGAATCTTAATTCAATGGAATTTTGTCCCGCAAACTAGATAAACGAAAACCTTATTCCATTCAGCATAAGGTTTATAACAGCGGTATTTTTCTATGTCGGCAAAACAAGGCAAGGTTCGGCATGGTTCGGCTCCCTTTGATACGCACAGGTGTGGCGCAGTGCTTGGAAAGGAATCTCATCTTTATTCCATTCGACATAAGTCTTATTACACCTCGGCTATTGATTTATTCGGGTTGTATAAAAGGATTTAATTTTGCGGAATTATGTACCTATTATTTTATTTCGTTTCGTCGTCTAGCTAGTCGGTGTTTAGTATTCGTAGTGAACACATGCACCGCGCCGGGTGGTCATGTAAATTGCAATTTGCAACTTTTCGAATAGGTATTGTTATGTCTTTAATTAGTAGTTAAACAGGTATTTGACTTTTAGTGCGTGTCTGTGTGCGAGGTCTGTGTGTGTTTGTAAAGTAGGTAGATGTTGGTATCGGTTGTGTTTAGTAAGTGTGTTTTATTTGCCAACATAATGTTCAGTGCGATGGAGTATGGGCAAATGTTTGTGTTTCTTATGGTGAAGCTCTAGGAAATGCGTCAGAAGTGTTGCGCATTTACTTACTGCGAAAGATAGCCGAACCAGCAATACCCCAGCTGATGCTCGTGTCTTTAGGTAAGTGGTGAAATATCTACCAAGTACCGACAGCCTAGGTACTTGCTATAAAGACCTTACCACTTATAACTTTACTAGCTACCCGCCCCGGCTTCACACGGGTGTATCACTACATAGTATAAAACAAAGTCGCTTTTTCTTTCCCTATATCCCTATGTCCCTTCGACTGCTTAAATCTTTGAAACTACGCAACGGATTATGATGCGGTTTTTTTTAATAGATAGAGTGATTCAAGAGGAAGGTTTATACGTATAATAAAACCGTGCGAAGCCGGGGCGGGTCGCTAGTTATACTTATAAAACTTCCTCTTCAATTAACATTCTTAATTTCACCTTATTTAAAAAACCACTACAAAATCCGTTGAGTACCTAGTTTTAATGATAATAATAGTGATCTAAGCCCTATGTACTTAACATAGGGACAGACAGACAGCGGGGAGCGACTTAGTTTTATAATACTACTAGCGACCCGCCCCGGCTTCGCACGGTTTTATCACTTCACTACTACATAGTATAAAATAAAGTCGCTTTCTCTGTCCCTATCTCATTATGTCCCTTTGAACGCTTAAATCTTTAAAACTACGCAACGGATTTTGATGCGGTTTTTTTAAATAGATAGAGTGATTCAAGAGGAAGGTTTTTACGTATAATAAAACCGTGCGAAGCCAGGGCGGGTCGCTAGTTATACGTATAAACCAGTCAAAGGGACATAATGATATAGGGACATAGGGACAGAAAAAGCGACTTTGTTTTATACTATGTAGTGATGTACTTATGTTATGTAGTGAGTGAGTGATGCGTCGCGCGCGACTCACGTCGGCGCGGCGGCGTAGGTATCGAAGTGGACGCGTACATTGCTTGCAAACAAAATAATTGAAAATCTTAAAACATGTTTATCTTCGGCTAGAATTTTTTTTTCGGCCTGCGGATTTTTGTTTTGTATAAGTTTAAAGGTGCTTCGCCATCCCCCTTCGTTTTCGATAGTTGTCTGTTTACACGCTGTATATGTATAACACTCCTAAAATTTCTATAATAGATAATGCTGAAAAATTCACGCAACATCATCTAGCCCCAAGCTAACCAGAGCTTGTACTAGACGACTCATATACATAATCATGTACCTACTTAAAACAATACATGACATAGAAATAATTTTATCATGAAAAGCAACTGAAACAAATGGTAGATTGCATAAATATTTATCCCCGAGCGATTTCCAATCGAGATTTACCGATTCCCAGTTTCGCGATAGTGAAAAAATCACCCATCCAAAATTGACATTTGAAAGCCATTTCAATGACCGTCGCGCGCAATTCATACAAATGCAAATCACGAAGCCCATTAAAATGGCTTTCACATATCAATTTTGGGGTGGTTTTAACGTAATCGCACTGCCGGTCTGGTTAGTGACTGTCACGTAATTCTAAAAAGGCTCTCAGGGCCTGTACACTAAAATTACAAAGAGGATAAGTTTGTTTATTATTATCATGTGTTTATCGTTTAAGCACACTGTTAACAAAATATACAAATGGTGGGCATAGTACCGATGGCGTGATCTCCCTGTCCTGCTAGAAATAAACCAAAAAGTCGTGAAAAAATTCACTAAGCTAGATAACAATAACTTATATATAGAGTATAAACTACAGCAATAAACTAAATAACTAAAATTTATAAAGATAAATATAATAGTTATATTTATAATTACAACATATAATACCTAGTTTTTTTATTTATTTTTAAACATGTTGAAATTGGTGTCTACTGATTTGAAAACAAAGATTAGGGAATGCATCAACAGCGACTTAAAATTTATTTACCTACAGTTAAAAATACTTCAGACGATTTTCGGACGAGTAAACGCACTTTGCAGACCAATGCACTGGTACAGGGTGTGCAGAATATATTTTCTAGATTTCTCAGCTGAATATTATTCCTTTGGACTAACTGGTAAACAAAATATGTAGCAAAACTCAATACCTACCTATAATAGGCAGTTGAAATAACTCAATAAGCATCCAATATTTTTTATTAATAACAGAAAGATAAAACAATTTCATTGGTGTCATTTCCCAAATAGTCATACAACCTATGAATCTGGTGTTTTGGCTTTATTCAAATTTTAATAAAAGGTAAGATGAGATAATGATTAGATGAGTTTATTAACAACGAAAATTACAATGAGGAATAGAAAAAATTACAATTAATATTTACAATTGAGCTAACTGCAGATGAGTTAATGCTAATTTTTTTTCATTTTTGTATACAATGGACTCTAAAACATTGGTTCGTTATTTACTGAAAACTGGCGCGATCGTGTCTTATACTGGTTTAATAATAAATAAAATAGAGGCGCTATACGTTGATTTTTGCTGCCGAGGTGAGCCTAAGACTCTACATTTAAGTAAGAATATTTAAAACCGATGAGATAACCCAAACTCCTTACTTTGGTGTTATAGATGTGTGTGTTGGTCACGCATATTTTTTATACAATGTGATTCTTCGAACCTTGATCAAAAGAAATGTGCGGATACACGACACATATTTATCGGTAAAAATCAAGATAAAAAAAATTATATGTTATTAATCTCAAAAACAAAGCAGTTTTAATAATTTTTAAAATGAAGACTACTTCATCTGGTTTTTTCTTCGTTTCTTTTTGAGTAAATGGTGTATTTTATTCGAAGTAGTCTCATTTGAAAGCTAGATAGTTTACCTAGCTAATAAAATAAAAAATACAAATACGATACATAAGCGTAGTAAAAACAGCATTTTTTTAGAAATAAGACAAAAAAAACGATTTTTATTTTATTTTTTCTCTGTAACTTTAAAACTGGGTAATTAAAGTGTACTTTTTTGCATGTTGTATTAAACTTCATAATTTATTCTACAAGTCCTTCAAAAACTGGGGGTCTATCTCTTTTCGTTGTCATGTTATTCACCATTTAAATTAGGTACTTTCTGCCATTTAGATTAAATCAGTTGAGATTCCTGTTGATATCTGTACTTGACTTGTGTTTAAAAAAAATAACATTATTTTTTTTTTATTTCGGTTTTTATCGATAAATATGTGTCGTGTATCCGCACATTGCGTTTGATCAAGGTTCGAAAAATCACATTGTATAAAATAGTAAAAATATATAAATAAATAACGCTGGGTAATAATCCAAACAGCCCCAAAGTAAGCTACTTGTGTTATGGGTACTAGATCACTACATAGTATAAAGCAAAGTCGCTTTCTCTGTCCCTATGTCTCTATATCCCTATGTCCCTTTGTATGCTTAAATCTTTAAAACTACGCAACGGATTTTGATGCGGTTTTTTTAATAGATAGAGTGATTCAAGAGGAAGCATAAGTACAAAAAAACCGTGTGAAGCCGGGGCGGGTCACTAGTAACTGATATATTTAATACATTATAGACATAGATAGTTATATTTTATACATAGAAATCACCCAGACCAATGTTACAAATTAATTTTATTATCACTGTTTTATAAGCATCCTGTAAGTGCAACCAGACTTAACAGTGCATCCTCGGTCATCTGGCGTCGCGCCAACAAAAAACGTACGCAAATACCCTTGTTTGTCCGGCGAACCGTCTGTCCACTTATTGCATTCTGTAGGTACACAATTTTGCACCAAGCAAAATATATCAACTAGCTTTTCGCTCGCGGCTTCGCTCGCGTAGACTTTACGGTTTGTCCTACTTTTCATTCTAGATATTTTACCTTATTTTAAGTTTTTATAAATTCCTGAAACAGATGTTAAATTCAATTCAATCCTTTTTTTTTTGGCTTAATTTTCCATTTTTATGATAAGGCTAAAGCCATATTCCAGCCATATTGCCTTGTCTGATGTTTATTTTATATTCTTATATTTTTGTGTAAAGTTACACGTTTTTACTGATCAGCCATCTTTCCGGAAGTCCCAATTCAATCCTTTTAAAGTTATTGTTTGCTCTGTAAATTTAAATCAAAACAGTCCATTGTTTATAAAGAAAGTTTAAAAAAACTTATACCCCCCCTTTTTTTATCCCCCTAGGGGTTCAAAAATGCATTCTTATTGGTTGTCTGTGTAGTAAAAGGTACCCTCCAAATTTCAGCTTTCTAGCTTCAGCATAAACAGGCAAGAGAAAAAAAAACATTTGGATAAGATGGTTTACTTACAATGCTAAAAAAAGGTGTGTAAGTACTTAAGACCACACAATAAAAGTGAAAACGTACATTCTATTACTATACCTAATATGCTAGCATAATACAAAATAATGTAATGACCTCTTTGTTCAACGGTAATGATGCAGTCCTTAAGCCGCGTACAGATTGCTGTAACGTAACATGCAATGTATCACGCAATGAAAGAATTTGCCGTCCACACTATCGCAATGTATCATGCAATGTAACAGAATTCACATAGTGTGGACGCCTCGCGAGCACGAACCGAGCACACTACGAGCGCGAACAGAGCATTTCAACTCGTGCTCGCCGCGATCCGCCATTTGTCGGTTTTTTCGCCGAACACAAAGGGGCGCGCAGTGTGCTCGGAGCGCCAGTGTGGACGGGATGTACTGCGGAACGCGCGCGAACGTTGAAAGAATGGAAGAAAACACAGCTACAGAAGAGCCGTTTACGTTACGTTTTTTTTCACATGATTGATGATAATCATAGAAGCATCGACAATCATCGTAGCCAGTAATAATTGTATAATAAATTCTCTCCGCGTGTTTTCGGCAGACTGAGCTATGTTCGCCGCGCGCATGCCGGAAAAGATGCGAACACGTACCTGCTCAGTTCGTGCGCGCGCTGCGTCCACACTTATGAAATGCTCCTTTCATGTTACATTGCATGTTACGTTACAGCAATCTGTACGCAGCTTTAGCTGAACCCGAGTCACCTTGTGGTCAGTAGCCATTTGATGACGTATAAAGGTCCAGTACCTATACCTACCCGATAGTGTAATCAAACAATCGTAAGGTTTCAGATTCTCTCACTGAAGAAGAACGAAGAAGTAAACAGTTCTTATCGAGATGATAATACCACCTTCTAGACATGTTTTTTTATACTCAATAACTACTACGCGTTTCCTAAAATACTTCAGCACGAATTCTTCGACATCTTATTAAAATTGTTTTACTCAGAGACTCATTACAAGCACTCTTTGTTAACATAACAAAAATCACTGTTATGGCCAAAACTTGACATGAGTTTACGACACTAAACACTTTCCCTGTGTCATCGTTATTTAGAAACGAGTTGACATCAGTAAGAAGCACTTGCAAGCTAGTAACACACAATAATAAAAAAGCAACAGCACAAGTTTTCAATATACTTTTCAAAAGAAAACCTTGATTTCTTTTTCGTATAGCAACCCAAGTAATATGGCAAACGAATAGCGCATTTATCACAAGAATTATTAGTTTAATTATTCCATAAATATTATAATACTTTTCAAAATATTCTGTGTCTATTCCTTTTTGTTCATTTATAAAGTCCATATGCAATAGTAAAGGACATAGAGATCCAAAAATACTTGCTGATGTCCACACAATTACTGACACTAAGACTAAACTTGATTTATTCACCACAAACACATCTTGTATAATTTTGCTGTATATGTTCTTTATGAAGACGAACATCCAGAAAAGTAGAGCCCAGTCTGTGATAGTATACACGGCATATAGCACATCGCGAACGTATATATTGTCAATCAGATGACCATTATAAATCAGGACGTACTCCATAATAGAGTTGATTAATCTGGATACAGATAGCTGCGAGAGGATATTCTGATCCATTTTCCTGCAAGACGGTAGCACAATATACAAAAACATCTGGAATATGACAGACACTGTAGACAAAGTTATTCCGACACAGTAAAAAATTAAAGCTGCCGCACTTAAATTTTCCATTTTAGCACACTGCTTAGGTACTTATGTGGTGCACAACTGAGTTAATGTCATAAATGTCATTATCCTCAAATGCTTATTTCTACTGTCTATAGCTGTATACTTCATCGCTATAGATAGTATGTTTATAAATTGTTTTTACGTGGGATATGAGTGCATAAGGAAAATAGCCAATGTAGTGTAGCAGAGCATTGGTGGGCAATGAACAGGTCATTATTTCTCTGGAATATTTATTGATAAATGTGATGACTCTGACGACCGATGTGGCGCGGCGGACGAAGATCCGCCTGCGACGCAGGAGGTCGCGGGTTCGATTATAGCCTTGAGACAAATATTCGTGCGATTTGCAAATATTTGTTCGGGTTTCTATGTGTTTTGTATGTATAGTAAAAATATCTATCTACTTAATGTAGGGATTGTATAAAATATATCAGTCATCCAGTACCAATAACACAAGCTCTGCTTAGCTTGGAGCTTCTTGAGTGGATTGCCCAGCATTATAATTATTGGTTTCTTCAACGTTTTTTATTCAAATGAAGTGAATAGAAATATGGACTTGAGAAGTGTTTCGTATATCTGAGATTGTTTACAAGGATGGATTTAAATTAGGGAAACAGAGCAGTTGTTCACTACCCTATTCCTCAAATGTAAACAAAAAAGACCTAGATCTCAATAATCATGAGATTCTCGGGGTAAAAACAAGAATTATACAGAAAAACTTTATTAACAACGAAAATTACAAGCAAGGAATAGAAAAATTACAACAACGTATTTACAATTGAAACCATTGAGCTAACTGCAGACGGTTGCAAACAGTCTAAAGGTAGCTCAATTGATCCATGTCAATACCAGTCTTCCGACTGGTATTGACATGCGTCCCCAAGACACTGGCTGCATTACCACGCTGTATGGCAATGCTGATGCGCTGACCCATAATTATACATAAAACTCACCATTAATTATTTGGTATCTCGAATATAAGACCACGGTTGTGTCAATATTACGATTAATTCATTAATTATGCCACCTCCATGTAAAACTCTTAAAGGTAACTCTTAATTACTAATTAGATTCCAATTTTTTATTGATAGCTCATACAACATATTTCTATCAACGCCCTGGCATCCAAAGACACTGATTTCGAAAGGATGTACAAAGAATATCAGTATTACCCGAATAAGAGTGACTCAACTCTCCACTGTCAACGGTCATCTGGAACGCGGCCAACAATCCGCAAATACCGTCTCATTGACCAATGTAAATAAAACTAATGAAGACATATGCTGTTTCTGCACTAAAGACCTTTTTTATCGATGCCCAACTAAAATCGTATCACACTTGACACTAATATAAATGCAAAACTACGGATTGATTGACGGTGTTTGTTACCTCTCCATGCCAAAACTATTGAACGGATCGCTCTAAAATGGCTCTAAAATATTGAGATGTAAAAAATTCTCTGGAAAAAGATAAAAAAAATATTCGTCGTCGTAGAGTACTAAGAACTATGATTAATTTTATTCATATCCTTGAAACTAGACAACGGTCAACAATAACATTTAGGTAAAACAGTTTTAACAGTGACAAAGCAGAACATGATCATATTCACGTTTTTTTTCTTCCGTAATTCGCGTTTGTAAAGATACGGTCAATAAGGGACAGTGACAATAAGAACCATGAGTTTGCATAATATTATTGATCCAAATATCCGTGGATCATTGATCATAGATCGCATAATAAGCATTAAACATGACAGTTCTATAGTGATGTCGAATATTTTTGTCGATATCGATGTCGTATCGTATCGATGTGTATGTTTTGTCGATACTATAAACACCGTTTACGATGACGAGAAATGTTTTCGTCTCTTTCTATACAGGCAATTTGCAGAAACTCTACCGAACTAATTTTACTACTAATTGTCATAGTTTGACAGCATTTGAATAATTTAAAAAACTCGACTACTAGAATTTTTGTTTCGTAGGAACTCTGTTATAATTACCAATGGGTTTGAAAGATTTGTAAGCCTACATCTCCAACATTTTATGGACATTTATTGTATTTGTCTCATTCTTTTTTGTACATAATAAGCGAGATAGAAGCTAAGGTCTTATGGAGATTCGAAATCTTTTTTCATATAGAAAAGCTGTGAAAACTAATAATCTATGAAAATTACTACCATCTCTATCCGGTAGACGCGGTGCAAGGTGCCGAGTATAAAGTTATTACAAACGAATGTATAACCTAAAGGCTCAGGGGTTTATTTTACTGGTACTATAGTGGAATCTTCTAAGCGTCTACCAAAGGCTCTGGAAAATACTCGTTTAGGTACATTTTAGTGTCTAGAACACACAAACTAAGCACAATCTAACTCCAGTTAATAAATGTCTTCAAGCCAGAACTAATGAACGGATCAGTTTGAAATTTCGCGTACCTACAGGTATATTTAGCCGGCAATAAAACATACGTTATTCTTTATCCCATAAATTTCATTTCCCATGAGATAACCATACCTTCCTACATAAAAAGAGTGCAAAACGATGTTTTGTTTTCACGATCAACACAAGAAACATCGATAACTCTGTCCCATCACTACGCCAATGTTTTGCAAACCGATGTTGACCGATGGACCGTGGCGAATAATTCCATCGATCATTGCGCATTGTGAAGTGACATCACCAGGTGTGGACTTACGCTAAATATCGAAATTCCTCGCTTTTTAGGATAAACCACGTGCGCAATTTTATGCCTGATTATGAAATGGTAAAAAATATATCTAATGGTATTTTTTGTAATCTGAACACACAAACGAATGTCCGAATATAACCTAGCAAATTAAGACTGATAAGTGAACCCCTGAGGACCTGCGAATAAATTGATGAAAAGCAGCCTATGTTTTATGCCAAGCCTATGGGGTATTCAAAATTTCAGCCCGATCCGTTAATTAGCTTTGGTGTGAAAAAGTAACAAAAATCCATCCATTCATCTATCCAAACTTAGCATTTATAATTTTAGAGTGTATATAAGTTTCCATGGAACTAAATAGATACGTCTGGTTGTTACGGGGTTTATAAATCATAAAAATTAAAATGAGATAACGTTAGTTTCCAAATGCAGGTACCTTGTATCTTTCCAATGTTGGTCAAAGGCCTCAAAGGCCTCTAAGCCCTTCATATGCATAAGGTTTGTTAAACTTATTAAAATTATTGGTATACATACCTATACGTTTGGGTATTGGTAATCCAATTGCTAGTATAATGAACTATTATAAAAATCTCTAACAAATCCTATTGCTTGGTATTTTAGTGCAACTAATCCAATATTCTAAGAATTAGCAAGCTGAAGTGGCAGTGGGCCGGCCATATCTCGCGAGGAACTGACATCAGTTGGGGTAAAAGTGTTCTTGGGTGGAGACCACAACTAGGCAAATGTAGTTCAGGACACCCTTCTTCCCTGATGACGATCTCCGAAAGCTGCAGGCAGATGCTTGATGTGGTAAGCTGAAGACAGGGCGCTACGGCGCTCATTGAAGCCTATGTCCGTCCAGCAGTGGACCAAAAATACACAAAGTACAAAAACCAAAACAAACAACTAAACACTTCTTGAATGGTGCCAATTCAGATATCTCTAAAACTAAAATAAGCTAATTTGCCAGCATGAAAAACGTTTCCATCCCTTTCATAATAATAAAAAGGATGTCAATTTTCAGTTCTGTTTTTATTACATTTTGTATTGACAACATCCGTATTGACTCCATTGTAAATTTTACGAGTTCCAAACTCCTGTAAGACAAAGGAAACACACGTCAAACTCAATCATGAATCTACTAAAGGCCTATCAAGATATCACGCTCCCTATCAAACATCACCCTTCACATTGTTTGACCGATCCCAAATCTCAGCTAAACCGGAACCCTTGTTATACCAATAAAATCCAAGTCCGGTGAGGAAATCGGAAATTTTCCTATCCACAAAAATTTCACTCACATCACCCTCAACAAAAGCTAGTTCAAACAGCTATAAACCTTATGATGATAGCAGGAGAATGCATAGGGTGTGTTTATGTTGTGTGGCAAGTTCCCCCTTTCAAGTGATTCGTCCCATATGTTGAAAACAAGTGGACTGCCGAGCTAACACACTGGACACCCCAAATTGGGGTCCGAGGGTGAAAATCGTCGGGTTTATTGGAATTTTTCGAGTTGATTTTCACACCTTTTCGCCTGTGGTTAGTGGAAAGTGCGATCGTAAATTCGAGAGGTTTTGTAAGGGATGGTTTTCAATAAAGCGTTCTCAAGAAAGATAATAAACAATATGAGCATTTTATTGTTTTCACATTTAAATAGACATGATAAACCCAACTATCACGACAACGTTTCTACTTAACATAAAGAATTCTAGGTGCCTTATAATTGATACAAGGTTCATTAATGTATTATTCTCTAGTTCAAAAGAATATTAACAAAATGTCTGGGTAGATGTTGAAATCATTCAGTATATGTGTCACCGTGTTCACAAGTTATTGGGGTTGATGAACCAAAAATAAAATTTTTGGTTGTAATTTTGACTGCCCGTACAGCAGGCACTGCTGTGAACGCCACCTTTCCAGCTCTCCTATTAGTTTTTAAGGTTATTTCTGTGTAATTTTTCCTAATATGAGCTGTACATACTGCTGAAAATAAATTTTTTTTTTTTTTTTAAAACCAAATAACCAGTTGGCCAGTGCTGTTTTTGAGCCAAATTTACTATATCACTCCTTCACCGTTTGCCCCTTTAAAATATTTCCCTTGATCTTGAATACTTGACCACTTGAATACATTCAATCCTCACATCCACCCGCCCTAGCCAATTGGGCGGAAGTTTACTTGACCTCACGATAAGGGGTCACTTGTCTTGAGGTCAAGTCACCTTCCCTTCATCATAAAGCTTTAAGAGTCCGTTTCAAGTGTCCCTTTGATTTTCACGAACTGTGAGCTTAGGAAGGAGACGGGTTTGAGTTATTAGCTACTTATGAGAAAATTGACTCTTATAGGCGCTTTTTATTAATATCTTAAAGGTGAAAGAAAAAAACAAACCTTTTGTATAAAATGCAATAGCATTTATTTTAAACAACTCAATAACACCACAAAAATCGAATCACTTTAATTTTGACTAGCACCACAACAATTTCGGACTAATCCAATGCACCTCTGTTATTCAATTGTTTTGCCCCTGCGTTCTAAGTTGTCTTTAAATTAGACTATCCAATGTTATCAGTCCCTTGTGAACCTTCAGACAACAGCAACTTTCACAACGGTTTGAAGCACTAAGAGAACGGTGACAAAGAAGAGTATGGTAGGTGGAAGCGCCTTGGCAGTTTTGGAGTTAACAGAGGCTTCGACGAGTGTTTGCCTTGGCGCCGCTATGGGCAGTGCAAAGGCTTGGTTATTGCATCGGTTCAACTGTGAACAAAAGTATTCAACAACAATTCGTACAAGCTAAATAAACAAAAGTTCTTCGTTACATTAAGTTAATTAAGAAAGCTTTTAACAACCAAGCCGGACAAATACGGGTCCTAACGGAAGACCAGCGCTGGCTTGGTGCCTTATGGGACCTAAGCCTGCATTATGCTGAGTTAGGGCCCTTTAATAACAACGTTGTATGTACCTCCTATTTATAAGTGTGTTGTATCTGTAGTTGTTATAAATAAATGATTTTCTATTTTATATTCTATAGATAGTGGCAAGTCAAAATAATAATATGATTCAAATAACTTGTAAACCGAATTTTAAGTTACATTTTATTCTGTATACTAGGATACCATCGGGTGCTATCGAATAGCTATACGATAGTACGCGATTTTACCAACAAGATTATCGTTTGTACTTTAAGCTATTGTAATATTAGTTTGACTTATATCAAAACTGTTTTAGCACATTGAGTGCCAGTGCTGAACTTACCGCGCAGCTCATGCTAGGCAGTAAACGCGGTCAAGGTTTTCAATAGGAATTTGACCGCCTTCAAACATGTTTAGTTATAATATCCTGTCTTTGACCGTTTTATCCATTACGATCACCATCATTCTAAACTGCTAATGTTGTTTGTGTGTAAGATCGTCCCTCGTGAGAGAAGCTCAAGGTTAAACTAAAAAAGAGATTTACCTCGCAGCAAGTGACTTCAGGAGAGTTCAAGCAAGAAGACCGACAGCCACGCATGACAGCTTCGTAGTTATTATTGCCCTTTGACACCACTGACGTAAAACACTTCTCGTCAACATTGTGACACGTCATTGTGTGGACTCTGCAACGGAAAAAGACTTTAGTTCATCTCTAAATGCTAGGATAAGTGGGAGAATTTCTAGAATCTAGTCCAATTTAGTTTGGCCACCATCACCACGTTTGGTAGTCAGATTGTTGATCTTGTGTTAAAAATAAGCGGGAGCTGCTGAGGCCTGTGGAAAAGTAAATTTCTAAAAAGAGTCCTCTAGTAGGAAGATCTACCTTTTCCAGAACTTACTCTTATAACATTCGCGGGCTGAGATAATTTGAATATATAAAATTACTATAAATTATTATACGGTGTAAAAATAAAACTTTTATCATAGGGCTAAAATCAATTTAAGAAGTAAATGTAGTAGAGAGATGGCTTATTCAAAACTTGCCTCGGCGCGTGGCTTCGCATTTATAGTTTTTTAGTCGTGGCCTAGAACTACACCTATGTAAAATTTCACCCTGTTCCTTTCAGTAGTTTTTGCGTGATGAAGTAATAAACACCTTAAGATTACACAAAAATATATTCTTACTAGCTGGTGCCCGCGACTTCGTCTGCGCATGATTAGTATTTCGAGTACTCGCTTTTTTACTTGCATAATTCCCTTTCTCGTGAGATTTTCGGGTTAAAATAAAGCCCATATGTGTTATTCCAGCTTATAATCTATCTCTGTGCCAAATTTCATTCAGATCCGTTCAGCAGTTTTTGCGTGAAAGAGTAACAAACATCCATCCATCTATCAATCTATCCATCCATCTATCCATTCATACTTACAAACTTACGCGTTTATCAGTTCAATTCAGTTTGGTTCCCCTGGGCTATACCGGTTTTCAAAAATTTCTCACAGCATCTGAACGACGCGAATTCCGGGATAAAATGTATCCCATGTCCAATCGTCCCGAGTTCCATTCGAATTCATTCACTTCCCTCGTCATGCGTGGTTAAAGAATTTTTCTTTCATCCTCTCTCCCAGGGGAACCTTACCGAATTCCGGGATAAAAAGTATCCCATGTCCTTCCTTGTACTATGAACTCAAATCGTTCCGAGTTTCATTCCAACTCATTCAGCAGTTTCAGCGTGATGCGCGGTAAAGGATTTTTACTTTCATACCCTCTCCCATGAGAACCTTACTGAATTCCGGGATAAAAATTATCCTATGTCCTTCCTCGTAGTATGACCTATAATCATGCCGAGTTCCATTTCAATCCATCAAGTAGTTTCGGCGTGATGCGCGTTTACGATACAGACAGGCAGACAGATAGACATGAATGAAAAAAAATTACAGTTATGGCTTGAGTATCGATAATAGAGTGCCCTCCAAAAAAAAATTTTCAAAATATCTTCAGTGATTTGGACCTGTTACAGTTTTATTATAAGTATAGATTAACGCTGGACAATAAAATTCGCACATCATCATCTAGCCCTAAACTAAGAAGAGCACGTGTTATGGATACTAGAACTGATGATACTGTGGGTATCAAGATATTTTTAAACAAAGAAACATCCAGAACACCCCGAAACAAATATCTCAAAACCGTACAAAGATTTGACTTGAGATGGAAGTCAAAATCACCACCTACGTCGCAGGCAGACCTTTGCCAACTATACCAAAGAGGTCATCAAATATATTGATTTATTTATTTGAACAAACAGCATATCATTTACTTACTATTTTTTTATCCCGAAAGCGATCATACATGTAAGTGTACTAATCTGTGTGTATCTAAATCTAAAGTGAAGTGAGTAACTAATAAGGTACTAATATTATTTTTTTTTTTCTTAAACTACCTGTGCTATTTTTAACACTTTCGGCAGGTAATGATGTTATTACCTGTGTTTTGTTGGATCAAGGCAGGATTTGAGCATTGTATCAGCCTTATAAGCGCAGACATAACACTCCAGCGGCCGCCTAAGGACGGTCCGCGTGGCGGCCGTCTGCGCGACAGATACCACTACGGCTGGAGCTCGTCTCCCTATGGGTTCCTTCATTTCCATCTTCTCCTTTTCTTCCACATCCTCATCAACGTCATCTGCGTCATTTTCGTCGCCGTCCTCTTCAGCTCTAACAATAATCCTACTACATTTCAAAAGTTCTAGTCATATTCCACACGCAAAAATATTTGCAATCCAAATATCGTATGTATATATTTGTATGGCAAATATTCCAAAGGCTTTAACATATAGCAATTATTTCAATTTATAGGATCATTAGTAATGTATTTTTTTGTTTTCAATTATTTTCCAAGTTATAATCACTGAAATCATTTAAAATTAGTTTGTATTCTAAATTTGTGGTTTTCTTCAGAAATCATTGAAATAGAATATAAAAATCATTTATTCGGACATAGGTTATCTGTTAATCTAAAATATCATCTTCGAATGTGTGTTCCTTTGGGTATTTAAATCAACTGAAACTATTAAGATCTTTGATGATATTCACAATTAGAAAATAAAAAAAATTCGTATTGCGTTTGAGAAAAGTTATCATTGAAACACTGATCTGATTTCAAAATATTCATTTAATATAGTTATTTAACAGAAAGGAATAGTTCTGGATAGATATTGACTATTTTGCTGAAAGAAACAGTGGGCTATAAACTTCAAACACGATAAATACATATTAGATATCAACATTACAGAATTTTTTGGCTATCCTTGATGACTTCCTTGGTGATTTGATTATATCTTTGGCTCATTTAAAGATATCAAGTGACTTTTTCATCACCATTCTTTGATAAGTACAATAATTATATGATATTATACTCACTCATCATCGTCGTCGTCATCTGCAGTCTCTATTAGAGGTAACATTAGCAACATTGCCAACACCAGGCAATATCTCCATCGAACCATTGTAGAACTTCGCAAACTTACATACGGTACTCGTGATTTCTCATTTTATTTCCAAAAATATTTATTTCTTGTACATCTGAAGATTTTTCGACGTGACAGAAACTTTCAGTAGTTTCACTTTTTGAATTTTTCTTTGTTTTATTTTGACAGACTGAAAGAAGTTTTGACAACGTAATTATCTATGTTCTAATCTATGAATCTCTCAGATAAACAAATCTCTTTAGTGTGATTGATAGATTTTTTCATATGCACAGAGAAACGTACCTAAATCATAATAATTGTTGATCAATACATTTTAAACTCTACCGTATCACCAGATTTTTCGCTCTCGCAAAATCAAGTAAGACGAATTTTGGCGGCCGATTCTGAGGATCTCGAGAGGCGCAAATATGCAGGTCTCGGAAAAGCCTACGCATTTGCTCCCCTTGGAGTCGTGATCCTAGGGTCCGCGGTAGCGAAGCTCTCCTGGTTTTAAAAACATATTATCTGAGTGCCTGGTCGGTAGGTACGACGCGTGACCGAGATCTGGTGAGTATCTGGCTCAGCGCATCAGTATTGACATACAGCGTGGTAATGCAGCCAGCATCTTGGGGATGCTTCCGACTGGTACGTATTGATATGGATCATTTGAGCTACACTTTTTCTTATCATAGCGGTTTTTGAGTCGTGCCTGCATAATCTATACTTAGCTATCATGTATAATTGCGGTTATATTGTCACACATGCGTGGAAACAGATTGCAATTATATACTTAGTTTTAGTTTTAATTTTAATTTGTTTTTAATCATTGATTGCAATTTTCTTGAAAGATTTACTGGTAAGATAAAGCAAGAATAAAACAAAAGTTTGTCACTCAGTAGAGTTTTTAATGTAGCTAGTGACATCTAGCGACAAGGTTGAAAATAATTAGCTACTCGATCATAGGTGGCGCTTTAAAGTAAGGGTTGGTCATATTATTAGAATATTTTATGATCCCTACTTTTTTACAATGACGAATCACATTTTATTTTCTTTTCTTGCGACTGTCTCTTTTATTTTTTCTTTACTCTTAGCTTGCAATGGTATTGGTAAACTCCAAAGCTCCTAGTCTTTGAAATTTATTTTGTTTCATACTTCTAACGAAAGTTAAAAAATCTTGTTAGGAAACTTTTTGTATATGGTATTTTCTATGTTCCATTATGTGTATTTGCCGTTACATGGACTTAAAATAGAACTTATTTACCATGGTACTAACTTTTTAGTGTATGGTCCTATTTTATAGGACTATACACTAAAAATATAATACCTAAAGCTAGGTTCATATTGCTGTGTCGGGGTGTGTTGTGGCGCGACAGAACGCTATCGGTCTCATAGATTTAGTATGACTAGATTTACATTAGCGACAGATCGCGCCACACCCCAACACAAGCTGCTAATGTGAATCTAGTTATACTAAATCTATGAGACCGATAGCGTTCTGTCGCGCCACAACACACCCCGACACAGCAATATGAACCTCGCTTTATACTAAAAAGATACTATATTCTTCCTTAAAAATCTCTTAGCAACTGTTTTAAGTGAAAATATTGTTTAATATAAATTATATCAAAAAAGATAAAAATAGTAGGTAAGTACCTACCTTGTTTACGTCTAATGTCACTGTGAAATATCTATCTACTTCCAGACACGTTATCTACCAGCCAAAGCCTTGCGTGATTGGCTGAAAAACAACTACTACAAACTTCCCCTGAAGCAAAGTTATAGATAGCACAAAATGCCTTCGTTATTAGCTCTTTGAAACGCAATGAATAAATGAACAGCAAACGTAACTCTTTCAGAGCCCACCAGAATGGGGTCTTTTGCGTGGCGCACGCTTAACCAGGCCGCCGCTTATCGGCGTACAAAGCCTGCGGACCCATACCACCCTCAAACTCGAATACACGACCTCATTAAAAAATGAAACACGTCATAAGCCCACAAAAAACCTCCCAGTCAAAGCGAACACCGCCTCCTAGCGGAGAGTAGCAGAACTACGCCACTCGCGAAACCAACCTCTGTACTTTTTTAATTAGCCTCATACACAGGCTGAATGCGTGAAATACGTACGTTAGATTTTTTTCTCTCGTACGCGGTTAGTTTGGTAGCTTTGAGTAAAGTATGTTAATTCACAAGTAGCCGCGCACTTGTGTGCTTTGAACTGTTTATAAAAAGGGTTTTGCGTTTTGATATTTGTAGTGGAACGTAGGTAGGTAGGTAATTAGGTAACAACTGCAAAGGGTATCGCGTGAGCTCGCGCTCGATCGGGCGGGATGAATGAGCGCGTAGTTTCTCGCAAAGTCTCGAAACTTCTTTTATCTCAGTCTAGGTTGTCTCAAAAAGTGCAAACTCTGTACAAAGTTCACTTTCGCCTTGTGAACTAATTTTTCTCTCGGTGTCAAGTTCATGGCTCAAGCGCGGGGGGAGCGCTATGATAAAATAAAATATTCATTATGATTGCTCGAAGCGGTAAAAGCGCGAAAGCGAGATTGTTCGCTTCTTCAGAATTGGTGGATTGTAAGATTTGCTTAGAATTCTTCCACTAAACGTATGTAGTAGATGACGCTACGATTTTCAATTATCATGCAAAATTAAATAATTTTCGCTTTTAATTTGGATAATTAATATTTTAAGAATTTTCCCAAAATGCTAATCTACTAGTGATTGTGTCTTTTGACAGTTGTTCTAATTAGAATTCTTTTCCACTGGTAACGCAAAGTTTCCAACTAAATTAATAAACAGGCTGATTAGAATCTAAGTTCAAATTCTGTAATTCACTCTAATAATGAAGAGTAGTATGTGAAAGTTTCGATGGATGTTTTGATGTTTTTTTTTTCACTTCATGATAAAACTAGAGAACGGATTATGCTAAAATTTAGCATAGGTAAATTTATTTTAAAATTCATACGTTGCGAAAACCTTATCAGTATTTGTATATGTATATAACTATGCGTCGAAAAGCTTAGGATCGTTTCTAAGCATCGATAACAAACGCCAATTCTCTCCAGCCGTACAATTCGCAAGGCGTCTGAAAACTGACGTAAAAATCTTCCCGAACCTGCCTCAATACTTCCCGCTTCTTTTCGCTTTCGTCTGTAATTAGCGAGTTTAATGGTGTAATGGAAAATGCGGAACAGAGCCGATAAGTCTGATAAACTTGAAGTTTCTTTAATAAAACATACTGAAGATACTTTACCTATGCTTGCATTAATAAAATAAACTTAGAAAAACTAATTAAGGCGTAAACAGGACCTAAAGTGGCGCCCCCACTTTTTATCATAATAATTCCTTTAAACAAAGGAATTTCTAAAATTCATAAGTACAGTTTGTTAATCATATCATAAGCTTTTTTTAATGCATCTGTAGAAGTGAAATTTTGTCTAGTTTAAGAAGAGATACAAAGTTGCCTTTGGTGGCCACCAAACTTTGTTTTCGTATCTCTTCCTAAAATAGACAAAATGAAACTACTACAGATGCATTATCAAAACTATGATAAAATAAGTGGTGGCGCCTCTTTAGGTCCTGTATGCCCTTAAGTATTTAAGTTGCTGTTTGTATTAATTTGACTTGCCAAATTTTGTTAGTATAATAAAAAGTACCTATATCGAAATGGTGAATAAATTAAAATCTGAGTTTTGTAGATTTGATTTTCTATGGTTGTTTTGCTGAGTGGAATAAAAAAATGCTTAATTGTAGAACCACACTATTTAATTGTGGTGTAGTGTTATGTAGCGCGTCCGACTTATCAGTTTTATGAAGTAGTTTTTTTCGTGAGAAGTAAATTGGTATCATATTGTGATCAGTATGTTTAAAGTCACTTTATAATAGTGATACAATACATGTTAAACTATCGAAAGATCTAGACCACTTTTATTTATTGGATACCTTAGAAAGCGAATTTTCTAATTTCCTTTCCTAGAACACATAAAAGTAAAATTTAGTTTCAAATGAACAAAAGGAAGCACCATTTCTATACACATGTTGTTGTATGGGTTAAATACATCATCTGTTAAAGTTTGAACCATCTTACTATAACTTTTTATGAGATACAGACTAGTGACTGACGGACAGACAGACGAACAGCGGAGTTTTAGTAATAGCTTCCCATTTTACCCTTTGGGGATGGAACCCTAAAAATTGATTTAGTTATACATTAATATAATTTGTTTGCGGTTAGTAAGTCTTGTATTTTTTTTCTAGCATAATTATTCTAATTAGTCTGTTAGTATTAGTTCATGCTCCACCTTGAACATTATGAGATAAATGTAATATTTTATTACAAAAATTAATAATGCTAGACAATTCACATAGCACCATATAGATAGAGCCAAACCAAGCAGAGCTTGTGTTATGGTTACTTGATAACTGACTTGCTTAATACACTATTTTATTGATATAAATTGTTAAGTGATTATAAATAAAAGTTAGAATATCCTGAATGCAGTGTAGAAACGTTTATCCCGAAGCGAGAATCAAACCCGCAAGGCGGATCTCTTGTCTCCGCTGCTAGACTACACGATTGAAGCCGCGAGCTGAAAGCTTGTATTTAATATTTTATTGTATTACTAAGTACTGCAATCTTTGCATGCACTTTTCAGGATTAAATGTAGCTTTGGCATTAGAATCATTACCATTATTAACTAGCAAAATACCAAAACAATCTGGTACAGTTACGCGAAAGTCATTTGCACGAATTGCATTTGGGCAATGGGTATTTGCGCGAATGACACATACGCCTCCTAAATCTCTCTTAAACTAGAAAGTGGATGTAACCTTCTTTCTTATAACAAATCTTGCATTCCCCTAGCTGTCCCCTTCTTTCCGCTACCGTTGACATTAGTTCATCAAACAACTTTGTAGCACGCGCTACGACGCTCCGACATAGCAGCGCAACATACAAAAGACTTCAACGCGCAATTAATACTATTCCACTTAAATCAAATTCCTACATATCACCGAAATCAGTAAACGCAACAAGATGCGAATTTCACGATGATAAAAAAATCAATTAACACTTTATTTCTTATATTATTTTGAAAATTTTGTACTTAATTATAGTTTAAAATTTGACTTGTCTAAGTGCTAATTTTGTAAGCCTAAACAAATAAAGATATTGTTTTACTGATATACTTTGACTTTACTTTCAATAAGTTCTTAAATTTGCTCGCTTTCTAGAAGAGACATATTTTAGAAAATATGTTTATCGTTAAAGGGAAGAAATAGTAAGAGGGAGAGTACTAACTAGGGAAAAAGAAAATTAAATACATGTAATACAAATTTCTATTAATAAGACATTCTCGCAAATGTTCGCTTTCGTAAATATTTTTCGCGCAAATGTCCTGAAATCCCATTGTATCGCTCAAAGTAGTTGTTCCGATCTGTTTAAAAATCACTTTAATAATATTTCCAAAAAAAAATGCGTTTTTAAAATCCAAATCCTACTGTAAAACAGCCAAATAACGAAACATATTGATAAATTGAGGTAAAGATGTCAAAAAACTGTGTTTATTACAAAATCCCAGGAGACTCAGGCGTCATCATCATCATCACCTACGTACCATTATGAGTTGTACCAACTTGACTAAAAATTTTCTACTCCTATCGATTGATTTAATAACCACCTCCTATCCTATCATTTTTTAGACCGTGGTGCTTACAGGGCAAAACCGAATTTCCGAAACGTCTAATAAGTTGGATGTTAAGCCGTACCATATACAATGTACATGACAACACCACCCGAGCAAGACCTCTCCCTACATCTACCCTGTCTACTTTACCAGGTGGATGAGATGCTGTGGTGTGAAACGATGGGTCTTGATAAAGTGGCCGGTTACGTATGAGACTCATTTGCCTGTGCTAGTTACGTAGTTTGGGTGCAGAATTAGGAAATGTTTAGTTAGATGCAAAGTTATAGAGATTCTGGAGTAGAGAGGCGAGCCAAAGTTCGCATTTGGTTCGCCAACGCCCAATGTATACGCGAGTGTACACATTGGGCGTTGATGTAGCTTTAGAAATCAGAAGTCAAGAGTTGCAAAATAAACACTTAGATAAAACAAATTTTAATAATTGATATTCCATTCACTTAATTTTTTTCACACATGGAAATAAATTGACAAACATTCTTCCTCGAAAATTCCGAGTTCTAGGGTAAGTAAGGAAATTTATTTTGGAAAACACCTTATTTACATACCTCTCCACTGGTGAAAACCGGCCCATACCTCCCTGTATGGGTACCTACTCAGTACTTCCTCCCTCTCCCCCTACATAATAAAGGTACATGAACCCCGCACAATAAGATCAGAGAGCAGTGCCGTCACGCGAGGCATGCAGTGGACGGAATGCGAAGCTCCGCCGTTTGTTTGCGGGCGGATGGCAATGCCGAAATTCCTCCTTTGTTACTTACCCGCCTGTCGAGGATGTGACACATGTCAGAAGTGACAGCGATTCACATACATGTGGGCAAAGATGCTATGACTTTGTTCCGTATAAACTTACTGCAATCATAATGTAATCGGTACAGAAGTACGGAAATTCAAATCTCTATTTTTACTTAAGAAGAACCGAATAAAGCTGAATTGCTGCTGAAAAACCACATTTACCGGAAGAATAATTTATGTTATTATTTTCATATGGCATACTCCCTAAGAGCAAGAAGTCAAAACAGTATAAATTGTCGTTTTTATAACGAGGCATCTGTAGGTATACAACATCTTTGCATGCATGTGGGATATGGGACCTCACAAAAACTAGCTTTCAAATGTTTTCAAATTCGGAATCATTTGATATTTTTACAGCGACAGTATAAATTAAATATAAGTGCGCGGCATAAAAAAGCTTGCCGCTACAACCAAGCAATAATATACAGTCGTTTATTTACGTCTTGCTATCAGTAAGCTTCAAGCACTGGCAGTAGCCGAGTATTTTACCTTACCTTTTGCTTAAGATTCCGACGAACCCCGCTAGCAACTGAAATTCGAGGCGTGTTTAAAAAATCCTGTTAAGCTGATGCAGGCACACCCTGTAAGTGCTTGATAGCAAAATTAGCCTTTTCACATAGTCGCAACCTACACTGCAACCCTAACTACAATAGGACTGAGATGACTTTTTAGATTATAAAACTTCACAAATCGCATTTCTTAGCAGATTAACAGCACTGCTTCCGTAGAGGAAGCAGTGTAAAAGTAAAAAATCGATCTCCGTGCAACAACATCTAGTAATCTATTCTGATTAGATCTGAATTAGCTCTTTTAATAAACGATCCAATTCAGATGACTTCAGTGATATTCAATAACAGAACTACACTTCTTTGTTTCGGATCTGTTATTTTTGTAATTTTTCATTGGAAAAATTACATGCACTTAGATAAAAACGAAGTCCAAGATGGACTAGGTAAAATCTAAAAAAAAAAATAGTTGACCTTGGTGTAATTTCCTCCTATATTTAGGTACTAACACTAAATAAGAATAGGAAAAATATGTAAAATCTTTGAAAGAAATCGATCTCTCATGACTTGGACTTAAGAAAGTCTTAGAATTCGGTGGGCAATAGTTACCCACGGCAATGTTACATTATGTATTCAGTAGAAGTAATACATAGAGATGTACTACGTTCTTATATGAAGCTGTGTAGGGCTAATGTTAATTATTTATTACGTAACATGAAACAGTTCCAGAGCGTAGAAACAACAAACACATTAATTAGAGCTAGACATATATTACATCCTTAAATGAGAATAATAATAAGTTTAATAATGTTGAAAATCAGTAAACTTTTGTGCATCCTTCTTACCTTACGTGTAAAAGTTACACATTTAACGAAATATAATCTATGTGTTGCCCACAGACAGACATCACAACGTGTTATTTTAAATAACACTAGTTTGTGCCACTTTAAAAAGAAATTCTAAGGTCTTTTTGGAGTGAACCTTCGACTGAGGAATCAAAAGGAATCGGAGAATTGTAAAAGTTGTACAAAATTTAAGTCTAATTATAGCACTATTTGTCCACTTGTGTGTCCTGTAATTTGAATTGTGGAGTTTCGAGTAGGGTGAACAGTTTTAATAATTAATAAATAATTATAAAAATCAATTAGGTACTGTTCGTTAGTTTCGCTAAAACTCGAGAACGGCTGAACGGATTTATCTTATCTTGGTCTTGAAATGTTCATGGAGGTCTAGGAAAGGTTTAAAGAACAGAAAAAATCGAAAAATTGCCGGGAAAACCTGGGGTACGGGGGAGTCAATGCTTGAAGTCGTCAGTCTGAAAGTATGTATAATTATGTGTCAAAATATTTTTTTTTGTTGGAAATACTCGTGCGATGAGGCCGGGACACGCCGATAGTTATTAAACAATTATTTACCATACATTACGATAGTGACGATAAATACGATAATTAATGTGTACGAATGCGACTTTACTTGTCTATGAAAATTTTTAGTGTATCTCTTTATTTATTTATGTAAGTACCTACTGTCTGTCTTCCTAATATACCTATCAAAAAAGCACTTAGACTTTATTTTTGTGAGCCAGTTGGTTTGAAAATTAGGTATAAAACGAATTATTTAAAGTAGCAACATAATACGCAATTTCAAAACAGTACATTTGCCGTCAACCTGGTGTTATTGAAGACGCCGGTGCGATGACAGGATTTTGCTGGATTAATTAAATTCCGTCATAGCAAATGCCCAATCTCCCCATAATTACAACTTGCCACAGGTATTCTGTATTCTGGTAAACAGCTGTGTCATTGGCTAACTTATAATCACTACATAGTATAAAACAAACCCGCTTTCTCTCTGTCCCTATATCCATAAGTCCCTTTGCATGCTTAAATCTTTAAAAGTACGTTACGGATTTTAATGCGTTTTTTTTAAATAAATAGAATGATTCAAGAGGAAGTTTTACATGTATAATAAAACCTTGTGAAGCCGAGTCGGGTCGCTAGTAACCTATAAAGTTTGCCTCGGAGTGGCACAGCCAATGACAGCCACTGATAAGTTTTTAATTATAGTTAGAAAACACCCATATCCCTGGGACAAATATTAGTTCCATTGCCGATATCGAACCTGCAACCTCCTGCGTTGTAGGCGAACCTTCGTCGGCCGCGCCATTGAGGTCAACATGAAATGCATTTATTGAAATCAGAAAGTTGCATATAGCAAAGCTGCAAAACAAACGCATCATCTTTGGCATACCTAAAGCGGGGCGATGCAACCAGTTTCTTGGGGACGCTTTCACGTGTTATTGATTTGGATCAGTCGAGCTGCCTCTAGGCTGCCCGTAACCGTCTGTCAATAGGTAATTATACTAAAAGCTGTTTCAACGGTTGGTACTCCAATCATTTTACGTAGATGTGACCACGATGGGTGGCGTGAGTCAAATCCTTCTCTTATCTTGAATTTACCATGCAATCTGGAAGGTGTCCAGATTGTGTGGTAAATTCAAGAAGTTTGTCTAAAGAAACTATTGCTGAACTTAGAACAATGATAGCATATTCAATCAAGTCCCCGATTGACTAGATTATGGTAGAGGATCTTGCAGTGCTTATTCCTAATTATCTTTGGTGTTTTTTCTATTTTTTATCTACCTAATAGGATTCATATTAAAGCTCGCAAACTCTCAATCTCATAATCTAATAGGTGATAGAACCAACGAAACAGAAGAAAACATTTTCTTACTAGAACTAGAATGTTTTGAATGGGATGAGCGGATACATACATATATCCAACTGGCTGGTTCAAACTTTTTTCTTTGTAAACTACAGATAAATAACAGTTACTTATAAAAAATACAGATCCATTTCAATAGCAATTTGAAGGGTCCCAAAGACTCTGGCTGCATTGTCCCTCTGTATAGCAATGCTAGTGCCCTGCGATACCAGATACTCACACGCATACTCGCACGTAATTTTGAAAATCTGAATAGCCTCGGTATCCCAAGGTCTCGACTCTAAGGGGAGCAAATGCGTAGGCTCTATCGAGACCCGCATATTTGCACCACTTAAGATCCTTAGCCAAATCTGCCTCGGCATTAGCCTTTACAGATAGGCTGCCTCTTAGACCGGTGGTCTAAAAGGCAGGCTGGTACAGCAGCGTGGTTCAGTGTCTAGCTGCCTTATCGTCTAACTTGAAATCGATTATCAGTTAAATTCAAATGTCTACCTGTGGTACAATGGAAGTCCAGGCTAGGTTTCAAATGTCAAAAATGAATCGATCTCGATTGTCACTTGAGTTATACAATAAGGCCTCCGGTATGAACCTTTTAACAGAAACTTAGAAAGATAGACATATCTAACTGCTATATGAATTTAAAGATGTTAAAAAAATTGGATATCTAATAACAACACAGTGGTTGAATTTAGGCATGTATTTATTTAAACTGTTAATTTTAATGCATTATGAATTCCTTCTTATTTTTTATGTTAGTGTGACAAAACCAGAAGTAACTTTGCAGTGCCCTTACAATTCACATAATACTAAGAGTTAATGTACATTTGTAAGCAAAATGCAATGAAATTACGAATAAAGATATAAAACCTACTTGAGTAAAAATGAGTACATAACTGAGCTTTTTTAATATGAGCTGTTGCCACGGCGGGTTCCGAAGTTCCCTCATCAAGATACGCCTGCGTTAGTTTGGCCTTAGTTTAATGTATGCACATTATCTAAGCAAGTTCCAACCTCCCCCTGCCTCCCCTTCGTTACGTGCTCAATTTAGTTGCCTCTATGTATGAGACATGTGCTTAGATCGATTTAGATTGGCTAGTATATGGCTTCAGTGCCGACCTGAGAGCTTTCAGAGCTTCCAATTTAATGGGGTAACATCAAATTATATTGCGTACTTATGTTAGTATCAGGCATGCGGTATTTTCGGTGTATAGTATTTGCGGTGTATAGTATTTATATAACCTACATACTTAAATAATAATAGGATTCAAATAAAGAAAGAAAGAGAAAAATAACGTAATATAGTATGACGTCTTCCGGCCAGGCACTATGACGATCCGCGAAAGATTGCAGGCAGATGCTGGATGCGGCATGCTGAAGACAGGGCGCTATGGTGCTGATCAGGGGCGGCCTATGTTCAGCAGTGGAGTAATATAAGTTGATGATGATTATGAAACCAATAGAAAGAAACTCATTCCACAGCATCAACTAAAATATGATGTATAAATTGTATACCTAATTAGTATTAAGTTTAGTTAGATGTACCTTCAATAAGAAGATACCTTGTTAATATACGTTCACTTTAGTTATTGTCATTCCATTTTGATTTGAGCTAACATTCATATACATACCTACTTCAATCAAAAATAGACAAGAGTCCAAAGCACACCACAGGCTCTACGGAGACCTAGTGCGAGGGACAGAGCTCTGCTTAGATATGGACGTATGTGGTAAAAGTAGGAAAACTTATAGAGTAACAAAGTTATACATTATTAGTTAAGACACCTACTGTTTATTTTATGCTGATAGAAATAAGTTTGAGTTGAAATAAATACAAATAAATCAATTTGAATTCAGAGAACAACATTCTACAGTAGATCAAGTACACAGAATAACGAATCTAATTGAGAAAACACTGGAAAATAGAGAAACTGTGTTGAATATTTGTCGATGTTGCACAATCATTAAACAAAGTATGGCATGGATGATGGAGGCCTAGTAATAAAGTTCAAAAGTATAACAAACTGTTTTCCGCGGTTTCACAAACGTTAAATTCAAATTTCATTATAATCAAGTAATGAAATTGCCATGGAATTTTAAGGTTTTACTAGTACAAAAAGTAACTTACTCGTAATATGTTACTTACTCTTCATCCTGTCGACGAACTTTATGCCAAAATCAATTCAATTGATTACTTACTTAGGGCGTGAAAGAAGGTCAAACAAACGTAAATTATTAATTAGGATAGAATACGTAGAAATAATTAAATCATATTTAGTTAATAGAGCCTTTAAATACGAGAAAGGTAAGAGGATTCTTTCTCGAAATCAGAATGTCGTTCTCATTTTCTCAACACAGTATTATTTTAACGATTAATCTACGGCTATTATCCTACTAATATTAAAAATATCCATACTTACAAACTTTGGATTGGATGGATGGATGTTTGTTACTCTATCACGAAAAACCTACTCAACGGATGTGAATGAAATTTGGCGCAGAGATGGATAGCACATAGGCTATATTTTATCCCGGAATTCCCACAGGAAAGGGAATTACGCCGGTGAAATCGCGAGTCTATCTACACGAAATACTAATTCTGCGGAGAAGAAATCGCGGGCACCAACTAGTACTAAAATAATAGAATGATATGTCAATAATTTGTATTTTATCCTTGTTAGATAATTGCACAATTCATTCCATTTAAGAATGTTATCAATCGATTTAATTTTTTTTTTGTTGATTTGTGTTTATCATGATCGCTTGGTCAAGGGATGTGAGTGGACCCACAATTGAAGTAGATTTTGGAAACCACTTCAACCGTTTGACATCACATTTCCAACGTTTCTACATACCTACAAGATTCCATCTGAAATTGCTGAAGTTCTCCACTAATCCGTTTCCACTCAGCAGCAAGTTTGCAACATGCGCTCCCATTCAATTGAATTCAATTACATTGCAATTGCAATGCTATTCGCTGAAATACTACCGTCAAAGATCCTATTGGAGGAATTCAATTCGATTGTGGTTTGGGATTTACTCATAGGTTTCTAAGCTTTGTAATGTGACTTAGTTTTAGTTTGTGCCAAATCGTGTGTTTAAATGTTATTTGTCTTTGTAAATCTTCTCTGAACCTTAGCATGTGTACCGATATCAAACTGATATTATAAAACACTAGCTACCCGCCCGGCTTCGCATAGTTTTATTATACGTATAAACCTTGCTCTTGAATCACTCTATCTATTAAAAAACCGCATCAAAATCCGTCGCGTAGTTTAAAAGATTTAAGCTACATAGGGACACAGGGACATGGGGACAGAGAAAGCGACTTTGTTTTATACTATGTAGTGACAGTTAAGTTGTGCCCACAGTTGGCTGCATTAAATTTTACTTTAAGCGTGATCCACGCATCAACCTAACCGTTTATTTATTGTGATGAGACAATAACAAATCAAAGATAATAAAAATGTAAACCGCGAACTTGCTTCAGTACGGGATGCGTTAAATGCGCCACGCAATCAAGTAAGCGCCAAGTTGTTAATCTTTAGGGCTTTCTTATTGACTCTTGCGCCGTTTTTATGATAATAATATTTAATTTCTTAATTGATACCCATTGAAATATTATATGCTTTATCAAAGATAACTCAAAAACTAATGATATGATCTTGATCATCTGGACAACCCGGAAAACACCAGTTTGGAGATAAAAAAACATCAATTATTTTCTAAAAAAAGTTATCACATAAAACATTTAAAAAAAAACAGAAAAATTGAGAACTGGCTTTTTGAACTCAGTTGAAAAAAGGTTTGCACGACTCTCGAAAATTGTATTACATCCATAACACAAGCTCTGCTTACAGCCTGTCCAGATAGGGCGCTTTACGCGCGAGTGCCCTCGCGCGTTTCAATTTATATTACGCCCAGATGCGGCGTTTTACGCGCGTTCCTACGCGCGATTTGGTTGGGAGGGACCCAGGGACAGATATAAACATGGAGCGAGACAAAGGAGTCGTGTTGTGGCTTGCATACCAAAATTGTCAAAATAATGTCAAAATTATAGGTCTCCATTTTTGTTCCAAATACGTCCACTCGCGTTGGAATCGCGCGCACCACTGGACGCAGCAATGGCGCCCGAGTATCTCGACTCGCGCGCAACACGCGCGAGTCGAGAGTCCAGCGCGTTGCTCGCGTTTTACGCGCGAGCAAGGAATCGCGCAGCAGCATCTGGACGGAATGTATAGCGCTCTAGTATCTGGAGAACGCGCGAGTGCTTACGCGCGAGGGCACTCGCGCGTAAAGCGCCCTACCTGGACAGGCTGTTAGATTGGGGCTAGATGATGCTATGTGGATTGTCCAGCATAATTTTTTTTTTACTTGCCAACAGCGCCATTCTTTGTCCTCTCATCAGGGAATCACCACAAAATGACAGCGCCTACGTAATAATAATTGTTTTTGTGCCTGTACCTCATTAGCATTTGATTGATAATTCCTACGGAACGTATTAATGCTAGAATCTTTGGATAATTCAAACTTTAAAACTCTCCACACACTGAAGCCGAAGGCGGAGCGGAGGCGAAGACGTGCCGGTTTTTCCTATGGCACCGCGCCTCCACCGCCTGCGGTGTGTGTGTAGGCTTTCATAGGATTCCATAGAATACAACTCGCACGCCTTCGCCTCCGCTCCGCCTCCGGCTTCAGTGTGTGGAGACCTTAAAGGTGTCTCGATGACATTTTTTTAGCGCTCCGCATACTGTAGGTGCCCGATAAACCTAACCTAAAATCTAAAAATAACATAGGCTAAATTTTACTGACGCTGAGTTGAATATTCATCATGCATAGAGAAAGTAGGTAGGTATATAAAATGTTCACCTGTTTGAAGTGTAACTAGAACGTCGGTAGAGTCCAAAATCCAATCAGTTTCAAGCAGATATCAGGCTACGTACACAAGAACGTTTACAGAATTTACCGTGGGCCAGATTACCTAAGACTGCATTCACACAGAAAGCGCGGAAACAAAGTAGGCATCGACATAAAGTTGTGTTATTATTGTGATTATTAAAGTGAAATAGAAATTTCTATTTTTAGTTTTGATGGTTTTTCAAACCAGATTAGTATAATTCAAACTGTTATTGATCACACTATAGTTTATTGTGCGAAGAAGGCATTAGTAATGGTAAAAGAACTACTACAATGGACAACAGATTAGTAACAAACTGTTATTTTTTTATTTAGAAAAAATGTTTGCTCCATTCCCTATTACAGAAATTGTGCTCACTCTGCGGCAAAATAAAACATCCAGAGTTATTAATTCATGTTTCTTGCTTTTAACGCGTATGACAGAGAGACAACTACCTTACTTAGGGTTTTATATTAGTACCTATGTACTTATGGATTATTTTTATGATAGTTAGATAGAGTTCTCTAGACGTGTGACAAAAAAACAGAACTACTTGCTCAGGGTTTTATATTAGTACTAGCGGCCCGTCCCGGCTTCGCACGGGCATTAAACTAATTTATTAGGTTAATAACTAAGTGAACAATATTTTATATAAATGGGTTTAGTTATGAAAAGAACTTTTTAAATCGGTTTAGTTACTTACTAAACGAATTATTATCAAGCGTAAATTCCGCACACGTCCATCACGTAGGGATTTATTTCGTGATCTTAACCCCCCTCCCGTACCCCTGCCTGCCCGAGTGACGCCTACAACGCATAGCTAGCCGAATACAGTTTATTTTTTAATTTTTTTTTTAACTCGTGATATCTTTTGAATGGATTGTCAGAATCGAATAATTCAAAAAGTAATATAAAGATATTGAAGCAGTCTTAAATAATACATCATTTATTTTGATAAGGGTTAATACCAAGGTACAAATAAAGAGCTTTTTGTAGCGGTGGTATTTTAATTTCTTTTAAATAAAAAAACGCTTATTGTGACATGACTGTAATAGTTAGAGATATGCTGCCGCTGATTTTTTGTAGATAATGGTGTGTTCTAAAAAAATGTAGTATATCATTTTGTTCTATCATCAATAGTTTTCGCAGCGCACGCGATGTAAGGTAGTTTTTTGATATTTTTTTCACACCTTGGATTACGTTATCGTAATTTTAGTAAGGATGCCTATTTTTTTTGAAAATGAAATATAGCCTATGTCACTCAGAAATGATGTAGCTTTCCAACAGTGAAAGAATTTTTCAAATCTGCCAAGTAGTTTCGGAGCCTATTCAATTCATACAAACAAACAAACAAACAAAAAATCAAACCTTTCCTCTTTATAATATTTGTATAGACGTATGGATTATTTATGATATTGATCGCGTACGCGGCTTTCATTGTAAACGCGGCCTGTTTGCTCGGGTTCTGCCGGTTCGTAGCAGGTGAACTGTCAACTCGGGGAGGGGCTCTATTTGTCTTGCCAGGGACATGCATCGCCGCTGTTTGTTTGAAATTGGAATATTCAACTTAGATTGAATAACGATCGGTCTTACAAGATATTTTGTTGGGTTATATTGGATTTTTTGACCAGTTAGAATGGTTCTTAGATGCCAGTTAGAATCTTTTTCCTTTAGGTAAAAAAAATATATATCGTTAAATATGTTTTATTCGTGAATTTAGGAACGAGCCACCTCCGTAGTATATGAAGTACATGCGGCCATAGATGAAAATTTAATTACCTAATTATTGATGTCCTTCAATAAAGCTCACTAAGCTCTCTCTACCTGGATAAGATAAGATTTCGAGGCTCCACTGGCTGTCAGTTGCCATGAAGTGTTTCCAATTAAAGTAATTTATAATTGTATTATTAGTATTAATGTGTGTTTTTATAATGGCATTTTTGCACTTGAAAATATCGTCAGGGTATTTTTCCACTTGTCTGTATAATTCAGGGTAATATCAGGGTATTTTTGAACTTGTCTGAATATTTCAGTGTAATATCAGGGTATTTTTGAACTTGTCTGAAAATATCAGGGTAATATCAAAGTGTTTTGCACTTGTCTGAAAATATCAGGGTATTTTTGCACTTGCCTGAAGGTCAACCAAAGAAAAGTATCAACGATTTATAAGCACGAGATAACAAAGCGCTTATATTTCCAATCAATACGCAAATATTCCGATTGAAATATTAGTCTGAGTAGAACGAAAATAAGTGCTATATTTTCTAACAACACGCAAATATTCCGATTGAAATATCAGACTTAGTGGAACGAAAATTTCAACTTCAAACACATTCTTAAGTTCTGAATTTTCATGAATACGCCTAGGTACACGTATACTGGTAATTTTATTCTTATAAGACTTCAAATTCTGGCTTCAAATCTCTAGGGCAAGGGTCGCATATTGTTCCATAACATAAACCAAGAAACACATTATGTTAACTGCTTAACTTTCGCTACCCTTTCATTGGTTGCTTTACTTCAGCGATTACGATTCAAACGGTTAAGTTTTCCTTATTCATTTAGACTTATGAATTATTCCGTTAGAAAAGATAATTTGAATATTACTTTTAAAAAAAATCTTTATCTAGGTACATCACGGATATTTTTTCTAAGGTCATCGAATAGCAAGCAAGTATAGTAACTATAGTATTGCTTTTCATCTATCATTTCACCTATATAATCATTACCAATCAAGACAAATGTCAGTAACATGAATCCTAAAAAAAGAACTTGTTCTGACATCTAGCGGCGAATAGCGGCAGGAGACGCCGGATCGATCTTCTTTGGAACACTGAAGATAGATGGCGTTAGCTGCGCTTTCTAAAGATCGATTGCAAAATGTTTACGATTTCATTTACCTACAAGGATTCATGTGATTTTACCTTAAAAAAATATAAAACCATGACTAATATTTTACAAAATAATTATGTACTCATTAAAATAAATCATAATGTATATTTTAATTAAATATTTTCACTTGCTACGAAGTTCGGAATGCTAAAAAATTTAGTACCTTCCTAACAAGCAAAAGACATCAACGAGATGTTCTGGTTTGTTGTTTTTATTTTATACTTGTCTAATTTAGCAAAAAAACTGATTGGTTGCTACTAATTGTGATAGAGAAGTAGAAAGTAACCAATAAATAAAAATAACAACACAATGCTGAACAATTCAAACCAGCATCACCAGCAATAGCTTGGGTAAAGTATAAAATATAAGTGTGTACTTTATGTATGATGTAGGAATATATATGGTGTAATAACACAACCTCGGCTTAGCTTGGGTTGAAAATAGATAAGTTCTGATATACTTTATACACATAATCATAGACATACATAAAGTAGGTAGTTACAAACTCACTATATATGTAAATATATATTTCATTTATAGATAGAGAATACCCAGAATACTCTGAAAAATTTATTACCATTTCGCAAAAACATTTATCTCGTCGAATCGGACCTTTATAGGTTACGTATTTTATACAAAAATAATTGACTACAGACAGATGCTGGATGTATCAAACTAAATACTATGGGATGCTATGTGACTCATTATAGGATGCCTAAATCTAGTACACTAGTATAGTCTGATGATGTTGATAATGATGTAGGTGTAATTCAACATCCAACATAAAGTTCTTGTAACAAATCGAGCTAGCATCCACTAAAGCTTACCTCCTAACATTATTGATGACTAAACCTCCCTTACGGACCCGAAATACGAGTGGGGTCAAACGCTAACGCTTACCTACAACTTTAACGGCTACGTTCATATCCTCAAAACTCCACTGTATTTCGTTACCTTAGGACTGAAAATAAACTGTAGGATTTCATCAGGGGGGGTGTAAGTGGGTTACCCCCAGGTGGTCGGCAATTTTACCACGTTAGGCTTGACGGTCGTCAGTAATTCTGGGGCCTAATGCGACTATTCCTATTTCAACCCTCGATTTAAGTATGGCCTGACGCGAGAGATAAGGGAGGGTGGTAAGGGTTGTTTGAGATAGTATGTAGATGTGTGGAGTAGTGATTTGGGCTGGATGAAGTTGGAATTCCTTTGAGTGTTTTAGAGAAAAGTGTTTGAAGGATTTTGAAGGCGGAGAGTTTGGTTTTTGCTGTGGGTTCAAAGACGCAGTGGTGTTCATTGCCTCAGAATAACTTCTAAGAGCAAGCGTTTCTTGTTATAATTAAAACAATAACACAGGTTTTATTTGCGAGTAAATAGCAAATCATTACAACTATACAAAGTCGCTTTTTCTGTCCCTATTTCCCTGTGTCCCTTTGACTGCTTAGATGTTTAAAACTACGCAACGGATTTTGATGCGGTTTTTTTTTATAGATGGAGTGATTCAAGAGGAAGGCTTATACGTATAATAAAACCGTGCGAAGCCGGGGCGGGTCGCTAGTGAACTATATAAGCTATCGATACGGTATACTAAACAATGGAAACATTTCTACAAAAGTTACAAATATAATAACGATGCTTACTATTCATCTACCTCATCTACCACATGCAGTATTCCATCAAACATTTTTTTACGCATAACTAAATCATTCTATATGACCAAAACTAAATAAATAAATTAATAAAAATAAATTACTGAATCAATCCATACAGCATCATCTATCCCCGTCAAATAAAATCTCAAAAATCGCTGTATTTTGCCCAGAGTTTGAATCAGTACTATATAAACGAGTGGATAGATATACCTATAGTTTGTGTCGCGTTGTCCCCTAAGGGACGAGGGACGGCGGCGAGGGGCGCCTTATCAATCAACTGGATGTATCTGGAGGGTACACCTTGCGCGGTCTGCGAGATCAACGAACGAGACTCGTAAAATCAATGGTAAGTCCGTCCGTGCTTCGGAAATCAAATCGGTAGCTAGTTTTACGGCTTGTTTTTGTATAAAAACATACACAGAGATACAAAACTGTGATAGAAAGTAGTTTTTCATTTATTTACTAGCATACTTTCAACATTTAATATTAATGTAGGTACTTACTTAAATACCTACTAGAGATATTACAATCTATTAGTAGAATTGGCTAATTGATAAATTAGTTTAACTTACCTTCAATACTTGTTTAGATTTCTCATCTTTTTAGCACACTTAATATGTCCACAGCTGGACATGCCTCTGAAGAGGGGATTTACTGTAATTACCTCGCTTTGCAAGAGGTTACCTGATTGCCGATGAGGTTTATGGGAGTAGGTTAGGTAGGTACGTATTTTAGTGATTTATTGCGAATTATTGATTTACCACGGCATGGATTGGATTGTTTGAAGGGAAGGAATTGGATTGTTTGAATTGAATTTAAACACCGATTTTATTTTTATACTCATTTATTTAACACATGAACTTATCTCCATTTTACAACAGTAAGCGGAAGAGGAATTCTACGAATCATTCCATCGATATTTTTATAATTTTTGACATTAACGTAATTTAATCAACAACTTTTTATTTTGTTTTCTTTAGTTACTTCTTTAGTTTTACAATAATTCTTATAAACATTTATACTTAAATATGTACTAATATATTTTTATCTATCTATAGTAATTAAGAAAAAAATACAAAACATTTGTGTACATCTTTTTACACAAATAAATCAAATGTTTGCTAACCATGAACAACAATTTAATTGACATCTTTTATCTTACATCTACGAAGTTATGTATAAATAATGGTTTCAATTGTAAATACTAGTTGTAATTTTTCTATTCCTTTGCTTGTAATTTTCGTTGTTAATAAAGATTTTCTGTATAAACCGAAGTCTTTAAACACAAAAAAAATATTCCTCACTAGAAGTTAATTCTTAGTTTTACTCTGTGAATGTTTAAAGACTGATTTTATTTTATTTTATTTTTATTTTATTTATTTGGGGTAACAAACAACAACACTCTTAGCCTAATTAAATGTAAAGTTATTCTAATAAGTAATCCTATAAGTGCAGTCAGCACCGTTACCCTCATACAAAGCTATAAAAATGAAAACAGGGCAAAGATGATTTGACCGCGTTCAAGTAGGTATATGATATTGTGTTATAAAAGTAGGTATGTAGGTACCAAAATTACCATACAAAAGTATTATATACCTACCTATGCACATTATAATTTATATAAGGTTAGAAACTAAGGAGATACTTAATTACATTATCGGATCAAAAGAATCAGACATAATAGCCTGATTTAACCTGATGAAACTAAAACATCGAATGCTGTTCTGTAGCGCACTAAGCGATAAAACCAATGCCTACATCTTACTCACAATAACAAAGGTACTACACCACAAGCCGAGATAAAGGCCCCGCCACACCTGCACACGGCGCGAATATAAATCGTAGCTGTAACTTTATTAATTGCGTTTGGATTGCGACTTGTTTTCAACTCGTCTGTTCTGAAGGGTTGTTTTGTACTTCTATATAGACTTGATTTTGTTTGTGGTTTAGCTTAGCTTTGGTGATGGTTTGGTCCATGGGATATGTATGCCTATTTTAGAGATGGTTGTTTTTAATGCAAGGAACTTTAAAAATAATGGTAAAAGAGCTTTAAGGCCAACTAGATTTACTTATACCAAATTCGAAGGGTCTCTACCATAACTCAGTGGTAAAACTTAAGCTTCCACAATAAATGTATAATTTTCTAGCAAAATTTTTAAATAGTTTAATTTTCAGGAATTTTGACTTGTTGGTTCCATAACATTGATCAAATCAAATCTCTAGCCGAATAGTGTAAAAACCCAAAAATTAGACAAAATCCATTGTTAGCCGAAAACGCTAAATTGAGGAAATTTCCATCTATTCTCCAGCCAGGCGTCATCCGCGCCTAAACCCCGCTTCAATTTCAATAGCACCCTACACACTCCCTACACCCTTTAGGACGCCTCCACCCGCACCCATCTCTGTCCCACTATCGCTAATCGCATGGGCAGAAGCGAGAGGGGCTACCTACAGGGCCGGTCCGAAAGTTAGACATATATTATTGTATTATACGGCCGTAGGTGGCGCGGGGGAGAAGATTGATGCCGCGCGGGGGGTAGTTTCAACCCTATGGCAACGTAACGAAATTTGCGTCACGCGTAAGTAAGAGTACTAACGTGGCCTCATATTTCATGAAGGAAATTCGGAGGAATTAATTTTCCAAGTTTTTAATATGGAAAGATTGGGTGAGGCTTCGGAAAATTAAAAAGGTTTCGGCTATCATATTGGTTCGGTGATTATTCATGTATTTTTCTACGAGTATTGTCGTATCTACATTTCTTTTCAATCGGCTTGTTCCTAGGTTCTTTCTGATAGAAAAACTATGAAATTATATATAGAAGACTGATGTGGCACGGCTAGTGAACGTCCGGCTGCGACGCAGGAGGTTGCGGGTTCGATTTCCGCCTTGAGACTAATGTTTTTACGATTTGTAAATATTTGTTCTGGGTTTCTCTTTGTTTTCTATGTATTATAAAAATATGTCAATCAATGCAATGAATTCTATTTAAGATATTAGTTGTCTACTACCCATAACACAAGCTTTGCTTAGCTTGGGGCTAGATGATGATATGTAGATTGTCCCAGCATTATTATTTATGAATTTATCCACCTGTATTAGTCCACTGCTAGACATAGACTCCAATGAATTCCAAACCAGAGTCCTGACCAGTTATTAGACTCTTATTTAAGCCGTAAACAATAAATAATAAATAAATAAATAATTCCGGACAGTCCACACAGCATCATCTAGCCCTAAGCTAAGCAGAGCTTGTGTTATGGGTACTAGATGACTGATATACTTAATATAATACATTACATAGATAGATATTTTTTATTATACATAGAAAACACCCAGACCAACGGAACAAATTTCTGCAGATCGTGCACAAATTTGTTCCGAGGCGGGAATCGAACCCGCAACCTCCTGCGTCGCAGGCGGACCTTCGCCCACCGCGCCACATCGGTCGTAAACGTGCCTTTAAAGCTCATTAACCTCTCAAGGTTCTATCACTCAACCTCCACACGCTTCACAAAACAGAATTTACTAAAATGTACCCTAAAGTTTTATAGCAATATCTTGAAGAACCTTACGCCGCTCTAGGGATATAAAAGCTAAGTATTTCAATATGGCGATACACGAAATTCACGACGAAATTCGTGAATATGGTCGAGATATGCCATAACGAGCCAGACTAGACGATTTCATTACGATACCTAGACGTAACTTGTTGTAAAGGTTTTATATGAACATTGAACTTGCAATCGTTATTAAACACTGGTTGGACATACATAATCCTTACTATAAATCTATACTTATAATAAAACTGTAACAGGTCCAATTCTGTACATTGAAGATATTTTGAAAATTTCTTTTGGAGGGCACTTTATTATCGATACTCAAGCCAAAACTGTAATTTTTTTCATTCATGACTGTCTGTCTGTCTGTCTGTCTGTCTGTCTGTATCGTAAACGCGCATCACGCCGAAACTACTTGATGGATTTAAATGAAACTCGGCATGATAATAGGTCATACTACGAGGAAGGACATAGGATACTTTTTATCCCGGAATTCTGTAAGGTTCTCATGGGAGAGGGTATGAAAGTAAAATTCCTTTACCGCGCATCACGCCGAAACTGCTGAATGAGTTGGAATGAAACTCGGGACGATTTGAGTTCATACTACAAGGAAGGACATGGGATACTTTTTATCCCGGAATTCGGTAAGTTTCCCCTGGGAGAGAGGGTGAAAGAGAAATTCTTTAACCACGCATCACGATGGAATTGAATGAATTCGAATGGAACTCGGGACCGATTGGTCATGGGATACATTTTATCCCGGAATTCAGTTTGGTTCCCCTGGGCTATACGGGTTTTCAAAAATGCCTCAAAGCATCTGAACGACGCGTGCGTCGTTCAGATGCTGTGAGAAATTTTTGAAAACCCGTATAGCCCAGGGGAACTAAAATGAATTAAACTGATAAACCGCGAAAGTTTGTAAGTATGAATGGATAGATGGATGGATAGATTGATAGATGGATGGATGTTTGTTACTCTTTCACGCAAAAACTGCTGAACAGATCTGGATGAAATTTGGCACAGAGATAGATTATAAGCTGGAATAAGAAATAGGCTTTATTTTATCCCGAAAATCCCACGGGAAAGGGAATTACGCAAGTAAAATCGCGAGTACTCCAAATACTAATCATGCGCAGACGAAGTCGCGGGCACCAGCTAGTAAAATAATAAAACTATACTATAAATTAATCTATACTTATAATAAAACTGTAACAGGTCCAATTCTGTACATTGAAGATATTTTGAAAATTTTTTTTGGATGGCACTCTATTATCGATACTCAAGCCAAAACTGTATTTTTTTTCATTCATGTCTGTCTATCTGTCTGTCTGTCTGTATCGTAAACGCGCATCACGCCGAAACTACTTGATGGATTTAAATGAAACTCGGCATGATTATAGGTCATACTACGAGGAAGGACATAGGATACTTTTTATCCCGGTATTCAGTAAGGTTCTCATGGGAGAGGGTATGAAAGTAAAATTCCTTTACCGCGCATCACGCCGAAACTGCTGAATGAGTTGGAATGAAACTCGGGACGATTTGTGTTCATACTACAAGGAAGGACATGGGATACTTTTTATCCCGGAATTCGGTAAGGTTCCCCTGGGAGAGATGGTGAAAGAAGAATTCTTTAACCACGCATCACGACGGAAGTGAATGAATTCGAATGGAACTCGGGACGATTGGACATGGGATACATTTTATCCCGGAATTCAGATTGGTTTCATTGGGTTTTCAAAAAATTTCTCACAGCATCTGAACGACGTTCAGATGCTGTGAGAAATTTTTGAAATCCCGTATAGCCTAGGGGAACCAAACTGAATTGAACTGATAGACGCGAAAGTTTGTAAGTATGAATGGATAGATTGATAGATGGATGGATGTTTGTTACTCTTTCACGCAATAACTGCTGAACGCATCTGGATGAAATTTGGCACAGAGATAGATTGTAAGCTGGAATAACACATGCTTATTTTATCCCGACAATCCCACGGAAAAGGGAATTACGCAAGTAAAATCGCGAGTACTCGAAATACTAATCATGCGCAGACGAAGTCGCGGGTACCAGCTAGTATTTAATATGAATGAACGCGAAATTAACAGTCTGTCTTTTTTGTCTGTCTGTCTGTTACTACGCTTTCACCTCTAAACTACTGTAATGATTTACATAAAATTTGGTGCAATGATAGTCTAAAAGGTTTGTCAGGGGTTGAGGGGGATGAAAGCTTGTATGGAAATATGTTAGGTTTATGTGACTGCCCAAAGTCACTATTTCACGCGGATGAAGTCGCGGGCACTGCTAGTTCAAAAATAAAGGTAAATAAATATAACGTTGGATAATCCACACAGCATCATATTAATGGTTCCAAAGTAAAAAAGTAAAAAAAACCTTGTGTTAAGGGTTTCTTGTTAAACTAAAATATTTTAATTAACTTTTTTAAGTTAATTACATTACACTTTCGCCTAGATTTATTTTAGTACGCTTTTATAATAATCACAACACTCGAAATCAATATTAGCAGATCATTTCTCCTCATTATATGTCCTAATGATTATGCACATAGGGTTCTTTTTAAATGAAGAACTCAAGCCTTCATATTTTCTATCAATAATCAAAAATCTTTATTTATTTTAGACTTACAAGAGTCTTGGACACGTCAAAATATACAAATTCAAACTAATTACTACTTTAGTCAAACTGGGCAATAAAGTGGATTGAAGTCAGTTTATAGTTTTTCTAAACATGACAACTTATACGCGGTCATAGGTGTCATACGCAGCCGGATCGTAGAATCAGCCCGTTAGTATCTCAGTGTTTTCTTTCATTGATCTTAATTTTCCGCAGATGAACAGTACGATTGAAGAGTTCAAAGTCAGGAAACACCATTGTACTAATTACGCGGCAGACGGCGCGCTTTCGCTTTCGTCGTCGGCGGTCGTTTTAATTATTTTTTGCCAGGCGTCTCGCCGTCTGCCGGGAGCGAGGGAAAAATACAAGACGGGATAGGGAGGATACGACTCAAGGCTAATTCTAATTCTAAGTGGGAGAACTGTGATCTGCACTGACATCTCGCATGAGAGTGTATTGTGCGTTATTCCCCTACCTAACATAGGCCCGAATTCCATGAAATAAATCGCTTCACTATTTTAATAGTATCGTGTCAAAATGTCAGTGATAACAGTCTTTTTATTATTCTACTAGCACAAACTTTTTGAGGTTCATTCATTGCTGTAACGATTACTTGTTTACCTACCAATTTGACATTCTAATTATGAAAGTCTCTTCAAGAGCAAGAAATAGTAGAATACCAAATGCACAAATGTCATTTCCATGATCTTGATTGGACGGCACTATTGAGATCTTTGTTTTGTTATTAGTGGAATTCGGCCCCAGGTCCTAACTAGCCCAGCTCCTTGAAGAACCGGAGCAGGCCTTTTGGTGATTGACAGCTACGTTTCAGCTTTTCTGTGGATGTGGACGGGGTTGGTGTCTCATTGAGGCCCGATACGACTCAAGGCTAAAAACCGACGCTGACGGCGTGGCACGGTATGGTACGGCAGGTTTGCTGCGGCATAGATGCCACGGCATGCCGTGGAATGCCATGGCACGCTGTCATGCCTACTGAAAGTCCAGATATTCTATCATCATCAGCCATTTCAGCTCCACGCTCACCGAAATCACCGCTGCACAAGTTTCAACCTTATTTAAATTAGCCTAACCGTAATAATTCTTCCGTCGTCTCGCGGAATGCAGTTGTGCGCTGCGGCAACCAGTCAAGTGAAAAGGCATGATGACATGTCATCACGCCGCATCTTTGTATCCAAATAAAGCATCATGAATTCTAAATTAGTTGAAATATGATTTAAAATATCTTGATAAATAATGAAGTACTTTGCCATGACACGTCGTGCCGTGCCGGCAGTTAGCGCTAGCCTTTAAGGATAGAGCTGTTAGTAAGAAACTGTTCGACATGATGATTGCGGCTCCCTTTTTCCATCGCACCGCTCACCATCCACAGAGATATCATCCCCAAATCTTGGAACCTTTTAGTTCGCGGACTGAAAGGTTTATGAGGAATTTACCCTCGGAAACACTCAGTTTGTGGAAAAGTTTCAAATGGGTCTTCTAAGACATGGGTCGCAACGTGCGTGTAATGTTGCAGGCACCAGTACTTCCTATAAGGTTCATCATCACATCACGTTTGTTCTCCCATGATACATCCTGCGATATATACATGATATTATATCCTCATTTATGTCAGTGAATGAGACAGCAATTTTTCAATTTTATTTTTATTTCTATTAACTAAAATATTCATCGCTGTAAACGAAATTTACATTTTTGGCGATGTTTAAAAATTAAAAAACAAATCCACAAACGCTCTGAAATAAAAATTGACTACTTTCCCATCAATCAGTTCCCATGGAAAGAGCCTTGAAACGATTCCATAGAAACAACATGTGCGAAGGCACGGGCAGATACTATTATTAATATACTAGCAGCACCTCGCGGTTTCACCTGCGGTAATTCCCTTTCCCGTCGGAATTCCAGGATAAAATATAGCCTATGTGTTTTTAAAATTTTATCCATATCCGTTTAGTAGTTTTTGCGGGAAAAAGTTACAAACATCCATCCATACTTACGAATTCTTGCGTTTATAATATTAATAGGTTTTATGGAAATTTATTATATACTTAATCAAGATGTGCCCAATGTTAAATATTCCCGTGGCGTATCCACAAGACTCTCCCCAACTGTTCGTGAAGTTCGCGCTCGCTCAATCTTTGATACTTTCTTCGTGCATTTTTTTAGCTCGCCTTATTAATGAAAAGTAGGTTACTAACTTGGTACGTTTTAAGAATGAAAGTTACGCCACGTTGGCGTAGGTCGATGAACTTTATCAGCTGTCTTTTGTTTTTGTCTGCCTATCAACTTCCCGGCGTGGACTTTGTTTTTTTTGTCTTTTGTTTTGTTTGCCTAAGGCGTGTTGTTATAATTAATATTTTATTACTCAAAGAACACAAAGCAGATCACCTAGATGAGAAATACTTAGTTTCACTTATATCTAAGTAAGAACTTAGGTAATATCTAATTAAAATTATATTATAGCACGAGTGTGCTTACCTATATACTAACATAATTATGTAGTTATAAAGCTGTAAATTCGTGAGGCGCCCACGCCGCCGATTGCTTTATCTACCAGTGTTGATGTTAGTGTCATAAACTTCTAAAGTTGAAAATAATCAGTTTAACAAAATATGAAACTTAACTTTGCTCCTTATTCTAAACAATAATTACTAAGCTCTAACTCTCAATGACAGCACGTGAAAAATCAAATATCAACAGAGAGCAACCAAACCGTGACAACGGCAACATCATTAATTATCTATTAAAAAATAATCCTTTTATACGTCAAAACCCATTCAAATAGTGAGAGGACACGGGATTACCTGGACTTAACCCTATAAAATGTTATAAAAAACTATACAAACAACCACAGTTACCCCACAGGGTGAAAAAAATTGATAGTCTCGCTCGGTGATGTCAGTTTATAGTTCCAATTTTGAATGTTTGAATGCTGGCCACTTTTTTGTGGAGCAAAAGAAATAAATAATCATAATTTAAGAAAATTTCGACTTACAAATCTCTACTTTTTATGAAACAATCAAATATGATTGTTTTAACTGCATGACTATTTCTAATTGTTTTCTATTCTTTTATTTTAATAGGTATACTTTATTGCAATAAAGTAGTGTTAGATAACGTTCGAACTTTTGGCGAAAAAAAAAACTTTCCAACGGCTCTACCATGGTTTTAAAATTATTGTTCATCAAATTTTATAATACAGCGATGCTAAAAATACTCTAAAATTCAACACAATTTAAGTGTGCTTGTAAATTTATTCGGGCCTACTTGACAAATAATTTTCGCTAACCGTCAAGTTTCATATCAATAATTTTAACCCTAAAAATCGTTTGGCCTTAGGCATTTCGTCCAATCCTCCTGAGAACCATGCATAATAAACATCTTAAAAATACTAATATAATCATCTCGGGTTACCCTTGCCAAAAAAACCCTTGGGGTGACCCTTTTCTACCTGAGGGTGACATTTTTTATTCACACTTCCGTAAAACGCATATGCAAAAAGGATTGTTATTTTCTTTGATAAAGTATCGGAAATAATAATTATATGCATTATAGAACGGATTAGGGTATTCTGGGTGACGTTTTTAACCCTGTCACCTTTCCGTTCAGATGTTTTTTGATTTTTTACTTGCCTATTGAATGTTTTAATAATATGCAACTGATGCAAGCTGTAAGTTTCCAATACTAATTGATAATCTCGGTTCGATTCATTGTGAGTTCGACGGCATACATTAAAAAAAGTCCTTTGTTATGCCAAAAATTATGCAAAGCTTAGATATTCAATACACTCATTTAAATATCGCAAAATTATGACTTTCACCAATCGTTACAATGTAAAACGATCAATTCTTTAGATTTGAAATTCTAAATTCAAATTATTTAACCCTCGAACGGCATAGGTGCGAATACGGCATACCGTACTTCTGATAAAACACTCAAACCTTGCACTTGAAGTTGTAGTGCGAACAATAAAGCCCGGCTGGTATCTCGGCATGCAACCTCTTGACTCTAATCAAGTAATTACTGCCCCACGGTCGAATACACCCCCAGTACTCGAAATATTCAAAATGGCCGACCTACGTCCCGTTTAATTTATGCACGAGATAAGATCTGCACACGCTGAGTGAAAACGGGATAGCATGTAAGTGATTGTAGGCACACATTTATTCTCAAATGAAAACTTACCTTCGTGCATTATAATGGAAGAACCAAAACAGAACACAGGTAAATGAATGACAGGATTTTTTATTTTAATTTCTTTTTATTACGGATTTGAATTTGAGCCAAGCACCAAGTTGCATAAAAACATTACACCCTTGACACACCGCATATCCCGAATAACAATAGGATGCAGATTCAGATTGTCTAAAGATAAATAATACATTTTGATTTATAATAGAAGTAAAAAAATACTCTTCATTTATTGAGAATGCATAAATAGACCCTATTATTCGATATCGGAAGTGCAAAATATGGGTGTAACTTTTTTATATCCGCTGAATACGTGTCAGTGAACGGGTTGACTTACGAGGGACACTTTTTTATGGCACAGTGCATTCAAAATAGTTCGAAAATATTTTACGGATGCATTCAAATGTGATTTGATTTATTCCAATGACATGCAGATGTGAAAGCTCGTTAGATTTATTTGACTGCTGTTTTCCCATTGATTCGTGTTACGCATGATTGGTCGTGTCGATTGCTAGTTAGTGTCTATTATTCGATGTTTGTCGTTGTGAGGGTTAAACTATTTGTATGACACCCGCATCAAAAACTTACTAAAATTTATAAACATACACATTTGTATCTTTAGTATTTTGTGAAGTACAACTTCACGATATCGTAGATAGACAATGTATAAAAATCTGTTAAATAAATCCCCTAATCTACATAATAATACGAAGACCCGGAAACACAAAAGTAACGCAAGAACCATGCCATGAAGGGTTAACCATTGTCTGTGCGACTCCAAATTAATGAGCGGATGCAAAAAATGTTGCACAATCGCGTCATTTGATCTTTTGTACAGGTTCTCAAACTTTTGAATGCATTACGAAGATGAAGATTTTCACTATAGGAGATAACTGAAAAGGACAATAATTTAGCTTATTCCGCTAGTGTAAAAACATTGAAGTGATTAAAATCTTACGTCCTATTTAATAATATATCACTTTTGATTTAATTAATAGTTTGATCTATTCTATAATATTTTAGGTAGGAAAATTTTGTAGAGTCCGAATTAAATAAATTAATATTTAAATAAATAAACTGTAAACAAAATTTAAAAAGTTCATCAACGAAATTATTTAAACAAAGTAGGTACATTTTTGACATTATTAGAGCTCGAACGTATTAAAGTCTCATTTAAATAATAAGTTTTATTAATTGCTAAGTGAAAATGCGAGTATTTTATTTTTTAACACCGAACACACACCAGTTGAGGGTATTTTTAATTAAATACATGGTTGAGTTAGCCCCGAACATGAACCTAACCCATAAAATCAATGATTGTAAGATTGTAACCATTCTAAATACTTTAATGCTAGTTTACGAATCAATTATAATAATTGGTGTCGATTCTGTTGTTTTAGGAATCCTAACTAAAATCTTAAAATTTCTTAGTTAGATTGACTTAAAATTTATGGTATTCTGTTGCAAGTCTTAAAAATACCTAATTTTAAACGTGTTTGACAATCGTAAAATCTCTCTAAGTTTAGTAGTTGGTGTTGGTGTAAGCATAATAAATATGTTTTCTATAATGTTGCATGTAACTTTTCTGTACCTGCCCTGAATGTTTTTATTCACAAATTACATTAAATTCTAAATTTTCGTAGTATAAGCTTTGAGCATTCTGCTTGTAAATTTTAATCATGACCAAATTAGGTGCCTCCTAAAATTAAGTTAAACGTCTAATCTTAGCTAAAAATGTGATGCACAGAATACGGTTTTAGCAATTTTAGCTAAGTTGAGTTGTTTAACATCTGTCATCCTAATTTTAAATCTGTCAGTCTCATTTTTAAAACACAGAATAGCATTCGTGGATTTGACGTTTCTAAATCTTAAAATTAGCTAATTTTAGCTAGGTCTAAAACAAGAGAATTGACACCAATATATATTTTCATTACATAAATTTACTTTACTTAACTTAAGGTAACATGTACATATACACTGTTTTTCTGACGATAAACGTTTTTTTATTCCTATCGAAAGTTTGAGAGTCACTGCCCTCGCTACCTACTGATCTAATTTCCATGCGCACACGCATTCGAGGTAGTGAAGGGTTATTCAGTATCAATGGGTTTGCATTTATTAACTTTGAGACTCGAACAAAGATTAGTGTGTAACTGATTTTTGAATCGAAAGGTTGTGGTGATGTGATAAGTGAGAATGGAGGTCAAGAAAAGAATAAGGATTTTACGTCTCAAAACATTTTCGAAATGGTATACTTTACTTACTTTTTTTTTAAACCATGTCATGTCACATACCTTTAGTATTTTACCATTTTATTTTTGGTAATACGCTCTACAGCGAAATAAAAATAATCTTCCCTTTTGGAATATTTGAACTTTTGAACCCAATAGCTCGCGCATGCGTCGGGTAGATCTAAGCGCACGCGCATTGGCGAATATTACATTCTTCGCATCTGCCTTCAACTTGTTAGTTCAATAACATGGCACCATTATGCCAATATGGATGAATAATTTTACATTGAAGTATTTTAATAATCAAATTGAAATAGGTTAGATTCAAATTTAAAACTGACGATCGATGTGGTGTGGCGGGCGAAAGTCCGTCTACAACGCAGCTGTTTGCGAATTTTTTTCCCGCCTTGGGAAAAATGTTTTCTGCAAATATTTATGACGGGGTTCTGGGAGTAATCAAAAAAAATATTTATCAAACTAAATAAAAAATATGTAATAATTAAATATAATATTAGTTAAATCAAGTACCCACAACACAAGCATTTAGCTTGCACCTCTATGATGATGGTGTCCACCATTATTTATTATATACCTAACCAGATACATAATGACGTACTAAGCAAAGGTTGATTTCACGTTTGACCTCTAACAAGACACTAACATGTAAATACCAGTTCCATTTCAGTCGTATTTTTTAATCACACACTTATCCTGCAAGACTTGACAATAAAATACGGTGAAGGTAGAGTCGACGTAAACACAGTGTTCTTGTGAAGCTTGCTGTACGAATACGTCAACATATCGCAGGCAGAGATCGGAACAATCGATGTTTTTTTTTACAAAACTAACAAGTGACTTCTAATTTCACTCACTCATTTTATAATAGGATAACGGAATAACTACTGGTCAGATCTTGATCAAGTTTTAATGTTTAGACGAAAAGTACAATCTTTCAATTATAATAAAAAAACAGTTCACACAAAAAAAATGTTGAGCAGATTTTTTTATACAGAAAACGCCTAGAAATCCTGAAATAAATATCTGCAGATTGTACATACATTTATTTGTCCAAGGGCTAGAATCGAATCCGCAACATCTTGCGTCTAAAGCTGACTTTTCGCCACTTTATGAAAAAAAGGATTTTGAAAAAAATTACAGACACAATCCGTTCTTTCAAATTTCATGGAACCCCAAGATCTTTCCAGTACACATATAAGTTTTATGGCACATATAAGCATAAGGGCTTAGCTCAAGGCTATTTGGGGATCGGTAGAGAAGGCTTTAAAAACTGACGCCTAGGGCGGTGAGGGTTAAGTCTTCCGGTGATAGTGAGAGTGCTACGCTCACTGGATTTTATTGGCGATAAAAAAAAGGTTTGACATTTTTGTCAAGACGCGTATTGGGGACGATAGCTGTCGTATTTAAGGTTAATAAATGAATAGGTGTGTTGGGAACAACAGTTAACGTTTCAAAGGTTAACAAATGGATGGATTTTATTTATAGCTTGTACTGGTTTATAAGCAAAGGTTTCTCTCCTATTTTTAAATTTTTAAATCAATATTAAGCTCATTCCTTCCGTCTGCTAAGAACCTCTTTTATTAATAATCATATCCCACCGTAAATACCTTCTCATGTTGTTCAGTTAAACATACAAGTCATGCTACAACAGCAAATTCTACCGCGAATTAATATTCGATCAAGGCATATGTAGCATATAAGCACATATACACAAGGCAGTGTATATAAACCGTATCAGGCTTAGAATGCTATTTCGCGGGGCACTTCCTGTTAACATAAATCCACCCCATTTAGGGAGAGCGGCAAACTGAAAGTTGTGAAGATGATTTTTCAATTTTTCCTTGTGGGGTTTTGTTTGCTTCTTAGCATGACGGGACTTTTTTATCGGTAAAAAAGCTATTTTTGAAAATGGTCGTGTGGAAAGCAGTCCAAAGTTTTTTTACGTTTTTTTATGTTCTATGTTTTTGTAAGAAGGGAATGCTATTAATTAGATATGTTTACAGTATTTATCCTAACGAAAACTTTATGGTCTACTTAAAATTATATTTACTTGTTAGTTTAATTATATTTCATTAGGCGAACACATTTTGTTTAATCATTTGTGATTTTGTCGCTCAAAATAAACAATGTTTCTTTAACTAAGATTAATAAGATACAAAATCTCCTAACTTTTTAAACCAAGATTCAAATTACCTAACTCGGGTTAGTTGGAATTTCAAAATCGAAACATTTTCCGAAAATGATTTCACAATTCCATTCCACCCCTGCCCCAATCTGCAACCCTCGTCCCAAGATGACGTTATGTCCAAAATAACCAATAACCATAGTTTCAGAGGGGACCTGTCGTATGGAAAATCGATCGCCACCCCCTCTGATGGATTACCCCCTACGTGATGGAATAAAAAGAAAACATCAACCACCGGCTCTCAAGGGAAGGCCTTTAAGATATTTTTCGTGGGGAGCGTCAAGTCTGATTTTTGTTTAGACGTTAATCTTTAATATGTGTTAGGTTGGGAATTGTGGTGGTTTTATTTTTGGGCTGTGTACGAAAAAAAGCGAAACATATGATATGAAATTATAACGTTCGAAGAGAGATTCTTGTGGCTAAAGTTTGGGGCTAAGTAGGTACTTATCGCTGTTTGGATTATCCACCATAATATAATTATAAAGTAAAAATGTAAATCCACACCAAGGTACATTCGCACACACATTTTTTATGTTTTGAACTTAAGGATTCCTCGAACCGTTTTAATAATACTAATAAACGTTTATTTCAGAATAGGTACATTTCAAAGAAGAGAAAAATATAAGTAGACACAAGAACAGATAGATCATACATATTCGTTTCAGTTTTTCATTGTATTAAATTCTCACAGACGAGAGTTTTAAATCAGACTTCCAAAAACTTGCCAAAACCCTAAGAAGATTCATTGCCCACACCGAAGCGAAACCCTCTCAATGTCACCTCCATTAAGAAAGTCCATTCAAACACCCGAAATAAACCCAAAATCCTATGTCCAAGTTAGATATATAGGGTATATATACCAACACCCCTAGAACCTGCAGGGCCCTGCAGATACAGGGTGATTTAGTGAGGGTCTTTGAGACCCTTATCGGCGTCGTTATGACCATGTGAGGGAGGAGAGAGGGCCGGGGGCGTAATGGTAGAGCTTCAAACACTCTAGCAGGGACGTAATATGTTATTTCAAGACGTTGTTTGCTTTCGATTTTCTTTGTTTGGAAGTTTTGTGTTTTAAACGTTGCGTTAAGACTATATAGAGTTTAAAATGTTAAAACTTTCAGCTACTTATAAAACCATTCTAAAAGAACCGACTCTATCTGGTTTAAAACTAGAATGGTCAGAAGGATCGTGTAGACCCTGATTTCTTTTATTATGTTTCATTATGTTTGTGTTTTTTTTCAGTGTCAAATTTTTGTAATTAAAGTTTAGTTACTAGTTGCTATGTCAAATAAGAAGTAAATTTCGTTTTAAGATGTTAAAATATTACTATTTTATTTCTTACATTGCAATACAAATACAATACAAAATCATTTATATGCCATAACATTTTTAAGTTACACTTTTCTGTTGGCCCCCGCACAAGGCAAGCCTGTGTCGCGAGAAGTCTGGTAACTAATGATTAATAAATTATTTTAACTTACACTTAAATGGTTGTAAAAGAATGATATATACTAATATATTTACTCCCGCAATGAGTTCATAGGCATATGATCGGTATTATTGTCAAGCGAGACAGATTCAGAAAATCCTCAAATTTCAACGATCTTTCTCTCCGAGACTGAACAGATGCAATAGACAAATACGAATTTCTAATAACAAAACAAAATCAAGTCTGTGCGAACCATTGGTCCCGTCATAAAATTATATACGCCTACCAAATAAAACGACCCCTGCGACATTCTGCATGCGAAATTAAATTTTAGAATCGGAGCCGCTTCAATATAGGTAATTTTTGAAATTTATGCCCCATGAATGCGGATGTGCCATTTTGTATACCCGTATACAATGTAGTTTTATGTTATACGTATCTTTTTCTATCTTTATTTATTTTCGTTATCAGTAGATTTTTCTTTCTCAATTTAAATATTAGGGGGTCAATAGGTACCTAATTATTTAATAGGTATAAAATAGCGTGTTTAAAAAACTATATAGGTACCTACTACTTACACTATAAATCCCATGAAAAATAAAGTCGATCACCTACACTTTTTTAAAGAATTCAATTCTTTAAAAAAAGTGTCTATTCTTCAAAAAAACAAATGAAATGAAATTGTGGCTGACCTATTTTTGAATCAATAGTGTAACTAATATTTTAGCATCAATAATAGTCATAAAAAGAAAGGAATAATTTATAAAAAATATTCATTAACCATCTTAACCTCAGTTAATCCAAACGAGCATTTGTCAACACCCCTGAAAACATAAAATCAAATTAAAAACGCATCAAATTCAACAATTAATACAATTATGAATGTTGAGGAGGAAAACACTGCGTTAAACTCCCGTTAAAAAGTAAAGTAACACAATTTTCCCGCCTTTTTCTCCCCCGCCTAATTACAACTCATTCTATTAATAAAGAAGATCGTTACAATTAGGGCGATACTGGCAAGACTGTCGAAAAAATATTATAACTCCGCAAAAATATCGGCGTATAAATCAAACAATAAAATAAAACATTTTCCTTCCAATTTACAAGTCATAAATAAAGTCCGGCGGTCGGTGTTGCCCACTGAAAATATTTAACCAGCAAATGGTCGCGTGGGCTCACGGGTCAGCCATTCACTAAAAAATATTTGAATAACGAATGATATACGGTTTGTTTATTGGCGGGCCTGTTCGTTCCTTTTTTGAATTCCATTATTTGGCATTGACCGACGCACGCTTGGGTCACCGTTGGTCATTCAGAGGGGAGCGATTGGCCAAGCTGACCCTTGGTCGCTACATTATGTACATACTGTTTATAATATTTTCACAGCTTGGGTCCGGGAAACCGGTTTAGTAAGCGAGGGTTAAGTTATTGGAAATTTTACGTTTAATTTGTGATTTTGTGTCGCACGTGTGTTCTGTTAAAAGGTCACAGGTTCAAGATTCTTTGCCTATCATCAAGAAATTGAATTCCATTCAGCTATGAATAACCTGTTTCTTTGCTTAAGGTAACTGTCCTATTTTTCGTGCTCTGATTTTTTGATACCTATTGTGGTTTATTTAGCCTTTCACCTTTAGCCTAAAATCTGAAATTTTGTCATATAGATATTTTCCTTTCTATAATCACCCCTGCACATGGATGGCATGGTTCGCCATTTTTCCGATCCATAAGCGATATAGGATTACAATTACATCTAAGGCCATTACACGTTGGAAATTCGACCCCCCGCCCCGTGGGGTCTCAGGGGATGAAAAACGAGAAAACTTTCCCTCTCGACATCACTTTGTTTACTTTTGCACTATTTATGTTAAAATGTTGGGGCCCGAAACAATTTCTTAGGCGTGACGTGGATAGAACTTTAATGTAGGGGATATTTTTGTATTTTGCACGTTCACTCGTGGTTTTGTGGAAATCCCTTAGGTAGGTGGTATTTTATTTTCTGTGTGAGTTAGCTGGGTGTGTGGGCTATTAAAATGAAAACCTACAATTTGAGTAATTAATTCTGATTGATTTGTATGTTTTATTTTTTACTAGCGGCTACTATTTTTTACCCGCCTCGGCTTCGCACGGTTTTATTATAAGTATAAACCTTTCTGTTGAATCACTCTATCTAATAAAAAAAACGCAGCAAAATCCGTTGCGTAGTTTTAAATATTTAAGCATAGAAAGGGACATAGGGACAGAGAAAGCGACTTTGTTTTATATTATTTAGTGATGCTTATAAGTTTAGGTTATGATAGGATTACCTATCATAATTGGTTAAGTTATAGTCCTTAAAATAAACAGATGAAAAACCTTTCTGTTGAATCACTCTATCTAATAAAAAAAACGCAGCAAAATCCGTTGCGTAGTTTTAAATATTTAAGCATAGAAAGGGACATAGGGACAGAGAAAGCGACTTTGTTTTATATTATTTAGTGATGCTTATAAGTTTAGGTTATGATAGGATTACCTATCATAATTGGTTAAGTTATAGTCCTTAAAATAAACAGATAAAAAAATATTTGAGTGAGTGTGCCGTAAACCCGTAAAATGCTGGCCTTTTATAGAAGTATACATTATTAATTCGTCCTTTTTTAACAAAAATTCTCATTAAGGGACAAAATCTTGGTGTTCTTCCTACTCAAACAAGGTTCGTTATTAAGATATAATTAATAACAAATTGGATATTGTTTGAATGGATGAAAAGATTGATAAATTTGTTGTTACGATACGTTTCATGCTTAACTGTTCTTACCAATATTTTGAACTCTTACTTCAACGCTAAATATTTTCTACTGTTTCCAATGTATTTTGAAAGAAATGAACTCTAGAAATATCTAGGTACAAAAACAGTTTTAAATACATCATTAGAATTCCAATTTTAACAAAAACTTGTGAAAGTTAGGTTTTAAAAAAAATATAAGCCTTTCGAATTGAGAACCACCTTCTTTTGTTTTTCTACGGTTGATAAAAAGAGGTCCTTTTTATCTGCCAAACATTATCCATCAGTTACTTAAGTACTTCCTATAGGTACTATTACTCACATAGAATTTGCATGGAATACAAAATGGAGTTCTATGTTCAATCCCTCGCAACTAATTGGCATAGCGCAACATTAGTATTCCATCCGTAGCTCTGCGTCTTTAGTATGCGGGTACATGCTATTTTAATTAGAACATTGCATGACAACTGATGCTTCACATGCGGTAGTAATAGTTTATGGTATAAAATTAACCCATTTTATTCTGGTTTAGAAATTCGAATTCGAAATCTTGATTTTGGTATACCTAATCGTAATTTCAGTCGTAGGTAACGTAACTAACATTAATTTCTATACTTTTTTGTGTTATTTATTAAAAACTAGCGATCCGTCCCGGCTTCGCACGGTTTCATTATACGTATAAACCTTCTTCTTGAATCACTCTATCTATTAAAAAAAACCGCATCAAAATCCGTTGCGTAGTTTTAAAGATTTAATCGTACATCGGAACATAGGGATATAGGGACAGAGAAAGTGACTTTGTTTTATACTATGTAGTGATGATACGTTTTCGATTTTGGTGAATCATCCACATTTTAATGTAAGTAATGATTATCACACAATTATTCTGAATCTTACTCCACTTTTACTGTTTCAAATGAAGTCTGTAAAACCCCGCTAAAAAGTATCCTCTCTCAACATAGAAGGAAAACCAGTGCCGAAAACTCCGTACATAATATTCGGACCCCCACCCACACAAACAAACATCACATAGTAATCCACGCACACTTGCATACTCACATACGGCGTATATGGCCACGTGAGAGGGAAGACGAGCGGGATGGAAGATGGTGGCTCTTTTGCGTGGGAGGGAGAGGGTGACTGCAGGACGAACGATACAACAAATCAATACGAGCGGTGGTGACCGGTAGCCTGTGTCACCCCCTTGCCCCCTCAGACCGCATGCCCCCTCTGTCAACTGCCACAGAGTTGTTAGAACTCCCGAAATTGCTTTGATGCAGATGTATTTTGTTGCGAATGTACAAAGGCTTTAAGAAGTTTATGCTCATTGGTTAACTGAGGATGAGAAGCTATTTTTAATGAATAACTGAACGCTTTGAATCTTCGGATCTCTGCCAAACTTAAACAAATATCGGCTTGAAGTATCTTCACCCTATATACCTAGTTCAACAACATTAACTACAAACTTCGAGCTGATTTCTTTCAACGTTTCTCAAATTCATTTCAATGTTATCAATAAAACGCATGTAGATTCTTCAACTCTACCTTCAGTTACAAAAAAGTTTGTGTAAATTAGTATAGAGATAATACTGCTAAGAACAATACACCATTATCAACATAAATTCCATCACACAGCTTTTATCAGTACAATTTTGGGCATAGGCCTCCCCAAGAACCAGTTAGTGTAAGTAGTAGGTACTGTAACTATGTAGGTAGATTCTTTTTTAGCCTTCTGTCTAAGGATACCTAACGTTTGACTAGTGGTAGCTGTGATAAAGTTAGTTTTTAATGTCAAATGTATTTGTTATCGATTTTCACGTCTTTTCCGTTCGATTCATAGCTCTACGAAACAAAATCTGCTTGACCGCGTATGGAAGGCGACGCTACTGAAACCAAGAAAACTTGATACTTTGTAGAGTTTTGTATCAAGAACTTTGAATTTTTAATGTTTGTTCGTACCTGCTTTAAATTTCACGACAGGAACTTCAAATTTTACTTGTATCAGTGTATTTTCAACTATTACACTGTAGTGGCACTAGTAACTAACGAGTTCTATTTTATTACTAAGAACTTTTAAGGTAGTTGCTGATATTTTGCAACACTGGGTAGGTACATCTGTATAACGTATTTTACATTATTTAGTAGGAGAATTTCACAATCTAGTTCCAACTAGTTTCCACATAGTTTTCAACATACATTTGGCGCAGTGCCAAAAACCTTGTCTTTGGCTTATACTGCTCTCAAACTTTACTGTCTGACCACTAACTAAATTAGATTAAGGTCCTAGATCGTAAGTTATTGTAATAACTTATTTCTACTCATATATTTCTTTGTATTTGAGGACCTAGCCATGAAGATTCATCTGGTATAGAATGTATATAAACTCTCTTTGGGGTTTAGAATTTTGGAATATGGCAACACTTTCCACGCAATTTCGAAAATCGATTTCCAAAAGCACCCAAAAGCACCAGGCTTCGTCCTAAGGGTACATTCCGCTGAGTAACGGCCCAGTAATTCAGTGCTCTACCCTCCGAAGGGCTCATACGGAGGGACGATAAACTGCAAAACCACGGGAGGGGGAGTCTCCGATAAACAGAGCGGTAATTTATGGCCTACGGAACCCTTTTCGGACCGGAGGATTCGCTTGTTTATAGGGAATTTATTCTGAAGCTGGCAACCCAGTTTGGATGGACTACTCTGTAATCAGGAAGGCCTTGGTTATGTATTTTGAAATATCCGCTGAAATATCTTACTGGGAGAAAAATAATGTATAATAAACTCTACCACGAGATCAGTCAATACCTAATTAGATATTAACAGGTTCTTTGTCTATATCTCACTAATTTATAAAATTCTGGAGTAAGTTGTCACTGTATGACCAAACGTATACTCATAAGTTAGCTCTAGAAACGTATCCTTACACGTTATAGGAATCTAGATTCCCTATCCGAAAGCAAGAAAACCTCAGAGGCGCAGAGGGCGATGGTCCACCTGCGACAAGCAAGAGGTTCGATTCCCGCCCCATGGGACTAAAGTTAATACGATATGTACTCTTTTGTTTATTATATTTGTATAAGGTATTCTGTGTATTTTCTATGTATAATAAAAAATATCATTCCATGTAGGTAGTGTATTGTATTTTGTATATCCATAGCAAAAACTCTATACTTAGTTTCGAGCTAGACGATGCTGTGTGAATTGTCCAGCAAAAAAACCCTAGATCAGATTTGAGTTTGTTATGTAGGTGTATATATGTGAAATAAGTCGTAGCATAAACGAAACAATTTAAACTGAAACAAAGTCCCAATTCGAAATTCAAAACTACAAATCCAAAGCGCGCGAACACACCTCCAGTCCCACAGATCAATAGGCGCCTGACCGATACAAACATATAAATATAATCTCCTATTTTACCCTTATGGCCGGCACAGTCCGCAGCCATCTTGGAATCCCCCCCTCCGCCACCCACGCTCAATCTTACCCCGAACGTGCCCCCTCGATCTAAGGGGCTTTCAAAGGCCGAAACCCGCTAATACTAATGTCCTCGTATGAGTGTGTGTGTAACACGGGTAGGTAACCGCTCGACTTTCATTTGTTTTGGGGGTTTAATATCGTTACTGAAATGAGATCTTGTAGAGGCTCTTTTAAGATAAAAAAGTAAGTCTGTCTTTAGACATGAACTTTTTGGAACCAAGTTAATATACCTACTATATCGCTTTGATTTTCAATTGTTTCAATACGAATTCGTTGAAAATTACCTATTTATTTTCATTTGTGTTTCGTATTCTAATTTAATATCTTTACTTACTAAATTTAAAAGATGAAATAAAACTAAGAAAGTAATTTTTAGACATTTTTTTGGAACCAAGTAAATATACGACCCACTTTATCGATTTGTTTTTCATTTGTTTCCATTTGATTTGGCTTAAGAATGTTTTATTATATTAATTTTTTTTCGGAATCTAATTTAAGATGGTTAAAGGTGTAAACATGATATTTCTATGTTGGCAACAACTTTCTTGGAACGATCAGCTTGTAGTCTGGAAAAGTACTTATAGGTTCAAAGAATTTAAAAACTATTACGTTCATAGAAAATTCAAATGTCTAAGATTGTCGCAATACTTGTGATATAATAATGTTTGTCTTTTCTCCGCATGTCTTATTTACACAAAGCTTGGGTAAATATTTATAATTTTGACGCAGCATATTTTACGACGAAGGTTTATGGCAAGCTTTATGATATGTTACAGACATAAAAGTCGAGATTTGCTCTTAAAAGCTTCAGTTTTGAATAACTTACGAGTCTTGCTTTAAGATTTATAAAAAATTAGGAACCAAGATAATGTAGACTACCATTTGTCTTCTGTTCTATTGACGTTATTTTGTTTATCTATCCAATAAAATCATTAGAGTATTATCATTTTCCTATTTATCTTTCAAAATGATCACAAAAAACCTTGCCAAAACTGAAAATATAACAATTTTAATAAATATGCTGGACAATCCACACAGCATCATCTAGCCTCAAGCTAAGCAGAACTTGTGTTATGGGTACCAGATGACTGATGGTATTTTTTAATATACATAGAAAACACACCCAGAAAACCAGAGAAACATTTGTAGATCCTACAAAAATTTGTTCCAAGGCGAGAATAGAACCCGCAACCTCATGCGTTACAGGCAAACCTTCGACCTTCATCGGTCGTCAATTTACTCGAATACTATTAACTTTTATTCTGAAACAATGAGATATAAAGTAAAACAACTCTTCATCACCAAGTAGGTAAATATCTTAAAGGGAACTCTGAGCATAAACAAGTCTTTACCACCAAGTAAATATATTATAGAGTAATCAAAGCAAAAGCAACTCTTCACCACCAAGTAGGTAAATATCTTATAGGCAACTCTAAGCACAAACAACTCTTCACCACCAAGTAGGTAAATATCTTAAAGGGAACTCTGAGCATAAACAACTCTTTATCACCAAGTAAATATATTATAGAGTACTCTAAGCAAAAGCAACTCTTCACCACCAAGTAGGTAAATATCTTATAGGGAACTCTAAGCACAAGCAACTCTTCACCACCAAGTTGGTAAATATCTTATAGAGAACTCTAAGCATTTATATCTTGTTCCATAGATCTCAGAGGCAATACGAGTTTGCTCTACCATGGATAATGTAGATATGTGGCAAGATTGATGACATAGTGTGTACACATGGGGTTGTGAGGGTGATATTCTGAATAAAGATTTCTGTTTATAAAAGTATTATTATCTATCTGTTACTTATATTTATATACATATATATTCCATCACTCTTCTTCATCAGGCTTTACCTAATGATAGATAATTGCGTGAAAATTTAAGTTTTTTTTTTAGTTTTTCGTAGTTAGTTTATTTTGCTTAGATCTTTTGAATCATAAATAAAGGTATTTTATATCTGTTATTGATCTTATAAAGTACTAGCTGGTGCCCGCGACTTCGTCTGCGCATGATTAGTATTTCGAGTACTCGCGATTTTACTTGCGTAATTCCCTTTTCCGTGGGATTTTCGGGATAAAATAAAGCTTATGTGTTATTCCAGCTTATAATCTATCTCTGTGCCAAATTTCATCCAGATCTGTTCAGTAGTTTTTGCGTGAAAGAGTAACAAACATCCATCCATCTATCAATCTATCCATTCATACTTACAAACTTTCGCGTTTATCAGTTCAATTCAGCTTGGTTCCCCTGGGCTATACGGGTTTACACACAGCATTTGAACGACGCGCGCGCGTCGTTCAAATGCTGTGAGAAATTTTTGAAAACCCGTATAGCCCAGGGGAACCAAGCTGAATTCCGGGATAAAATGTATCCCATATCCAATCGTCCCGAGTTCCATTCGAATTCATTCACTTCCGTCGTGATGCATGGTTAAAGAATTTTTCTTTCACCCTCTCTCCCAGGGGAACCTTACCGAATTCCGGGATAAAAAGTATCCCATGTCCTTCCTTGTAGTATGAACTCAAATCGTCCCGAGTTTCATTCCAACTCATTTAGCAGTTTCGGTGTGATGCGCGGTAAAGGAATTTTACTTTCATACCCTCTCCCATGAGAACCTTACTGAATTCCGGGATAAAAAGTATCCTATGTCCTTCCTCGTAGTATGACCTATAATCATGCCGAGTTTCATTTCAATCCATCAAGTAGTTTCGGCGTGATGCGCGTTTACGATACAGACAGACAGACAGACAGACAGACAGACAGACATGAATGAAAAAAATTACAGTTTTGGCTTGAGTATCGATAACAGAGTGCCCTCCAAAAAAAATTTTCAAAATATCTTCAATGTACAGAATTGGACCTGTTACAGTTTTATTATAAGTATAGATTTGTATAGGTATCTTATCAAATGTAAGTGCTTATCTTGATGATGATGTCATATTTATTAGCACCTTCTAGTTCAGGACTATATGATATTTATTCTGGGTATTTTGTGTGTATATTAACTATATCATTAAGTATTAAGTGGACCCATAAGTCCACTATAGCTTTGCACAGCCTTACTATAGCTTTGCTTAAGGCTAAATGATGATGATTGATTTGACCAGAACTATTTATTTATTAGTAAATAAAAAGTCGCATCACCAAGCTTTTAATACTGAATTTCATAATATGCTGAATTTCATAATAAGCTGAATTTCATAATAAGCTGAAATTAAAATAGGATTAAATTTCTTTAAGCAAACTCATGCGAACATTTTATTTAAAGAGACCCAATTTGAAGGCTTTGAAGGCAGGGAGGCCTCTGTATAACATATAGGGCAGACCGCCCTGTCTCCACACATACAAGTAAGATGAGAATATAGCCAAAGGGCCCGCCAAACGGCTCGAAAGTCACGTATGCCCGGCCTTACAATGTTATTACACACTTACGCATCGCGAGCGCCTCTGTGTGCGTCCCAGCCCGGGCAATGCGGCCCACACGACCCCGTCCAAGGGACAAAGCGAAACGGGTTTGTCCCAAGGGAAATTCAATATTCGGGACTAAACCTTAACTCCCCCTTAAGACACCCTACCTCCCCCGGAATGCTTATATGGCCACGACGTGTATCGATTTTCTTGCCAAATGGAAGATTGGTGTCGAACCGTTCTCTGCGGACGAATGAATGATGTATCGGAGTGGCGACTGAATATTTCATGTGTGCATGTGTGTGTGATTGTGTTGCCACCGTATCGGGCCTGATGGAAATCTTTCTCGGAAATTGAGAAGGTTTTTTCAGTATTGCGGTATGGGGACGCCAATTATCTTAACTTTGAAGCTGGTTGGATCACATGGATTGCTTTTAGCGGTTTTCTATGTTATTTTGGGCTTTAATCTTTCAATCATACTTTATTTACATATTCAATGACGACCGACGTGGCGTGGCGGCGAAAGTCCGCCGCGGGTTTGATTACCGTCTTGGGACAAATATTTTACTTGTCTGTAGCTATTGTTCAGGGTGTTCTGGATGTTTTCTATCTTTGTAAAACTAAAAAAAGTCTATCTATAATTTGGTATAATGTTTATTAGTTTATTTTTATTTATTTATATACAAAACTACTTTCAGTGTAAATTACAGTTTCAATAACTGAAATAAAACACTCATAACAAACTCTGTATTATTATGATCTGTATTCTGGATATTTATTCAGATCATGATATTAAAATGAAACAACATTTAAAACTGAATAAAATAATTAGCGGAGTGATGCATGGTATGTACCCTGTAGGGGAGGTACGGGGAAGATGGCAGCGGCCACTATAAATCTCCGTCACAAAGAGATAGAGACAAATACCTTGGCGCACTCTCGTTCAAATAAAAATAAGATATTTGTTGGAATACCTTTTACATTATTTAAAAGTTTTAACGCTCTGAACTTATGAACTACTGTGTTTTCATGAAGGTTTTGTTTGTAAGGTTGGATGTTTAAAAAGGAGGTTACGACAGTTTTGAATCTCGTTCAAAAAGCTGCATTCTTAATTCGATATTCAAATCTACGCGATAACGCATCAGAAATTAGATTTTTTATAAGGAGAATTGTATTCGAATTACAATTATTTGAGCACACAATACGCTTCATAAAGTAGGTCTACTCTGACAGCTATATAAATGTGCAACTTACAACAGATGACTTTACAGTCTAGAGCAGTATATCTCGTATTCACGAGAACTCCGAACCAAGCATCTACATCACCCATTGATACAAAGTAATTTCTCAAGTCTGGAGCACGTGCCCGGGTTTCCAATCAACCCCTTTGTAAGAGGTATCGACAGACATATGGCCTGTACTATAACAGGTAGCTTTAATCTTAGTGAGCTATTGTCAAGTAAGGAAAACCGGCAAGTTTTAAACTAGAAAATACGTATGACAAAAAATATAAGACTCAAAATATAAAATAATAAACATCTGGTTTTGTACGTAGGCTTAGTCGACTTGACAAGACATGAAAGATATTTTAATCATAAATATTACAAAGATCAAAATGGCTCATACCTTATTCGAAAAAATGTATGTTTGTACCTAAAAATGGGTTTTTTGAAGTCTTTTTTATTAGTTTTATTACTCTACCTATAGATAGATAGATAGATAGATAGATAGAAAATACTTTATTGCACACTTAAATAGAAAATAGATAGTTAAAGTACACTCTTACCATCACCGCTACCCTCGTTCTGATTTCAAATATTGTTAAATTTCCCCGACTCACCCCGAGGCGAACTTGTTAGGGCATCGGTCGACTCGAGATCACGTTCGCTTTGGAAAACGTCCTTTGATGCGTTGTCATTTTTCCAAATGTTACCAGCTAGCATTCATTTAGCTATAACTAGCCAAATGAGTGCCTTAAATTTGCCTTTCATACATAATTAATGTAATATACTTGTGCCTTTTAGAAAACCTTGTGTGACCTTTACGTCGTGTAATACTGAAAATGCGATATTGTTAAAAACAATAGAAAAATAAAATGTGATACAGATAAAGCAAAACATGATACGGTGTTGCCTCCAAAAACAGGTATATTATATTTAAAAGAACATGGATTAAAGCATAATGTAACATTTAATTAGTAGTGAAATAAACATTTTCAAAAATTTTATTCTTACTAAACTGATTAGCTCTACCAACATTTATAGGGTTTTTCTACAAATATTATAATTTGCGGTCATTTAGCTGGATGATCACTGTAGGTACGTAGAGTATACATAACGTAAGGAGACTCATTAAAAACAAACAGCCAAATCCAAAAACGGCATTTACACAACTAAATTTTAAGAGTCAGAGTAAATATATCTCGTGTTTCTCCCATGTTCATAATCCCAAAAGGTAAGAAACAGTAGCAGCTTATAAAAAACATCGCAGGCAACACTGCTTGTTACCAACCTAACAACTACCTAACACGTGCCTTCTTCTCTTTAACATATGCCAGACGTTTTTGATACTTATTCACTTGCGTTATAGAGTCACAATTGATATCGTTAATAAAATTTATATATAATTTTCAGTGGAATTGCGAGCTTTCAGCTGAGCTTATAGAACTCTGAACGAATGAAACTGTCGGCATCTTTAGCTGTGATATACCTAAGGTAGTTTTTATTTTATTCTTATATATAAGTAAGAACCAACTATACTACGTACAAAACAAAAATTAATTTTTAATGCGTTACCCTGATTCACACTAGTGCCACCACCTTTTTATCTTATTTCGGAAGTTTTTGTTACTTATTTATTTTGTATAGTTTGGGCGGGCAAACTAAATTTGGTCATTTTGATGCCCACCAAGAGCAACTTCATACATATATCGGTAAAAATATATAAATACCATACAAAATAACACTATTACATAGGCATATCACCTAAGAAAAGCGTATGAAAGTTATCACAAACTATCTGATTGATATTTTACAAACTCCTTTATTTAATGTAATTTTCCTATAGTATTTTCCGTTTTTTTCCTAATTGGGTTTATGTTTGAATCCCTATTGATTTCATAAGATAGAAAAATAAAATTAGGTATGTAGGTACCTCTGTTCATTTAATTTCAAAGGCTCAAAGGTTTATTTATACACCTATCAGGCTTTTCTTATTTACCTATAGCCCTTTCAAGCTTTGAAAAGTACCTACCTAGCCAAAACCTGTACAAAAATTCTCATTTTTCCTATTTTGTTCAGAAGCGAACATTTTTCAATCAATCTTACCTATACGCACGTTGTTTCACATTCAGCGAGTAAAAATCTCATACCGACAGGCCCTGTGATTTTTGAACCATGACGTATACTACCTCCCTTCTGATTACCATTTGACGAACTGAGTATCATGCTCTGGTAGACTTTTTGAAGGCGGTCTGTCGTGTCTGCAATTTCGCCACAAAAAAAAAGATTGCTATTTTATATATAGCTTCATTTTTCGCTCTGTTTACTGGTTCTGATTGATCTGATACGAAACCGGTATTTGTTCACTTACTTTTGAAAATCAAAGAGAAAAAGCCAACACTGTCTGCAAATATTTTTTTCGAATTTTTCGCTTCTATCCAGAAATTAGTTGGTAAATGGTCTCTAATAATTCGTTAAAATCTCATTAGAATTCTCTAAAACAACAGATCAAACAAAATCCACACACAGAATTAATTTATTCCATTGTCCTTTACAATCGTGAACAATAAGTTTCAGTCACATGCAGAGTAAGACAAAACTCTGTCGCCCTTTGTAATAAACCCTTATTTAACCCTTCCATTGTTTTAGGGGGGCTAAATTAATCTCAGTATATTTCTTTGATCGTCAGACGCAGAATAAAGGGGGTTAAATGACAGGTCGAAGTTTGACATGTAAATGCGTGACAGTTTTGTTCTGACCGTTAATAATGTTGGACTTTTGTGAGAATACCAAAACAACGGTGTTTTGTTTTGACTTTGGTAGATTCTTTGTTACTTTATAGGTCGTTTCTGCTAATGATGTTAATATCTACGTAAAACAAAAAAAAATGGGTTCGATTCCCGTAGCGGGACAAATATTTGTACGATCTGCAGGTTTGTTCCGGTTCTTCTAGGTGTTTTCTATGTATAGTAAAAAATATAAATTGTGTAATGTTTTGTATTAAGTATATAAGTCATCGAGTATGTACTTACCTACCCTTAACACCAACTCTGAACTAGATTGTCCAGTATTATTTATTTATTATTCGTAGTAAATAGCTATAGTTTTACTGAAGCTAATTTCCTAACCCTAATATCCAAGCATAAAGCACAGTTTATTATTTACAGTTAGACAGAATTGATAAAAAAATCCAGTTCGAATCAACAAAGTTTCACCCAATAATAGTGTCAGAAGTATAAATTACCTTCTGCGACTCCACCCATTCAAAGAATGCGGACAAGACAGTATTTCACGGCTCGTTGCGTATATTCAGTATACTCCTTTGTCCTCCAAACTTCCATTCCCGTTTCCACAGTGAATAAATTACTGCCTAGGCCGAGGCAATACTGTATCTCCATGTCATGTCACTTTGTATGAACATGAGAGATTTGGGGAGGCGAGATGAAATGAGGTTGGGCGATTGGCTTATTCAGGACAAAATATACGAGAAATCTGAATATGATATTGGATGGGTGAGGGTCTAGCTCGGTAGATTCAATAATCTTTTAGGTATCTTCCAGACGGTTGAAGTTTTAGCTCCATAAGAGGGTATAAAGAGAAGCTTAGAGCGCTGTTGTAGTCTAAGTTATTGAGTAACCCAGCATCATATAACCAACAAATATCCTCCTCTAATTTATACCTTCTAATTCAAACCTTAACAAGATCCTATCCGTAAACTTATAGGTACAGTCAACACCCACACACGCTCACGTATATATCAGTTAAGCCTTTTCGAAGTAGCTTCGTATTCCTCGCACACATCGAAAGCAAAGCCGCAAGGCACGTAACATAAGGAGCTTTGAAATTAATTTAGCTCGGAACTAGCTGGCAAATGGATAGACGTGTGAGCCGAGAGGGGGTACTAACCCCCCCTTTACCCCCCACGGGAGGGGGTGGCCGTATGTCGGCGAAATTCGGCATTTAGAACCTTTGTGGCGAGACCGGTTGCGCTTAGCAGTAATTGTGTACCGTATAACGCTTTCATTTTGTAGGCGCTTCTAATTAATGTTTGTTGTTCAAATTAGTGGGGATTAGGCCTAATTGGTCGATAGTTTCAGCGAGATGGAGTTTTAGCTTTTGATTACCTACTTGTGTAATTTTGATTGTCTATTCATATTCGAGATGTAGAGAGAAATAAAGGCATCTGACGGAGTTTCAGGTAGAGGTCCAAAAAGGTTATAGTGCCCTTTTACATTTTGTAACCTACTTTGCTCAAAAATAATAGAAATTAAAAAGATTTTAGTCCTGTTTTAACCTTAGACAAACTCCTGCGTAAACCGTTTCAAATCTAAAGTAGGTTATACTAGATAAGTCTACCTACTATTGTCGCATATAACATTGCAACTCTTCATAGATCAGTACGCTTAGTTCCAGTTTACACAGTTTGATTACGAAACAAGTTTTCAATTGCTTGAAAGACTAAAGTTCTATAAAAGAAGAATAAATACCTAGGTACAATATTCCGTGAAGATATCGTCTGTAAAATATCTCAAAACCGTTTGAAAACTAAAATCAAGTTTAAAACAAAGATTCTAGAGCCTACGAGCATAAAACTAAGTACATTAGGTACTTAGTTTTATGCTCGTAGGCAATCACTGTCAAACTACGAAAAATCTTTTATCTCTGCATCACATGCCAAGTCAGACGCCTTTTTGTTGTATATGTGGGTGGGTATTTAGTTTATATAGTAATAATAATAGTAGTTGTAATTAATTTTAGTACTTACATATCAATGTAATGCTACATATAACAATATGTTATTTACCTATCCCGAAGAGGCGCTGCAAGATGCCAGCCAAATATATAGAACTAGCGACCAGCCCCGGCTTCGCACGGTTTTATTATACGTATAAACCTTCCTCTTGAATCATTCTGTCTGTTAAAAAAACGCATCAAAATCCGTTACGTAGTTTTAAAGATTTTAAGCATACAAAGGGACATAGGGACAGAGAAGCGACTTTGTTTTATACTATGTAGTGATAGTGATAGTGATAGTGAAGAAACGAAAAATATTTTTTGCCATCACAATGTTTGAAAATCCTTCTTCAGGGCTGCCACATATCGAAAAAATCTAAATACAAAGTTACAACCCTATTCACAACATACATGTTAATATCCTCTGCGAACGCCAAAGGCCCTACAATATCCGACTCATGTCCCTTGATATGAAAGCTATATGACATAGTATATTAAAATGTCCTCGGGCGATTGCCGGATAACCGTGTTAGTAATATCCGGGAAAAAGCTTTGATTTCTCTACGCACGTTATGTTCTAAAGGATATTGAAATATCTCGACCTGCCAGAGACAAGAGTTCATTTATAGGGATCTTTTTGAATGATTATTTCCCTAGATTTTTTTGTTTCCTTATCTTCTTTGCCTTGGTCATTTTACAAGTCACATCTACATCATACATGTAGGTACTTACCTATAGGTAGTTAGGTAGGTATAACCTTAGAACTAAAATAGAACTGTGTTGCACTTATCGTAAAACGTCATCACGTCATCATTATCGTCAAAATTATATTCCAAATACTATTTTTTGAAAATGTCGTTTTTTTGTAATGTGCATCTAGTTTTGAAAGTTCCTTGTATTTTTCAGACTATAAAAACACCGAATGGTCATAACTAACTTCGAGTTTTTAAATAATCTAAAAATAAATTAACAACGAAAATTACAACTAAAAATAGACTTCAAAGTTCAGAATACAACTGCTTTTTTTAGTTTTACGGAATAAATAGTGATACCCTGAGATTACTTGCTTATATACACATTATTATATGTATTATTATATTAGTGGGATAAGTCAAACTCATTTCAAATTAAGATGACAATTAAGATGAACCATGAGAAGCATCAGGTTTTAAATAAAAAAAGAATCATCAAAATCGGTTACTCTTAAAAAACATAAAAATAGAGAGTGTCCTCCATTTGTTAAAGTCAGTTTAAATCGTAGCTTGGTTATAAAATTACAAGATGGACCCCGCGGCTTTATTTGTCGGTATGTTTTATTCGAGACCTAGAACTACTTCTATTCAAAATTTTACCCCAATCCCTTCAGTAGTTTTGGCGTGATTAGCTACCTAACAAACATCAATCCATCCATACTTTTGAATTTGTAATATTTAAGTGTGATTAATTTTAAAGTAAGTAGTTATACATAGTAGTAGGTTAGTAGTTTTTGTAAGGGCACTCAGTTATTATACCTATGTAGTCAGCTTTAACTTCTTCTATAACTTAACCCCATATCATTTAGGCGCCACAATGTAATATTTTATGCCCACGTAAAGTTTATGTCATAATTTAATGGGAAGCTATTTGGATTTGGGTCTTTATGAGATCTTTATTTGACCTACTTTTGGCACCGACCTTTGAATATACTACATAATATATTAAGTTATTAACACTACAATCAAAGAATAGAATCAAATAGAATTAATTGTTAACAATTGAAGAAATTGAGTTAACTGCAGATTGTTGCATACAATATAAAGATAACTCAACTGGGGCCAAATTCTACTAATGTCAAAACAAAGGTCTCAATAGTGCCATTGAATCAAGATGATTAAAATCACATGTGCATTTGGTATTCTACTATATTTGCGCTCGAAGAGACTTTCATAATAAGAATGTAAAATTGATAGTTGTAAGGTAAACGTCACAGCTATGAATGAACCTCAAAAAGTTTGTGCTAGTAGAATACTAAAAAGAGTTAAACGAAGTGAAGCGATTTATTTAGTTATTAGTTATTTAGGCCCTGATCGATAATATCTGATCAGTCGGAAGCGGACCACTCATAATTAATAATTATTTCACTATGAATATTTTAATAACAAATCTTTTCGCAAAAACTCTACACGCAAATATAAAAAAAAATTAGTGTACCTACCGTACTAAATATTATTATTATGTTTTGTAAGTACCGTGTTTATCAAAAAGTGTTACCTACCTACTTCAGCATGACATGGTCTACTCCGTTTATAAATAAATGAGTCACATGAGACCGGCGTGCTCTGACGAGTATTAGATAGGAGAGCGTTGGCAACACTTATCTAAGGAGCTCTTATTAAATCCTCCTTAACTAATCCTTCAGCGCTGAGGTACAGATGGCAGAAAACCTGTGTGTAAGATTTTAGGATATTACTTAAAATGTTTTGTATATGCCGATCGGTTAAGAACCGCTTCAGACTTGCGTTTGTCCAGCGTAGATCTTCGATGAACGTATACGCAGCGTAGACGCCGCGACACGCGTTGTCGCACGTTTCCTTTCCTTTACAGTTAATTGAACGCTGCCCTAGAGCAGCTCAGCGAGTAGGTTCTCAAGTCGACGCGTTTTTTTATTTTTACATGCATGACCATGTGCGTAACTTTTAACAACAGAGCAGTCCATTGTTCATAATTATTTTATGGGAAAGGGTATAAAATAAACTGAAGTTAAGTGTAAAAAAAATTTTTATGTAGGGTTTACTTTTTTTGCTTTTATGAATTTCATTTGCCACCGGAGGTAACGTGACGGTAGCACAGCGTATATGTGCCCCAAGCTCTACATATTACAATTTAAATAATACAATAATATACTTACTTCCTTCTTTTTTAAGTTACTTTATACATCTTAATAATTATTTTTTTATTTCAGGGTGACGACCTTATAATTGATCCTGGCCAGCTGATGGATACATGAAGGTTAAACTCACAAGACAAACTGTAAAGAACAAACAATGAGAAGACTAAGTTGATTTAAATAAGCAGAAATAAGATGCGTGGGAATTCACGAATTAATGACGAAATTGATGAAACTGCTCGTTGATTAGAAACCATGGCTTAGTTTGGTAAATTAATACAAAACGAAAATGCTTTGACCAAAAATAGATGTACAATCCAGAAATAGAATACAAATGTTAGTTAGCTCAATGGTTTCAATTGTAAATACTAGTTGTAATTTTTCTATTCCTTTGAATACAAATAGACATTACATAGGACAAGTACAATTGGCGGCCTTTTAGCTAAGAAGCGATTTCGTCCAGATAGAATTTAGTGAATTTAAAAAAGAAGGCGGAAGTGCTAAAATTTATTTAAAATAAACATATACCTAAAAATATATATTTGTTTTTAGATTAAGTTAATCTAAAACCATATATTCAACAAACGATAAGTAAGTAAATATTTATCAATATAATATGACAGGTAGGTATAATAGTAAATAATATCTAGTTTATTTAAATACGAATATATAATATTTTCTAATACCTGTGAGATGAGATGAGGCAAACCAAGTGACCCTGGTATTAAAAATGTGGAATTTCGGATGGATCTTCACACCAAAACTACTAGGTACCTACACGAAACGGGCTGAAATTTAAAAGTAATGTAGTTCGAAGCCTAGCAACGGCAGCCTATAAAATATGTTACTTTTCATAATTTTTGACGCAAATAAAGCCGCGGGACGCTGCTATAAATCTCATAAGAAAAAGATTAAAAAGATTAGATGTTGCGAACCTTACTGAGTGCAAGCAAGCATTAAACGTAAACATTTCCATTGCAGCGTCTCTAGAGCATAAACAGAATCAGCTGAGGCCTCACCACCACACTTCTACAGTTGGCTGAATAGAAACGCAAATTACTAGCACAGAAGGTCGCGAGTTTGATTCCCATCTCAGAAGCACTAGCAAATTATGATAAATTAGAAAAATCATTTTATTTGAGTTTAAATACCAGGCATTTACATGTGTCACCGCCCTGTCTTTGAATGAGCCCATTTTTAAACAACAACGCAGTTTACAAAACCCATTAAAATGCCAAATGCAAAGGCCGATTGTAGAACAACCAACTTTAAACGAGTGAGCTGACTGATAGCTAGCCCGAATGAAACGGCTAACCATAACCGAACGGTTCGTTTGAATTTCAGTTTGATGCATCACTTCAGGGCTGGCTTGATTCAAGAAATAAAATGTGGCAGTGTTGCTAACTTATCATTTTTGGGACGATTTTTTTACATTTCATTTGGAAATAAAGTTAGAAGTATGCCGTAACCAAAATTGTTGTCAAATAGTTACTTCTAATTTTTTGAATTCATTCCTTTTCCAATTTTTACATTCTATGATGTTTTATTAAATGCAAAAATACGTTCATATAAATCTATGTTGGGCTTTTTAACTGAAGCTGTAGCAAACTCAAAATTATTGTTCAACTTATTCTTGTTTTAGCTTTATGTTAAACAGGTTGCTACGTTGTAGTTTTCTGCTGTCGCTACCAGTAATTAGTAGGACGTACATAGCTAGCGTACATAATGTAATTATGCACATATACGCCCCGGTCTAAAATACTCGAGGAACAATTTGGAACTAGAGCCGAAGTTGGAAACCACAGACGGCCGCCATCTTGTCGTTGCTATGGCAACTGCCGCGAATTGTCTGCTACCTACCTGCAATGTAAATATCTTGACGCTGTTGTTTACGCGATGGATAGTTTAGTTTGAAATTTAAGATGGGTGGAATAACAAATGGAAATTCTTCATCGGATGAAAAGAAAAAGATTTCTTGCTCTACTTTTAATTTACAAACTGAGTACTACTAGTACCTAGTTCTCAACATTAATGCCTAATAGTTTACGATTGAAAACTCAGAATATTTTTTTGCTGAAAATGCCAACCTACCTAATCAGAAAGCTAAACTGAATCTGACTTCATTAACCGTCTTCAAAAAAAGAAGGCTATCAATTCAGCTCTACATATATTTTGCCGTTTTGCATGCCAAAAAGTCTTGATCAATGTAAATGATAACTTTCAATTTTTTTAAGTTTATAAGAAAATTAAAACATGTCCTTTTCGTGTTGTCTTTGTCCGAAATGAATTTCATATATTGTAAATATATTGTATAATTAAGAAATTCTCATAAACTTTAAAAGTCTTCATTTAATTCCAGCATACTTCCCATGCATGTCTGTATACAACGCATTCATAACCTCAATATCCATTTATCATTCCGCATTTTATAATTGACCTACACCCACTCCGCATTCTACACCCGCAGCACCCATAAACAAAATCTGCAGCATATTAAACAATAAATACCATTGAGGGTATAAATACCATTGTGGTTATGTATACCACAGTGGGTATAAAGGCAGTGCATCAAAGATTCCGAGGCTGGCATTCCCACATCACTGGATGGAGTATTTCAATAAAATGGTGGTCGGCCATTAGCGATGTGTTGCACTACCCTCACGGTGTGGTTGGGGTAGAGTGGAAGTGGCTTCTTTATTTAAAAAATAAATTAATTAAAAAGATGGCCGAAAATGTCTAAAAATCTTTAAAACTATAGTTACTAATAATAATATTACGAATAATATGGAATACGGTCTACGTTTATTTGGACATTGCTACGTTGCTACGCCGTAGCAGCTACAGGGCCAAGATCGGATGCGATTGTACGAAAGAAATAAGCCTATCTGAGCTTATTGAATTAAGATACTTCCAATATTGAATTAAAGATCTATGTATTTACCGGTCTCAGTACACCATCCTTTTCATAAAAATGATTTGGAGACAACTGTAATGTTATGTTCTTGTGTGAATGATCCTACTAGTATAATAAACGCGAAAGTTTGTAAGTATGCATCCATACTTACAAACTTTCGCGTGTTACTCTTTCACGCAAAAACTACTTAAATTTGGCACTAAGATAGATTATAGTCTGGAATAACACATAGGCTATATCTTTATCCCGGAATTCCCACGGAAGCGGGAATCAGCGCGGACGAAACCGTGAAGCGCTTCTAGTAATCAAGATTTTACCGCGTATAGTCTGTTAGTCCTTCACGCAAAAACTACGGAGCCGATCGAGCTGTTTTTTTTTAATAGACTGCTCTGTTTCTCCTTTTATCTCATAAATCAGTTCCCATGGGATATAAATAGCCTTAAGACGTTTCGATAAAAAAAAATCGTAAATAAACCACGGACAGAAATTAGTCTAGTCCACTGTTACCGCTGGACACTAACTGTAGTAATAAATAAAATAATTGTAGTTATAAATAAAATAAATAAGTCCACAGCTGAACACGCATTCCTAAAGCAGTTTTGATATAATCATCACACTTGGCGGCTGCCCAGACGGCCTTAGGCGCCTGCCCATAGGTAAGATTGAATCAAACTGAAAATCAATTATCACTTTATTTCTTATATTGTTTTGATAATTATGTACCTATAGTATTAAATTTGACTTGTCTTAGTGCTTATTTTGTAAGCCTAAAGAAATAAAGATATTGATTTACTGTATTTCCTTTCACTTTGTGTGAAGTAAAAGTCCATTTCCACACTATTCCACCACAGAGGGCAGGCAGACGTAGTTGTGGAGCACTCTTCATTCCGAATGCCTGTCCACGCGCCTCCCCGCGCTCCTCGGCCTCGTGTGTACGCCCTCGATGTTACCAAGACGATGGAATCGTGGAGAAGGTAAAATTAACTTAATACTACTCTTTTTTAACAAATTAGACAAGTGTAAGTTTGTTAATTAGAACTTACATATCACTACATGGTATAAAAAGTGATATAAAATATTTTTTTAGATAGAGTAATTCAAGAGGAATGTTTATTATTTATATGTATAACTAGCGACCCACCCCTTCGCACGGTTTTATTATACATATAAACCTTCCTCTTGAATTATTCTATGTATTAAAAAAAATCGCATCAAAATTCGTGTCATAGTTTTAAAGATTTAAGCATTCAAAGGGACATAGGGATATAGGGACAAGGGACAGAAAAAGCGACTTTGTTTTATACTATGTAGTGATAGTGATGATACACCCGTCAGCAGACAGCTAGCAGGTCGCTAGTTCTGTGCATGTAAAACAAAGTAAAATGTTATAAAAGTATTTTAGTTTTTTTTTATCAGAGCACGACACTGGCAATAATATCTACTTATTGGTACACATCAGCTAGTATAGGGCTGAATCGGTTTTAATGTATCAAAAGACAACATTTCAACCGATAATCCCTTCAGAACTTTTTGCGTAAAAAGGAACAAAAACAACTGCATACCTGCCAAAGTACCCAACCACGCTATACGTAAACATGTTGGTGGTGAAAACGCAGGCTGTGTTTGTATGCCGTGCGTGTTAGGTACACTTATTGGATATTTTTATAAAACCCTAGTTTCGAAAATGATATTAGTAAGGTTAGTGTATGTTTACGATGATTCAATCGATACCGCATCCAACCGCCCTTCGCTATCAAGTGATGAAAGCACGTGTGATGCGTACCTACCTACGTATAGGTAAACCTACCTACGAGGTACCATTGTGGCAGCCTCCCAGTCCGCCATTAGAGAGTGTCACCTGTACGCGAAATGGAGCAGAAATACAAATAGCGGGTTTCAAGCACTCTTGCAGACACAACGATCTTTAGTTGTCATTCTTTGATGATGCTTGTTGCACTGGTTTATGCTGTGCAAATGATTACAACATTTTATTTACTGAAGGACATCAACAGTTTGTATAAATAATGTTACTTATCATTGTTTATAATACGGCCTACTTCATACCTAGCTTCGAAGTCAATTCTAGTATTTTGTCAGTCCATCTTTTGCATCAGGGTTCAAAACGAGTTCAGCATAGGTAGGTGCCTTATGTGAATTCAACTACTTGGCAACGGCGACAGAAGGACTGAAAGTGAAACTAGTTTAGTGGTAGGTATGTAGTGTGTATAGTTTTTTACCATCTTGATGCTTTAGTGACATTTGGTTTAGTTTTCAGCGTGTTTGGTTTCTAAATAAAGTGTTACGGCGAAGAGAAAATGAATCAACTCCTTATTTCTTCTATTATTTTGAAAATTATGTATATTATAAAATTTAAATGTTTCCAGCGTGTTTGGTTTCTAAACCTGCTACCTACCATCTTATTTATTCGATGAAGATTTAAAAAAAAAACCTTTAGTTTGCAACATGTTACAAACACTGCACACTGGCCTCTGCTGTTTTTCAGGTTCTCTTCAAGACATGAGTAAATAACAGTCTTTTAGACATTTGTGACACATCGTCCATTGCTATGAAAAAAACGTGACCAACACGAGGGGAGTAGATTTAAAATCAGTGCCGCATGTTTTCTGCATGCCTAAATCTATTTCCTTTGCCTATGATTAGTTTTTTTATTTTTGTTTATAATTCTAGTTTAGGCTAAGAAATTCTATTCTATTCTAACACTGCTTACGTCTAACTAGACACAAAACCGGAGCAAATATTGCAAAACACTATCATTCCACTCACGTAATTACTCAAAAAGCAATCATATAAGCTCCAGAGGATCGACTATCCGAGATTGAATTGCGTATCCACGTAATATTTCAAAAGGTAATCCGTTTAAGTTTAAGGAGCAGTGTATATCACGTGATGGTACATACTCCTAACCACCCCGCGTTTGGTCGCCTAAGCAGGGAGGTGCCGACGCATGTTTAGATTTGTGCTCTAATGTAGAGTCTGTAGCGATATTGTGAACTATTTTTATACATTTGAATGAAAGGAGATAGGTATTTCTTATTGTGGTTATTGATATAATCGCTTTTTATAATACATAGAATAAATTAATACCTCATAGGTCATATACGGAGTGAGCTCTACCCCATCCCTATCAAATAGGTGTGACGTGATCGTCAGTGATTTTTATTCTTCCTACTGCTCAAACTAAGTAATTCATCATTCAGATCAATAAATGGGATTATTTACTATTGAACTCCATGCCTCAAATCTAGTATGACATGACTACCTGCTGGAATAAATAGCAAAAAATGCTTGAACAATTGTTACAAAAACATGACTGACTTCACACACACATAACTATAAAGAAAATGCTCTTGCGGCTAAATAAAAAGAAAGTCCTCACATTCGCTTTGAGCTCATCCCCAACACCAATTGCTCGTCAACTAAGCAGGGGTGGGTGGGGTAACATTTTCCTGTTTGAAGGCACACGTCGCAAAGGGAAATCCTGTGCAGGACAGGGCTCTAAAATTGCCCGTTTGATAAGGATACGTACGTGTAGGTATAGAAGGGATGTTAGATTAAATTAGTGGCCATGAATTTTATCTTTGATGATATATTTTACCGCGGTTTTGGTTAGACCAACAATGATCATGTAACCTCTAGTTCTAAAAACCAAAGGTTAACGTTACTCTATCAGTTGTCGGTTTTTCGTGAGATATGGCTGGTCCACTGCCTTTTTAGCTTGCTATGTCGATAACTTTGGTTCTGTGACGAATGTATTCGTTACGAATACTTTAAAAGACTTCAGAGAAACTCCGAGGACAGCTCTTTCTACAGCTGAGTGACTGAACTAGTGGACCAGCCCTACCATGAGTGTCCACGTCTCAGCTTCGTAGTTAATTACGGGTAGGACGCACTTATAGAAAACTTTCGTTTTCAAGCATTGCGGTACGGAAAAGAAGACTCGACTTAGTTTCCAAAAGGCTGCCCGGCCTAGCTTAAATCCACTTTGTGCCTTATGGCCTGCTTCTCAATATATTCTTTATGTAACTGAAGGATCTGCACAATGTTGGTGTACTCGGAAGCTCAATTTATTTCCCCTTTTTAGCTAGTTAACGACGCTTACTGTTATAGAGTTATGTTCTCATTTAATTCCTCAATATTTAAATGATATTTGCTATAAGCGAGCGCAGTAGTTCAAAGTGGTTCTTAGCCACACCACCAGAGGCTGCCAGTACTCCTAAAAAATAGTGTCACTAACATAAAATATCCCAGAACCACCCAAACCATATGCACCCTCGTTAACCCGACTGATTGTACAGGCATCGTATCCCCATCTCGTCGGTATTTGTCTTTACTTAGCCAGCTCCTTCTAATCTCGCTGAGCAAATAACTACATACCCGTCGAGGTTTCTGATGCTGTATTGGATGTGTGCAATGTGGATGAGAGATCTCGATTTTAAATGAGGAACATCGAACTTTCTATCAATATTAACATTTATGTAGATACTTACATAAAAATAAATTACTAAAGTTGAAAGATTTTATTGCTTACAAAAAACTCTAATCAAACAAAACAGTATAAGTTAAGAAGTAAAATTACTCAAAAATAAAAAAAACACAACTGAAACTTCAAGCACAGATAGATGCATTGGTATACAAATTAATCCATTAAAGAGTTTACTTCTGTTTCCCTGTTATTCCCCGTTATGGCCAGAGTTTTAAAAATAAAGATTCTACAGTATGTATTACAAAAGTGTTAGACACATATTTATGAGGTAATTTAGCTGCCTTCAAATTGATCTCCGCACATACGGTTGCCGTTAATGGCCCCTTCAATAATTCAAAGCCTGAATAGCTAATAATCTATACACGAAAATGGATAATTAATTATTTGGGTAAGCTTCAGCAGCACTCTGTAACCCAACACGTGATTAATTAATGAGTAAATAGGTATAGAGTAGAAATGTTCTTTGCCGCTAAACACGTGAATTGATATTGTTTTAAAATCACAACGTACAATTGTTCATAAACCATATTATTATATCAAAAGCAAAAAATATTATGTACATGCACAATCATTTAAAATCCCAAACCCAATGGCGGTAAATGATAAAATTATTGGTGTTAATTTTGGTTTATTATTTAACAACTGCTTTTTGTAAAATAAATAACTACTTAATATACATTTGCATGTGGAATCTGGCCCGAAAGTAACGATTGGAAGTGTTTTCTAAACTTGAGGAATTAATTTGGATAACCTATAGAAGTTCAAAAATACTCACACATATCTCGAATACAAACTCAGAACCATTACAAATCGATCACGAGAAACAACTGCAGGTACAACAAACGTCAATATTATTAATACGATCGACACATCAATAGACATCTTTTGTAAGAAGCATGGGAAAAAATAACGTGTTCCGTCCCAACCCTTTGACTTTTTATCTATAGAACTCATTTAAATCTCTGTACGCATCATCCCCTATTTTGCGTATACACCTTGTTGCAAATTAAGGATTTAGGGTTAAAAAAACGTGACCCCTGAGATCGTGGGTAAAAGTTTTATCTTTTTTTATTATGCGTTATTGAAATGAGACACCGGTGGTACATACAAAATTGGTCTTTTTGTATGCAGTGAAAGGGTTAGACACGTTGGGTATTCATTTTTTATGGGACTTAACCCTACGCTACTGTGGTTCGGGATAGTTCGTTATTATGGTGTTTAAATGTGGATTTGCATTTGTGTTTTTTGTGTGCTTGTGCAAAATTATTTTTATATTTTCAATATGTATAGTATGTCTAAATCGATATAATTTTAATGCATATTGCACATTGTTTATTCAAAACTGAATAATTATTTTATCCGCTAAAATCATAACGGAGAAAAATACTGAGGCATGAAATGATAATATGTTAGTTGACCAAATATATTGATGAAACGGGATATAATAATAAAGGTTCTTAAAATTTAACATAGAATAGAATAGTCTACCGTAGGTCCTACTAAGAGTAGACTTTTATATCTACATTGATCGAGCGAGCCGCGATACTTTTAAACTGGGTAGGAACTTCAAAAAAAAAAAATGTTCTCAAAATTCAACTGTGACTATTATGTTATTTTTTGTGTTACTTCGGAACTCACGCAAAATTTATGTTGACTTTACGTATTTTATTGACATAGAAAATGTTCCAATTATAATAATAATAATAATAAAAATAATAATAATATTCGGTAATGAGATTGTACATCCCACGGAAATGTGGCGGTCGAGGCTTTTTAAGCGCTAAGACCCTACACAACCGTGAGGTTTGCAATCTCAGAAATTATTTCCATCAAACCGAATAGCAAATGCATCGCGACGTAGTTGCAGTTGATAAGAACCTTACTCCTCTCTCCTTAGCTAACGAGAACTGGCGTAAACCTATAGTGATGAGTATAGAGGACAGGAAGGCCATATGGGAAAGCAAAGAGCTGCATGGGAGATTCTACAAGGTCCTCACAGGTCCTGATGTAGATCTCCTAAGCTCAGTAAACTGGCTACGTTTCGGTGACCTCTTCGGGGAAACCGAAGGCTTTGTCTGTGCAATTATGGATGAGGTAGTTAAGACGAACAATTACCGGAAGTATATCATGAAAGATGGCACGATCGATATCTGTCGAGCGTGTCATCTTCCAGGGGAGACCCTTCGTCATATACTTTCGGGTTGTTCGCACCTGGCTAACTCTCAGTACTTGCACAGACACAACCAAGTAGCCAAAATTATACATCAACAACTTGCTCTCCGATATGGCCTTACTGGTCCTGAAGTTCCATACTATAAATACACACCAGCGCCAGTTCTCGAAAACAGCCGTGCCACGCTCTATTGGGACCGGTCTATCATTACAGACAGGACTATTCTTGCAAATAAGCCTGATATTGTACTGATAGACCGGTTAGAAAGATGGGCGGTGCTTGCTGATGTCACCATACCACATGATGTTAACCTCGTTAAAGCTGAGAAAGATAAACTCAGTAAATATCTTGATTTGGCTAACGAGGTTGTCAGCATGTGGGATGTTGATTCAGCGACCATCGTCCCGATAGTCGTTTCGGTTAACGGGGTAATAGCGAAGAGCCTCGATAAACACCTCAAGAGACTCTCGCTAGGAAGTTGGATCAAGGGTCAGATCCAAAAAGCGGTTCTCCTGGATTCGGCGCGTATCGTCAGGAAGTTCCTCTGTCTGCAACCCTAGTCACCGGCTGCTTGAGCCTAGCTTCGCGGCCGGTGATCCACCGTTTTGATATATTTTTTACTGTAGATTAGTTTTATAATATTTTTGTATTTTCTATAGTAAAAAATGTATTTTATAACGAGTATTAAAATAAATAAAGTGAAATAATAATATAAAATAATATAGATCCAAAAAGCGGTTCTCCTGGATTCGGCACGTATTGTCAGGAAGTTCCTCTGTCTGCAACCCTAGTCACCGGCTGCTTGAGCCTAGCTTCGCGGCCGGTGATCCACCGTTTTGATATATTTTTTACTGTAGATTAGTTTTATAATATTTTTGTATTTTCTATAGTAAAAAATGTATTTTTTAACGAGTATTAAAATAAATAAAGTGAAATAATAATAATAAGTCTTTATTTCAGATACAAGGATGCATAGTAATAAGAAAATATACACATAAAAACATAAAAAGCATAAATTTCAAGTTAATTTGTAGTTTTTTAAACAAACCAATTTATAAAGTAACATCGTTGTAATCATATCAAAATAAAATACCATTATTTGAAATATACTGCAAATTTATAAAGCGATAACTTACAATTTCGTTTCCTCAACTATTCCGTTCTATCCTATACCTATAACATAAAAGTAGTACACGAAAAAAAAACTATGTGTCTATTGTCCCATAGCAGACAAAAATACCAACAGATAGGATCAACGATTTCACACTTGGCGCTTGTAGCTTTCAATTTGACAGGAGTGTTTTATTCGACCTGATAAGTATCAGCCGAATCTGATATCATTATGTCGAGAGCTCTCTAACTCGTTGACTCTTTTGATGATTAATAATTATGATGTCTGAGGAAGTTTTGAATGATGACAGAAATACCTAAATCTGAAGTTTTGTATTCTCAGTTTGATTTTCACTTTGAAACGTGAACTTTTGAAAACAGTCTAAAGGTAGCTCAATTGATCCATGTTTGGTTTCAATTGTAAATACTAGTTGTAATTTTTCTATTCCTTGCTTGTAATTTTCGTTGATAATAAAGAAGTATGAATTAGAAACATTTCCTATTTGCTTAACATGGATTTCCTTCCTACCCTAAAAGTACATAAATTTAACCAAGCCCGTCACTTCCGACATGTTGCCCGACAGCAGACCACGTCACTCCCTTTCTACCCCTATTTACTGACCCTTCACTGACCCTTCACCCGTCTACCTAAATATGACCTCTTGGACCTACCCATTCATTGTCCCTATTAATCGGCTGGTACGCTATTGTCCGACGTCCAGCTATATGGCGTCCAAGTTATTGTGTTCGTATTAGAAATTTTAAGTGTTGGTCATGAAGGGTTAAAACCAGTTTGCGAATTTTGGCACCGGTTAAAACTAGTTTCGCATTTGCAGTTTCAGCTGTTGCATTAAGTTTTGATTTTTAAAAGACTTTTTATTATCTACGCATGTAGACACACGAGTAACAAAATTTGGGCATAGATAGATCCTTATTAATCACTACATAGTATAAAACAAAGTCGCTTTTTCTGTCCCTATGTCCCTATATCCTTATGTCCCTTTGAATGCTTAAATCTTTAAAACTACGCAACGGATTTTGATGCGGTTTTTTTAATAGATAGAATGATTCAAGAGAAAGGTTTATACGTATAATAAAACCGTGTGAAGCCGGGGCAGGTCGCTAGTTATTATATAAACAGAAAAGTTTGTATGGATGAATGTTTGTTCCTCTTTCACTCAAAAACTACTGAACGGATAAAGCTGAAATTTTAAATAGATCTAGTTCTAGCCCTGGAATAACAAAAAGGCTACTTTTCATCCCATAAATCAGTTCCCCTGGGATAGAAACAGCCTTGAGACTTTTCCATAGAAACAACGTCTGCGAAGCCGCGGGCATACTTATGCTAGTTTATAATATGGGCTTTTTCTCGAAGTCAAAGAATATTCTATAAAAATGTATCTACTTAAATCATCTTCAAAGATGTTTGATGACTGTTCCTAAAATAACTTATTTTAAAATAACTTAGTTGATGTTTAGGAAAATCCATAGAAAAAAATAATATTAAATACTATTTTAGAAAAAAAAATTGCCGAGTGAGAGTTTCAATATGTGGTTCCTAATTAAAGTGCTAAATTTTGAGTCCTTTCTGAAAAACATAAAAAATACAGTAGTATTCAGAACCTCGGCCATATTCGAAATCGGTTGAAAATATTTCTATTACTTAAACTTGTTTATAAACATCAATGGCGGTTAATTTCGGTATTTTGTTGCTACTTTGCGTTCCTAAACTATTTTGCATACAACACACCCCTTTTAAAGTTTATTATTATTTATATACACCGGAAATAGAACCCTATGGCAGATGTGTTTAGATTTGTAGCAGCTATGCATATGCAAATTATCACCTCTAGACAGAAAACTAATAAATCACATCCAAATAAAACCAAATCTCTTAGAGATAGGTAGGTATTCAATTCTAAAATCAAATTCAAATTTGCATGCATAAGGTAGAATATAACTGGACATTATTCTTATTTTGAAACTAAACTGTAACATGTAACATGTAGGTATTCTTGTAAATAAACACATTTCATTTCAGCTTTTTAAAGTCGAATCTTGTAAGAAATGTATAACACATAACCACAGTTTAATATTCTTTATTGCAATTTTCTTTGTTAATTAATAATAATTATAATTAGTACTTATTAAACCTAGTAAATTGAATAGTTGGGCATTTTTTTTAAAAAACGTCCCTGCGTTTTTTTAGGTGTCCTACAAGTTCATTAACACTTTTCATAAAAACTAGTTCATTGCTAGATATTAAAATACTTATTTTATGTTTTATAGTTTTATTTGCGATAAAAAAACATATTATTAGAACTTTTTTAATACAAAAAAATGTAAAATAAGAGTAAAATAGCTTCCGAGACCCCTTAAAAATGGTTGTCCTACAGCGGTGGACCGACTTTTGACTCTAGATTATTTTATAACTCGGTTTGGATGAAGGCTAAAACTGGATTATTTATGTTTAAATATATGAAGGCCATCATATTTAAACGTAAAATGCGGGACTTTTCATACAAAAATAAAAACTTTTTATCAATTAAATTGTGTCCCATGATTTTGGACATAAGTGGAATTCCATTTTGTAACTGCAATATCTCCGTATTATTTTGAAAAAACTACTGTAATCACAGAATTTATTATTCCTGGTAACATGACTCATCGATACCACCAGTTTAAAATTGGTTGTCAAAGAGCGTTCTGTCATTATTCGTGTCTGAACTTGGAGAGCGTTACCGTAGCGTTTTTTTCTTCCAGTTTGTAACTGCGATTTAGACTGATAAGGCTTGAGTTTATGTAAAATAAAAGTAACGAAATGATTACTGTATAATGTATTAAATGAATTATTGAGTCTCCAAAGGTCTCAACTGTTTGAAAATAAAAATAGACGCAATTTTAGATCGGGTGACGTGGGAACGTTACTTCCATTTTGTTTGGTTACGTATATGTGGAATGATAAAGTTACGAAATGGAAATATAAAGGCAAGTTCACCCAGTAATTGTTGACAAAGCATCAAAGAGTTCTAGCGTATTAAATCCAAAGATATTATATTTAAAATTTTTGATTAAATATTGGTTTCAAAAATGAAATCGTATATATGCCAAAAAAATTAAAAAAAAATTAATTTAAATTTAAATCTAGAAGTTTTATTGATGTTTAAATTACGATTTTGTGGTGATGAAGCACTTGATAAAGATGAAGAACCCACGACAAATAAACCACGACACAACATTTCTCTGATTAATGTGTTAGGAATAATAAATACCGAAAAAAGTAAAACTACAAGAATAATAGATTTTCAGGAGAAAAATTTCGAACATTGTAAAGCCAGCTTTACGTCATCCATTACGTAACTGCTCCTTTACATTTTGTAACTGTCTCATATTTTTAATTGGGAAAATATTTTTTTCTCGATTTTTTTAAAGGGCACTCGCTGATATTTTTTTTATTTTTGTTGTAGTATTACAAGAGCTATTCGATGAAAAAAAATGCGGTCCCTGAGACTGCTTTATCATGCTTAAAACACAATGTTTTCATTGCAAAGTTTCCCAAAAGTAACAAAGTGGATATGTTCTGGCTTAAATAAAAATAACTAATGCTTTTCTTCATCGTTAGGTTTTATTTTCTATTCAATATCATGTTTTTAAAGCAATTAAACATATTAAATTCATTGAGGATTATTGTGGTATTATTTTATTTGATTTTAAAATAAGTAACCAAATGGAAACCTGGTGTACCTCTTGATCTCTTAAAAGTTAAATATCTTTTGAAAATGCTATTTGTTTGTTATTTTGCTGCTATCACATAAATCTCTAAGGAAAGGCGAATCATTTTAAATAAGTTAGATATTCCTAAAATGATCTTTATTTTTTTCACTCCATTTTGTAACCGGGACAAATTTTTACGAAAATGCCCAGTTATGTACCGTGTAATTACCTACTGGGTATGTTTATATTAAAATTGTACAAAATGAGCAGAAAGTATGATTTCGCAGATCTTTCAGTACCTATCTAAATTTTCATACCTAATCCTGGATAGTAAAAGAACCCCAATTTAACCTTTCGGGAATAATAAATTGTAGGATACTTATATTTTTCTTTTTGCGTAAATTTACAAAACTAGGCATGTAGTCCCTACCTATATAGGTAACCATGAAAAAAATTACCTACATTATCTATTCTACACTTTCTGATTTTAATATTTTTATATTCTGTCATAGGGTGAAAGGTCTACGAAGTTTATAAGAGCAGATGTTCTATTTTCAAATTCGCCAAAAAATCTTTTGTGGCTATTTTAAAAATAGAACTCTTTCACAATGCACCATGCAAATTAGAAACCAGTGTATTTTGGGAACGTCATAGTAACTTCGAATATAATTTTATAACTCAACCTTACCTTACAATGCAGAAAAGTTATTTTACAATGGCAACATTTTTGTATGCAAATATTATTTTTATTAGTCCTGCCTTTTTTGAATTTGCACCTTATTCCTTGTGTATAAAATTGGAACTGGAGTGTAGCGAAACAAATTGATTAGAACAAAAATTTGCATAAAGAGCACACCTTTCACGTTGATCCGTTGAATGCGATTTTGAATGACAGCTTGCATTGAATAAGTTTTTTATATCGGCTTAGAGTTTCGCATTTCTTTACTAGGAATAGAGCAACTTTACTTAGTAACCTTTTTTAACTGAATATCTAACTATAGTCTTTTTCACATAGGAAGCGTTCCCTGACAGATGGAATGCGTTTCATTTCAATTGACTAGGATTTTGGCAAATTGAAATTTCGAAAATTCAAACAATTTTTATTTCATCTCAAACATATGAATTAAGCTATAGAAGTATAGCACGACAAACAAATTATCCAAAAATAAATTTATTTTAGCCTCCACGCGTAATAAAAAATAGAAATCAATAATTTTATGAAATCCGAGGCAATTTGTTTTGCGTAGAACAGAACGTAATAGAGTTGAGACAAACAAATATTATTCCAGCAAATCTATAAATCGATTATCGCAAATTAAAATCGTAACTTTCAACATCATCATTTTAAAATTTTATCACGCAAGTACATACCTATGTTTATTGTTGATTATTTGTTATTGATTTTTAATTACCTACTTATCTGCTGATGTTATTACCGTCCTATTTCTAGGTTATGACGCATTACCTATTGGAAATGTGGATTTTTACTATTGTTTTTATTTATATAGACCTAATTTAATGTTTTACTTTGTTAAAGTCATTTAAAATTAATGAAAATATTTTACGAATAATCGATTTTCGTTACTAAATCAAGTCAAAAATCGAATCAAATTTTTACGATTACACTTAGCTCATTTCTATAACTGTCAAAGTGAAACGTCACGGAACGCTTCCTAGGTGAAAAAGACTATAGTTACCTATTCAATTTTACTACTAAGTAGGTTTGTATGGAAAATGTTCTATCTTACATCTAGTACCTACCTACTTTGTTACCTTTATCTTTTATCTTTCATTATTTTTCCATAGATTCTTAAAAAAATATTTTTTATTGAAATACTTTTCAAATACCTACTAGGTAAGTATGTAGTATATATACACACAACCCACCCACCTAACGTAGGTATCTGAGAAGGTACCTATGTAGTCAGGTACACCTATAGGAACCTAATTTTATTGAAATTTTTAAATAAATATAAATGATCATAAAAGACGCGTGCTGATAAACCTCAAACGCATGCACCAAAATAAAATAAATCGTTATTATTTGCGAAAACTGGTTCAAAAAATGTTCTCTATTCAAAATCACCATGTTTGGCAAATCCACGCAAAAATCGAAACCGGATCAGACTGGAAATTCTAGTTGATTTATCGAAAACTGGTTTTACACGCGCCTCTTTTTAATTTGCGAATTTTAAATGAATGGGGTAAAATACAAAGGGTATGGCAACACTGAATGTAATGTAACGGGCTATATTGTCCGGAATGACCTGCAATGTTAACGAATTATTGAATTAGCTAATAATTGTACGTGCTTTCGTCATAAATTATAATATTGTTATACTAATAATAATAAATAATATAATATTGCTACTCTTCATTTGCCAAGTCGTGGTCTCCACTCAAGAACACGTTTATGCCAACGATGTCAGCTTCAAGGTCGGCCCACAGCCACTTCAGCTTGCTTCTTCTACAGGATATGCCGATAACTTTGATTCTCTCTCGGATGTAGATATTCGTTACGAATCCTGTCGTTCAGAGAAACTCCGGGCATAAATTTTTCTATTACTCTTTCCATAGCTCGCTAAGCGACTTTGAATATGGAACGTACCTAGTCAAAGCTTAGGTTTGTAGTATCCCTATATAGTTTGTGCTTAGGTTCTTTGTTATACCTAAATGACTTTGAACGGTAGACCAGCCCTACCGAGACATATATTTTTTTCTAAAATAGGTAGGTAGGTACTACAGCAATATTAGATATGTAAAATAATATTATTAAAAATATTTATAAAAGGTTATATTTATTTTATTACTAACAATTTTATATTTTTGATGCTCCTATGTTTTATGGAAAAATCTGCTAAGTTCAAATCCGTGTATCTCAGCTAATCGTGACTAACTTTAACTAAGACTGGAACCATTTTCTGAGAGAAGTTGTTGATGCGTGTTCTTCTTGGTTTATAAAAATTGTCTTTCCTTTATTTCTATATTCCTTGTTTCTATTCCTAATCGCTCCTCGCACAGCCTACAGAGGATTGGGCCTCGGCGAATGCTACAGATTCTGAGATTGTAAAAGTTTGTAAGTATGGATGGATGGATATTTTTGCTCTTTCACGCAAAATCTACTGAACGGATATGGATGAAATTTGGCATAGAGATATATTATAGTCTGGAATAACACATACCTAGACTACATTTATCCCGGAATTCCCATGGGAACGGGAATTACCACGGGTGAAACCGCGAGGCGCTGCTAGTAGGAGTACCTATAATTACCCTATTTTATCATCTGTTTTTCTTCCATTAGGTATTTTGAAGTAATTTTAGTTATAGCATCTAGTCTGCAGGTTCTCTACCTATTAACAGGGGTAAACATAAATATTTTTCTTCTTACGAGTATCTTTCCACAAATTTGTAGGTACCTAAGTACAAAAAAAAATATTATGAAGCTTTCTCCTAAAAGCTACTTTTACGGCGTAGAACAAGATCTATGACGTAGAACAAGATCTACGACGTAGAACAAGATCTACGACGTAGAGCCTCCTACGGTAGAAGGCCTACGCCGTAGAAGGTACATAACCAACTGATAATTTACGTAGCATCTGCACACCGTTGATCATACTCTTTATATAGGTACTTACAAGTTTCTTATTTTCTAATTAAAATCATCGTCATTATATTTTATGGTGTGAACGTAGAGCTATCTATTAGACCACATCATTAAAACAGTTGATATAATATGAGATTTACTTATAAGTAGGTAGGTACCTACCAAGAGAAAAGTCATCAAGGGATTTATAATTCGATCGAATTCAGGTTTTCGTATAGAAGACTTGGAATCGGTCACTGATTCACGCGATTTTAAATTTTATTTGCAGTTTTTTTTATTATTTACCTACTGCGATCTGCGAGTAAAACTAACAAAACTAAGAACGCAAATCTTAAACCATTTTTAAGGTATGAGCCCATGTTACAACAAAGTTATAATTTTGCGAGTCTTTGATACGGATACTGATTTGATCGAATTCGAATAGCCCTGTCAGACCTTCTCAGTCATTGCCTTCTAGACCACTCAATTTGAATAAAGAACATTGCCCAATTTCGCGCCAAAAGGTGACGTGTGATGTGATGCGCCGCCTCACACACGCAGCCCCGCCCCTCATACGTCGGCCAATCAGAGCGCTTAAACAACGCGCAACACGCATATTGATCTGCGGACAACGCCGAACCGTTTACATTTCGACATATCACATGCTAAACACCGACAAACAATAACATATGCTGTTTTCACAAGCGAACTTCAACTCTACTAGCTAGAACATAAGGTGTAAAATATGATGGAAAAAGGTTCGTCGCTTACGGTACTTCGGGCTAAGTCTGGGATGTAATTTATAATGCCGATAACACCAAGCTGAAATGCACGTTGGAACAAGGTGAGAAGGTTTGATTTGCTTTGTAACAATGTGATGGTAGAGTGACCTCGAGCTGAGGTAAACTAAAGGTGACCAAGGGGTTTTTTGTTGTGAATTTCTCTAGAATAACACCTTTTCATACTTAAAACTAATTGTCACTAATTGCAAGTGCATACCTCCATCGCTTGTAAATTACTGCATACTAAATGATACGGCAGTACACGCCATAAGCTAAAATTACCTACATAGTATCAGTAACACTATAAACTTGCCTTTGGCATTAATATTCTTCTGTGCCTTTGACTTGAGTTGATCACACTTTGCGCATTATGCGCTGTCAGAACTCAATTTTTTAAAACAATTTACAATGAGGTTCACAAACGTGTTTACAAACATCACAGTAGCGCCCCCTATTTAGATTATGAATTAAGTTCTTAAGTGTTATACAAATAAACTACAACTACTCGACAATAGATGGCGCTTTCGTCGCCGAAAATAAAAGGTATCTTCATTTGTCATAATTATTTATTTCTTAGAATAAAAAACATAATAAATTGTACCTTAATTTTATTAAACTAAGTCTAAAACAAAAATAAATTCTTATAAACCCATACTACAGAAGTTAAATTTCAGTTTTTAAGTTTACTCAGATTAAAAATAAATAATAATTTCCTCTTAATTATTATACAACTAAAAATAAATAAATGCCAATCTTTAATGTATTTGGCTTAAACTTAAATAACTAAACAAAAATATTATTTATTTGTGAAAATTAGTAATTAAATTAGAAGATATAAACTGCATTTCATAAATTCCATCATAGTTAATTCCCATAGCACTCCTTTTATCTTCTTACCATCATAACATAAAATATCTATTCTAAAATATCAAACCAAAACATTAATAAAAATAGTTATTGCATGAAATGCAGAGTGAAAAACATAAGTAGGTGAATGTTGAGTTTTACAACAACATTAGAATTAAGGTGTTTTTGTTAAACATTAGAAAACAAAAGACTAGTGCAAGCTCAAGATAAAAAGATCAATGACCATTGAAGGTTATCAACCTAGATCATTCAACTCAATTAATCAGCTCATGGCATAATCGGTTTATTGTCTTGTTCCAATCTTGTAATTGGCTCGTTTAAAACCAAGGGAATATCTCCTCCTGCATTCTTCGGCACCCAACCAGCGGACTCCTCTTCAATTTTCCTTTTCTCCTCTTTTATCCTTTCATATTCACTGATTTCCAATTGATATTTAGGTGTGGTAATACCAAAGAATCCAGCTAAAGATTCACCAGCGTAGTCAACAGCATTTAGGACTTTGCTTCCAGATTTCAATGCATAGTGAGAGAACCAGGGACCCCATGTCAGTGTTTTCTGTAACAGCATTGACAGAGGGCATTAGTTAGAAGTTGTGACATGTTTGCTTAAAATAGTCACATATACATGTTAGTATAATGAATATAGCAATGCTTAGTAGATTTAACAATTACCATGTTTTGACTTGTTGTGCGTGTACCTTCAATGTAGCTCAGTTTCAAGAAAAATAAGACATTTAAATTTGCAACAATCCTATACTAAAATAATGCAAAACATAGTGAATTACCAGTTTTAAATATATACCTACTAGCGACCCACCCCAGCTTCGCACGGTTTTATTATACGTATAAACCTTCGCCTTGAATCACTCTATCTATAAAAAAAACCGCATCAAAATCTGTTGCGTAGTTTTAAAGATTTAGATTTTTTAAGATTTTTTTTAAAGCATACTAAAGGACATAGCGATATAGGGACAGAAAAAGCGACTTTGTTTTATACTATGTAGTGATGAGGAACTGAATGATATCATAGCATGACTCAGAATTATTTGTAGAGTATTTAATATTTTCTATGTTCATTTAGATATGTAGAAACTGACAGATAAAACCACATTAGGGCAGAGATGATATAAGGCAGAAGCTTTGGACTACTTACAGGATCAACAGATTGGAAATCTGGTACACTTTGTTGTTCTTCAAGGTTCTTTTCTTCCATAACTTCTTCTATTCCGTCACTAAAGTAAATAACCTTCGAAGGCCTGTTGATGGTTACATTTACTGAGTCTGCGTTTTCCATATTGAGTGTGTAGGTATCTTTTGATTCACTTCAGCTAAAACAAATGGAAGGAAGAAATTAAATCTTTTCACTTTCAGTCAAACAAACAAATGCCAAACAAAAACTTCTTGATTCATGATTGATACAAAATAAACAATCTGATCAGAGTGTTGCCAGGGCCATTATAATTTTACCTAAAATAAGTTTCGTGTCCTGAAATGTTTTTACTGCAAAAGTTTGAAGCCTCAGCGTCGCTGGAGCCCTATATTATTCAGGGTTTATGACTAATTATCATCAAAAACTGGCTTTATTGTGATTTTCAACCATTGTCCGGTGATCAGAGAAAATCCTCCGCCATGCCATGCCATAGACTATCCAAGTCCATTCATGACCATAGACTCATTCTCTCAATCACAAGAACCGGTCAAACTTCACATGACATGTCAGTGTCATTATTTAGCACTATTGATACCCTCAAGAAGTTGAAGAATAAAACCATATTCGAAGTCCAAGTGAGCCTTACACCCTAACGTAGACCTTGCAAAGGGTCTGCTATAGATTATTCACCTACCAAAACTAGGCTGTGTCTATACGGCCAATACCTGACATGCGGCCGTCCGCGGACGCTATAAGACAACGGACACATAATGGCCACCACGAACAGACACGCTAGATAGGGTAATTGTTAGGTGCAGTTGGCCACACCAACCACAGACGCAGAATTTTCTTTCTTGTAGGCAGCAGACGATTTCAGCCATTTGCACTACACTATAGCCAGACCGGACAAATAGCCATTGCCTTCGAAGAACTGCAACAAGCCCAGCCCAGAGAAATAGCACTCGCCTCATGGCAAATACTATGCAATTTTGTATGAAATGCAGCACAGGTAGCGAGCGTCGTCTTCCCCGCCTTGTCCAACTCACCGTATCGCCTCTTGCATACAAAACATACAGCGCTCGTCCAATCCTGACATCAACCTGTAACTTCTAGCCAGACACGAACGGGCACCGGCGCCGCACCTGCTCGCCGCGACCACTACAGCATGGTCTCCATCCACAAACCATACATCACCACCCCCACTCGCGACCCGTCCGAAGGACGCGCAACAACCACACGTCTGCCAACCGAGACTATGTGTTTACAAACAACAGCTCTTTGAGTATGGCACCCACTTAAGTGCAGGCACCTTACACATCGAACCAGGCAGGTACTTTGGGTCCTACCACCCAAACAACCAATGATAGTTACTGACCACAGATGAGATACAATTGCACAAACTAGCAGTGTGATTGAGATGAGAAAATCGATAACAGAAGCACTCTGTTTGACCACAAGCCAGCACCAAATTCACCAAAGAATATACCACTAAAACAAAGTCTGATGGAACGGACACATGATGCTAAACAACCACAAAACAATAATCTGATCATGACCACTGTTCAGAATAAAGACACGACATTCAGCCAAGCAACACAATGCCTGAAGAACTAATATTGGGACACCGTTTTCCCAATATACCACAACACACACCATCCAGCCAGACGACACACTTAACATCTGGAGGATAGCCCTGGGTGTAGGAACCCAAGGCGCACACACTCTGTTCAGCCAGGCAACACCGTATGCCTGGAGAACTAATATTGAGACACTGTTTCTCAATATGCCCCACAACACATCCAGCCAGACGGCACAGTTTACGTCTGGAGGACAATCTTGGGTGTAGGAACCCAAGATGCACACACCTCGTTCAGCAAAGTCCCAGTATGCCCCACAATGCACTTTTCACCATGTCCGTCCACCAAGAAACCACAAAAGACCAAAAACAACAAGAAACCACACTAGACCAAAAACAACAATAAACCGAACAACACCTGTAAAACACCTGTACAACCTGTAACCCGTTGTCTGCAAATAAATGATTTTGATTTTGATCTTGACCTCCGCTTCTTGACAAATAAGTTACCTACATGAACAAAATCTAACAACAAAACACATCAGAGTCTGAGATAGTAATAACTATAAAATAACACACAAAGTAAAGAAATAAATGACACCTTAACAAATTACAATATTTACACACAACATAAACATATCTGGTTGGTCATCATAGCATGTTAGCTTAATGGGAAGGCATTTTTGTTGTCATACTTACACCATAAATCATCCATAGCACGATGAAGGCATTTTTATTGTCATACACCTTAAATCATCCATAATATTAATAGATACTGATTGAATTTCTAACAAATCCCAGGTACTATTATAGAATTGGAAAAACAAGGAAATTTATTTTATTCTTTTTCAAAGTTAAACATCGCAATAACCATTGATTCTTTGTTGTTGTCGAATACTTACTTTGGAACTAAAATAAATTAAACATCTGTACATTTCCCTGATATTGATACCTTCCACTGATATTCACACAGACTATGTAAAGCTGATTTCCTCTCTGGGTATTGGGTATCCCATCATCAAAGTATGAGTATCATCCGCTTCTATTTTAGGATTCAATATTGTTGACAAACCATTTTGTTCTGTACTCTTTTGGCATGAATGTTTGGTATTTTCCAGTTATTGAACTCTGAAAACAATAAATTATAACAGAAACAACAAATAGATTCAGGATTCAAAGAACAAGGGCTATCATTATTCACACTATGTACATGATGACATATTTAACTGGGCCTTTATCAAAGGTATAGGGTTGTGGTGACACAGTTTAGGATATAGTACGCGGCGCAAACGCGTTTCGTTAATTCAGCAAATTACAGCGGCTAAGCCGAGCCCTCAGTGTCACACCTCAGTCACTCCAGCAACCTCCCTTAGAAAACACATAGCCTAATTAAGGTTTATAGATTATCGTAAATGTCATTTCTTGTATCCGTGTTTCTGTGTATTGAATAGACTCTGTATATCGCACAAACTATCTTTTATTATAACCAACCCACAGTAGCTAAATATAGACTTGTAACTTAATAACAAAAGGGTTACTTGATCAGCTTTGACTGATTTTTGTTGTAAGTGCTAAATTCTTTCAAGAAATATAAACATTTCACAAACATTTTCTACTTCGGCGGGACTTGAACCCGCGACCCTCCCTCATACGAGATGCAACTTCTTTCAAATTCTTTAGCATTGATGAAAATGTTATGATTTGGTTACAATAAACCAAAAATGCTAGGATAGTTAGCACAATACCTTTGTAACTTAACCATAGGTAAGTACCTACCAATCAATCATTTCTATTCGTAGAAACTAAATCTAATAAGTCATTGTGGAACGATCACACCTTACCAGACTTCACGCATTACAAACCAGTCCAACATTAAGGTCCAACCATCATAGTGCTTGCATTATCAAACATTCCGCTTGTTTGTATTCTCAGAAAAGCGCGGAATCCTCTCTGCAAGTAGCTGTTGTTGTACCGCAGCCCTAGAACAACTCCTTTAAGACCGCAGCGATCATTCGTAGCGTCCACGTGCGTCAGCCACCGCTCGCCATCGCCACATTCATCTAAAACAAATTTGTAGAACCCGAGTCCATCCCACTTCTGATGAAGCCTCAGCGTCGCTGGAGCCCTATATTATTCAGGGTTTATGACTAATTATCATCAAAAACTGGCTTTATTGTGATTTTCAACCATTGTCCGGTGATCAGAGAAAATCCTCCGCCATGCCATGCCATAGACTATCCAAGTCCATTCATGACCATAGACTCATTCTCTCAATCACAAGAACCGGTCAAACTTCACATGACATGTCAGTGTCATTATTTAGCACTATTGATACCCTCAAGAAGTTGAAGAATAAAACCATATTCGAAGTCCAAGTGAGCCTTACACCCTAACGTAGACCTTGCAAAGGGTCTGCTATAGATTATTCACCTACCAAAACTAGGCTGTGTCTATAAGTTATATTACAATTTCTTTATTACTTTACGTTTTTTTGGCCGGTTGGATAAAGTCAAATTGATATCATGTGGCGGGCGGCTTATAAAGTGTCCTGTACAGTACAAGCCTACAGAATAGGTGAAGCTGAAAATGTAAGAAATGTAACCTTTTGGCTGGCAACTCAGTAAACAAAAACTTCAACTCCTTGTAGGGCAGTTCTGCATTTGACTGACTGACTCTGACACAACAATAATTGCTTTTGTAAGCACTTAGAATGACGACGACCGACGCGACGATGTATGTAGCGCGGCAGAGCGGGCGAAGGTCCGCCTGCAACGCAGGAGGCTGCGGATTCGATTTCCATCATGGGACAAATTAATGTTTGTAGGTACAATCTTCATATATTTTCCGGAGTACTGGGTGCTTTCTATGTGTGATAAGAATAAAGGTATTGTATTAGGTAAATAAGTTTTCTCGTACCCATAACACAAGCTCTGGGGCTAGATGATGCTGTGTGGATTGTCCAGCATTATTTATATAAAAAATACAAACCCAAAATCTATGTCTATTTTTGAAAAGTGCGAGTAGGTACGCACCAACGGGGCTGAGACGTTGACACTCACGGTAGGGCTATTCTACCAGAGGTATTCAGAAACTCCCTATCCGAAATTCAAGAAAATTTATTTATTTATGCATTTTGCAAAGAACCAGAAAAGTAACCACAAAACGTGATCATTTTCAATCACCTATATAAAATAAATAAGTTACAACAAATAAATAAATTAAAAAATTACCTTTCGGTTATAAATATTTTCATTTTAGTACCCAATAATTATTGTTTTATTGTTATTGTTAATAATTGTGTATTGTTATTAAATAGTATCTACCAGTGGCTTCGCACGTATTATTTCGATAGAAACGTTTCAAGGCTTTTTTCTATCCCATGGGAACTGATTTATGAGATGAAAAGTAGCCTTTAATAATGTTATATCAGGGCTAGAACTTCGTCTGTTCAAAATTGCCCGATTCGTTCAGTAGGTACCTAGTTTTGAGGAATAAAAGAGGAGGAAACATCCACACATTCATATATTCATAAAATATCTATAGGTACATTCATTACATCCATACAATTTTTCATTTTCATTCTTTTACATTAGCATTATTGGTATTATTAAGGAAAGAAATAATTAAAAATATATAAAAATATTTTAATTTCGCGCGTATCTGCTTCAGATTCCGAGTCAAGGACTCGGTAGCGGAGATTCTGAATAGCCCTGTAGTTCAAAATCGCTCAGCGAGCTATGGAGGTAGGTACCTATGCTTGGAGTTTCTTTGCAGGATAATATTCGTAAAGGGTAGGTACATCCAACAAACAAAGAGTCAAAGTTATCGACTTATATGGAAGCTGAAGTGAAATTAGTGGAATTCAGCCCCTGTTATCTTGCGTAAACCAAAATGACATTCATTGCGTATAATATTGAAGTCGAAGGACTTTATTTCAAATATTTTATTAGGAGGTAGGTACTGTACAGACCTATTAAATGCTGACATGCTCCTTTGAATTTAAACCTAAATTTTCATAATCAGCTTGATTTTTATTTACTTACTTAGAAACACTTTGATTTTTGACATGCATGACTTATCCGCCAAAACAACCGGACATAAACTTAGCAAAGTTTATACACATTACATTATTAATAAGTACATTATTAATAAGGGATCTAAAAATATTTTGAATTGATGGCCAAAAAACAGAACGAAGTCTTAATGGAAATCTTTGATGGCCTCTATTACATTACATAGATACGATCTTAGGATACGATGGAAGACAGCGTAGTATAGTAAAAAATAATCATGTAAACTTAAATAGGCTACATTCAAAAAATGATAGTATAACCCTTTCGACTACCTTTTCGTTCTAGGCACAACCAAATGACGAAAAACGATGTCAAAACAGTGAAAACAGCTCTGAGTATCAATACTCAGAGCTGTTTTCACTGTTTTGACATAAAACAGAAGCGGAACCATTTAAAAGAAGTTGAAGATTATTTCTAAAATTGAATTAACAGAGTTGCCAGCTAGGCCCATAAGGGGCCGATTATTAGCCATGGGGAAGTTATGTCGGCCCTTGGCAGTCATCGGCCTTTTTGTGGCCTTAATCCGCCAATAAATATTTGATTGAATTGAATAACGTTTTTATTTTTATATCAATGAGTAGTTTTATTTTAGGTATTTATAGCATTCATTCTTTCATTTTCTATTCATTCTACCTTACTGATAGAACTCAAAGTGTGAAGATTGGAGAGCACATCAGTTCGGCTCTACCAGTCACTTTTGGAATTCCCCAGGGCTCTATAATCGGCCCGACTCTATTTTTAGTCTATATAAACCAAATATGCAGTCTACCGATCAGAAATTGTAAAGTTATTGCGTTTGCCGACGACACAGTCCTTTTATTCCGAGATGAGAGCTGGAAAGGCCTTTTTAAACAAGCACAAGATGGCTTTGATCTAGTCTCCAAGTACCTCTACAGTAATATACTTACTTTAAATGCAGCCAAAACAAAGTGTGTTACATTCTCACTCCGCAAACCAGGACAACCTAAGCCGGAGTTCAACATAAAAGCACATTCCAACCAGTGTCTCCAAGCGTCATGCTTAAATTGCAACTGTAAAGGCCTGGAAAGAGTTTCCGCTATAAAATACCTTGGTGTTATTATAGACCAACATATGACATATGAGTTACATATTAGAGCCATCACCGCTAGAGTACGCAAGCTAATAGCCGTTTTCAAACTTATTAGATATGCGGCTTCACATAGCCAAATAAAAACCACGTTCTTTGCGCTCTGCCAATCCCTAGTGCTATACTGCATCCGGTCTTGGGGCGGTGCTGCAAAGTCACATCTACTTCCACTGGAGAGGGCGCAGAGAGCGGTGTTGAAGGTGGCTTATTGCAAGCCTTTCAGATACCCAACAACCCAACTCTACAATGACACACAAATTCTTTCGGTTAGGAAAATTTTCATTCAGCAAATCATTCTTAGACAGCATAAAATAACACCTCATTATGACGTTTCAAACAAACGAAGAAAAAGCAAAACCTTTGCAATAAAATCATGCAAAACATCTTTCGCACGCCATCACTCTCAGTTTTTAGCTCCGTATATTTACAACAAAATTAATAAAATAGAAACTCTTCAGCATAAAACTCACTTAGAATGTAGACGTTTTGTAACAAGCTACCTAAAAAACCTTGACTACTCGCAGGTAGAGCACTTGTTGGATATTCAATGTTAGATCTTCCTCTTAAATTTGGGCTATATGTTTATGTATTAATACTTTCAGTTATTTCGGTTATTATGTACCTACCTTATTATTTTCTGTGTTATTTAAAAAAATCCTTTTTTTAGAATTATAATATATTACATACATAGATAGTTAATAGTTTAGGTTACAAGTAGTAATTTAGTTTCTTTTTCTGTCTAATGAAGTAAAAAAAACCTAGATTCACATGTGAGTGCCGGAGGTGTGAGCCCTCGCGTCTATATACAAGTTTAACATAAACTTAGTTAGAGCGAGGTGTCCTTATCTTTGACCCTGATAGGTTTATTACAAGATTGTAATAAGAAGAACAACAATCATTAGTGTAAACTTTATATAGTGTATAAAAACTTTGTAAACCCATCTTTTGTGAATAAATATTTTATTATTATTATTATTATTATTCTAATTAATATGCATATTCATATAAATACTTATTACAAATTATCTTACCGCCAGAGCCCTTGTTGTAGAATTGAAAATATTGTGAATGATACGGTTTCTATTTTCAAAATTTACACTGGCTAACTAAGCCATCCTATTCGTTTGTGAACGAACTTCTCAACTGCCATGATTAAGTTTAAGAAAGCAATTTCCATTAGAAATGCTATCTCTTATTGTAATAAAAGCTTCAAAACTAAAAAGAAAATTGCTCATTTCGTCCTTTCGTGCCAAATTTCGGACTTTTTCAGAAAAGCTATCGGCACTTTTCTGCTTGAGGTGCTTGCAACACTAGAAATAAAACAAACAAACAGTTTCATGAATTGAATTCAATTCAACAGAGAGTTTAGATAGCTCAGATTTAGATTTATTGCTGTTCATCTTTTTAAATTTTCTGAAGTAAATAAATGAACAAATAATGTTGAATGCATTTCTAAATCCATACATGTTGTTTGGTTGGTAACTTTATTGTGATTGCATTAATAAATAATGGAAGGTTTCTGCAGAGGATGTTTGCTTCAATGCAGTGAGCTATTGCAATATACTGAAAGAAATAGAAGATTATTCATCTATGCAACCGGACTACAGGTATTTTCCAGAATCATTTAGATATCAATAGTCATATTAATGTGTTATAATCTAAAATACGAGGTACATAACTTATAACTGCTTATCCATGTAAATTTACATACATTTATCTACCAAATAAACAACAAATCTAGGTAAAGTCTACGAAAACGTTTTTCGGGATAAAAAGTAGCGTAAGCCCTTCCCCAGGATACTTTACAATAATATCCTCGTCTCATGTCTTATTAGACGCGTAAAAGTAATTATAGAATGTTACTTTTGCTAGAATCTGAGGCATACTATTTGACCGATTACTGGCCATACCTGATTCGAAATTGGAAATTTCAGGTTAAACGCAACGACACATTCACTTTCCAACTATGTAAGCAATGCTACATCAGTATGAGACAGTCATGCAAGTTCAAGAAACAATGTCGGACGTCGGACATGAAATTCAAAAATTATTTGATGCTCAAACAGGAAGGAGACGACCTTGGAAGTTTTATAAAAAATTTAGATGATCACTTATCCCTAAGGTAATTCTAAGTGTTGATTACTATGATGATCTTTGTTTTTGTGTATTCACTAACTTTTACCCTTGACTTTTTCCTGGAAAAAATCCTGATATTATCTGTGAGCCAGAGTCATGCAGTGGTTTTGTTGTGAAGTGGTAACTAACATCACAGTAGGAACATCATAGTACTCTTTCACATAATCTAATATATTAGTGTGATTGCCAGATAAAGCTACTTCATATAAAAACAAAAAGTAGTATGTGATAAGTTAATATTTATTAATTTATGTTACAATGGATAAAGATGAGCACATGTGTCAATGTAATGTGTTGAATTTAGTCATTGCATCTTTTTTTTTTTATTTTGATCTTCACACAAATATGTTTTGCTATCAAAAAATTAATACATGACCTATTTCTTACAGGCTTCCGATGACAATAGGACACAGTACTCCGGAATACAAAAAGGATAGAGATGATGATAATGGTAACATATCTATATTCTATATCTTCTATTTTGTCCTGCTCTTATACAGGGTGTAACATTTAAATCTATGACATGGTTCTTAAGAAGAGATTTTCATATGTCTTGAAGTTTCAGACTTTCCCATACTGACCAATTTAAATGTTACACCCTGTATTATATAAAAATTCTGTGTTTCATGCAAATTGTGCCACTGATTTCCTAAAAAACCTTAATATGTCAACCTTCATTCATTATATCAGTTAATGGTTTTATCAGTTTAATCCCTTCTTCATAGTTTTTTTTTTCAAATCAATACCAAAAATTAGACTGAATACTTTTTATAACTAAAAGATTTAGTGCAATCCACTGTAAGCAAATAAATATGTAAACATGTAATACGGGAAATCCCTAATGCTTTTCTCAGATACAAGTAAACATATCCCAACTAAAAGTAATGATATCCCAAAATAACAAAACATTCTTCCTTTCAGAATCCACCTGCACCAGCATCCGTAACTTCATGACTGGTATCTTGGATGGAGAGGAGATGGCACCAACAGAGGAGAGAATCATTCGCGAGGTCATTGAAGAGGAGGCAGACGTTCTGGATGATTCTCTGGATTCCCATTGGTTGGAGGATGAGCAGTCTGTTGGAAGCGATATTGAGATGGATTTTGGGTAGTTATTTTAAACAATTTATTTTTCTTTCACACAATCAGATCACTCATACACTTTCATTGCTAGTGGAAGGTATCAGATCTTTCTATGACCACTGAAAGTGTCTCTCGTCACACTTGGTGGGCTTTGCTATCATCACCACGCTTTGGCGAGCGGATTGTAATTGCAGTAGAGGTTGTTAATAATTCGACGTGCTGTACAAAACACTGACATAAAATTTTACTATTATTTATCTAGTAGCTTATGAGCTACCAAAAATACAGTGTGAATTGTCCAGCATTAGTTTTGTTACACAATTCTACTTCAAAATTAAATTTTTACCTATTCTTTGACATACATAGATACATAATTGATCCTCATTATATCTAGGTATTTGTCCATACACTCCACTCACGGTAGGGCTGGTCCACCAGTTCAAAGTCGCCCAGCGAGCTATGGAAAGAGCTATGCTCGGAGTCTCTCTGAAGGATAGAATTCGTACCGAATACATCCGACAGAGAACCAAAGTTATTGACATAGCTCAAAGAATTAGCAAGCTGAAGTGGCAATGGGCCGGCCATATCTCGCGAAGAACCGACAACCGTTGGGGTAAAGGTGTTCTTGAGTGGAGACCGCGACTCGGTAAACGTAGCGTAGGACGCCCTCCGGCCAGGTGGGATGACGATCTGCGAAGGACTGCTGGCAGAAGCTGAATGCGTCAAGCTGAAGACAGGGCGCTATGGCGCTCATTGGAGGAGGCCTATGTCCAGCAGTGGACTAATATAGGTTGATGATGATGATGATTTGTCCATAAGGCAATTCAAAGTCTGGACACATAATTTACCATAAGTTTCTTGTTTTTTAGGAGCAGCCCCTTTGCTACTCCTCGTTCAGATCACAATGGACACTGCTACACACCAAGAAAGATAAATGAAGCAACAAATCAAGAAATAAACTTCCTCCCTTCCAAAATCATTAAGGAAAATGTCTCAACAACTCAAAAATTTAATATGCCATTACTAGAAGATGTTAAGAGTGACTTGGAATTTAAAACTGAAGACTTAGGCGAAAAATATTTGGATGCCAATGATGCTGATAAAACACCTATTTATTCACCAGTTGATTTTAACATTTCCATTCCAAGTGAAGTAGAGGATATGGTAACTGAAAATAGCTTATCAACTTCACTTCAGTGTTTTAAAACAGAGTTAATGAATGACTTGGCCATTAAAAAAGAAATGAACATATTAGACAGTGAAACAAACTTGTTTGACGATGCTACTAAAGATAGTTCCACCATAAAAGTAGAATTAACCAATGCTGACGAATATTGCATAGTTGTGAATCAAGGAACCGCTGAGAAGAATTTATCAACTGATCTCGAATATTATGTTAACAAGGTTGATTTCAAAAAGCAATTGAAGTCAACGAAAAATAATGCGAAAGAATACCACTGTACCATTGATCGGAATTTGGATATTGCTCTGAAGAATGAAGAAAATGTAAAATTTTCTTTGGACCAGCTTATAATATCACCTGCAGGTAATAAAAACCTATTTATCAATAGGCAGTCAACGCCGAACAGCTTTACATTTTGAATTAAAAAAAACTCCTTTACTAAGTTTTCCTTGACTTTGTGGCGTAGCTGTAGCACATACTGAATCGAAGGTTACGAGTTAAAATTCCGTCTTAGTCGTAAATTTTAAATTTTTTGGCACTTTTTTTAAAGTATTGAAATTCCTAAACTCTTGAAAGACTTGATTTAGTATATTAGTTATTATAATACATAACAAAAATCGGTGAAAAGGTCACCAATGGTAATTTGCAATTTTTCAATGTTAATAATTTGAATTATCATTCTTACGTTTTTTAAATTTCAGAAAGTTTAAAATCAGGTGAATCCACACCTTCGATCAGAAACATTTTATTTGGAGAAAAAAAACATGCAACAGCTAAATACGCCGCATCGACGCCAATGATCGAAAACATTCTGTTCGGAGAAAAACTTGATTCGCGAACACCCCCGAAATACTTTCCACAAGTGGGGCAAAACATCGGTGGAAATAATTATGATTTTAATAAAACAGATACACAATTGAATACAGGAATAGCAATAAAAGAAGAGGCAGAAGGAAGGAATATAAAAGAGGATAATGACCTGAGTGAAATTATAGATTCCTGTCTACAAAAACACAATTTCCCACCTATTATGCTAGAAAATTTAAACAAAGGGGAATTACAAAGAGATATAAACAATGTGCCTAATAAGGAACACATGAATGTTCTAGAAGAGTTTCTACAAGGGGCAGACGATACAGCGAAAATCGATGATGAAATCATTGACCAAATCATAGACCCCGATGAACTAAAAGATCAAGATCTTTTCAAAAGACCTATGACACCGATATTCGATAAATACGATATAGAAAAATGCTTTTGTAAGATTTGCAAAAGAACTTTCGCATCACAAAAAGCCCTGAAAATTCACTTCGCTAAGATTCACAAATACAAGTTTCCAAATGATGATCCGCACAGAAATAAAAGTCAGAGACAAAAATATATAGTTTGCAATATCTGTGGGAAAGGAATTAAAGGCGCTTCACATTATATCAAGCATACAAGGAATCATGAAATGAATGTAAGTAAATTTTTAAACTACTTATATACGACGACAGCTGTGGCGCAGTGGCCGAAGGTCTGCCTGCGACGCAAGAGGTGGTTCGATTCCCGCCTTGGGACAAATGTGTGTAAGTACCATCTGCAAATATTTGTTCCGGTTTTCTGGGTGTTTCCTATGTATAAAAAGTCTATCTAACGAATGTATTGTATTAAGTATATCTGGTCATCTAGTACCCATAACACAAGCTCTGCTTAGCTTGGGGCTAGATGATGATGTGTGGACTGTCCGGAATTATTATTATTACAAATACATTTTAACGCGTTAACTGCGTCATGAGTTGCCCTGCATCTTCAGAAGACTTCATCCATGTGCTTCGGTGGCAAACCAAGTGTTAATGTTTTATTTTTTATTTCAGGACAAAAGATTTAAGTGCCAATGCGACTATTGTAAACACTTTTTCGAGAGCCGAAAGGCACTGCTAGTTCATATTACCAAAATGCACCTGAAACTTCAATGCAAAGGAAAAGTAAGTATCTACCTTGTCGTAAGGGGACGTCCATAATCGCTTGATGCTCAAAAGCTGTGTGAGACTTTTTGCTACTTTGTATCTACAAAAAATAAACGTAATTTTGCTTAGGTTGGGCGCGGGAGCAGTCTAAAACCTTAAGGCTGTGTCCCCAGTAGGCAAACGGTGAGCAGCCGACTGAGTTTGCGGCGTATCAGTTCAGTGCGCCATTCCATATATTTTAAATTTAGTGTTCACAGTTTGCTAGTTTCTGCTCACTGTACGCAGTTTGCACGCAGTTTGTAGCGATACGTGCGCCGACTGTCTCAGTTAGCGGCCGACTCGCAGGTTCCAATACTTGCGATACGCACGCAAACTGATCTGAGTTTGTAGCTGTTCGCCACAAATTTGCGGCTCACTCAGTCGGCCGCTCACAGTTTGCCTACTGGGGACACAGCCAAAAGTTTAAAATTTCGTAAATAACATCACTACTAGCTGCCCCCGCTTCGTCCGCGTTGGAAATTTATTTGTCACTAGCTGCGCCCCGCAGCGTCGCCCGCGGGGAAATTTATTTATTTGTCAAATATCATATTTTTCTCGCCGTAAAAACCATCCTTGAACTTCAACGAACATTTTAAAAAAAGATTTGGCCAAATTGGTCCAGGCCTTGTTGAGTTATGCGCTTACCAACACATTTTGCGATTCATTTTTATATTATAGATTAAGAACAATAACCAAGTATATCGAAGATCGAGAATAGGCCATCATAATCTAAGTATACAAATTTTATTTTTTTCATTAACGAGCGAACATACCCGACTTCGCAAGTGTGTATTATACATATAAACCTTCCTCTTGAATTACTCTATCTATTAAAAAAAACCATTAAAATCCGTTGCGTATCTTTAAAGATAGGGTATATAGATAGGATATACAGATAGATAGACAGACACCGTGAAGCGACTTTGTTTATACTATGTAGTGATTCATACCATGTTTTATGCAAATAAATGTTATTCTTTCAGAAACACGTGTGCCCTACATGTGGGAAAGTAAGCAGCACCAGCACACACCATAAGATACACCAGAGAAGACATCTGAAAGAGTTCTCCGTGTTCTGTGAGGTTTGCAACAAAGGCTTTTATGAGCAGTATGCCATGAAGGTACATATGAGGTAAGTTATTAAATCATCATCATCATCAGCCTGTATTAGTCCACTGCTGGACATAGGCCTCCCCTAATGAGCGCTATAGCGCGCTGTCTTGTGTGAAGTTATTAAATAATCCTGGTCAATTCAGACAGCATTATTTCCATTTCCAATAACAATTAATTAAAAAGTAACTCTAGCTGTGACGCAACAAAGTACAATTCAGCGCGCAGAATAACTTACCCCCCATATCTTTAGTCGTTTCCTGAAACTCGATTTAACCTCGAATCAAGCTCCAAGTGCGTTTTGGTATGCTTCGTTATAAAAAAATCCTCCTCTCGAATTTACCTTTTAAAAAATTCCTTATACGAGTGGTGAGATGATCTGTCATCTCAAGGTACGTCGCGACCTACCTTGAACTCTCCTCGAAGAGTTTGTTGTGAATAATTTAATGGATTTTGAAGAATATCTTGATTAAATTTACGATGACGAAGCCTACAATTACCTATTCAACCTTAGATCGGTTTGCTTGATAAAGAACAAAATTAACGAGTAAGCATACCGAACTCGAGTATGTTTTGAAGGAATGCTCGAAACTTTCTCAGGCGAGTTTGAGTGAAGGAATAATTCAGGAATTGTTAGTATCTACCGCGATATTGAACTAAACATTGCGACTCTCTTCTTGCGCGTAACTCTGTCCCTGTCTGGCGCGGATTAGCGCGGCACAGGGTTGTCGACAGTCACGAGTCACGACGCGTCGTGTATGTACCTACGATACGCGTATACTCATAGCGCAGGGCGGCCCCTACTGATTAACAACTTCAATCGACTTCTTTCCGGCCCTTTGTGGGGGCACGGAGGGGGGCCTCGAGGCTGGGCCTCTTTACCCCGGCTTCAACTCGAGGTGACGACCCCTCGGTCCTTGGGTTCAAGCAAATGCTCTTTTTTGCTAGGGGTTTTTTTATTTGTTATATTATTATATTATTTTATTCATTAGTTTATATTGGTTTCATTTTTTTTAATAAGATTTTAACAACTTCAAGTTGCCGAGCTCTGTAGGTACTAATCGTGGTAGGTATAAACGAGTGACGAAGGCCTTTGAGATAATCATGTTTTTTTATCCTATTCGGTTGTCCTTGGCAAAGACAAAGGGAGGAAAGGAGGGAGGCCTTTGTCCTGCAGGGACACTCATGGCTGATATAATTATAATCATACCATACCTACCCATATGATGTTAAGCTCGTTAAAACTGAGAAAGATAAAATCTGCAAATATCTTGAATTGACTAACGAGGTTGTCAGTATGTGGGATGTTGATTCGGTTAACGGGGTAATAGCGAAGACCCTATAATCATCTAGAGACTCAAGATTGGAAGTTTGGTCAACACGGCCACATCCAAATAGTGGTTCTGCTGGACTCGGCGCGTATCGTCAGGAACTTCCTCTCTGCAACCCTAGTCACCGGCTGCTTGAGCCTAGCTTTGCGACCGGTGATCCACCGTTTAGTTAACTCTCATATTAGAATAGAATAGAAAACTCTTTATTGTTATACCTTCCACACAAAAAGAAAATAATACATACAATACTTTATACCAAGTGTGTAATTATTAGTGTGAATAAGTTTTATTTTATTTTACAGAATCCATAAAGGGGACTGTCCATTCAGCTGTGAATACTGTCCGATGGTCTACCGCTATAGGGAATCGTTCTTACAGCATATGAATCGACATTTGGGTATGTAACTGACTCGCTAGTTAGGTCTATAAATATTCACTTATAGCCCCGGTTGGTTGCGTTTGTTGTCATCTGAGTGACCTCTGAGGCGCAGCAGGCAATGATCCGAATGCGACGCAGGATTGCGGGTTCGATTCCCGCCTCGTGACAAATGGTTTTTTAGCAGTTATTTGTTTATTTCAGGGTATTTTAAAGTGTCTATGTAGTATAATGTATTATAGTATATCAGTTAAATGTTCTGCAAATTATCCAACTTTATTTATTTATCACATGGCATCATTCCTGAGTTTTAATCGAGATGCGTATTATAGGCTAATTAAAAAAAACTGGCCATGTAATAAGAGTAGGATTATTTGACTTGGATATTTATCATGATATGGATAATAATTTACTATTCTAAAGAAAAATAAAACACTGGCCTGACTTTCCCTTCTATTTTTGTTAATTCCCGAGAACTCAGGACATTTGTTTCTTACATGTTTTTTTAACTTATTTTATTAATTTTCAGGTAAATTCGAATACAAGTGTGATGTTTGTAAGACAGAGTACGTCAGCGCACGACATTTAGCCAAGCACTTCTCTTCAAGTACTTGTTCGAAAAATAGAGAAAGAGATTCTTTAAAAAATAAACCCAAAGAAAAAGTCACAGTGAGTTTTGGCAAAGGATCTTTAGATAAAATTAAGAAAATGATGCATAATAACACTGATGCAATGGAGTTGGATTCCGAAACTATAGACGTTGATTTGAAGTCAGTTGAAAATGTTGAAATGCAAGAAGTAAATGAAACGAAAGAGAGTATAGATAAGTCTTGGGATATAGAAGTAACTGAATCTAAAGATATTCAAGATACAAAATTGGAAGTAGAAGTAAAATGAAACCCAAGAAAAAAGTCGCAGTGAGTTTTGGCAAAGAAAATTAAGAAAATGTTGCACAATAATACCGATACGATGGATTAGAAAACTGAAGACGTTGATTTGAAGTCAGTTGAAAATGTTTAAATGCAAGAAGTAAACACTTGCGTCTGTGTTGCATTTACTGAGAGTATGGACGTCTTTGGAAATAAAAGTAACTAAATCTTTAGAAATTCAAGATACGACATTGGAAGTAGAAGTAAATAAATGAGATAAAGACAAACAAGAAATTAATTCCGAAGTTTGAAAATTTAAGATGTCTGCTAGATAGTAATTATTGTGATCTGTTTATTTTTGTGATATTAGGTTATGAAACTACCTGCCTACTGAAATACCTACTTAACTTTTTATGTTGTTTTTTTATTTATAGTTTTTCATATTGAAGGAAAAGGGGATCAATCCAAACACAACATTAACAACACTGTTATATTGAAATTACAACAACTAATAAAAAAAATACAAAAGTATGAATAACAGAAATGTAGAGTACATATTATGATTTTGTAGTGCTTTTAACCAGCTGGTTTGTAAATATGTAAGCTTCGAAATTTTACTTAAATGTTTGAAAATCCATCTGTGTACCCTACTAAATAAACGCGAAAGTTTGTAAGTAAGGATGGATGGATGTTTGTTACTCTTTCACGCAAACTACTGAACGGATATGGATAAAATTAGGCACAGAGATAGATTATAGTCTGGAATAACTCATAGGTTATATTTTATCCCGGAATTCCCACGGGAACGAGAATTGACGCGGGTGAAACCGCGAGGCGCTGCTAGTTAATGAATAAGTTAGATAGTCTTTAAATGCAGTTACACTAGTCCTTGCACATAAATAACAAACATCTCACCCATTAAAACAGAAATATTTCAACTTAATTAAATTCGACCTAATTGGTAAAACTTATTTATTTTTACAAAACCTTACAAGATATAATGAAAAGATCATTATTACATACTTCAACCATCTAGTAAAATTTTGCGATTAGTGAGCAATCTTAGAATGAGAGATAGTAATAAGAATTTTCGTATAAATCTTTCTATCAGCAGCGTTCTAAATGTTGTCTCAAAAGTGTGATAAAATCTGGTATTGCGTCGTAAGTTTTTTCACGCATTCCGAGGTTGTCAATTTTTATCCTAGTGACTTTTTGGGTAGGTTCGAGTAAAAAAATAATAATGATCCTTTCTCCTCTTTTACTATACTAAATTATTAATAATCAATAGGCTTGGACCCCATTTAACACTTCTCTTTAAAATTATCTACAGTTGCTACTTAATCATAATAACAGTGCAAAGGGGTGCCAGTGCTATAAGAAACATTTGCGTTAGTATTGTAACGTTAATTACATTAAAATTTAAAACAATAATGTTTTGTATTTCAGAGTACTGGCCAGTTAACATAGCGCCTTGTATATCCCAAATGGCAACTCATTGCCAAAACTTTTCCAACAGCAGTTTTTGTAGAGGAACTATTTACCGATATCCGAAGAATCAGGTGTGGTTAGAAAGGTGTTGAAATGATTGATTAAACGACATAAATGGGGCAGCTATCAATATAGTTTATTTTCAATTTTATTTACTATTTTACTATTTTAATGAATGATCATATTATGCTAGAAGTATTTCCATCTATGTCATCAATTTTACAACTTTGTAACGTAGTTCCTCTGCCAAAACCAAAAATGGCGCGTTTGAAAAATTTTAGCAATGAAATGCCAGATTTGGACACTGCAGCAGCTTAAGCTTTTTTGAAACTGTAAAGAAAGAGTGGCAAAGACGATACAAAGGTGAGTTTTGGTCTTCGCTCCAGTAAAATAGCCCATTATAGTTTCTGTTGAATATAACCTATGGACACTATTTTTGATTAAGGTATCACAGAATATAATTGCACATACTAAAATGTCATGTGCCACAGTGTAAAGCGTGCAATTATAATCATAAATAGGGTAAAAAAATCCTCTTTATCCTTTGAAATTTTTTCAACAGATAAAACAATAATAGTTGTAGCTACGTTCTAAAATATAATATTTTGGATAATAACAAAAACATCACATACAATAAACCTTCCAGTTCTCAAGCATTAAAAGTCTCCACACACAGAAGCCGGTGGCGGAGAGTAGCCAAACCAGGCGTGGCATTCGCGGTGCGGATGTCTTCACATTGCAGGCGTGTGAGAGCGTTGGCTTCGCGGAGGCGTTTTAGAGCCTTGTGTGTGTGTCGCCCGTGGCGTCGCGTTATTGTACCTAATGAAAGTACCTAAAAATGTGCGACGACAGCAGTCCTGGATTTATAAATAGGCCGTATAGGCCGCGGCCTAGGGGCGGCAGATTTCAGAGGATGCTCACTCGATTGCAGACAATAAAAGTCAAACACGTTCACTGGCTTGAATTGGAGTGATTATGCAATTTTTATTGCTGTTATTTAATTTTTGGGTTCCTTAAAAGAGATGTTATTGTCAATTGCAGGATTCGAACCTTGTATGTCTACCGGGGGGGCCGGAGGAGTTAAGCTAATAATGAACAGCTCTGTACATGGGGCAGCGGAAAAAACTGGCCTACACTCATAAAAAATATAAATCCGGCACTGGACGAGACTCGAGAGATGAAAAACTGCTTCTTTTCGCATTATGTTAGAAATAGACGCAAAGCTAAACGACTGTGTCACGCTCACACGCCACGCCTCCGCTCCGCCTCGCCACCGCGGCTCCGATCCGCGCCGCACTGTATCGCCTTGGCCTCACCGCTTAGCCACCGTCTCCGGTGTGTGTGTAGGCTTTCATATGATTCAATAGAATACAACTTGCACGCTTTCGCCTCCGGCCCGGCCACGGCTTCTGTGTGTGGACGACTTTAAAAGACAGAACTTGGCGATAGAACAAAATATCAACATGATATTTCCTTTATAAGTGGTTTTATGATCTTTTCTTTAGAAGTACTCTAGTTTGTTAGTAGAAATTGTCTTACTAACTAATTATTTACCTAATCACCAATCAAATGATAAAGGTTTGATAAAGTACTTTCACTGAAAGCGCCAATAAATTTCACTTTGCAAGCACGGTAGCAAGACCAAAGTAAATTAGCATGACGTATTTTGACGTATTGGCGTCTCTTGATTGACATTGTTTTGCAAAGCGCGTTAATTTGTAACAGCACCTTTTCAGTTCTGTGTTGTTCTATTCTAAACTTTACAACATTCTAATAAGACCTATGATTTCTCGCTCTTAGTTCTAGGGTAAACTATACAATTATCTGCCATCTGGTTTCGCATTGAAGAGTTTTCTTTTCGAACCTCAGACAGTTCTTGATTCAGCCTTAGTACTTCTAACACCAGCTTTTCGTTTTCGACTTCTAACTTTTCTAACCTGAAAAGGACCAAAATTATTCTAAAATGATAATTATCAACAAAACTTCTTGTTACGTAGAGACAGATAATAAGTAATAATAAATCTTCCTGGCCGATTTCGGCTACGGAGACTTGGCTTTGTGTATTTTTTAATTTTTTTTTATTACATAATAAGTAGTGTTTACTCAGAGAGCCACAGTGCTCAAGGCAGTTAGGAAGCTGAAGTGGCAGTGGGCTGGCCATATTTTGCAAATAAAATACAACCGCTGCGCCGCCGCCGGTATAAACGTTTTCTTTGGTAGAGGCCGCGACTGGGCAAACTAAGTGTAGTACGCCCTCCGGCCAAAGGGGATGATGATCTGCAAAATACTGCAGGCAGGTGTTGGATGCGGCAAGCTGAAGACAGGGCGCTATGGCGCTTAATTAGTGGAGGCCTATGTCCAGCAGTGGACTAATTTAGGAGATAGAACTTAGAGAGTCAAGAGCTAATGACAGTGATACATTCTTGAATCCAGGTAAGGATTTACAATTATTTGTACCACTTTATTCGGAACAGGGAAATTAGCTTAGACCCGTTTACCATTCCAATATTAATAAGGCCACACAAAAGTCTAAAAATAATACATGGCAGGGCGTCATTTGTAAAAATGTATGAACCATCAGAAATAGTCTTTATTGTAGGTAGCCTTAACATTCAGTAAGTAGTAGTCAGCAGTAGTAGTAGTAGTAGTAGTAAATTTCTATCTATGTTTACTCAAGAACTACTAGTGAAATCTTGATTAGTTAAATAAGATCACACAGAAACCACCAGCTTTCAAATGAAACGACGATTCATCTAAATCGGTCTAACTACGAAAAAAGCTATGGCATAAAACACAGCAAAAATACAGACGAATTGAGAACCTCCTTCATGAAGTCAGTGTTGTTTATGATATTCACATAAAATATACCTCTTCTGTTTCTCAGTAAGGTCTGTGATATGGTCGCACGCCTTCGCCAGTATACCACCCTTGCTGGCCGAGTCTGCAATGCCTGAGTTAGGCACGAGCGCCGCTAACTTCATAATCCAGCTGTTGATCTTATCTCGCCGTCGCCTCTCCACTTCGTTGTGTGTCGCCCGCCTTTTATCGTCGCGCTGGAAATGTCAAATGGAATGTTGGCAATAAATAATGCTAGACAATCCACACAGCACCATCTAGCTTCAAGCTAAGCAGAGCTTGTGTTTTGGGTACTATAATAGATGATATAGATGACTGAAATACTTAAGGCGGTACACCAAAGCACACTGACGCGATCTATTTTATCTTATTATTACGTTAAACAAAGTAATTTTCAAATATCTTGGGGCAGTTTGTTATAGCTATCATAAAATTTTTTTGTTCCTCTGTAATAGTCCTTTCGTTATGGGAAAGGCGTCAGTTCTAGCATCAGCAAACATTCCTGATGCGATACAATACAATAGCTTGGTGGTCCCAAGAAATTCCTAAAAATATGATTGAACTAGATGGCTGGAGCAGTGGGGAAAAGAAAAACAGGGTTTACCTTTTTAGCAGTATTAACAGCTTTGACTTGCGCTGGCTCTCTCTTGTAGCCTTTTTTGGTTGTTGTCACAGCACTTGTACCGAAGACTTCTGCAGGGTTGCTTATCACATAATAGGTAGCATCTGGGAAAGATAATAATATTGAAGTAAGTTTATAATTTAAGACAACCTCATTTCCAAAATCACTAAGGTTACAGATAACGAGCAGGAAACATTAGGTATTGAATTGAAATCTTTAAAAAACCTATATCCTCTATATCCGTTTATTAGCTTTTTAACTGATGTCAAGACCTTCATAATGTAGCTAAGATCACTACCAATCGAAGTCTATAAAATATGCATAAGGATGACTCAACTACTGGTCAAATCTTGAACTAGAGCACCAGCTTTTAAATAAAATAAGAAGCATCAAAATAAGTTTAATATAAAGAATTTGTACACATGCTTTGGTAACACTCATTTTAAGAACCATGTGACCCCACCCAAAAAATTCCATTCAAGTCCACATTTGTTTGTATCACCCCGCTACACAAAGCAACTGTTTATTTGCTTATCTAGTGGTTCACTTAAATTCTTGTGCATAGTATTTATTTTGTTTAACTTTGCCATTTGGAAACATAATATTTGTGCACAATAAAAAATATCAATCTATGTAGTGTAATTAATCAGTTACCTAGTACCTATATCACAAGTTCTAATAAACTTGCAGCTACAATGCTGTGTATATTGTCCAGCATTAATTTATTTCAATATTTAAATGTAATTAGTGCAATTACTTAATTAGTGTAATTACTACTTTGGAGGAGGCCTTCACCTTAATAGGGGTTCTCGAAAACAATCAAAGTAAATTTTAATAATAAAAGAGTAATAATTAATATTGAAATTATTTAAAGCAAAATCATTTTATTATATGTATAATCATCAAAATCATTATTAATAAAATTTTATATTAATCTAAGTTTTTATGCATGTATAAATTAGTTAATAATAGGTAAATTTTTAATTTTAATTTGTTATGTTCGAGAAATAAAAGGCTTTTTATTTTATTTTATTTTATAGTGCAATTACAAGTTTAAGCATAATTATTTTGGTCTACATACTTAGATTAATAGCACAACAAACTCAGTGGTGCAGCGGTGAGAGTCCACCTGCAAAGCAAGAGGTTGTGGGTTTGATTCCTGTCTAGGAACAAATTTGTGTACGATCTGCAGAAATTTGTTCCATTGATACATATCAGTTATCTAGTACCCATAACACAAGCTTTTAGTAGCTTTCTTTGGGGCTAGATGGTGCTGTGTGGATTGTATTTATTTATGAGTACATTAACTTACCATGAGCTGGTGAGTTTTGCATGGTACCGCTTTCATCACCTGCCATGGGTATCAATTTGTATGTGACTGCACTGGCTGAAATATAAATAAACTAATAAGGCTCAGAAACAAGCCTATGAATTATTCATATAATATCTGGATACACTTTGTTCAAGATTCATGGAAAACTTTGATTAAGTGGGACCCTTGAATCTTTTTACAACATTAATCAGATTTTAGCTAAATAATTCATGGCATAGTTTGTGCGACACAAACTATGAACTGAAACTGATATTATTTTACTTTAATCCCTATATTTTGTATGAAACGATCAAACTGTGCTGACAAGAGTTGAACAACAAACATAGGTACTTACATATTTCTTTGTAATTATCAGAGCTTTCTAATGAATGCCAGTGGTGAGGCACCCGAAGAGCTTTTTCATGGGCTGAAATGTAAACATAATTAGATTTAACTTAATTAAATAACTCTCATTCTGTGTAGGGTACTTATTAGATTGTGAGGAGGATAAGTGCAAGTAGGATAAATTGATTAAAAGGATTGCAGGAAACATAGGTAAGTATACTAAGGTTGTCTTTAGATAATTGTTTATAATACTTTTTTTTACAAATAGTGTGGAAACTTACTAAAGCCTTCTTCTTTTATTATGTTCATGTATTCGCCGTCAGCACTGTGGATAAACACAACATAATCAAAACACAGTACGCTAAATTCGTAGCAAAATCATTGTGTTCCTTGCCAACTTGAGCACTGCGAAAACTATACGATGGCCTTCGCGGCCTGCCACAAATTCGCTGTTATATAACGCAACACTACTAGCGACTTAGATTTCACTTCAATTACCTGTTTTCGAGAGAACTTCCAATGGGATCGTCAACGTCTTCTTTTACAGACATTATGCGTAAATTATTTTTGAATTTCCACAATATTGATCACGGGGACAAATAAAGAGGTCATGTGACGAGACCATAGACACACATTATCAAAAATGTGTCAGAACAAAGTCAGTCTGACGTTTTGCGTCTATCAAAATTTTATTTCCTATAATATTGTCCATGGTTTCAGTTCAAGTAGCGTCATCTGTTATTATCTATTTAAACTTTTAGACCATCTACAAAAAACGATCACTAGATGTCACTTTATTAAGCTCGTAACATGCTCGACAGATGGCGTGTTTCTGGGCATTTTGAAAGGTTGAGGCACAGAACAATATTACTCTCCGAGAGTAGAGTTCTGGGTTGAGGATAGATGAGTTGCCTTGCCTCCTATCTGCGCATTCGTCTTTTAAACTTTTATCCAATCGAGAAGTCTTCTCTAACAACCGTATAATAAATGCTGGTACCGTACCGATTGGAGAGGCAAGCTAGATTATATAAACTACCTTAAAGATATTTGGGATTCGGTTGTAGCGTGTAGGTAACCTTGTCCAAAAGTGAAGAGTACTCGTCCGCGGACGAGTTTTCATTCAGATGAGATGTACGTACGCTTACCCAAATAGGCAAGGTATATTCAATATTTTACCGCTGCTTGCTCTAAGGCCCATGTAAAAATCACCTCTAAATACAACATAATAGAGCCATTCAGTGAGTAAAATTTACTCGATAGCAGCCATTTACCCAGTGTCCATGCAACATTAAAACCTAGCCCAAGGGTCGGCCGTGCATTATTCATGACGGTTCTTCCGGTGCGATTGCTTCACACGATTGGTGTTATTTTTCCACCTCCATACCCTTATTAACTAGATAGCAGGTACCTAGGTACTAATTTTGTAAGAATAAGAAGGAATGAGTTGCTACCTACTACCTAGGTAAGTAGATACCGTACGTACCTATATTTTCTTGCACGGATTATGCAGTAGATAGATAGTGCTTCGTATTTGATGAGGTCGCAATGCTACGTACGTAGACATTCTACGCGGTAGAGTTGGCTACGGGATGTGCGTAGAAGTGCTACGCATTCATGAGCGGTTACGTATGTAGAGACTACGTGGTTGGATAAACTATTTATGCAGATTATGCTACGGGGCCAGAGCAGCTACGTTCGTAGAGAGAGACTCTAACGCGGTAGGATAGGCTATTTTGCACAGCGAGGTACACGCCCAGAGCATCTACGTACGTAGAGGCTCTACAGAGTTGGATAAACTATTGTACTTTTTACGTAGATAAAGTTACGCGCTTAGAGTAGATACGTAGGTACGTAGAGACTAACGCGGTTAGAAGGCTACGCACCCAGAGCAGCTACGTACAGTCAGTACGTATGTAGAGGCTCTACGGGGTTGGATAAACTATTGTATGCAGATAATGCTACGCGCCCCGAGTAGCTACGAAAAAGATTTTTTAAATATTTTTCTTTTTTTTACGAACGTAGACACTAACGCGGTTGGATAAACTATTAATAAGTGCAGCCTCTACGCGCTCAAAGCATCAACGTAGAGGCTCTACGGGGTTTGATAAACTATTGGGCGTAGATAATGATAATGCTACGCGCTCAGAGAGCCACCTGTCATTAGGAGGTTCCATAGCCATATATTCCATAGATAACATAGTCCGCAAAAAAAATGTATGAATAGTTCATTTCATATTTTATCAGCTTTTATTATTACATTTCATATTGTTTTCATTTTTGTTACTTTATTATCTCAGTTTATCCTTTTGTTAAAAATATTAATTACTTAATACTAGATTATACTTATTTGATAGTGTACCGCTGTCTCATCATTTTAAATAGGTAAGGAAATCAACTTGTATACTCGGGTCTCCCGCGATACAGGCCTAGCCTAGTGCGGGGACCACAGGTAATAAATAATGTTCTCAGAAATCATTAAATATATTGTAACTAGCTGACCCGACAGACGTTGTCCTACCCTAATTTATGAAAAATTAGAATTTTTCACGTAATTTTCTTAATTTTTTCTTTCATAAGAACCTTCTCCTGATAATAACGAACAGAACAAAAAAAGAATTAGCGAAATCGGTCCAGCCGTTCAGGCGTGATGCCGTGACCAAGGGAAATAGGGATTCATTTTTATATACAGGGTGTTAGTGTGAACACCGTTGTCCTTGAAACCAGAGGTTCAGCATCATGAGTAGAATCCAAAACGGATGAAAAAAAATGATTCTATTTTTTACTCATTTTTTAAAGAAAATTTTTATAAACACTGATCGTTTGCTCACAAACACGTGACATAAGTACTTCGACCAGGCGACACGTGGCATGTGCACCTCAGTGTCGGATCACCTTCTGTGCGAATATCCCGTCTTTTGAAGGGCACAAGTAATGAAGTTACGATCCAAGTAAGGCGCGGGTATAAGTACTTACGTAGGTAGGTACTTAAAGTATGTAGAGTGACTATGGCATCGTGTACGATAGCGAAGACATGAAATATCAAAATCTTGCAAAACTAAAATAGGTGTTAAGTTTTTCTCATCGGTTTTGGATTCTACTCATGATGCTGAACCTCTGGTTTCAAGGACAACGGTGTTCACACTGCCACCCTGTTTATAGATTGTAACAATCGGTACCTATAACATTCAGCCGCATGTATTTCATTTTGGTAGGAAAGTCTCACAGATTTCCACTATAAATCCAAAGCCGATTACAAAGCCTATCAAGTAGACCATCTAATTATTCCTGAGATTTCATGTCGTGGTAAGGCTGCGGTTGCTCGCTGTGCATAACAGCATGCCTTTGACATTCTATCAGCTGGGGTATACATAATTAATTTCAGTGGTTTGGGTTTAGGGATATTGGGGAGTTCTGACAGTCGATTTTGCTTTCATATTACCTGGATAAAATGTATCTAGCTGAAACCATCTGGTCAATTTATATTTATTTAATAATAAAAAATACGTTTCTAATATAATTAATATTTTTATTTCCAATATATTTTATAATATTAACAAAATTCATCAATCAACTTTTTGTATTTGTATTTGCGTAGGCGGAGATGTACCAGTATCTGAGCATTTATTAATACATTTCATCATACCCAGATTAACGAGAGTAGGTAGGTAAGAATAAAATTTAAATATTCAATTCAATCTTAGATTGTGTTTCATTTAGCTACTAAATGAAACACAATCTGAGATTGAATTGAATATTTAATTTTAAATTTTATTCTTATTTTAAGAAATGTTCGGTTTAGGTATATATTGTATTGTATTTATTTTCAAATTAAAGTACATTACGTTACAGTGTCTGCCAAACTGTGCAACATCTCATTAGCTACGTGGACATAGTAAACTTAATTGTAATGAACCTAATTACTTAACTAATCATACCATACTCTTTCACGATTAAACTATTATACTAGTTTTGCTGAAATTTTGAAAAGACCTAATTCTGGCTCTGGAATAACACATAGGCTATATATAAATAGGCTTGAAACGCTTCCGTAGAAATAATGCGCGTAAGCCTCGCTTAAATTACATCTATATTTCCAAATTTCAACCCCATTCGTTCAGTAGTTTTTGCGTGAAAAAGGAACAAAAATCCATCCATCCATACATACAAACTTTCGCGTTTATAATATTAGTAAGTATATTTTATTAAGTACTAGCGACCCGCTCCGGCTTCGCACGGTTTTATTATACGTATAAACCTTCCTCTTGAATCACTCTATCTATTAAAAAAAACCGCATCAAAATCCGTTGCGTAGTTTTAAATATTTAAACATACATAGGGACATAGGGTTATAGGGACATAAGGAGAAAGTAACTTTGTTTTATACTATGTAGTGATATCAGTCATATAGTACCCATAACACCCTCTGCTTAGCTTGGGGCTAGATGATGCTGTGTGGATTGTCCAGCATTACTATTATTACACAATTTGTGCCGTGAATGAATCTCAATAAAAAGATTACGGCAATCATATATTTTCTCTCTGATTGGAACTGGGAAGGGTTATGAAATTTATATTTATGGAAACCCAGACATGTTTTGAATATTAATCAACATAAATTGGGATTCGTACGAATCTCGGAAGTTATTGAATTTACGTGATGTTTTTAAAAAATTTGCACGATTTATTCTCCTAGTATGTCATGTAGGTAATGGGATATAATAAATAAATAAATAAATAAATAATTCCGGACAGTCCACACAGCATCATCTAGCCCCAAGCTAAGCAGAGCTTGTGTTATGGGTACTAGATGACTGATATACTTAATACAATATACTACATAGATAGATATAAATCTAATCATATGATAAGATTTTTAATTAAATACATATATGTTTTTAACTTTATGATACCTTTTACAATAAAGTGTTCAATCATTCATAAGTAGCTCCTATAACATGACAGGAAAAGTTATTCACCACAGCTAGACTTAGCCCTCCCATAAAATGCCTTTTAAGATCTTATGAGAGGGTAAGTATATACTTAATTCCAAAGACATAGGTATAACCACATAATTCCCTCACTAGGCAAAATGTATTGTCATTCTTTAATTACGTACGTATGTACGTTTACGCCGTGTGGTGCCGGCTTAGAATAGCATTACCCCAACTCTTCCCGTGGGTGTCGTAAGAGGCGACTAAGGGATATACCGGGGGGTGGGCAGCAGCACCCCTCTAGAACAACCCCATCATCAGACTGCGATCCCCAACCCGCATGCCCAGCGTGGGGATTATGGGCATTACCCCCGAAATGATAGGAAACGCCAAAAAATGGCCAGTTCCCGGCCGCCTCGCTATTCCTGGCCATGGTAGCGGTCATGGTAACGGCGGGGCAGGGGGTGCTAAGAATCACCGGTATTTAGGCTACCACACGCTTACTAACATGACCCTGTCAACGTTTAACGGACGCACTCTGAGGCTTGACCATCATTTAGCGCAGTTGGAAGTGGAGTTAGAGAACATTAAATGGCATGTTCTCGGGTTATGTGAAGTCCGTAGAGAGGGGGAGGACACCGTAACCCTAGACTCAGGCCATCTTCTCTACTTTCGTGAGGGTGATAAAACATCCCAGGGTGGAGTAGGTTTCCTCGTCAATAAGGCCCTCTCTAGCAACGTTCAAGAAATCTCCAGTATGTCGACCAGGGTAGCGTACCTGATCCTTCGGCTTTCCAAGCGGTATAGCATGAAGGTAATTCAGGTCTACGCACCGACCTCGGCACACTCGGACGATGAAGTGGAGGATATGTACGAAGACATATCCAAAGCCTTACACAACACCACTAAGGCTCACTTCAACGTTGTTATGGGGGACTTTAACGGCAAGGTGGGAATCCAGACTGGCAATGAATCCCGAATAGGCCCGCATGGTTATGGAATCAGGAATCACAGGGGGCAAATGCTTGTCAACTTCCTTGAGAAAGAGGGACTGTTCTTAATGAACTCCTTCTTTAAGAAACAGCCTCAAAGGAAGTGGACGTGGCAAAGCCCCGACACTGTGACTAAAAATGAGATCGACTTAATCATGACGGATAGCAAGCACATATTCAGAGATGTCTCAGTGATCAACAGGTTCAATACCGGATCTGATCACCGAATGCTCCGAGGCACTCTGAATATCAACTTGAAGCTTGAAAGACACCGTCTGATGAAGTCCAGGCTCCGACCAAATCCAATCCAAATCATGGCGGGCACCGAGAAGTTCGAGCAGCTACTCGGAGACAGATTTGTTGCCTTGGAACCCACTGATGACGCTGACGAGAGCCTACACAATCTGGTCAAAACGTTGAGGGATGAGGGCATCAAGTTCTGCAAAAAACAGCGAACTGGCAAGAAGTCCAAATTCTCGGATGAGACTCTGGATCTGATGACAAGAAGACGGGAAACCACCCAAGTGTCTTCGGCAGAGAGGTCAGACCTGAACAAGCGAATTGCGTAGATGGTACGGCGCGACCTTCGGAGCTCCAACACACGCCTCATTGAAGAGGCGATAGAGCGAAACCGAGGGTCCAAAGTATTCACTCAGCAGCTTGGCAGGAGCCACCTGACGAAGCTAAAAACGCACGATGGGAGGACCGTACTGTCGAAACCGGAGATTTCAGCCGAGATAGAGGATTTTTATGGCCGTCTGTACACTGCACATGCCCCTCGTTCCCGACGAGATGACCTTGATTCTAGAGCCACCCTGACACGCCACTACACCGACGAACTGCCAGACATCAGTCAAGACGAAATCGTGTTAGCTTTGAGGCAGCTTAAAAATGGAAAAGCCCCCGGTGAGGACGGTATAACTTCAGAGCTTCTGAAGGCAGGAGGAGCCTCCGTTATACAGGAGCTACAACACCTCTTCAATACCGTCCTCCACAGTGGGAGAACTCCTAAGGCGTGGAGCAGGAGTTTGGTGGTGCTCTTTTTTTTTAAGAAGGGTGATAAAACTCTCCTTAAAAATTACAGACCCATCACACTCCTGAGCCACATCTATAAGCTGTTCTCACGAGTGATCACGAATCGTCTCGCCAGGAGACTTGACGAGTTCCAGCCACCGGAACAGGCCGGGTTCCGCGGAGGATATGGCACCACATACACACAGTGAGGCAGATTATACAGAAGTCCGAAGAGTATAATCAGCCCCTGTGTCTCGCTTTTGTGGACTATGAGAAAGCCTTTGACTCCGTCGAAACCTGGGCTGTTCTGGAATCCTTACAGCGATGCCAAGTAGACTATCGTTACATCGAAGTGCTGAGGTGTCTCTATGAAGCTGCCACTATGAGTGTCCAAGTACAGGACCAGCAGTCTAAACCTATCCAATTGCGCAGAGGAGTGAGACAGGGGGATGTCATATCCCCGAAACTGTTCACGAGCGCATTGGAAGATATGTTTAAGACGCTGGACTGGAAAGGTAAGGGCATTAACATAAACGGCGATTACATCTCACACCTGCGATTCGCTGATGACATAGTCGTAATGGCGGAGTCGCTAGAGGAGCTGACCCACATGCTGGACGGCCTAGCTTCAGCCTCGCGATGTATCGGTCTTGGCATGAATTTGGATAAAACCAAAGTCATGATCAATGGCCACATTGTTCCGGGACCGATCGTCGTAGACGGTCACCTTCTTGAAATTGTTTCCGAGTATACTTACCTTGGGCAGATTGTACAGCTAGGTAAAAACAATTTTGAGAAGGAGGCCAAGAGGAGGATCCAGCTAGGCTGGGCAGCATTTGGGAAACTACGTCAAGTCTTCTCTTCATCCATACCGCAATGTTTGAAAACGAAAGTTTTCAATCAGTGCGTCCTACCCGTAATGACCTACGGAGCTGAGACGTGGACACTCACGGTAGGGCTGGTCCACCAGTTCAAAGTCGCCCAGCGAGCTATGGAAAGAGCTATGCTCGGAGTCTCTCTGAAGGATAGAATTCGTAACGAATACATCCGACAGAGAACCAAAGTTATCGACATAGCTCAAAGAATTAGCAAGCTGAAGTGGCAATGGGCCGGCCATATTTCGCGAAGAACCGACAACCGTTGGGGTAAACGTGTTCTTGAGTGGAGACCGCGACTCGGTAAACGTAGCGTAGGACGCCCTCCGGCCAGGTGGGATGACGATCTGCGAAAGACTGCTGGCAGATGCTGGATGCGTCAAGCTGAAGACAGGGCGCTATGGCGCTCATTGGGGGAGGCCTATGTCCAGCAGTGGACTAATATAGGTTGATGATGATGATGATGAATTACGTATGGGCTTTTCGTGCTTTTTTATAGTACTAAAGGACCCTCAAAAAAAGCTCGTTGGCCGTAAAATATTTACAGAAAGCGACGTGACTGAAAAAGAATCCTGAAAACTGACGTTATGTAAAAGGTGAACGATCTTTTTCCAACAAAGAGAAAAAAAGTCGTAAGGATTTTTGATTTCATTATCAAAGGAATCCAACCAAGCCATTGTACTGCTATCGTCATATTACGCAAGGTTATTTTAATATTTTACCAACATTATATGGGTTTTAGGCATTGGTAAAAATATCGAAGGCTTTTTCGAAGAAAATGGATGATTATTCTTATTGACTCGTAGGTGCATATTTCTATGGTTTGAAATTCAACAAAAAATCCGATAGCTTTGTACCAAATATTGTACCAATGTTTATTGTTGATTTTGCAAAATGCTGATGGCATTATCTATCTGCCAAGCTAATTCCAACCACCAACGATTCTAGTACCTATTTGCCAACCACTTATGAAACAAAAAGACGTGCTCAAATAAAATAAGAATAATAATAACTTTAAAAGTCTAATTTAATACAAAAGTCTAATACAAACTTACAAAGTGCACTTTACTAAAAAAACTACAGCAATAACTAAGGTAGGTAGGTATTTATTCACAATGTTACCACCTATTTATAGATATTTGTTGCCAGATCGCATTAAAATACCTATTCTATAATTTTTAAAAATCTATTAACGTGAAATCTATAGCACTATTGCAACTATTTGCGTCTCTTTAATTGCGACATAGGCCTCCCTTATGGGCGCCATAGTGCAGTCTTCAGATGCTGCATCCAGCACTAGCCTACAGTTGCTCGCAGGTCCTGCATAATACACTGCCTTTTGCAAGTCTCAGTTTCCACTCCACTCAAGAACTCGTATACCCCAGTGATTGTCGGTTCTTCGTGAGATATGGCCAGTCTACTGCCACTTCAGCTTGCTAATTCGCTGAGCTATGTTGATAACTTTTATTCTGTTTGGAAGGATCATTTATCTCAAAAAAACCAAGAGATTTTCAATTCTGTAATTACTACTCGTTTTTTTATGGATTCCTGTTGGTCGTCTGAAATAATTTATTTATATTTTAATTCAAATGTTTTTTATTATTGTTCAACCAATTTTTATATTTTTATTTGAAAGTTGGTGCTTCTGATGTAGTTCCAAATAAATGTGAGTGGGGTCAGCAGTTTTTGAGTTCTCCTTGTTAATGCGTATTTTATTGACTAGGTACGGCGACATTGATGATGGAACTTAAAGTCGGTAAGTATATTATTTTAAACACCCTAAATTATTACGTAAGTCAGACGTCCTACATAAGTTTTTTGAATGTAGATAGACGTGTCGTCGCCTGTATCCGTCCTTGAGACGTAACGCCTGGCGTCGACCAGTCGCTAGTCGCGCCATCAGATATGTACTTCGGTGTCTTATGCGCAAGCAGATCTAGATATTATTGAGATCTTAATGGAAATTGCAATGACTAAGATCCATAATAAGGATACAATAATATTTTCCTTTGTTTAGTGAACACGGGATATTTACCACGATTTCTTTTGAGTTTTTCGGTATTCCGACGCAGTTTTAAGCGCCATGATCACGAAAGAACTTCTTTTTCTTCGTGATCATGGCGCTTGAAATTGAAATAAACTGAAATATCTGTGATCAATGACTTTACTTTCCTTCGGTTGTTTTGTAACTTCTGTTTTGAAGTCAAAAAGATCTTTAGGATTGACCAAAGAAAGGTTTTGCTAAATGGAGTGGCACCTCCCCTGTGAATCATTCATTTAAGAGAATATATGTACAATGCGCAGAAGCAAGTTGCTGAAGATTCCTTTTCTTATGAAATCGGGTTGAGGATTCTTCTTACTATCGCAAAGTTGTGTTAAAAAAACTAATTCTCATAAAAGCTCACTTTCGTTCTACACCATCATTTAGGTTTAAGGTCGGACCATCTTTGTAGGTCGATTTGCCATTATAACGTAGAAATGTTACCCTTAACTTATGCCTGTTTTTTTTTTAAATAAAAACTAATCACTATATCAGCATCCAGCTAGGTTATTATTTTAAATTTACTAAACACATGTTTTTAAGAGCGTTTATTTTTTTAAATTTAGTAGTCTGTTTACCAAAGTTCCTACTTTAGCGCCAAATTAGGAGGGCAACAAAATTCTGAAGATCGATTTTTAAACGTAATATTTATCTTGTAAGATACATGCAATCTATTTCTTCTATGCGTAGGTTCTGTTGAGACCTACACGACGAGTCTAAAACCGAGTTCCTTATTTTTTTTCGTTTTGGGTACCTATGTACATCCTACGCATTCCCATTGACAAGCTGTTAAATATGGTCCATCCGTAAACCAAACACTGCATTTCGTATGCTGCGTATGTAAATGTGTACGTGACCCGTTTGAGGCACGGCTCAGTGCGGCAACCTTTTTATCACGCCCACATCGGTTTTGGATAAATTCATGTTGTTTATTTTCGGGACTTTTTAGAGTTCATGTGCCCAAGTGTACCAACAGAAAAAACTTATTTTTTATGACTAGAAAAAGAGTTTAAATAAGAATTTAATGAGGTTAAAATGTCAAAATAGACATAACTTGATAATTAGAATTTTTATTAACAACTAAAATTACGATATGGAATAGAAAAAAATAAAACTAGTAAGTAGGTATATACAATTAGAACCATTGAGCTAACTGCAGACGATTGCAAACAGTCTAAACACTTGATAATGCTGTTTTTATAACTTGATGTTATTTTTTAACTACGGAACAGTGAACCGTTCACTGATACGGAACCTTTGAGTGCGTGGCTGACTCGCACTTCACCGGTTTTATTTTTACAATTTATTTTAAAGTCTGTGTGTTGTAATGAACTTGTACGAAATAGTACATTGTTACCCAAGGGTTGAAAGTAACTTATTTAGTCCCGAGACGTACACGAGGGCGCCAATAGTCGAGGGACTACATACGTTACTTTCACCCGAGGTAAACACTGTGCTTTTCATTACGAATACAAGGAAATATAAATAAAAAAACATGAGAACACAAATTAATCAAATAGCCGCTAATTTCTTTTTTTATTTATTAGTCCATCTAGGACAGGCGAAAGCCATAAAGCCATACTGCCTTGTCTTTGGTATTTTTTGAATTCAGTGAATTGTCGCTAAGGCGAATTTTTTTTAGTAAATAAATTTCTTTAAACTGAAGTACTGCTATAATATATAGTTATATATATATAACATGGATCAATTGAGCTACCTTTAGACTGTTTGCAACCGTCTGCAGTTAGCTCAATGGTTTCAATTGTAAATACTAGTTGTAATTTTTCCATTCCTTGCTTGTAAATTTCGTTGTTAATAAAGATTATTATATATAGTTTAATATGTTTCTGTGCTATTATTTGATTGTATTAGGTACACTATGGTCATACCAATAGGTTACCAGTGAAGAAGTTTGCCAGTAAGCTTTAAAAAGAGTTAACAAATTTTATTTAAAGACGTAATATTAAATTATTTGTTTATTTCTCTTTGATACAAGTTGCAAACTTTTACTTCAAAAGGTGACAGTGACAATTACAAAGTTTAAAACCCTAGGAATTTGTCGTAAAAGTATTGGGACGGGAACGAGTCATCTCCGGCGTTTGTTCAACCCAGTTTACACAATGTAATTTCCCTTGATGGTTGAGCCCTTAAATTGGGCTTTGTACTGACGACGTTTAAAGGTACTTTTGAAAAGTTTAACGTTCCTGATTTGTAAGAAGAGTTATTTTTAGCTATGTAGCCTGACACTCATAATAAACAAAAGTTTGATGAAATACGTTCGATGAAACGTGGTAGAGAAATTAATTTAAAGAGTACATGCTATGACGTTGAAAAAACAACTTATAAATAACTTATAAAAAGGCAAAACTTTAATTTTGTGTTGTGTGTGGTACAGTGTAAATAAAATAATAATAAATAAATAACATAAAAATGCTGGAAAAATTGACACAGCGTCATCTAGTCCCAAGCTTTGCAGAGCTTATTGGTGCTAATTAACTGATTTAAATAAAAATTGTTAGGGCGAAAATAGCACCTGAAGTGGCGCCCCCACTCATTTTATGATGTAATTCCGTTAAATGAAAGAATTTCCAAAATTCACTCGTACAGTTTGTTAAACCTATCATTAAGCTATTTTTGAATACATATGTAGTAGTTTCATTTTGGAACTACTAGGAACTAGGAAGAGATACGAAAACAGAGTTTGGTGGCCACCAAAGGCAACTTCGTATCTCTTCCTAAACGAGGAAAAATTAAACTACTACAGATGCATTAAAAATAGCTTATAATAAATTCCAAATGTATTTTTTGTTCAAAAAGAATCAAAAAAAATGAGGAGCTTGATCACGTAGCCCTTGCTACGCCGCTGCTACGAAGTGCTACGACGTAGAATTAACTCAAGTTCGCAATATTCTAGTCTTGATTCTTTATTGCGATACATGCTGTAGTATTAACGTGCATCTGTATGCCCTAATAGGGTGCATGCTTGATACCCTTAGGATAACCTAAAGGTATCAAGCATGCACCCTATTTTAGCGACTTTGTTCTATACTATGTAGTGATAGTGATAACACTATCACTACATAGTATAAAATAAAGTCGCTTTCTCTGTCCCTATGTCCCTTTGTATGCTTAAATCTATAAAACTACACAACTGATTTCGATGCGGTTTTTTTAATAGATAAAGTGATTCAAGAGGAAGGTATACGTATAATAAACGTATAATAAAAACGTGCGAAGCCGGGGCGGGTCACTAGTTAGTTATAATAACAATATAGCATGCGTGATTCTTCTAAGTTATTATAAGCACATAATAATATACAGGTGTTATAATGAGTTACTGTTAGTTCAGTGAGACATTTGGCTAGGAGACATTTACAAATGTAGCTTGGACGATTAGGAAAAGAAGATTCTTAAACAATATTATTATATTTTTTAAATCTTTATTTATCGAGCTTAACTACTCTGTGATTATATTGCCCTTATAATTTACATGAAATAAAGTGCTTAGTGCGACTGGGCAAACGTAGTGTAGGACGCGCTCCGGCCAGGTGGGATGACGATCTGCGAAAGACTGCTGGGAGATGCTGGATGCGGCAAGCTGAAGACAGGGCGCTATGGCGCTCATTAGGGGAGGCCTATGTCCAGCAGTGGACTATTATAGGTTGATGATGATGATGAAAGTGCCTAAATAGCAATAAAATATTAATGTAGTATCGTAGCACGTCCTTTTATTTATTGAGATCTTTCTGTACTTAATGCAAAAAACTTAAATTTCAGGTATATAAAACCTCCTCATAACCGGACTTTTAACTGAGGTCTCAACTCTCAAAGGAGACTAGACACGTTCGCAGGATAATATTGTACACATAATAATTGTCCTGTGTGGGCAAACACAGGAGCACTATCTATTATTTCACTGTTATAGTTCGATGGGACTGCCTAGTTCATATTTATTTTGCGTCAAAAGCAGAGCGTATTATCTCAAACTAGAACTTCCTTTGACCTGCATTACTGACCTCCAAATGACTTTATTTATCACATACAACCTTGAGCCTATTTTCCTCCATTTTCTCAGCCATATAACGCAAAACTATTACAAAAGATACCTGATATTCAGTATCTCCTCTAGTATTGGAGGTCTAATTGTATTGGTGCGATAGCATAGAACTTGGCAAGATGCGATGTGACGTAATCCACAGGGTACCATGGCAGGAACCGACAGCTTCCTGCTGTTGGTTTATTGGAAAATATAACTTGAGGTGATAGTAATAGAGGATGGTTAGGTGAAGAAATAAATTGGTAAGTTTTGTTTGTAGACAACACGGCGCCGCGAAGGCGTCGGCATGGCGTGCTGAATCTGAGAGATGAAGTCATTTGCGTCGGAGGGATGTTAATCGATACTGTGGTTGTGTTGCTTGGACTTTAGACACAGATTCCATTAAAATTACCGTCAAGTTACTGCAAAGTCTTGTTTTAATTGATTTCTAAATAAGGGCTAGTTGGCATCAATCAATACCTACCTATTCACAAGTTCACATCACAACCGATTTCAAAAAAATGATGTTTTTCCCAATTCGACTGTATTTAAAAAAAAAAGGTATAAAGACATATTTTGTACGATTTACAAATATTTGTTCTAGGGTTCTGAGTGTTTTCTTTATAAAAAATATAAATCTATGTATAGACATATGACGTGTATTAAGGACTTATATCAGTCATCTAGTACCTACCCATAACACAACATCATCTTGCCCTCTTGATCTTGCTGTGTGGATTATCTAGCATTATTTAGTATTATTTTTTTTTTAATTATTTTTTTAATCTTAAACTTTATTAATAACGAAAATTACAAGCAAAGGAATAGAAAAATTACAACAAAAATTTTAGTCACACTAGACACGAATAGCACCGGGGAGCCGAGAGCCTCATAAAATTGGTGTCTCCGCGTGATGTAATATTCATGGCCGCGACATAGACCGCCTTTGATGCCGTAATCTCAACTAACTGCATGAATTAAACATTACGAGTGGAGTCAGGAACGACCGTGTGTACGAGCTTTTACAGGATAATCGACACGGACGCAACGAATCGCTGAAGGGGGAAGATTCTATAACTCGTTTTACATATTTTAAGTAAATTGTAGGTCTCGACAGGGCCTACGCAATTGCTCCCCTTGGATTCGAGACCAGGTACGTGAGGTACTGAGGCTTTCCTGGTTTTTTTATATATTTGAGTTTCCGGTTGATGCGAAGCGTGACCCGAGAGCTGGTGAGTATCTGGCGCAGCACATTGCTTCAATTTTGCCATACAGGGTGATAATATAGCCAGCGTCTTGGGTACGGTACTTGGGATGACATATATTGATATCAATCAGTTGAAATGCCTGTAGCTAGAGTGTTTGCAACCGTCAGGAGTTAGCTCGATTGTTTGAACTATATAGGTATTCAATTTTTTATTTGTTTCTATTCCATGATTGTACTCAATTATAATTAATGAATTTGAAGTCCCTTAACCAATACCATAAACCACTTATGAAAAGAAATTTTATTTTCCATGAAAATAACAACACAATAAAAATTCCTCCATGTCATTTCATCGCAAGATTACCCCGCGAGATTATACACAACATGGCCGACCTCGTGCGGCGTAATTAGGATACGGCCTCGGGACCCGAAATACTTTCGGAGGTTTGTGTTCTTGGATTATGAACCTTACTCGACATTGGAATGCTAAAGTACCTGTAAATTAGTAACTTTTGCCAAAGTTTCACATGCCAAAGAACTTGACAAATGATTTGACAAGCAGAGTGCATTACCGCAAGCAAATAGTCAGGCTTCTAAGTATTTTGCAATGCGTATTCTAAGTATTTCGTAATTATAAAGGAGACGAGCAAGCAAACTACTTAGGCTAATAAGTATTTCGTGTATTTTGTAATGCTTATTAATGCTTACCTATTATATATTAGTATTTAGTATATTTAGAGCAGACCAACAAGCGAAATACTCAGACTTTTAGGTAAATAAATAATACTACCTCTAGAAAAACCACACAGCATCATCTAGCAGCTTGGGGCTCCGTATTATTTATTTTTTATTTATGTACTAACAATATATTTTTTATTATAAGCTGCATGCATATGAATATACTGCATGCATCATTATTCATTATCTCTACTTACTGCTTTTCCAAAGTTTATTAAATGACAGGTTTTTTTATATGCTATAAAAAGCAATATATTCACGCCCTAATTACATTTTACGATGGAAATTCAGACCATATATCATGTTCGAAAGGACATTACGGTTTGTGTGTTGTGTGGTGATCTAATTTTCCATCGCAGTAACAAGTGATTAGCCTCTGGCGATCGAGTTCAAACTTTGTTAGTGTCAGTCTAGTGAAGTTCCTTGTAAGTTCAGTGCCTGGTCGCTTTCTAGATAGCAGATTGTTATTAGTCAATCTTCAATTTCTAATGACATCAGACTGGGCCAGTGATGCTAAAAAAAATATCTTTGTTTATTGGAACAAAGTACAAAAGAACATGAAATTGTGAGAAAACAATAATACTTACGTACAATAGTTATAATAAGTACACCTACGTTAGTTTTTTTTATAAAAAAACGAGGCAATACAGTCACTGTCTGTGATGCTTCCGACTATGGATCAGTTGAGCTAGGTACCTCTACATTGTTTGCAACAGTCTGCTGTTATTATAAATGTAACTACAACATTAATTTATTTAACAATTCATGTTATACAAATGTAAAAGTGATTTAAAAAAATAAATTAAATTTTTCAAAAAATAATGAACGAAACCGTTTTACGAACAAAACCGATGCCTGTGTTGAGATGAAAACATCAAAAGTTTTAATGGTAGGTATACCTAGATCATTAAATTCATTTTAGTGTAGCCTATTATGGTTAATTGGAAAAATATTTGTTTACTATACCACAATTGCATTTTAAATATTAATGTAACTAAATTATGGAGCAGTTTCGTATGAAAATAATTTAATATTCTAGTTTTTGCGTAAAGGAGTAACAAAGCTCTAGTGTGGCTCGTTTTCTTGTATCTTTACCAATATTATAAACGCGAAAGTTTGTTTGTATGAATGTGGTCTATTACGCAAAAACTACAGAACGAATTAGGCTGCAATCGAATAGACGTAATTTAAGTCCTTTTCATCATCATTTCATCCCATAAATCAGCTCCCAATAGCGTTAAACGTCTCCATAGAAACAACGGGATCGAAGCCGTGGGCAGATACTAGTAAATCCTAAAAAGGCTCCAATTTGCGCGTATCATAACTAAATTAGCCATTAATTCTCGTCAACTGTACTCGCTATAGGCTAACCAAATTGGAGTTAAAAATAAACAAATTGTGTCTGTGTGGTAACCCTACTAATATTATAAACGTGAAATTTTGTACGTATAGATAAATGGATGGATTTCTCTTTCACGTAAAAACTGCTGAACGGATATGGATGAAATTTGGCATAGAGATAGATTATAGTTTGGAATAACACATAGGCTATATTTTATCCCGGAATTCCCAAGGGAACGGGAATTACGCTGGTGAAACCGCGAAGCGCTGCTAGTAGGTAAATATTTAGGTAGAACCCATAACGAATGTCCTTTGTCTACACATAATGATATAGATACCGAATGTAATAAACCTTTTGATTTAGCAGCACTAATCCAAAACGGGTGATAATCATTCAAATATGAAATTATATTTAGAGTAACTGTGAAATAAACATTACGGTCGAGATGTAAATCATCTCCCGCCGCTCAAAGGGCGGTTAATAAGAGCGCCGAGTTAAATTCCACTTCCAAATTGTTTTAATCTGGTTTGTGATAATTTTGCCCTTTGCTTTGAGTGGATGGGGAGATGGGTAAATGGTCTATCTGTACAGTTTGAAGGTAAAACGATAATATTACAGAACTTTATTATTGGAATACAATCTAAATACAAACAGCGTAGTACATAATGGCAAAACTACTTATTTTTTTGTAATAGTAATTTTCTAAAGACCAACAAGGGTTATTCCCATCTGATCATATGATCCGTTTGTGGTTGCATCTGATCACATGAAAAGTTCCCAACGGATCTCAGATCCGTTGCAACTACTTTTTTGAATTAAATTTAGTGCCAACGGATCACAACATAACTTAGTGTGTAATATTAATAAGCAAAACCAACCTTTTTCTCTAAGACTTTTTTGTACCTACTTACTACCTATATAGTTCCTGCCAACAAAGTTAGAAAAAAGCATTATTCTGATTATAAATCAGTCAACAATACAATTGCAAAATTACTTTTTAATACTATAATTTAATAAAATCAACAGAGAAATTCTTCAATATTCGTCAAATATAAAAATAGTACACAAAACAATCTGAAATAATAACATAAACAAAATAACATTGACAAAAAAATGCAATCTTAAAATGCTTAAAAATATAAAATTTTAATTCAACAAAATCAACAGCAAATTAACAATTCGCCAAACAGAAATATAGTATAAAAAACAATCTTAAAAAAACTGTAACTTAAAATAAATTTATTATTGGAAAATCAGTCTCATCCTCATAATTATTGCGAAAGTACTTAAAACTTTAATTAAACAAATCGATATTAGATATGATATTAAAATTTGGCCTGACTAATTTATGTACTAATTGTTTGCTTACATAATTATTATCTTCATGTTTCAGAACTTAAAATATTATAATTTTAAAAGTGTTATATTTGTAATGGTAGTTAACACTTTAATTACATACAATCAATAATATGATATTGGCAATGTGGGTATGATATTGGCACTGATATGACGTCATTGACGCTAGGTATAGTGATATAAATGACCGTGCAGATCGATTATGTTCTCGAATCGGGTCCAGGTAAAAGAAACAAGGTGGTGAGAGGGGATGGGATTGTCGATGTTGGCAATTATTGTCAAGTAGCAATTCGATAAATAGGTAAGTAAACATTATTTTTATGTTTTTTCCAACTCTATAAACAGATTGATTTTGTTATAGTATATAGTTCTAACTGCTACTGAAAATACTTTTTTGGATTTATTTTTCAACTCTGTTGACAGGAATATTACAGTTAGTAGGTACAAAGAAGTCGTATAGAAAAAGATTATTTTTGCTTTTATAAATTTGTTTTCATTTTTTTTCTAACTTTGTTGTCAGCAACTGGTAGTAAGTAGGTACAAAAAAGTCTTAGAGAAAAAGGTTGGTTCTGCTTATTAATATTACACACTAAAAAATGTTGTGATCCGTTGGCACTAAATTTAATTTAAAAAAGTGCAACGGATCTCAGATCCGTTGGGAACTTTTCATGTGATCAGATGCAACCACAAACGGATCAAATGATCAGATGGGAATAACCCAATAATATGCCTATATGGCCGCAGCAAAACGAAAGCAACCTTGAACAAAATCTGACATAAATTAACAAAAGGCGGACTAAACCATAGACATATAATTTTTCTCGACGTTCAATAAGTGAAAGACTAACTGACTAAACCAATCGTTCAAGTATTTATGAGAGTAGTATGCACCAGTGTTCAAATGCATATATGAACAGTGGCCATATTTATAGAAATGGATTAAAAACATCATATTTGTGCGACATGGATCGATTGAGCTACCTTTAGACTGTTTGCACCCGTCTGCAGTTAACTCAATGGTTTCAATTGTAAATACTAGTTGTAATTTTTCTATTCCTTGCTTGTAATTTTCGTTGTTAATCAAGTAATATTTGTGCGTATTTTATTATATTTGTGAGACATTTAACTCTCTCGGGTATAGTGTACATATGTTCCATGTGTATAATGTATTACTTAGTTATTAATTATACATATACTGTGTATTAGTTACAGGGTATTCCATGTACTACCTATTCTATTCCTCTACGTAATCCCACAAAGTCACAAAAACTACTTGCCTACCTAATTCACCTATTTTTTTTTAAGTAACAGGATATAATGATATGTATATTTCCTGCAGCTTATCTAAATGACAATAGCAGTTCGCAGTGATGATTGACTCTCAGGTTGAATAGCGAAATTATTACATTCAGAACTAGCATAAAGCCAAACGTGTCCTTATTCCTCTGTATCAAAGCTTAATGTTATAATACTATCAAGCACGTAGGTACGTATTTGCCAGCGAAGTCGGAGTCACCATGAGTTGACTCTAACTTTGTTAGTTTGGCAACGAGCGTAATTAAATGCAAACAGCGTAACTATATAGGTATAGATGGTTAGAGAGAAAACAGTTACAGTTTAGTGTAGTTTAGAATTTAGGTAGTAGGTAACGTCAAAATCTTCCCATATGTCGAGTCAGAATCACATGGAACTATGTTTGGGGTAAATTTAGGTTTTTGATAGCGGTTTTGCACCAATTTTTCCGGGAAAATTTAACCCAGTTAGTTATCCACTTTTATCAATTTACCTATATTGTCGCTGTAGTTGGAAAACTAAATAACTGACACATTTTACGAAGTAGATTTTATTGCATTTTTAGGCTGTATTTCTCTGTGTTATATTCCAGGTCTAGAACTAAGTCTGCGAAAATTAGGCCTGATCTGAATCACTGAATGGAAAAATTCAAACAAAAAACATTTAATTATCATTATATTTCATTTTTATCTGAAGGCTCAAAAAAACAAAGCCTTTTGAGCTAGTTTAATGATTATCATAATGTGCATAAGTGCTAATTTAAAGAACACATGAAAAAAGTGTCTTCCCCAATAAGAAAAGTGCCAATGGACACGTTCTTAGTAATATGTTTTTATAAAAGTAAGTTAAAACCAAATTACCCATTAGAATAGAATAGAATAACATTTATTTATAACAACAATACAAACATTGATTGAGACACACATTTAAGAAACATAAATAAGTAAGTTGTTATAAAAGGGTCCTAACTCAGCATAATGCTGGCTGAGGACTCGTAGGAGACCTAGCCAGCGCTGGTCTTCCGTTAGAACCCGTAATAAAATGACATCACGAACGAAGATACACTCTACAAAAACAATATACTTAAATAAAAAACTACACAAATTAAGCAAAAAATAGGGTATAAAAGCAGCAAAAACAAATAACAAAGAGCAGTAAAATAAAATAAAAAGTATACATATAAGACAAGTATAAGTTTCTCTTTTATTATCTAAGCCAACATTATTATTAATTAGCCAATTCTATGGCTAGATTGTAATGTTACACTAAATAAAGGAAAAAAAAAATTACTCTACTACATACTAGCCACTCAAAACATAGTAGGTAGTAAACATTATCAGCTTCTATTCAAGTTAAGTCTTTGCAGCATCCCAAGAGATCATGAAGAATTCTAGAACTTTCTCTAGTCTCACATTTATTAATATTTTATGATGTAATTTTCCATCTACAACTAAGTAGGTAGTCACTTCATTTACTACGCCACTTGTCACAATGTTTCAACTTCACCTAATACCATAGCGCACTCCCACTTGATGGAGACAATTGATCTATTTGAACAAAATAAAACGCTTCTGGGAAATAGAAAATGGCTTTCGTTTCATTATATGGCGCGGCGGGTGACGGTCTGCCTGCGTCGCGGCAGGTTGGGGGTTCTATACCCGCCTTGGAACAAAATGTCGATCTAAAAATATTTTCTAGGTGTTTTCTATAATAAAAAATATATATCTATATAACATTTTGTAAGTATATCACTCATCTGGTACCCATAACACAAGCTCTGCTTAGCTTGGGGCTAGATGATGCTGTGTGGATTGTCCAGCACTATTTATCTACATTTAGTTTCATTTGCCAGCAGGGTATTTTTCATCAAAAGAGTGAAGTAATTTTAACTACACTTCAATATCAGAGATTATGCTAAAATCGCTTCTTTTTTTCTGCAAACACTTTTAAGTTAAATTCATCTTGAAGATAATAATATTAAGAATTTTCAAATAATATTTGAGCAGGTTAAAATTAAATGTAGCTAAATCATTAACTTAGGAATCCGCTTTTTAACAAGAGACTTTATACCGTGCAATTAAAGTCGAGTTCATGAAATTTGACTCTCAGTTTATTCCGTTACTTTGATAAAGGTATGCGCCGACTGCCGACTGGAGTTTCTAAAGTTATTCAAAGATTTTTGATCTAATGAGTCCAAATTGATTTTCTTGTAGGTGTGGTTTCTGTTACACGCAATCATAAATTAATCAAAGTAATCCTACAAAAAAAATACATAAAAATTAGCATTTTGTTTATATACACAAACACATCGAATACTTCATGTAATACCTACCATATAAGATGGTAAATTGAGTACCTACTTCGTGTTTTTTAAGCGACGCAATAAAGGTATTAGGTATAGTAGTATTAGGTATAGTATTAGGTATAGAGTTGTAGTGGCAATGGGCCGGCCATATCTCGCGAAGAACCGACAATTAACCGTTGGGGTAAACGTGTTCTTGAGTGGAGACCACGACTCGGTAAACCTAGTGTAGGACGCCCTCCGGCTAGGTGGGATGACGATCTGCGAAAGACTGCTGGCAGATGCTGGATGCGTCAAGCTGAAGACAGGGCGCTATGGCGCTCATTGGGGGAGGCCTATGTCCAGGGCGTCGACCCGCTTTCTTTGAAACGAAGGTTCGCAAACGAACGAATTTAAAACGAAGTTTCGGTGATGAACCTACTCTCTTTCATTTTCGGATACGCACACAAAGTTCGGATTCATAGACAATTTTCGTGAATGAAATTGAACTAATGATATGTGTAGGGTAAGCAGGGGCTATGCCGGTCATGGGGTTATGGCGGTCACTCAAAAAACTAACAAAATACAGTTCATAGAAATACGGTGCGCGGGCTGAAGGGGGGCGAGACGTAAAAGCAGGCAGCGATAAGTTTGGTCAGCCCGCTCGCTGCCCGTGAGAGAGAGGTGCGTATGTTTGTTTCTGGCCGCCTGGATCTAATTTTCGACTGAGTGCGTTTGTCGGCAAGTACAGATTTATTTTACTCATTTAATGTTGCTATTCATTATCTTTGCGCTCAAACATTAAATTAAACAATATAGTAAACATTTCTTAATAATTGTATCTCTGTTTTGTTAAAATTCAGCTTGATTGCAAAACCGTCTTTTGGGGTTATACCGGTCAAGTCAAGGCAAAGAAAATTGGTAAAACCAAAGGAGCTGAGAAAACTAAGCCTCAAGAAAAAGCTGTAAGAAATATGACAAGAAAGTCTTACAAACGCAAAGTTTTGCAAGAAAATCATCCTAACCTTTGCAACGACGATAGTTATGATGATATGGATGTAGGTAATGACGATGAAAGAAAAAAAAATGCAATATTTGCAAAGAATTCGGACAAAACGATGAGATGTGGTATCGATGCACCACATACGGCCAATGGTCTCATGTAGTGTGTTCTGGATTCTGCTAAAGGATACATCTGTGATTTATGTACCTAAGATTAGATATCACATATTTTCATAGAAACATTTAATTCAGATTAGTCATTTATGCTCAAATATCATTGTAGTCTTTTAATAAGTTAAAGTAACGTTGATATCATCATTATAATTAATCAAAATGGTTCTCCATTGTCATATATAAGCAAATGATTTTGATCGCCATTACCCCTTTGCATGACCGGCATTACCCATGCTCAGGGAGAATGACGGTCAAACCTATATTTTTTTGTACGAGTCCCTACCAATTTTGTGTGATAAATAGATAAGTGGTTTTAATGCATGTTGATTACTGGATAGTTTAACCAATGTTCCTTTGAAATGATGATGTTCTCTAAAATAAAACCTTTGTAAAAAAAAGTTATTGCAAATTTTCCTTAAGTGATCGCCATTCTCCCTGCTTCCCCTAGGTCTTTTAACATGCCAATTACGGATTTTTCTTTAATAAACAAAATGTTTCGCTTTGTTTTTAAATTTTACATCTATTCTGTAGTTTTATAACTATTTTCTGTTGTATCTAAGCAAAACATATAATTAAACAACTAGAATTTGACCAATTACTACTTTTGACGTAATTTACCCAAGACGCTATAAAGAACTCGTTATAATGCGACAAATATGGTTTCTTTTACGCTCCAAACGTTCATCACGAAGAGCAGGTACAATTAAAAGTAATCTTTCATTCAGTTCAGTCAATTTTCTTTATCAAATCAGAAAAACGAAAATCAAAAGGTACCACTTTTGGTTTCGTCGATTTGAGGTTAAAACTCCGAACAAAGATCCGTCAAAATCAAATGTTCGTTTCGAACTTTCGTGAAACAGAGTAGGTTTAGAAAATTTAAATGTCAAACAATTTTCGGTCGATCGAAGTTTCGTAAAAAAATGAAACCGGAGTAGGAATTACGCGAACTTTCGATCGAAGGTTCGTTTTTCGTTGAAAAAGTAGACCCCCAGGTACAATTAAAAGTAATCTTTCATTCAGTTCAGTCAATTTTCTTTATCAAATCAGAAAAACGAAAATCAAAAGGTACCACTTTTGGTTTCGTCGATTTGAGGTTAAAACTCCGAACAAAGATCCGTCAAAATCAAATGTTCGTTTCGAACTTTCGTGAAACAGAGTAGGTTTAGAAAATTTAAATGTCAAACAATTTTCGGTCGATCGAAGTTTCGTAAAAAAATGAAACCGGAGTAGGAATTACGCGAACTTTCGATCGAAGGTTCGTTTTTCGTTGAAAAAAGTAGACCCCCAGCAGTGGACTAATATAGGTTGAAGATGATGATGATGAGGTAGTTAATGATGATTCATAATCAAGTACCTACCTATTAATTCACCATCAAGTACCTATTAGTTACAACACACACAGTTTTCAGCAGCTTGCAGTTTTGTCTTCTTAAAGCGGTATTACACTACACGTTATTCAGGGCCCTAATTACCGGTCCCTGAATATCGTCCGGGTCCGGGTCCGTCCTTTAGGGACCCTAAATCTTATTACTTACTCTACTCTTAGTTAGGGTTAGGGTCCCTGAATAACGTGTAGTGTAATAAATACCCCTTTTAGCTAGGTTCCACAGTTCCTATAACTGAACAGTCTTTCATTGTAAATAACTCGCATTTCATAAATGCCATAGAGTAAGCAAAGCTCTAACAAAAAGCTTACTGTGGGCACAAATTGCCTGAGGGCATGCCTTTGTAGCGGGTGCTTTTACAGAATTTTGGATAGTACAAGCTAAACAACTTACAAATACAGAAAATAATTCATTTCAATACAAAATAATTTATTTTAAGACAAAAAAAAAGAAAATAATGAACTTATTCTCTTTTTTCAGCTGAAACTTGTGATTGAAGCGGTTTGTATTTATAATTGTAGAATTTACAAACAATTGTGAGGTAGCTCAACTCTTCATCATCATCATCAGCCTAAATTAGTCCACTGCTGGATATAGGTCTCCCCTAATGTGCGCCATATCGTCATCCCACTTGGAGGGCGTCCTACACTACGTTTGCCAAGTCGCAGTCTCCACTCAAGAACACGTTTATCCCAACGGTTGTCTGTTCATCGCGAGATATGACCGGCCCACTGCCGCTTCAGCTTGCTATGTCGATAACTTTAGTTCTCTGTCGAATGTCTTAGCTCAACTGATCCATATCAATTAATAGTTGGAACCACCCCCAAGACGATGACTGCATAATTTACTGAATGTAAATGTAGCTGTTTGTAACAAAATAACAATGCCTCCGATTAAACAAAGAATAAGATCAGCTGTCGGTAAACATTATAATACCTTCTTTACGACATTATAATACCTTTTTGTTCTTAACTAATCTTACTCAGGTAAGTGTTCTTCTTAAATCTGTAATGTAGGCGAGTTTTTTCTCAAACTTTCACTTCCCCACTTCCTTCTACTGTTATATATAGCACCCTAAATATTTAGCAAAAGCTTGGGTGAATCTTTTTCTCGTTACACAAAACATTTTTAGAGTTCCGTACCCAAAGGGTAAAACGGGACCCTATTACTAAGACTCCACTGTCCGTCTGTCACTAGGTTTTATCAAATGAACCATGTTAAGCAGTTTAAATTTTCACAGATGATCTGTTGCCGCTATAACAACAAATACTAAAAAATAGAACTGTAGGTAAATACTAGTTGTAATTAGTCGTTTTCATAAGAATAGAAATATATTAAATAAAGGCATTTGTTTTAAAAAAATATAAGAGGGCTGCCATACAACAGACATGCTTTTTACCGGTTTTATTTATTATTATTATTTTGAGGGAAATGCCTATCACTCTGCCACGGGAAGATAGAATGATTGTGTGGAATTACAACTCACTCAAACCCTCAGATATTGTCGCCTCTGCCGCTAGTGGTGGGAACATGGGGATGCGTTCTCTTTCTTCCACGAAGCCAACGCGCCTGAGGACCGACAATGAAGGCTGTGGAACATCCCTCTTCATGCTCATATTGACCCCATACATTGGCCTCACCTAACCCTGCCATGCCTATTCAAGTTCACTCATCGTTCCATCACATGCCACTATCGAGATATTAATAATAAGATAACAGACTGATAAATCCACCCGCAGGGTGACAATATACAACTAAAGAAGAGGTTAATACACGTGTAGATGTGAAATACAATTTGGTTCAAAGTAGTATCTGAAAGCGTTACGCTCGAAGAGTTTCTAAAACAAAAGAGAATCTTATCCTTCAGAAACTATTAGCATAGATCTTTTCATAGCTCGCTGAACGGCTATGAACTGGTACATGGCTACGTGATTGTTTAATCTTTTTGCTTAAATACCTGGATATTTAAGATAAAAGATTAAAGGAACTTGGAGAATCGATTGCTGAGTGAATAATTTTGAAAAAGGAGATTGTGTGGTATTGACGACGGGTTTCAGGAGACATTAATTTTAATTTATATGTTGGTACCCACTTGATAAGCTCCGTGCATCAATCCACGTTAGCCTGCGTTGTTTAGCCACAGGACTACACACACATATACACGGTGTGTGCTGTAGTGAGTTTCCGTTCTATTAATTTTCTATAATAGACCACTGCCGCCGCAATGGCGCGACCTCACGGCGCCAAAGCGTACTTGTTATCCTTTATGATGTCTTGGGGAAATTGTATGGGTCCCTTTATTACAACTCTTTTCAAAATTACATGCTTTTTCAGACTTATTCTAAAGAAATGTTTTATCACGCATCTGTTTTTATCTGTTTATATGTTTTTAATGTTAAAATTTGTAGTTTGTGTAGTAATGTTATATTTAAATATTTTTAATTGAACCCATATTAAACGCACACAGATCATAAAACATGTACAATATGAAAATCCTATCCATGCCAGGTTGTAGAGATCGCTCTTGAGCGATAAGTCCGCCAATTGTTACCAATTATCATTATTTTTACATCTACTATACATACTACTCTACATACTATAATTTAATATAGGTACAAATTTTAAAAGTGATGATACGAATAATGAAAGATATTAATTTATACCTAACTAGCTGCGCCCCGCAGCGTCGCCCGCGGGGAAATTTATTTATTTGTCAAATATCATATTTTTATACATAATATGCTATTCCCGACGAAGACAAATCCAAAAACACAAAAATCATAAAAATCGGTCCAGCCGTTCTCGAGTTATAAGTGTTGTAACAAACACGACTTTCTTTTATATTTATAGATATTTAACTTGCGCACCTATTTAAGTTATTAATCTTCGCCTCATCCTAAATTCTTACTCTGAAGTTACAAGGAATTTACCTCATTATCTCTGATTCACTTTCGCAGATTTCCTGGTTGTAATGAGATTTCAGTTGCCATTGTAGCAATCTATTTTATTACCAACCAATGAAACGTTTTATCTTGATTTATTTGGACTTGTTATTTAAAGAGTGATAGAAAAAGGTACATTGCAAAATAGATTGAACAGCCATTCATTGTAGGTTTTGTTTAAGTTTTCAATGAAATGAGATCAGCTAACAGTGCGGTCGGGCAGCGTCGGGCGGCACGATAAAGGCATAGCTCCCTTTGATCTTACCACAGTTCACCGCCTCAGTGTTGTCCACACCTGATGTTATCGATCCGATCCATTGTGAACCTTGTTTGTAGACAAACGACGCGGAAAAGCGCTGGTTATTGGATTGCTGACTGTTTTTTGTAGAATGACGATATTTTTTCACACATTCTAACTGTTTGCATAAGAATAAGAACAGAGTAGAAGGGAAACTTCGCTCCGAACGCGCTCAAGGTCACGATATTAGCCTACGCGATTCTGCACGTTAAACGTGCAGTAGGGCTGTCACAGCCGGCGACGCCGCACGCGGATTTTAATATTTGTATAGGTTAGGTTAGGTTAGTCTCTATCATATGATGTCATGGTCAAGTTATTGTGGTGTGATCGGTTGTAACAATAAAAGATAATACATATTATATGATAATACATACCCTATGTAAGTAATATTTTCTAAATATTATTGCGTTTTAGTAGGTTCCTATCTAACTAATTAGGTAGGTACCTAATCAAAGGAACGTGAACATCGTTCGTTGACCTTTTCTCACTCGCCTCGCGAGTGCGCGACGGTACAATGCAGTAGCAACCCTGGCAAAACGCCTGGACGACAGAGGGGCGTAACGAGGTGAAGGGGGAAGTAGGTATATAAATGGCGGCGTTTGGGACTAGATCAAAGAAGAGTCCTTTCTACGTAGTTATTATTTATTCTTATGCTGTTTGTTCCATTTTGTTATATTTATTTAACGAGTTTATTGAATCAGCGCGTTTGAGCGTTAGATATTTATACCCAGGTAAAAAAAGGACTCTAGTTTGTTGTAGTGCCTTGCATTAGAAAATTGTACCTAGGGAAAAAGTGAGTACTTACTTACCATAATTTGTTGTAGTGTCTTGTGTTTTATCCAACATTTTTTATACGTCCAGATTATGTCCAGGATTTTGGTCCAGACGTATTTTATTTAAAAATATAGGATCAGACTAACGTGCTGTTGTGCCGAATTTAATGAGTCTTTTTTATTTGAAATCTGGTCATTTATTTAGATATATATTATAATGATCAAGACTCGAGTTATCTTGAATAATGCGTATTTTATGGACTTTAGCAACATTGATGATACTACAAAATTAACACAGAATCGTTTTTTAAAAGTGTTAAATTTAATATGGCAGTACATTTTAAGAGAATAGTGTGCCGTAAAATTACGTGAAGACCTTCGTATTTGCTCTGTGGTCAAGACACTTTCGTGCACCGCTTATTTTCATTCTTGTCACTAGTTTTATTTTTAAATTTTTTGAGACTTATTAATTCAGAACGAAGCCTTCATAGTTTTAGACTAGAGCCATTAAAATCCCACTGGATTCAAGCCTCGAGTAAAATAGTTGTTGAGAGTTTCATACTTCAACTTTTTGTTTTACTTTGACAAGTTCAAAGTAAAACAAAAGCTTCATAACTGTTGCTCAGTGAGCTAATTTACACTGCTACAAAACTAGTGTACCTATATTGCCAGCACGTATTAAAGAACTTGGAACTCAATAACCAATTTTATTGAGTTCCTGTTTTCACCAGGCTTGAAAAATAACTACTTAGGTATAGACAAGTAAATTTGCTCTAAAAATTGCATATGAAAATCCACTAACTATCATAGAGCTATTCTATCTCCAGCTAAATTCAATATGAAATGTTTATTTACCTAACCATTTTTAATTATATAATATAATGAAAGTCTGGTAGATGCGACTCGTTACCTGAGAGCTGGTGAGTATCTGGCGCAGCGCATCAGCATTGTCATACAGGGTTGAAATGCAGCCAGCATCTTGGGGACGCTTCCGACTGGTATTGAAGTTAGCTTAATTGTTTCAATTTTATATGCTAGTTTTAATTTATTTCTATTATTTGATTGTAATTTTATTTGCTGATACACTAGTACATATTGTAAAAAAATAGTTTTTGTTTTTAAAGTCGTTGGGCTTTTTCTTTTTCAGTTGAGTGAGTAAAATTCTTCAATTTCACTTGATAAAGATCTACTTTATTACCTGTCTTTCTTGAGATTTTCCTTGACATTTTTCATCTTTTCCAAATACATTTGCGAATTCTTTTTACAGACAAATGACGGATGAATAACGGTCGGTACCTGTAGGTATACAATGAAAAATTATGATCTTGTTGGGTCTTCACACCTAGAAGGAAATTAATGAACATAAAATAATAAAAGAAATGTCTTTCGTGATAAGAGTAAACTGGAGTGAACTGCTTAAAAAAACATGAAATTGTCTCTACATTCTTTATACAAGAGAATTTCTTTCACTAAAGACTACAAAGAATTAAACATTGAAAATAAAATTAATAGCTGTATATTCGGATGTCGTAGAATAAAGGTTTTCAAGTTTTATGACTGCTTGAAATCGTTATTCCATCCAATATTAGATAACTGCATTTGTTACTACGAAACTGAAAGAAAGTTATGCCATAATAAACAATTTTGATTTGGACGAAGATTATTGCCACGTATTTTTTGACAATAAAATTTAAATGATTAATTGTTTTTATTTTTATTATCTCAGACTATAGAACTATACTAACTGGTAGTTTGAGTTTATAAGAATTTTTCAACTATTATTTTAGCAAACTACAAAGCTGTTTCCATTCTAAATTTATTTTGCAATGATCCAGGCGCAAGTTTTCTCGCATGGGTGTCTAAGTTTATTCTATACTAGCTGGTGCCCGCGACTTCGTCTGCGCATGATTAGTATTTCGAGTACTCGCGATTTTACTTGCTTAATTCCCTTTCTCGTGGGATTTTCTCGATAAAATAAAGCCTATTTGTTATTCCAGCTTATAATCTATCTCTGTGCCAAATTTCATCCAGATCCGTTCAGCAGTTTTTTGCGTGAAAGAGTAACAAACATCCATCCATCTATCCATTCATACTTACAAACTTACGCGTTTATCAGTTCAATTCAGTTTGGTTCCCCTGGGCTATACGGGTTTTCAAAAATTTCTGTGAGAAATTTTTGAAAACCCGTATAGCCCAGGGGAACCAAACTGAATTCCGGGATAAAATGTATCCCATGTCTAATCGTCCCGAGTTCCATTCGAATTCATTCACTTTCATCGTGATGCGTGGTTAAAGAATTTTTCTTTCACCCTCTCTCCCAAGGGAACCTTACCGAATTCCGGGATAAAAAGTATCCCATGTCCTTCCTTGTAGTATGAACTCAAATCGTCCCGAGTTTCATTCCAACTCATTCAGCAGTTTCGGCGTGATGCGTGGTAAAGGATTTTTACTTTCATACCCTCTCCCAGGGGAACCATACTGAATTCCGGGATAAAATGTATCCCATGTCTAATCGTCCCGAGTTCCATTCGAATTCATTCACTTCCGTCGTGATGCGTGGTTAAAGAATTTTTCTTTCACCCTCTCTCCCAGGGGAACCTTACCGAATTCCGGGATAAAAAATATCCCATGTCCTTCCTTGTAGTATGAACTCAAATCGGCCGAAGTTTCATTCCAAGTCATTCAGCAGTTTCAGCGTGATGCGCGGTAAAGGATTTTTACTTTCATACCCTCTCCCATGGGAACCTTACTGAATTCCGGGATAAAAAGTATCCTATGTCCTTCCTCGTAGTATGACCTATAATCATGCCGAGTTTCATTTAAATCCATCAAGTAGTTTCGGCGTGATGCGCGTTTACGATACAGACAGACAGACAGACAGACAGACAGACAGACATGAATGAAAAAAATTACAGTTTTGGCTTGAGTATCGATAACAGAGTGCCCTCCAAAAAAAATTTTCAAAATATCTTTAATGTACAGAATTGGACCTGTTACAGTTTTATTATAAGTATAGATGTCATTAAATTACTTAATTGCACATAGAATATATAAAATTTAAGCAGATCTTTTTTCCTTATAAAACCGGATAAATCCCTACCGATAAAATGAATCCAGGACAATGGGCTACACAAAGTGCTATATTCCAAATACAGAGCAAATTCAAGCAAAATATAGTTTTGTGTGAACGTGTATCCTACACCCACCTTTTCTATAGTAGGTATATTGTGATTAAGCTGTTTCAACATTCGATATTAATATAAAAATTTGAAAATTCTATAAGTTTCTTAGGTCCATTTTTGTCCGAAACTTAAACTGCAGATAAAACTGATTTTTTGGGTAAACATCGAATAAGGTCCTTAAGCCCATTTTTGACTGAAACTGAAAATTCAGATAAAAATTTTTTTTGGTTGAACTTAGCGTAAGTTTCTTATGCCAATTTTTGACCGAACTGCAGATGAAACTCAATTTTTTGGCTAACTAAGCCGAAACATAACCTTCGCGCTTCGGTCGGACTATTCGTCAATTTAATTCGGTAAAGTCAGCGGATCATGCTCCGTCCGTCCCTTCTAGTTTCCCGGGACAGGAAAGTAATTAAGTTCAACGTGTAACTTGATACCTACCTGTTGTTTGGCGCTGTGCGAATTGGATAACTTTGTACCTACTCGCGCCAGCCAATCTCATTACGTACTGTGTTCTAGACGGAATTTTACGTAAAAATACGCTTGTTTTGTGAGGAAATTAATCAAAAAGTAATATTCCATCAAATAGACGAAAAAAAAGACAAAATCTCACAATTTAGAATTCTAATTGAAGTATTCTAAGAAGGTGTTTCAAAAAAGCAACTTTCAGACGGTTACTTGTTAATTTGTTTAAGACAAACAGTAGATAACTTAAAATAGTTATGAATATATGTAGTAGTTAAAGGCATTTCTATTAATTACCAGTATAAATAAGGATATAAGGTAGGTATTATGAGTTTATTTTTTAAAAGAGATAAGAAGAATATTCAATAATTGTTAAAAAAATATTTTTGTTTGAAGTATGTTCAAAACTTACAATAACAACAACTTTAGCAGCCGTGCTTGGTCAAACCTGTGTTACGAACTGTTAATCTGCGATTTATCTTCATCTATAGGTATGACGAGGATCTTCTCTCGGACGAGTTGTCCACTTCAGTTTTGGATCAGGGTACAACTGGTCCGAATCTCAAATCAGCAGTTTCGGGACTCGGACGAGTTGTACCCTAACCCATATTATAAATTATCTCGATCCAGATATAATATGTATATTAATTAACAGATGAATCAAATACGATCGCCTTTATTTCAAGACATTCATTTTTTACAAAATATTATACATAAATGAATGCAGCTGGACAATCTAAACAGCATCATCAAACGTGCTCTAACCCCAAGCTGAGTAACAAGGGTTATGGATACTAGATGATTGATATATTTTTATTAGGTACCTATACATGGAAACACCTAAGTGTTTAATTATATTTTCATAGTAAACATTATTAATCAAGTCATTAATAACGAGGTTGTAGGTTTTCTTGTACAAGTTTGGCATTACAGGATCAAAATGGTTTTACGAGATTATAAAATAAAATAACTCTTGCTAAGTTTATAAGCTGTCTACAAAACGACCATTAAGGGAAAACAGGTTCAAATATATAGTGATCCCTATTTCAAGAGCAATAAAGGTGAACATCGCGTCTTTCATTTTACAGCAACCATATAACAAATTTCAAGGAATGAATAAAAAAGCGTGTAGAAATAATATACATCAAAATATGGCGTGTGTTATAAACTTCGTAGCAACTTTGTAACAAAATTTCAGAGCAAACGAAGAAAATTAGTTAAATTATTAATTCCTTCTTAGAATTTCTGATTGCTTAGGTTATACTTATAAATATTTTACTTTCAGTAACAATTTTAATGCTTTTTTCTTACGTCAAGGAAAGCGTCATAGTAAGCTACTCGCATCATCATCATCATCATCATCAGCCTATATTAGTCCACTGCTGGACATAGGCCTCGGCCATAGCTACTCGCATAATAAATGTATGTATATTCAATAAGACCTTGTAATTTTGATAAAACCAAAAAATAATAAAAATAAAACAATTTCCACCAAGTAGCGTGCATGTACGAATTTGTTCAGTAAATTTTATAAATTTAACATTACCTAAAACCTCTGTAACCATATTCACCAAACCGCTAACGAGAATGACAATTAACGAGACCGAATGAGCAAAATGACATTTTGTGGTTCACCAATTACATGGAATATATTTTAATTACATTATATCAACCAAAGGTCAAAGTATAGTGGTAAATCCCGACCTGGTTTATACATATTGCTGCTCAAAGACAGCTCAGAACCAAGATGATGAGAACTGTGGATATCGATGGCCACGGAGATTTATTTTTATGTAGGCTAAATCGGCTGTAGTAAAGTGATGATTATTTAAAGCATGTCTGTGTTTCGGAAACTTTTTTGGCTCTACGTTTTTCACTTATATACCTTAACCTTGCAAGGAATTGGGCTAGACCCTTACATTGTATTCCATATTTAATTTTAAAGTGTTTGTTTGATTAGAATTCTAACCGAAAAAGATTAAAAATTATATCATAGATGGAAAACTCCTTGCTTGGAATATTTTCCAATAAAACCATCTCCAACTGAAATTATTGGCTCCGGAATATTCCCTTTGACCACTCAAAGGAGATGTGAGCAAACACGAGATCTATATGTAACGTTTAACTGAATTATGGACAAAGACGCTTTGAGCTTCCAGACCGAAAATACAGTGGGATTTATTGTTAGCTGATCCCTTCTTACTTTTGAAGTAATATCTTTATTTAAATAATAATAATTATAATTTATAGGATAATATATACAATTACAACAAACTCTTGAAACTCTAAGCCGTCACCACAAGGCAGAGTACCCAGAATGCTGGCAGCATTGCCACGTTGAATGGCAATGCTAATTCGTTGACCGAAATAGTAAATCTTTTGAAGTTAAATTCTATGAATCTTCTTCTTCTTCCGGACCTTATCCCACGCTAAGTGGGCTCGGCACAACATGTATTCTTCTTCCATTCTGCTCTGTTATTCGTCATCTCCGTATTCACACCTTTATGAGGCTTATTAAAATTCTATGAATACAGAACTAGAAATTTAGAATTTAAAACTAGAATTTTTTTAAAATGTTGTCTTCATTTTTTTAAAACGAAGATAGCACTTTGGTTTTGCTTCATAATGTTAAGTCACGCCACTGTACGTTTGACGGGTATTGTATAGTATCTATAGAGGTGTAACTGCCTACCTCGCCTTCTATCTTGGGATCTTATCAAATGATAGGCACGGGTACTTTGTAGACATAGGTAGTTAATTGTAGTTACATACACACACAGATATGTTTAAGACGCTGGACTGGAAAGGTAAGGGCATTAACATAAACGGCGATTACATCTCACACCTTCGATTCGCTGATGACATAGTCGTAATGGCGGAGTCGCTAGAGGAGCTGACCCACATGCTGGACGGCCTAGCTTCAGCCTCGCGATGTATCGGTCTTGGCATGAATTTGGATAAAACCAAAGTCATGATCAATGGCCACATTGTTCCGGGACCGATAGTCGTTGATGGTCACCTTCTTGAAATTGTTTCCGAGTATACTTACCTTGGGCAGATTGTACAGCTAGGTAAAAACAATTTTGAGAAGGAGGCCAAGAGGAGGATCCAGCTAGGCTGGGCAGCATTTGGGAAACTACGTCAAGTCTTCTCTTCATCCATACCGCAATGTTTGAAAACGAAAGTTTTCAATCAGTGCGTCCTACCCGTAATGACCTACGGAGCAGAGACGTGGACACTCACGGTAGGGCTGGTCCACCAGTTCAAAGTCGCCCAGCGAGCTATGGAAAGAGCTATGCTCGGAGTCTCTCTGAAGGATAGAATTCGTAACGAATACATCCGACAGAGAACCAAAGTTATCGACATAGCTCAAAGAATTAGCAAGCTGAAGTGGCAATGGGCCGGCCATATCTCGCGAAGAACCGACAACCGTTGGGGTAAACGTGTTCTTGAGTGGAGACCGCGACTCGGTAAACGTAGCGTAGGACGCCCTCCGGCCAGGTGGGATGACGATCTGCGAAAGACTGCTGGCAGATGCTGGATGCGTCAAGCTGAAGACAGGGCGCAATGGCGCTCATTGGGGGAGGCCTATGTCCAGCAGTGGACTAATATAGGTTGATGATGATGATGATGATGATGACATACACACAGGCATACACAAAAATATCTAGTAGGTATCTGCCAGTTGCTTTGCACGCGTTGTTTCTATAGTAACGTTTGAAGGCTTTGCATACAATATCCCATGAGAACTGATTTATAGGATGGAAAGTAGCCCATATTTTATTCCAGGGCTAGGACTAAGTCTATTCAAAATGTGACCGATCCGTTCATAATTCATCCGTTCGTAATAGCTTTTGTGTGAAAGAGTTACAAACATCCATAAGTTTTTTTTAAAAGACGGGAGATTCCACATAAGGAGTAGCCGGTTTAAAAAAAAACATTTTTGCTGTACAAATGAGCATAACCGATCGTGATCCCTGCGAACACAAAATTGCCGATAGTATTTTAGTTACTATGCGAAAATGACGGAAACTACTCGCATGTAACTGAGCATTTCAATCAATCAATTTCGTATTCCATTTTGCGGTCCGCTGGGCTCGATTTCCATAATAAATCATACTTACGCCTCTGCACCCTACATTTCGCAACTCTAAGCCTTTTTGCTAACACTCTGTACACTTAGTACAAGTCTACACAGTCTTGATTACGATATATGTTATCGTTTACGTCTTTGACTTCTATTCCGCTAACACGTATAACAAAAAATGGACATGGAAATGATATTTCGTCAAATCGCTCAAAACCATTCAGATAAAATTGAATTCGTTAAAAATAAAGATCTAAGTAGCCTCCGAGCATGAAAATATTTTACCGCGGTCAAACTTCGAAAATTAGTTCCTCAATATCGAGTAAAAAAAGGCGCAAAATATATGAAAAGAGACGAATAATTTTAATACAACTTTTATGTGTGTTGTGTGTGAGTCTGAAATCTCGTGTTTCTATCTTTTTTCTAACTCAAATTATTTAAAGCACTTTTCAGCAATTTTATTGTTTTCCAGATAGAAACATAACATAGTATCTAATATATTATTCTGAAGCGTAACTCATTTAGTAAATGTTTTTCTATTGCTTACCATTACTTTTTATAGCTTTATTCATTTATCAGGTTTCAAATCAAACCTACAGTTAGCAGGTACCTACTACTGCCGTTTGACGATGATTAGGTAGAGTTATTTTTAGCCCCACCAACTATAAAAGAGGTTTCGCATAATGTTCAATGAACCCCAAAACCCAAAATTGTTCAATGGTGTGAAACAGACAAAGAGGAAAATCAACCAGTAAATTATTCACAAAGTTCATCCTCCCATGAAAAATACACAAAGTAGGTTACTCATTACATTCAATTGAAATTCAACTTTATTTTTTCATGAATAAGGCTGAAGTTTTTTGAAATTGATTCAGTGACAAAAACAGTTTCAACCGGTAAAATAGTACAAAACGTATGAAACACCGCAATCGAGTTCAAATAAATAAGGTTACACAAACCTTCGAACTACACAAACCAACGAAACCTCGAAGTGTATGTTCGTAGGTACTCGTAACAGCCACGGGTCAGCTACAAAGAAAGCAAGAATCAGGTTTACGCGGTTTTCACACTTAGTTACATTTAACAAATTCAAATTCCAAGTGCTTTATTTCCTTTAGACCTTATAGGAAGGTCCAGATCTTGGAAGTTCATATTTATAGGTACCTACATTATATTAAAATTAGGAAAGAGATCACTTTGATTGTATTCATCTTTTTAAGGTACCTAAAAAAGCGAACAAGAAACCTTTACCTCTAGTAAAAATCTAAAATTTGTCGTAAGTCTTTGTACAGTTTTGAAAATTTGTTTGAATTTACTTACTGTTTTTGCAACTCACATGGAAACCCCATGTGAGTTGCTTTGTAAAACAACCTCTATAAGACAAGAGCTTCTAGCTAGACCTTCGTTTTAAATCGTTGGTCACATCGTGACTTACCGGTGAGATTCAGGTCAAACGAAGGTAAAAACCCTTCGCGATAAAAAAAATCTATTGGCAAAGGTACGGTAACTTAGGAGCTTCGTAGCGTAGATTTACCTTGATAACGTGACAAATTCAAAAACCCATTTTTACTTAAAACTATTTTGGTGAGACCTTTTTGTATTATTTGAAAAGAATCATTTTCATTTTTTATAAGAAAAATGTGAACAAGAAGATTAATACGTAAAGTTTAAACATCGTCGAAGAAAAAAAATGAATTTCGAATTTAAAATGTCTTAATGAATAAAACAATTAAAATCATTGTTTTTTGTGACATTAGTGCTGATTCGAGCTAGCATTTTCTGTAAAACCAACACTCTCTCCATTGATGTGAAAACCGTAGGTAGTTACCTAAGAGTTCAAACAACATCGGTACACTTTGATATAGAGCGCTTTAAACGAGTGTGCCGTGTGAATTGTGTTCGGTGATCTATTTTCTATTGCGATCTTCCTGTAGGTAGGTAAGCATTTGAATGATTTCCATTTTAGCCGTTTTTGTTCTAAATTGAGTCGTAACTCTATCTAATACATTACTTTAATTCGTGAGCGAAAATAAATTAGACTCTGATGTCAATTTTGATATCGCTCAATCTACAGGGTGTTAGTGTGAACACCGTTGTCCTTGAAACCAGAGGTTCAGCATCGTAAGTAGAATCCAAAACGGATGAAAAAAAATGATTCTATTTTTTACTCATTTTTTGAAGAAAATTTTTATAAACACTAAACGTTTGCTCACAAACATGTGACACAAATCTTGCGAAACTAAAATAGGTGTTAAGCTTTTCTCATCGGTTTTGGATTCTACTCATGATTCTGAACCTCTGGTTTCAAGGACAACGGTGTTCACACTAACACCCTGTATATTATACTAATTAGACAAAACTAAAACTGATGCTATCTTTTTCATGTCGATGCTAATGAAAGGGATGGCTATATTTTTAGAGAGGTCAAATTGATTAGTTTTAGCGACATTAAATTTGACACTGCTGACTCCATAACTTGGAAATAACTAATTTAAGGATAAATAAAACTATCGTATATACTTCGTAACACAGTTTATTTTAATAAACTTCTCAAATAAAGTAGCTCCTTAATAAATTTACAGAATAATTTATACAGTAATCTTAAATTAATATTTTTACAAACGTCCAAAGCATTCATACTTGTATATTTCATAATATCTATGCAGCGTAAATAAGATGTTATCGGATATTGTATGATTAATTAATATTCCTATCGAACATTAATTTGCTTTGTATTATGATAGGTTTATCCTAAATGGGTTCGGTTTCAAAGCTAAGATATACTGATTTTTATTATGCCTGGATACAAGATACCTACTGTTATATTTATAACTATAAACAAATTAAGCTTTTAGTATCTCTTAGACTAGCATGGTATATTTCTAGGCTATTTAGGAGATGGTTTTGAACTACCGTCCGAGAGGCGCTAAATTTTACCAATAATTGAATTTCTATGGAGCTTTTTTAATGCACTTTCATTAATCTCTATGGTTTATTTTATACATTTCTTGGCACTTTATTTAACATTATCAGCAATAAGACTTTATTTACAAGCTCTTAGTTAAAATTTATGTACATTTAAACGAACTCTGGAATATTTTAAGTTATTTGAGGCACACGACAATGCTCTTATAATTATCAGAATAATTACTTTGGACGGGTTTAAAATGTTTTATCTAAAAAATAATATTATTTCAAAATTAAGACAAGCGAAGATATTATAGAAAGTGAGTATACCAATACAGGACGAATGAATTAGTACTAAACAATAGCATTAGGTATATTTAGGTTTTTAAAAATGTCAAATAATTTTTATATAGGTAACATTATTTAAATATCAATTACCTTTTTGTTGAAAAACCTATATAGCTCTCCCATAGAGTATCTTAATTGGTTCCTTCGAACAGCCATTTTAATTGAAACTCGGTCGTTTTATTATTACTTACAATAGTATCACTCTTGAAATTACTAACAATTTCAATCTTAAATATTTTTACAACACTTTATAAATATGGGTTTACTACGAACCTAGTAGGTATGCGTTAGAAGAAAACCGAGGTTAGAACCACCTCACCTTGATTAAATCCATCGGGATAAAACGTTGGTGTTCTACCAATACAAACTAGGTTCTAAGTTAATCCGTTTACCGTCATATTGAATTCCAATAGATCGTTATTTTTTAAAATATTGCGACTTAAAAACTGAATAGTTCTATAACTGAACTTATTTTTTGCTATCAATACATAAATAATGTCAAAATCTATCAAATTAAATATATGCAAGTAAAACAAAACAGCGTAACATCGATAATAACATTCAAGGGCCCCGATTCCAGGTTTCAATATTTCGGAACAATATGAGGGCATGACGTGACGATGGAATAAAAATCAAGAAATCTTCCTCTTAAGATTGAATAATACAAAAAAGTAGACTATAAAAACATAGAATTTTGTTACTACAAACTTTTTGGGTATGGAGAAAGCAACCTTCTTAGTAGTAGTGCTATATTAATTATAGCACTTCTCCTATGAATATGAATAAGTAAGTGTTTACACAAACAAAACATGATCTTTACAATAAGACCCAAAGTCGGGGCCCAATATACAAGGCACGGCCTTATTACCATAGACTAATTACCATAGATTACACGTATAATTATATCGTTATATCCTACATTATCTTTTACAACCAGTCTCAGATCAGAAATGGTTATCAGCTAATTGTGCATTACTTAACTAATGTTATGCAGAGGAGTTCCTCGGTGTTTAACTATAAGCTTTTAAAAGCGGCCGATTTCAAACATTTTCCTCATTTCCAAATATTTTATTTTAGTTTTTGGTTATCATAACAAAAATAATCGAGTATTCCAAACAATATGGAATATGCTCGGCTGCATATTCTATATTGTATCCAATACTTGAAAGCAGCGAAATATTTTATGTGATCTTTTTACTTAAAAAACATCTCCTGAAAATTAATTAATTTTTGAAAATTGTTTTGGTTTAGTAAAATTTTGTAAGTGAAAAGTTTGAACGAGTATTTTTAATCTGACTAGCAGATTTGATGCAACATCTTTTTTCAGTGATGTACTATAAAGCCTAAAAACCGATTAAAATAAAATAAATTGCTTTTACGCTTTTGCCGTATCGAGGCGAACATGAATCGATTTGGAGAAAATAAATGCTTAGCATCGTAGCAAAGCTCCACGAAGCTACGACGTAGGCATTGTAGACCCAAATCTAAAGAAAAAATTACATTATCTCGCTATTTCTGAATTTTTAGCTTGTTTTTCTGCAGGTTTTATACCAGAATCATTCGCAATATTTACATCAACATTTTATCTTAAGTCTAACAAAGCATGACCACGATAACAAAATAATATTGAGTATCTTTCGTAAGCATATTATTTTCTCAGGCATTTTCACAAATTGTACTTTATTATTTCTTGTTATAAAATACATTTATTTTTCACAGTCCAATTTCCATTCAAAAATAGCGCAAGCTCCGCAGAAGAGCAGTTCGAGCAATTATGCTAAAACCACCCTTATGCAATTCCAAGCACTTAGTATAAACAATATCACTAACAGCTTTCACACCTATCTAATGTATTGCACCATAGAGTCTATATTTAAACAAAGCGTTATAGAGGCGTTTCCTCACCGGATTCACTACACGGCAGCCTAACTACTTTAGCTCCAGATAGAACTCCTACGCCTTCTAAACACGATCTCCTATTTGTGACCACGTCTCTTAGGAACGCTCGTCTAGGGTTAGCCAAATCCGTCCCAGTTATGGATCTAGTTAGTTTCCTTAAGGCAGGAAGTTTTAAAGCCTCTTCGTAGGAAGGAGGCTCGTCAGTCGGGGTAGTCACATCCCTCCCCTGGAAGGGATCTCTAGAACACGTAGCTTCTAACTCTCTCGAGTAGAACAGAGTAGTTTCGTTGCTTCTACTTGTTTGAGGTTCGGGCACTGCTTCGTAGTTTGAGTTCGATGATCTGAAGTCTTCTAGAATCTGTCTTGCGCCTCTCGTAGTAAGAACACCTGTCCAAGAGCGTCTGTTCTGTTTCGCATCCTCCGTTCTCTGATTGGCTCCGATATTGTAGCTGGAATGTGTGCTGGCTATAGTTACCTTGGGTCTTCTTGTAGGTTCGTCGAAGGAAGCCGCTTTTACCGCAGATCTGGGTCGTTCCGGTTCAATCTGGATGACGTGTTCTGGCTCTGGTTCTCGCAGAGCTGCGTCGATGCGCATGGCTTCGGAGTAGGAAGGTACTAGAGCGCAGTTTCCCCTGATAGCTGCGAAGAGCTCTAGGCTGTCTACTGTGGACGCATGAGAAAGTGGAAGGGTGCGAGTGGGACGGGTGTTTGAAGTGACTACTGCTGGGGGTTCTTCGGGAAGCGCCCAGGCGTAGTTGGTGGCGGTGACTGGAGGGAGCGTGTCGGAGAGATGCGTGTCGAGGTCTAGCTGCCGACTGGGGTCGAGCTCATAGTTTGTACCGAAGATTTTTGTTATCTGCGTAAAAAAATCAAACATCAACCATAGACCATTCCAGATAAGAGTTAGTTTCAAGTGGGTTTTAAAAGTATAATACGGATTATGGAACTTACAGTATAATGTACATAAGCGGTGTTACATTCGATGAGTATCCTAAGAGGCCACGACAGCAGTAGACAAGAGAGAGTCCAAAACAGGACTTGAGAAGAGTACCAGGGGCAACGGTCTACGTCCCTGAAACGAAATACATCATTAGAACCCGCATTTATCAAAAAGACATTACCACTGTTTATGCATAAACTTTAGCCCGAAACAAAATATGTTTTCTAGGACTACTTAAAAACAGTCGATATTTCTTTTATGGAGTGTACACAATAAAGTCAGCGACTTAGCCGGCGAGTTGCTGCGACATTTCAGTGTATGAACTTTTTATTTTTGTTGGCCGACAATGTTTTCCTGTCGTCGGCGGCTGACTGATGTGGAGACTCCATTACTGTGACATGGAACTAAAAATTCAAATAAATAATGTCTCAAAGTACCTGTATGCGACCATGTATTCCTTAAAGGAGCTGACTCCGATCAGATCAAGTCCCTCACGCATTTCCATGAAGTCATCGAATCGTTCGTGTTCAGCGAAGAATCGGGATCTCTGGTCTTCGAACTCTGAGAAAGAAGATATGCGTTACTGACGGTAACTAAGTATATCGTAAAAAGATCAAATCAAATCAAATAAGTTTATTTGTAACTTACATATACATATTAATTATTAGTTAAAAAGAAATTAAGGACTGTGTTAGAAATCTTACAGCTATTTTGGTTTTAACCTTAGACTATAGTTACAAAAAGGTCCCAACTCAGAATTTGCAGGTTTTATTATTTTAAAACCGGCGCTGGTTTTCCATTGTAACCTATGGGACCGAGAAAATGATCTTGAAAGAGTTCCATATTTGTAAAAAATATTTTTTACTAGTACATAATATAAATGTCAAAGCTAGCAAAGGAGATCTTTTAGTGACCAGAAGGTCATTTTGCAAGACCGGGTGAGTAAACGTGTTATCGGCCATTGACCACCGTGATTATTGTCTCACTTTTAGAAGATTGTTTTGTCTATAATTTTATGGTCAAACTTCAAGTTTCTTTGAGATTAACTTGGAACGGACGAACGGACGTTCTGGGTAAAACTTGAAGATTCAAAGACTCAAGGATATTTATTTGCAATAAGCATGTGTAAAAAGATGACAAAAATACAAGTGAAACAAAGTGCTTGACCTGTCAAAGCCTAAAATATGCAAATATGGTAGAGAAACAACGTGCTTTTAGGGTCCAAACAAGCTGTGTATGACATGTTGATCACTTACCGCTAGCCGCCTCAATATTAGCAAACGCGAATCCCTTGCTGAACCGGACCTTGGTGATCGGAGTCTTGGTGTCCAGCACCAAGTTTCTAGAAGCATCTCGCTGGCCGCAGCAGGCATGCGCGAAGGAGGTACTGGCGCTGTGGGTGTTCACTCGCTCGTAGTACACCTGTTGGGCCAGTAGGGCTTTTGAAGAGAGTCTTGAAGGTATTTTATATCACCAGCAGTGCATCGCGGTGTCACCCGTTCCCGTGGCAATTCCCGTTCCCGTAGGAATTCCGGGATAAAATATAGCCTATGTGTTATTCCAAACTATAATCTATCTCTGTGCCAAATTTCATCCAGATCAGTTCAGTAGTTTTTGCTTGAAAGATTTACAAACATCCACCCATCTATACTTTCAAACTTTCGCGTTTATAATATTAGTAGGGTAACATACCACGTACAAATACCACTTTAGTTTATCAACAACTCAACCAAAAGACGCTGGACATAATTATGTACCTCTCCCAAAGATTATTAAAATAACCGGGTAAGCATTGTCATTATACAGTGGTTTCCCTCAACCTTCATCAAGGACATCAGTCTACCTGTAAACTACTAATTAACTAATTTATTTCGATGCGACGCGTGACCCGAGATCTGGTGAGTATCTGGCTCAGCGCATCAGCATTGCCATACAGCGTGGTAATGCAGCCAGTGTATTGAAGACGCTTCCGACTATTATTGACATGGATCAATTGAGCTACCTTTAGACTGTTTACAACTGTCTGCAGTTAGCTCAATGGTTTCAATTGGTTTTTGTTTTCTATTACTTGATTGTAATTTTCGTTGTTAATAAAGTTATTTATTTTGAATAATTACGTAAGGGATCTCTACTCTATCTCATACTAGTTGCGCCACGCGACTTCGCCCGCTTGAAAATTTATTTGTCAACTTTCAGAAATTTATTGCACGCCTCCTAGGGTAGTTTGGTAAAAAAAAAAAATACGCGTTTAATAGGTGATCAATTGAACTTGCAAAGTGAAGTTCGATCACTATTATATGAGTCACTTCATTCGAAGATATAACAGTGAATCAAAACAAGGAACAATAATTTTCCATACTAACTTTACCACCCTATTTAACCCCTCAGAGGTTAAAATTTCCAAATTGAAAAATCCTATGTGTTATTTTAGGTCTTAAACTACATACCAAATTTCATTTTAATAACTTTAGTAGTTACGGAGATTACTTAAAACAAACATTCACACAGACTTTCCCATTTATTATAATAGTAAGATAATAATTACTACAGGGCTCTCTACTAGATTTCACGGTGATATATGAGAGATGTAAATGAGATATGAGAATGGAGATTTGGTTTCCCCAATGCCTACATAGTATACATACATATCAGACAGACATACATGTTACTCACACGTAACTAACGACGTTATGTAAATTAGGACTAGTATACCTTTTTCTTACTTCCTGCTTCTCTAAAGAGGGATTCTCAAATCTGGATCTTCTTGTGGAAGATAATGTATAACAAAACACTATTTTCACGAGAGTATAGAGGATTTTTGATTCAATATAACAGTAGCTCTACTTCCTTCCATTTCACAGATTTGAGTTCAGGGTACAGAGGTAGAAGAGATAAGTAACATTTTATGTCCACGGAGAATATTTTGCTTCAGGTGACACTGCTTCCGTGTTATCGTGCCATGATAAAATGCAACCTATTTGTTAAGATATAGTTGCTATTTTGCATATTTCCTTGTCAACAGTCTGGTTCCCGAACAAAGATTCTCACGTATTGAAACTCCAAGCATACCTAGTTCGGAGAATGCATCCACTCAGTCAAGTTACGTCGTCGGGTCGAACCGAAGTCTGAATAGAAAGCAGACCTTGATTCTGTTAACCATTTTAGTAAACTCCACATCATTCCAAACCACAGAAATCGGAACATTATTATTCCGATTTCTGAGTTCCAAACGAAGCGACCCACAAAAATACATAATACCTGCCTACGTGTAACATTTAGGCAAGGGCCGTACAGTTGCTATGGGATACTTTTGTTCTAAGTAGCTGGGAGTTTCTTTTCACGTTTTCCTAGTTAAGGGAAGAATCAATTAGTGATTTGTTCCTGGCTTTTTGTGCTCAGGATTTTCGTTCGATATAACATTGACTTGTCTTTGGTACCCTTAAGACTAATAAAATTTTAAATAGAAAATTAATGTTATTAATGATTCGATTACGGTTCTTGATTAAGTTTATTATAATATTATTTCCAAAAATACGTCGGACCTAAAATATTTCTGAAGATGGTGTTAACTAGTTGGGATAAGATTTGTATTATTAATTAAACAAGGTGATTGAGGTTGTCAAGAAAAGATCGCTGTTAACAATAAGGCTGCCGATTCTCACTGTTTAAAATTCGCAGTGAAAGTATTTGTGACATTGTATTATAGGTATGGTATAATAGTGCAATAATGTTATCTATCCAATATTCCAATATGTTTTTCTTAAATCAATAAATTAGAAGTTGTATTTATACTTATATCAAATTCCTAAGAAACTAAACCGTCACTGTGCCCAGAATGCTGGCAGCATTGCCATATGCCACGTTAAATGGCAATGCTAATGCTAACCGAAAGATTCCGTTGAAGCCAGCATTCCGATCACCTGTGGACTCTATAGTTTGGTAAGATTAGCATCAGCATTGCCATACAGCGTGGTAATGCAGCCAGTGTCTTGGGGATGCTTCCGTATTGACATGGATCAATTGAGCTACCTTTAGACTGTTTGCAACCGTTTGGAGTTGGCTCAGTTTCAATTGTATAGGTTTACATTAGTTTTTTCTATTGTTTGGTCTCTGTTATTATTATTATACTAGTAGAAATATGATTGTGAGCTCAGAGTTGGGGCTTTGCGCCCTTGTAGCGAGGCATCTAGAACCCTCAAAATACCGGCAGTCATTGACAGCACATTTCACGCCGGCTGCCTTTGAATACACTGAACATATGGGACAGAAGTACCTGCTATACTCAGGTAGGTATACAGGCTATACTCACTGTATTGTATTTCAGGGATTTTATGTCACTTTCAATTGTGTACGTAATTATATAGCTCTTTGACCCGTGGCGTTGTGTTGCGAAAAATGAATACTTATATAAAAAAACCCCTATATATTTAGGCAATGTTTATAAGACATGACGACCGATGTGGTGGAAGGTCCGCCTGCAATGCAGGAGGTTGCGAGTTCGATTCCCACCAGAGGATAAATGTTTATGCAAGTATTTATTCCGAGGTTCTGGGCGTTTTCTATATATAATAAAAAATATGTATGTTTGGATGTATTAAGTAAGTGTATCAGTCATCTAGAACCCATAACAAAAGCTGTGCTTAGCTTGGGGCTAGATGATGCTGTGTGGATTGTCCAGCATTATTTATTTTTATTTATTTAAGACACCAGGGTGCGTGGCGTGGGCATGCATGGCAAAAGGTAGATAGTGTGGACCAGGATTCTCTAAAGTATAAACTACCTTAAGCCTTTCGAATTGTTATTACCATTGAGACTTTTGTAATACTAGGTATAAGGTAAATTGAACGGATTGGACAAAATAAAAATTAAGTAAGAACCATATCAGTAATTATTTTGTTATACAATACAAAAATGCTTTATTGTACACCAAGTAAAAGAACATTACAAAAATAACTTATACATACCTAAGACTAGAACAATGGTTTTATCCAATCTTTTAATTTTAATTAGATGAGCCAAAACAATTAGATATATTTTTTTTTTTTTTTTTGCAATATTAATTACTTATTTATTAAAACTTCTTTTAAACTTCGCTCTACTTCGGCATTTCGTTTCTACTTTCTCATTCTATCCAAGTAGCTTGTTACACGACACAAAACTTTGGCTTGGAACTACGTACTTACATCAAACTGTATGCTTCGTTCGATGGGTAAGTCTAGCCACGAGCTTGTAAACATGGCTTTCAACGAACAAAGGTTTTGTTTTACCTTTTGAAGACGGAACAAGGAAATTATCAACCAGTAATACCGATAAGAGATTATTCGACAGTAATTTCTTCATAAAAAGCCCATAGAAAGCCCTTGGGCACACTTTCGCTATATCGTAAAAGCAGTAGGTACCGAAATATCCCATACTCTGAAATTCTACAACATAATTATCAAGTAAGGGACCCATGGGCCGGTATATCCGCATGCCCAAAATAGTCCTACTGAGCTTTTACAACATAATGAGGGTACACAAGAAATACATACAATTCTGGGTTGAGTGTGTCATTATCTTTGCGGCGATATCATTTCATACAGTACTTAGGGCTCCCACACAAAACTGCGATTTGGTGCGATGCGATGCGATTTGATGCGATTTGATGCGATGTCACACGAACTTGATTTGCGAATTTCTGCGATGCGAATTTGTGCGGCGAACCGTTTTGTAGGGTAACCATATCTTCAAGTTTAGTCCGCCGTATTGGACGTGTTTTTAGGAAGCGTAAGATGGATCCCAAAAAGGTAATTGAACCGATTTAAGCAAAAATGATCCAACCCACACAAACCTCATTTCGAGATAATCGATATTTAAGTTTGTGGCGGTATTTCTCTAGCTTTTTAATACAAAATGTTGTTATTTTAATTTAATTTAATGCTATGTAAACTCAACTTTTTTGCTTTAAATAATATAAAGAATAAATTGTAATAGTTTAGTAGATAATTGGGAAAACTTGCGCCTGGATCATTATTACAAAATTAATTTTGTATGGAAAGAGCTATGTAGGGTGCAAAAATTAAAATGCAAAAATGATTCAAAGTGTGTTAAAAATTAGTAATCATTTTTGTGTTTTAAAAGACAAAACAAACAAAATTGGCCCTACTCCTCGTCCAAATCAGAATAAGGTTCATCACATAAACCATCTACATCGTCTATTATTGCAGCTTCCCTTTGGTATCTTAAATTAATCAATGCAATCATCTGGTATCTAATATTAGATCTGCTGGCCCTGTACTTATTTTATTTTATTTATTTATTTTTCGTTAAAGTACGAAACACACAGAAGCCGGAGGCGTGGCGGAGGCAAAGGCGTGCGAGTTGTATTCTATGGAATCCTATGAAAGCCTACACACACACCGCAGGCCGTGGCGAACGCGGTGCCATAGGAAAAACCGGCACGCCTTCGCCTTCGCCACTCCTCCGGCTTCTGTGTGTTTTGAACTTTATATACTTTATTTCGTTTACGTACTTAGATGAAATAGCAATTTTAAATATTAACTTGTCAAATCTTAACTTGTTTTATATCATCATCATCATAATCAAACTATATTAGTCCACTGCTGGACATAGGCCTCCCTTAATGAGCGCCATAGCTCCCTGTCTTCAGCTTGGCATCCAGCATCTGCCAGCAGTCTTTCGCAGATCGTCATCCCACCTGGCCGGAGGGCGTCCTATACTACGTTTGCCAAGTATCGGTCTCCACTCAAGAACACGTTTACCCCAACGGTTGTCGGTTCTTCGCGAGATATAGCCGGCCCACTGCCACCACTTCAGCTTGCTAATTATTTGAGCTATGTCGATAACTTTGGTTCTCTTTCGGATGTATTCTTTACGAATCCTATCCTTCAGAGAAACTCCGAGCATAGCTCTTTCTATAGCTTTCTGAGCTCTTTGAACTGATGGACCAGCTTAATATTATAGTTTGAATCATTGTAGCAAATTAGAACGGTTATATGTTAGGGTAACAAAAGCAACACAAAAATGATTCAAGTGGCATGAAACACTTATACATTTTAAAAAATGGTCTTCGACATGACAGTTGTGGGTTGGATCATATGGATTTTCCACATTTGTGAACATAGAGGTGTGAGTCTTTGATATGTTAAAATATACCTTATTCTGATTACATTGGTTAAAAAAACTCGAAATTGACTAGGTTGTGGGTTGGATCATTTTTGCATAAATCGGTCCAATTGCACTGCTGTTATTGTTAAATAGATATAAAAGAAAAAGAAGATTCTGGATTCATCCATTTAATACGATTATGAACTCTGAAGGGAACTATTTTACTCGAAATTACTATGAGTTGAGAACTGAAGCAGTTTTTTTTTACAACACAAAGAAGGCGGCTCAGGCGCCGCGCTCTTTCGCTAAAGTTGTCTCAGAGCGGACTAAAAGGGGGGTCACCAAGTATGACGTAATATGACAGGAATACGCGATGCAAATGAGATCTGACGTTATCGTGCGAGCTCGCAGATATTTACGATGCGATGCGAGCTCGCAGTTTTGTGTTTGAGCCCTTATACTGACTGCTACTTATATCTTGTGTTGACTGTAACTCCTTTGTCATCACCCATTGACTTAGTAGACCTTTTAACTGAACCTAAAACTGAAGAAGTAGTATTTTGATTTGTAAAATACGCAACTTAAGTAGTTACCTACTTATCTACTAAATAAAAAGGAAACTCTTTCACAGGTACAGAGAAAACGTAAGACGATAAAGTGTCTCCAGTAACAACAGATGGAGAATATAAATAAGGACTGAGGGAGGGTTTTTACGTAGTTCCGGGAAGCTTTTTTTATTATTTGCTACAGGTAACTTCAGGACTTAATAATTCTTACACAGTTAATGTTTCAATAGAGAAATTTAATTTTGTAAATGCCTTATTAGATTCAGGAAATAATATTTAAATGTTTTTGCTTTAATATCAGCGTGGCTATTACAATAGATTAGGCGATGACAGAGACCTTTTTGGTACCAGTCGCTCGTTTTCTGATTGTTTCTTTTTATTGTTGTTCTAGTTGTACTGTACTCATATGCTTGTGCTCATTTGCCAAAGTGGTTCGTGTACCTACCTTTTTGTAATGTTTCGTGTAATGTGTACCGAGTTGAAATAAATTTATTTTTAACCGATAAAAGAAGAAGAGACGTTTTCCAATTCGGCTGCTTGTTTTTTTTTGTTTTTTAAACGTTAGTTGTTTTTTTTGGCTTTTTCTTTACAATCTGTACGTACATCTAGATGATGAAATTCTTTTCTTGATAGTATTATCAACCTACACCGTGAAAGGCATAATCAAAACTTCAAGTCTCTATAAAACCACCGGCTTATGCTGTGTTATCAATCAGTCATTTGGCTGAACCTTAAAGGAGTGACCTTTGTGACCTTTAAGGTTCAGCCAAACCAGCGCGACCAAAACAACGCTAACCATACTTTATCTATGGCGCTTTGCACACCTACGCGACCGTCGAAGTCGCGCAGGTGTGCACATTAAGTTTTGCGTTGCGATCACTCCCGTATCGCGTCCCGCTTCCCGCGTTACTGACGCGATGGTTTAGGCGAAGCTTTATACTATAAAACGTGGTATACTCGCGACTTCGAATGAAATAGTGACTATGGGAAGTCACAAAAACCAATACCTATTAAAATTAAATTTGTTCCGTTGGTCTGGGAGTTTTCTATGTAAGTATAATAAAAATAACTGATATGTAATGTATTGTATTAAGTATAACAGTTATCAACTACTAAGTACTCATAACCAGTGGTCGGAACAGGCCGAACGATTTAGGGTCAATGACATCAAATGATAGGTTAGTATGCTTCTATGCAAACTTTCATCAGTTATTACAACCCCTTACAAAACTTTTAACGCATTAAAAAGTACCTTATGTCCTTTCTCTGTACCAAAATTCATTTACATCTGTTCAGTAGCTTAGGCGTGAATTGTATAGATAGATAGATAATTATTTTATTGCATCACTTATAAAACAGGAAATAGGTACTTATTTAAATATTGTAACTGAGATAAGCAATGGAATTGGCGGCCTTATCGCTTAAAGCGATTTCTTCCAGGCAACCAAAAACAATAGTGAGAAGAATAATGATGGATGGTGTATACGCCTTCCAGGCGGTTTTCAGTGTAATAAATTAAATAAGCAGTTTTATTCAGATCATTGATCTGAATCCAGTTTCATTTTAATACAGTCAAAAGAGCTACAAAGTCCCGCAAATAAGATAGTAGCAACTTTACTGATAGTTGTTGTGATTCAACCATCCATGAAAGATCTAGTTAATTGGGTTGTTCAACTGTTCTCATCTCAACTTCAGATTCACTAAACAGGGTGATTGATGTTCAAACTTGAAGAAAAGCTATAAATAGACCCCTATTTTTAGAATTAACTTTGGGCCTTCGATCTATTTTGATGTCGATCTTATAGGCAGTAAGCAGTTTATACTGCTGCCAAAGTCAATTGAAATATTTGTAAACAAACTTTACCTAAAATTCACTTTTTTGGCAGCTATAATGTTATAGCAGGCGTCTCTTCGTTACTAGTTTAAATGTTTTCTATTCCTTGATTGAAATGTTCGTTGTTAATAAAGGCTTGTATTGTTTGTAGAAAAAAAATCCGGAAGGTCAATCTTTGGCTCAAATACGGTTGTAAGAATAATGACCCCTACTAGCACTTATGAGTAATATTTTAAGTATTATTGGTATTCATAAAATACAATGCCAAAATAGTTGAATAAATTAACGGAATATTACTCGAACAAGCAGGTACCCTTTATGCGATCTAAATTTATGCTTAAACACCATTATTTAGTGCTGATTTGTTTGAAATTTCGATATAGGTACTTTCAAATCCAAATTAACGATGTACTCTATCTTAATTACAATATTTAGAGGAAATGAATGAAAGCGGGGACCTTTTAAATATCTCCAAGCAATTTCATCTAACAATATAATTTCAAACGTACAATTTACGATCGTTTTTGTAGTTAAAATAAGATCGTATCAATATCAAATCACTTCAAAACCTGCCTAGTAAATTGGTTGCGGCTTCGTTGTTAGTTAAATATGGTACGTGGCTTTATTAAATTGATTACATTTGGCTGATTGCTACGTGGCAAGGGCTTGATAGGGCGTGGCGGGTTGCCGAGTTTCACACAACCCATTAATCACAGGGAAGTAACAGAGACTGTCCAAAACAAATAGAGATTCTTGGTAACAAAGTAGGGAATCTTTTTGAAGGATCAGAAAGATTGAACGAGTTTTCTTTTGTTCAAAGTAGGCGGCTGATTCAATTCGAGAATGTTTGTGTTTTTTGAGGCGACTACTAAACGCTGTCAAAAACTGATGATTATTTACATCGAGCTACAAAACTATCTTTACATTCCTAGTAAGAAAATGCGGTAAATTATTAAATGTTTCGTAAAGTTTGCTGGTTATCAATGTAGAGATTGGTAATGGCCTTTAATTTAGTATGAACTGCTCCCTACTCCTAACATATTTTTAAACTTTTCTAACTGATTACACAAAACATCTTCAATATTTTGATGGCGTACAAAACGTTAGTAAACAATTAATAGAAATTAAAAGGGTCAGTTCCGAACAGAGTATCCGAAAAAAATGTGTCCAAAACGTCAGCAGTCTAATACGTCACGCGATCTTCATTTATTGTTATTAATTTCTTCAACACGACATTATTGGTTTATTTCACGAAGCAGGTTTATTTACACATTTCCGCATCACACAAACCTAGATACCGGACCATAGAACCTTAGGTCTATGAGTAATGACTAAATAGGTTACACAACATGGAACTGTTTCCTGGTATTGGTTACACAACCTAAAATGGTTCCTGGTTTTTAGGTTTAGGTTTAGGTATTTGCATCTGGAACGAATGTTCCAGGTTCCTGGATACAAAAGCTCGAGGCTGGTAGTTACCTGTGTGGTGGTGTAGGCGTCGCCGTTTCTATATCGCGTGACCTGCCGCTTGCGCCGCACGTAATGGTAGCAGATCGCTTTCCACCTGCAACCAAATTAGATTTACTACGGAAAACAACAGTTATGGGGGGTTATGAGGGTTGATTATCGAGTATATGGTTTGAGTTCGATGAACTATCGAGTACATTCGATGAACTATCCAATAAACAGTATGCTTAGTATCTGATGGTTTGTAAGCTTTCGAAAATAGTTTTCAAAACACTTTAGACTAAAATTTCTATCTCACTTTACATTCAGAAATAAACGTCGCGTCAATTAAAACGTGTACCTACTTTTTTATTGCTTTTTTATTTATTGCCCCTAGAATTAGTATTTTCCACCTATACTTTTCTTAAGCTGCCTGAAATAAATGATTTTAGTATTATATTATTATTTACATGGTGTACATTCTTATTATTTATTACTATTCTATTTCTACGGATATTGTAGCTTTTTCATTCTTTTTTTACGTGTAGGTAGTGAGATAGAAGGTCCGGTACAGGAGAAGCAAAGGCATTCAAAACAAAAAAATAAGTCGGTCAAGCCGAATCCTGCCCACGGAATAGCCGTCATAAAGATTAACGACGTGATTTTATAACATAATCAGGTCAACGGGCCGAACCCATGTAACGAACTGAAAGTTGCTTTTTGGCCGTAAAGTTTTATGGAAGATTCGTACCTACCTATGTCTGCGTGAGATAATATTTGGATGGAAAGTTTGTTAAGTACGTCCATTTGACGCCGAACTTATACCGTTTGTTTTAATTCTTAAATTCACATTCGAGGGTATAAATAAACAATTATTACTAATAATGCCGGACCACCCACCGAGCATCATCTAGCCCCCTGATATAACTAAATACATTACGTACTTAGATATATAATAGATTATGTATAGAAAACCCAAAACCCTCAGTAAACATTTTACTACTACAAACATTTGTCTCGAGGGGTGAATGGAATTGCGTTTAAAGTATTTTTTTTAATTAGAACGCATGTATTTTAATTTATCACTACATAGTATAAGACAAAGTCGCTTTTTCTGTGTCCCTATGTCCCTATGTATGCTTAAATATTTAAAACTACGCAACGGATTTTGATGCGGTTTTTTTTAATAGATAGAGTGATTCAAGAGGAAGATTTATACGTATAATAAAACCGTGCGAAGCCGGGGCGGGTCGCTTGTTTATAATATAACAGAAATATAAGTTTCAAGGTTTAGTTCTTATGTTGACGTAAGATATTTATATTGTTATAGTGCTTTTATAACTTTGTTTTGATTTCTTCATGGTGCAAGTGGGTCAAATTTGTAGTAGAAGCCGCTCCCCAAATTTCTACCAAATAATGTATAATGTGATTGATAAATGATATTACGCACTGATATTGATATATATTTTGAAACTTAAGATAGTGCTCCTAGTAAGGATTTAAGTTTTTTTTTTTAATTTTATACCTACCTTCACTTCTTCAAGTCCTATCTTAAAAATATAGCTATGTTATAGGCTATGTATATCAAAGAATTAAGCAACTATTACACCGGGTTTTTAAAAATTATCTGAGCGTCTGGTCAATGCGACGCGTGACCCGAGAGCTGGTGAAAATCTGGCTCAGCGCATCAGCATTGCCATACAGCGTGGTAATGCAGCCAGTATCTTGGGGACGCTTCCGACTGGTATTGACATGGATCAATTGAGCTACCTTTAGACTGTTTGCAACCGTCTGCAGTTAGCTCAATAGATTCAATTGTAAATACTAGTTGTAATTTTTCTATTCCTTGCTTGTAATTTTCGTTGCTAATAAAGTATTTAGCAACTATTACACTTCATTAATGTATATTAGGTAAGTATTTTCTAGTAAATATACGAGTAAATTTCTTAACTTATTTAGTCTGTTCTATGAAGTCATTATCCTACAACATAAAGCTGTGTTTCAAAAGCAAATTACCCAAATTATATTACCTACCTAATTCCAGTCTGTAATGTCTACGTCGTAGCTCCGTAGCGGCTCTACGTCGTAGCTCCGTAGTGGCTCTACGTCGTAGACATTAGCATCTAGTGCTACGCTACGTCCTAACGAGAATTTGATGCCCGTTTCGTGGATATTTTAAGGCCTAAATCTATAGAGTGAGAAAAAGTGTGGAAAAAAATGAAATTCACTCGAATTTTCTTCAGTTTTCCCACTCATTTTCTCTCAGTTTAGTTTTAGACCAGAATGTATTTCTAAATAATCTGTTTGAGGATAAATTCATATCGCCACAAATTAACTCCTACATCTGTCTGGCCTAGTGACTTAGTGTATCTCTTTTCTTAACGGTTCTCATATTAAGTATATCAGTTATCTAGTAGGTACCTATAACACAAACTCTGCTAAGTTTGGGGCTGGATAATGCTCTGTCTAATGTTATAGGCCAATATTATTTATTTCTTTATTTAATAACTAAAAAGCCAACTTGTACTTATTCAAATGCTCAAAACTTAACTTTGTGTTTTACCTACCAATTGCAAATTGTAAAATCACTTACCAATTACTTAATATCGAGGTGTGGATTTTTCAGCATTTTGTTATATATTAACTCTGTCAAGTTAACTAAGTGTGAGTTAAGTCTAAGAACGCTCTATAGATACCGGCCAAACTGGGCTAACTAACTGTTCAGTACTCGCAGGTATTCACAAAGAGAAAATGATATTATCCTTTGTTCGCACGTTTTTCTTTCAAGTTTAGAATGAGCAACTTATATATTTAATGAGGAAAATTGTTTTCCTCGAAAAATTTATATAAAACTCAATCGTTTGTGAGATAAATGAAAAAGACTCTGTATTTAGAAAACACAATTGATTGTTTTTGTGTTATTTTGAATCTTTGTTATTTATATCTGTTTTGTATTGTATTTTAAACTAGTATAGTTTTTTATTTACCTTTGGATTGTATGTTGCTATAAGTCCTAGATATATAGATATTTTTAAACAATAAATACATATAAATCCTGATTTTTTTTTAATGAAAACTGCATTTTTCAGCGTTTTCTAGGTAAGCAATGTAATGTTATTAATTAGGTACATATATCATTGATCTATCTATAGTACCCGTATTTTAAGCTCTGTTTAGCTTAGAGTTAGATGATGCTGTGTTTAGGCATTTATAAAATATTAGAGAAAAAAATAGCCAGAATTATTTAGTCAACCTAAAAAGTATTGACGTACCAGACACGTGGCTCGGCAGTCCTCATCGCATTGACCCTGGCGCTCACAGAAGCAACATCCGCGCGCCTTGCTAGCTGTATCCTCGCTGTGCTGTGGTAGCATTCCACCAAGTACACGAGGTACAGAAGCAGCACGAAGGCGATAGGGATGTACGCGTAGCCGACGTCACAGGGAGACTCGCGGACGGTTCGCTTGATGGGGTGCCTGAGGGAGTAGAAACTGTTTTATTTGTTAGCAATTTGTGCTTGTAATGCTCGTTTTGTTAGATATTTGATAGATATAAATAAATAATAGACCGGACAAGTACGAGTCGGTCTCGCGCCCGAAGGTTATCTCTAAAAACGTCAAAATAATCATGTTTATTTTATGTGAGCCTCCCTTAAATATTGATTTTATTTTTAGTTATTTGTTGTTACAGTGGCATCAGAAAAACATAATTTGTGGAAATTTCAACTTTCTAGCTATCGCGGTTCTTGAGATAGCCTGGTGACAGACAGACAGACGGATGGAGGGACAGACAGCAAAGTCTTAGTAATAGGGATTTTATCCTTTTGGGACGGAAGCCTAAAAAACTATCAAATTTGACAAAAAAGTTGTGATATGTTGACATTTTTCTATATTGTCACAAATTAGTCATTCGAGACATGCTTACTTCTGATTTATGTTTGAGTATTCGGGGGTTAGTAGTGGTTTGGCCCTTAAATTTAAGTAGCATCTCGTACTTGAGAACTTACAAGCCACGGAAAAGCGTGGCCATCTGGGCGGTTGTTCAGTTCAAAAATATGGAATTTATTTTCCGGAAAAGTTTTACGGTCAGTTAGGTACTCCATTCGCAAATACTCGATCTACCAACAATGTCTGTTTCAGTCTTTCAGAATATTTTTCGAGTGGCTATTTTGAGAAACAAATCATTTATTTAAGTAAAATAATATAGGAATAAAAATATATAGCCCAGGTGGGATGACGATCTATAAAAGACTGCTGGCAGATGCTGGACGCCGCAAGCTGAAGACAGGGCGCTATGGTGGTCATTAGGGGACGCCTATGTCCAGCAGTGGACTAATATATGCTGATAATGATGATGACATAGGAATAGAGGAGATACTACCAATTAAATTTAGTTTTTAAAATTGAATTAAGTAGTTGACCCAACTGCAGACTATTGCAAATAGACTAGAGTTATCGTCGGAAGCGTCTCCAAGGTGCTAGCGGCAATGATGCTCTGTGCCAAGATACTCACCAGCTCTTGGATCACGCGTCGTTCAATCAGAAGGAAATGAATTAAAATAGTAAGAACATACTAGATATTTGTATTCACTATTGAATCAATTGTAACTCTACTTAGTAGTAATATTTTATGTTATACAGAATTGTATAAATAGATGTTGAATAAGTGACCTGTAACACAATTTGTTATTAATAAATTAACTATGAATCTATACTCTGTCCACGGTCTTATTTTCTTTTGGTCCACGCTCGACTATGTAGTTCCCAAATTATTGACAGGAGATTGAATGTTTACTACACTGTAACGTTTATTTTTCGAGTATTTGTCACGTACCTTGTCTTTATATTCCCCCTACGTTTCTATCGCTTTACAGCAATAAATCATGGTCACAGGCGACTGAATGCATTCGGAGTATTTAACAAATTGCGAAAGTTTAAAATACTTTAGTATAGTAGTTTCTAGCACTGAATATTATACATTTGATATATGTATTTCACACAAGCTCATCTCCAGTACGACAATTTGAGATTCGTAGAAGTTATTCATGGAAGAGGACTAAAAAGGACTATAAGGCAGGAGAAAGAAGTACTACTCTGTCAAGAAAGTACCGGGAAAAGATCAATAATACACAAAATGTTTGTTATTCATCCAAATTTATCACCTTCAAAGTATGCTCGTTCAGAAACGATACACTTACGCCAACGAATTATCCAATCGTCAAAACATTTTTTAAACGCTGTTTCCGGAATTGAGTTCAGTTCTCGCCGCGAATTCTCCTTTATGTCTTGTACCGATTGAAAACGGGTGCCACGAAGTGGTAATTTGAGTTTAGGAAAAAGAAAGAAGTCGGCCGGAGCCATATCTGGTGAATATGGTGGTTGCTCGATGGTATTTGTTGAGTGTTTAGTCAAAAATTCGGTCACAATGATGGCCTTGTGCGAAGGCGCATTATCAAATTCAGGTCTTTTGGGACTAGTCGAGCGGCAACATGTTTCATACCCAAGTGATTATTTAAAATGGTACGGATCGACTCGTGAGATACAGAAAGTTCGGCGGCTATCTCTCGCAAAGTTGAATGAGGATTTTCAGTCACTGTTTCCTTCACTTTTGCGATGTTAACTTCAATTGCAGACGTTGATGGCCTACCAGAGCGAGGCAAATCTTCCATCACATCTCGACCGCTTTTGAACGCTTTGTACCACTCATAAGCACGTGTTTTTGATAAAGTCGATTCACCGAAAGTCTTCTGTAACATTTTCAGTGACTCCGACCGAACACGAAATTCCATTGGCGATGCAAAACTTAAGACAAACTCTTTGTTCGATGTTTTTGTCCATTGTGAAATTCGCAATACACACTAGATATGATGTAACTAAAAACAGCACTGTATTTAATATAAATAACAGATGCAACTCAAACTCCGCGCCAAAATGGCAAACAGTTGTGCCAACCTAACAACAACAAAAAAAAAACAAAAAATTTAATTTGGAACCATAAACAAATCATCCATTCCCGATACTTTTTTGACTGAATGTATATCAGTCTTAGAAAAAAGAAAGAGTAAAAAGGAGCCAGAACTCAATATTGTTTCTGTTTTCAAATCATTTTTCTTGTCATGCTTGTCAATGGCGTACCTGGTTTTATTTTGTGAGTCCAAAAGCCTTAAGCCTTGTAAAGAAGTTAAAGAAAAACACTCACTTGCTAAAATCGATCAGATCTCTGTCGATTTCTGCGGTGTTGCACCACACTACCGATCCCAGGCAGCCGGCTATCATCAGCGTTAGAGTAAAACACTTCCAGTTGCCTTCTCTCCTCAGCACGCCGCCTAAGCTCTGCTGGCGAGGACGCTGCAACAAAGAAATAAGAATTTTAGTACCTATATCGCATTCACTACCATTCTGCAGTGCGGTGCGACCTGCGGGTTTTCACCGCTGTACAATAAGATCTGTGACCGCGGTTAAAGCTGTCGGAAGTTTTCCACGTGCTTTGGTGGCAATTACGGTGTTAAGCAATAAAGGTAAGCCTAAAAACAAGTAATTCTATGATCGGTAGACCTCGCAAGCACATACGTTATTGTGAAAATTAACATGAGAATTTACAACAAAGTATTTTAAAAGTGGATATTTTACCGTTTTCTTAAACATTTTAAATATCACGATTTAAGTAGAATAATGTTGGTGTGGTGAGTGTGAAACACGAAATTAGTATGCGCAGCAATAATTTAAGACAGGTTATTAAACCATTTCTAAACTGGTAAATATGGCATTTTTTATAAATTTAGTAGAGAAAATAAACAGTCGATAGGTATATTGATCAATAAGATAGGTAAGTACTAAGAATAATTAGGGTAAGTACATCAAAGTGGACTAAGAAGACCTGGCGCCCGAGGGCATAATATAATATTATTCAGATTTTCAGAATTATTTCTGGAAAGCTTTTTCGAGGGAGTTGAATTTTAATTATTTGGTCAGTCTCGAATAAAAACGACTGAGGCTTTTACGATCTTGTTCTGTGTTCAGTCTGTAATAGTACATTGTTACCCAAGGGTTGAAAGTAACTTATTTAGTCCCGACTAGTCCCGAGACGGGGTTTGGCGCCCGAGTGTAACGAGGGCGCCGTGTATAAAACAAAGTCGCTTTCTCTGTCCCTATGTCCCTTTGTATGCTTAAATCTTTAAAACTACGCAACGGATTTTGATGTAGTTTTTTAAATAGATAGAGTGATTCAAGAGGAAGGTTTATACGTATCACTACATAGTATAAAACAAAGTCGCTTTCTCTGTCCCTATGTCCCTTTGAATTCTTAAATCGGATGCGGTTTTTTTTAATAGATGGAGTGATTCAAGAGGAAGGTTTATACGTATTAAATAAAACCGTGCGAAGCCGGGGCGGGTCGCTAGTACCTAATAAAACCGTGCGAAGCCGGGGCGGGTCGCCAGTTTATTATAATAGTAAGAGTAAGATAAGATAGTAAAATTAAACTAAATTATTGAGGAGGAGGTGCGAAATAGCTTCTAATCCAATTCATTTGGTATGTAGGTTACTACATTCTTATATAGTAATTGATAGCATCAAACGAAACAATGTACATTTGTCCACATGCTGGCATTGTGTGGCAATGCACCCCCTTTGTTATACGGATCGAGCCGGCAAATGCGGATTTCTAGCGGATTTTCTGACAAAACGTATTGTAACGTATTGTGTATTGCTAAAGACACCTTTATAATAAATACATAGGTACAATACCTACAATCTTTTAATTATTGAATATTGTTATTTGTTAAGTAAATTAAGTAGTTTCAGCTTTCACTTTGTTATTTGTTTTTAACACATTTTTCACAATTTATAACCACGATTTCAAACATGATCTTAACCTTAAAAGAAGCAACCACATTTATCCTTCAAAACTAGAAAATTACTAGACTAGAAAATTACTTGACTAGAAAATTAAATAGGAAACACGCAAGCTTTATTGGAGGAATCTTTGGATCCAATACAAGCACATTAAATTAAAGAGCAGGTATGTCCGTTCATATTTCATGAATGTGTCAGAATATCCAACCAACCCTACCCAAGGATCTACCCTCTATTTACATTGACCTAATAACTTTTCCCAGGAAACCCTTTGAGGTTCGATCAAATATTTTTTCGGGCAAATGAAAGGTTTTTTGTCGGGACAAACGATTTATTTCTGTGTTAACGCGCCGTGAGGACTTCAAATAATTGATTGTAAAGAAAAGCTATGAAACTTTATAGAAGAAATACTTTTTTTGTATATTCAGATGAAGTTTATAGGTATATAACAAGCCATCACTCCTCTATAGAGCTGAGCCGAGTACGGGTAATCGTACCCTATCTTCTTTATAGAATTAATGGCAAATGTGTGTCCCTATTGGATTCAAAGTCAGGATTAGTCGATGTCAATCAAACCGCCTGTGTAATTGTTTAGGAAAGCCGGCCCAGTGGACTGAGAGCATTGATTGTGTTACAAAGGCTTCCACTGGCAACGAAGGTTTGCACTAAACCTATGCCATGTTTGGTGTAACCAGAAGAGAATAGAATGAACGTTTATTTTGACACAAGTTTAAAAAACAAATGAATAACAAAAAGAGTAACACGTTGGTAAGAAGATAAAAAAAACTAAAAGGTCATGGAAGTATGTAGTAAGAATAAGTGTAAAAATAGTGGCTACGACTTCATGACTCTGCGCCAAAACAAAATTGTCTCAGCGTAAACTAAAACAGCCATTTTATTCCCAACTTCGGTTTACATAATTTTTTTTAGTACTGTTATGGGTTCAGCTATAAGTATGTAAACCAAAGTTGAGAATAAATGGTTTATGATTATTATATGCTAAAACAGCGATGAGCATGAAATGTACATAACGCTCAGCGCAATTTATCAGCCAAACTTGCCAAAATTGAATTGTCGACAAAAATAATATTTTAAACAAAAAATTAGGTAATTACGATGATAATTTTGGATGATCTTGCAGATCAGAGTTCAGTTATTATTGTTGTATTTTTTATTAGTATTGTTGGATTTTCATTTGTGTACCATCTTGAATATCAATGAACTAATTTTATATAACAGTTTCTTGATATTCTATGCCTGTTTCTGTACGTGCCAATCAATCGGGAAAAAATTCAAATTTTAAAAAAAGAACACCGAAACCGAGCTTTTTCAGAGTTGCAGGGTTGTTTTTCCACTTCATCCGAGTGAAACGTACCCTATCGGAATCGAAAGAGAGCGGTTTGGATCGTGTTTATTTTAGAACGGTTTTTAATTGAAGAGGACGGGAAAACCAACATTGCCCCGGCTATATAACTACAAACTTTTAATAACTAGATTCACTCTTCTACATTAACAAGGTACTAACCTATCTAGATTATTTTAAGAACAAAGAACAAACTGTTTTGTATACTTTCATGTCAATTTACATGTCACGAATTCTCACAGACGTAAAAACAGCTGTGCTAATTTGTTATATTAATTTGTTATAAATTTTTAAATTTGTTATATTGCGCATCAGCATTACCATACACGCTATGGCGCTCATTAGGGGGGGACTATATTCAGCTGTGGACTAATAAAGGTTGATCATGAGATGATGACTGTCATACAGCGTGGTTATGCAGCCAGTGTCTTGAGGTCGCTTCCGACTGGTATGGATCAGTTGAGTTACCTCTAGTCTGTTTGCAACCAAAAGGATTTTTTTTGTCAACGCCTTTTAAATATATTTTCAAATATATAAAAATTATTCTAAAATAAGTTTGATACTATTGTTAGATTCTATTACCCGGTAAAGTAAGTTTGATTATATTACCCGGTGAATGGTAATAATAGGTTCGGATCTTAGACTATGTCGATTGTCCAATTTTATTTATTTATTATTACACAAGCGACCCGCCCCGACTTTGCACGGTTTTATTACGTAGAAACCTTCCTCTTGAATCATCCTCTATCTATTAAAAAAACCGCATCAATATTCGTTGCATAGTTTTAAAGATTTAAGCATTCAAAGGGACATAGGGACAGAGAAAGCGACTTTGTTTTATACTATGTAGTGATTACAAGAATCATTGCGTTGATGAACGCCATTGATGTTTAACATGATTCTAAAAAAAAAGTCTCTTTCTCAGCCAGCGAAAACAGCCAGCAGGCAAGTTTGCAACATCGAAATTCAATTCACTTTACTGCGGCATCTGATGGAGCGAATTTAAGCTGAATTTGATGGAATATGCGGCTGGTAATGCAGCATTCAGGTTGATAGAACGATTCGAATCGCGGTATGGTATTTGTTACCAAAAATCGATCATGGCTGTTAGTTGAAACATTTAAAAGTATTCGTTGTTTTTAGGACCGTTGTGGCGAGGGTCTGCCTGCGACGCAGGAGGTTGCGGGTTCGATTCTCGCCTTGGGATAAATGTTTATACGATCTACAAATATATGTTCCGGGGTCCTGGTTGTTTCCTATGAGTAATTAAAATATTTTTTTAGGGAATGTATTGTTTATGTATTGTATTGTCTACTAGTAACCCATAGCACAAGCTCTGCTTAGTTCGGGGCTAGATGATGTTGTGTAGATTGTCCAGCATTATAGTATTATTAATTTAGTCCACTCAGTATCTTGGTTCACGCGTGTACGAGTAATCGGTGAACATGTATAAAAAGAGTCCGAGGATTTAAGAACCACTCTTCCTTTTTTGAAAGTTATTTAAAAAAAAACACTTATAAGACATTTGATGAGGCGCACCAAAACAATACGAACACTATACCATTAGTTCCGTTACTATACCATTAAGTCACGCCGCTCACGGAAATGCTCAACGCCAAAATTGTGAGAGTTAAATGGCCTTAATCTGTCATTGAAAATGTGAACTCTGGCTTACATGTATAATAGAGCTTAGTTTTGCTAGTCCAAGTTTAGTTTTGAATGGCTTTAAGTATAAATACTTTATTAATTAACAACGAAAATTACAATCAAAGAAAATAAACAAATTTAAATTAGTACACAGTTCCCCTTATACTATCCAACGGTTATATCCATCTAAGGTTGTCTGTTAGAGATCGCTCTTGAGCAATAAGACCGCCAATTGCTACTTAGTATAAGTAATTTTATTGTCAACCGTTTTAAATTAAGTATGCAATAAAGAAGTTTCTGTCTATATTATCTTGTATTTTGAATGCCATGTCTACTAGCCTTGTAAACCAAAAAAATGCAAGTAAAACACAGACTTGAAGCCATGTAAAGCACCCTAGAGAGTCATATTAATAATTATTCACAGATTACGATTTCGTTTCAGTAAATAATCTGAATAACGAGTTCTTACCCAAACCACTTCCCTTTTCTTCCCCTGTCATATGAAATAAGACTTTCGTGTTAGCAAATAAGGTTACGTATTATATTCCCAAAGGCAAGATAAATAATTTCGTTCGGTATCTGATCACAGAACAAATAAAACCTTTGCCTCAGAAGATCCATTCCATTATTTTTTACTTCAAAGTCCCCTCAAATTGATGAAATTCTATTACTTATTACTTTTTTACTCAGATCATTTATTTAGAATAGTCTTTGAACGTTAAATAAGGCTTCATAATAAAAAGAGGACCATTAAAAGAACCTAATGTTTTCAATCATTATTCAATCATGATTATTTGAAACTCGATAGTACATATGTAAATAATTTCCGATAACGCCAGAATAATTTATATTGTATTTCATTTCAGTATTTTATCTACAGAATTTTATAAAATCAACCTTTTACATTGGTAAATTTTTAACTGTACCTATGAATGAAAATCAGCAAGTAAAGTTAATGCAAATTCAATATAACTATACGGTATCCACGTTTTTCTTTATCATAAAAGAATGATCTATATTTCTCTCCTAATCGTAACACATAACTAACGAAGATTTACTTTCATACTAATATTATCAACGCGAGAGTTGGTATGGATGCGCGGATGTAAAAGAAAGAAAGAAAAGAAAAAAAACAAGAATGTTTTATTCCACTTTTCATTCTAGGCCTGGAATAACACATAGGTTACTTTTCAATCCTATGGGATTGAAATAGCCTTTAGAGGTTTCCATAGAAACAAAGTGTGCGAAGCCGCGGGCATATACTATATAGTTAAGTAATAAGCTTATGCCGTTCCTGTCGGTACATGTGACGTCATAACACTGGTCGATAGCAGTTAGCCCTTAACAGTGAAAAGTTAATTGTGACTTACTTTCAACGTTAATTGTGACTTTGAAACAAAGTTTTAAACAACTGTTAGCTCTATAAATAATATAATAATATAGAAAATTACAATGAAGGAATATAAAATTAAAACTAGTTTTTACGATTCAAACAATTGCTCTAACTGCAGACGGCTGTAAACAATCTAGAGGAAGGTCCACTGATCCATATCAATACCAGTTATAATATTGTTATGAGTCTTAAAGTGTTTTCAAAAGCTCAGTAATGAACTCTGGCGCTTAAAATAAGGAGCTTTCATGCTTCATTGTTTCTTAAATTGGCGAAACAATAAAATGGCTTGAATTCGTGTTGAATCGAACAATAGAACAATGAGAGCGGACTAAACAATATCTTTTATATACTGACGCATTGTTTTAAAGGTCGTGAAGAATTGTTTGGAGGTTTAAGTGGATTCAAGCGACGGTTAGAGATAGTAGAAAGATGAGGATGTGACAGTGTAGCTCAAGAGGGTTGGAGAAATGGGCATTGTCTAGCGTAGGGCCAACTGCAGCCAAACAAGCGTAATTTTTTGAGTCGTCAGTCGCGTAATTTTGGTCGCATTATTTCTGCTGTATTTGGTTTCATAGAAAAGTCCTGTTTGATTCACACGGCGACGCAAAATGAGTTATCTGTCAACTACGAAAATACGCGACTCACAACTCAAAAAATTACGCTCGTTTGGCTGCAGCCTAAGTCTATTTTAATATTTATAAACTAGTTTCTACCCGCGCTTTAGCATCGTTTCTATGACAATTTTGAAAGGTTTATCTATCTCATGGAAACTGATTTATGGGATAAGTTGCCTATGTTTATTTCAGATCGAGACTTGTGTTTCAACCAGTAGCCATATTAGTTTAGGTTAGATAGATATACATTTATGCAAAGTTGTTACAACTTACAGTTTACTGTGCCTTAAATACTAAGGCCGACTAACTAGGTTATGGTCGACTTGGTGTTTAATTACTATAATACGTTTCATTCAAACTTCTTGCCTAAGTAGATCGCGCTGTGACCATTGTCACTAAACAAATTTGAAAGTTTTTCGTTAATAAATAGAGGTAGAATACAAATACCTACATGACTGTATATTAAATTCCAGCCCAATATGTTCAGTACTTTTGTCGTGAAGGAATAAACATACAAAAATTGCTTTATACTCGGAATAGCACCGATTATTTGTTTCCCATAAATGTATATCAGTAGAGTAGTGCTGTACTAGAAATAGAAATAACCTTTAATTGTTTCGAAACAAACAAGGTGTGTGAAAGCGCTGGCAAAATAGTAAAAAATAAGGAACGGGATGCAAGGAAATGTCACATTTAAACATTGTCTGGCAGCATACGTGTGAAGAGCATAGGGCTACAAGCTTTCAGTAAGATAGAACAAAGTTTAAAATAACAAAGTAAAATAAGTAGAAGTGAAAAAGAAACTAATTTAATTTTTTCTATTATTACCATAATTTAAAATTTTCTTAGATTGTAAAATATCACCTCAACTTTTTTAGTATTTGTTGTGTGTACATATTATTCTGCAACGTTTCAAGCCTGCAGTTCATATTTTCTTTGATTTTTTGTGTTACAGTATTAGTGAGAGTAGGTACTTATTACCTTAAATATTAATAAAAATCCCGTTATCTATACGAGCCATAAATAACTTAAATAATTTTAAAACTACTTTGACGAAGTTATAAGCCGGAAAGTTATAAGTACTATACCTACGAAAAAACTAGATTAATTTAGGTATATTTTATACAACTATAGTTTAGTTGTATAAAATATAAATTAGTAGGTACTGTATTATACTACTATACTTTGTTAATTTTGCTTTGAGGCAGAATGAAGTTATTTAATTTTTTACCTAAGATACACTGAACCTACACTTCTACAAATAAATTAATTTGTTGTTTCTACTCATTTAAGTAAGTATTAGAATCAGTTTTTTTCATTACAATAAATAAAAATCATAATGTATACAGGGTTACAGGAAAAATCGTGCTAGATCCGTTAAGGGCGTGGAGTACCCATCATTTCTGACTTATTTCACTATGAAACACCCTACCCTAAACTTAACCCTTTTCGAGATATTCGACTTTTAATTTTTTTATTAAAAATTGCCGATTTTTAGGCTACTAAATTTATTTTTGTTTACTTTGTGTATCTTATTATTATTTTTATTGCATTTTTACATGTGTAATAAGATGCTTTAGGACGTCAATCATTAAAATAATGCATAAATTAATTGAATAGACCGTAGTAGAAAAGTGAAAGTTAAGAAATAAAAAAAAAATTAGAAAGTTTATTTTTCTCTAAGGGATATCTAAAAAAAATATTATGGCAATTCTTCGGCAGATGTTTTTAAAAATATCTACGTTTCATCAGCTATCTAACGAGGTATAATAATCTAGGGTTTTATTCAATTGCATTGAAAAAAAATTAGTTTTATAGGCGACAGTGGAGAAGAAAATTTATACTTAGCCCTAAAAAGTAAAAGTAAAACAATAGGTAAGCATGAAATGTCATTTATTAAAGGTTTTCACACAACTTTTTCTTATTCTACAGTTCATGTTCAACATGGCCGCCTCTATTTCTGATACATTGTCGCATCCTTCTACGGAGACCAGTCTTCACTACTCCAGTGGTCAACGTGGTCCTCATTTTATTTGCTGCATCCACAATCCTTTCTCTTAGGTCTTCCACAGACGAAACTGGATTCGGCTCGCTGTACACAAGACTTTTCATGCACCCCCACACATGAAAATCCATGGGGGTTAGGTCCGGACTTCTTGCTGGCCATGGCAACGGCCCACCTCGTCCTATCCATTTGTTTGGATAATTTGTGTCCAGCCAGTCTCTGACACTTCTCCTGAAATGGGCAGGGCAGCCATCGTGTTGGAACCACATGTCCCTGATCAGGTTGAGTGGCAGATCATCCAGCAAATCACTCAAGTCTGCTCTCAGGAAATTTTCGTAGCTTTCCCCATTTAAATTATCCGGTAGAAAGTAAGGTCCAATCAAATGATTGGAGATAATGCCCATCCACACATTCACGCTGAATCTTCGTTGGGACCCCTTCACTCTTTTCTTATTGGGATTCCTTAGTGCTTTTGGGGCCCAGTAATGGGCGTTGTGATAGTTAGTTATGCCATCTTTATCAAATTTGGACTCATCCGTCCACAAGATATTTCTTAGAAAATCTGGGTCTTCTACGTCAGCATTTAGCATAAATCTGCAAAAGTCCAATCTTCTCGCGGGGTCTCCTTCTTCAATAACGTGTACCGGCGTGTAATGGTATGGGTATAGGCCAGCAGTATGCACTGTAAACCACACTCTCCATTGCGAAAGTCCCAGATCACGGGCAACAATATTAGTGGAAGTAGTCGGATCCGCTCGAAAGCGTTGCACTATCTCATTGTCCTGTTCTTCGTCGTCAATTCGTGGTCTACCCATGTCTGTATTACGTCTCAAAACAGAGCCAGATTCTCGAAGTCTTCGATAAACTCTGTCAAAAACGGCCACATCCGGCACTCGACGACCGGGGTAGCGAGTTACGTATTCGTTGCGAGCTTGCGCAGATACACAATCGCAGTATCCGTAACAAATAAGCATATCAGCATATTCCTCAGGTGTGTAGGACGTCATCTTCAACACTTCCGTATCACAGGTACAAATCAGAGTCCGGTTAACAAGTATAGTAGTCACAAATCAGAAGAAATAGTCCAGAATCACAGCCAAGTCGAGAAAAAGAGCAAAACCATATCACATCTACTATGTACGAAGCACAAAAGCAGACTGACAACCAAAACAATACCCCCTGTTGTATTCCCAGCCCTAACCGGTCTCTACACATTTTTTCTTTCATTCATACCTACATAAATCGTCACTTGTCTCGCTCTCACGGTGTGTCTGAACTTGAAGGACAATAGGCGCGGGACCGTTAGAACTGCTACCTGGAGCGTCCCAACTACTTTTTTTCCACGAAATGTAATACAAACCCTAGATTGTTATACCTCGTTAGATAGCTGATGAAACGTAGATATTTTTAAAAACATTTGCCGAAGAATTGCCATAATATTTTTTTAGATATCCCTTAGAGAAAAATAAACTTTCTAATTTTTTTTTTATTTCCTAACTTTCACTTTTCTACTACGGTCTATTCAATTAACTTATGCACTATTTTAATCATTGACGTCCTAAAGCATCTTATTACACATGTAAAAATGCAATAATAATAATAATAAGATACACAAAATAAACAAAAATAAATTTAGTAGCCTAAAAATCGGCACTTTTCAATAAAAAAATTAAAAGTCGAATATCTCGAAATGGGTTAAGTTTAGGGTAGGGGGTTTCATAGTGAAATAAGTCAGGAATGGTGGTTACTCCACGCTCTTAACGGATCTAGCACGATTTTTCCTGTAACCCTGTATATCTTACATATCTCTTAACCTAATTATAAATTCAATCTGAGATCACTTGAAACTCTTCAGAAGTTCATTTCCAAGACACGAGCACTCAGAAAAAGTTTGCGGATTCTCGACTCACTGGATTATGAGTCAATCTGGGGCGACTTGTCACTAACTTTAATTAGCCCCAGCCCTCGCGTTCAGGCTTATGGAAATGACATACGACTTTATATTGAACCGCTTTAAAGTTCATTTCACAATGTTCAACTAATTTTCTAACAATGAATATATCTGGCATCACAATGTTGAAGAAAGTGGTGAGGCGGACGAAGGTAATGCGACGCAGGTGGTTGCAGGTTCGATTCCCGTCTCGGGACAAACGGTTATTGTATGTCCGATACAATAAAAAATAAATATACTTAGTACCAAACAATGTCAGTTATTAATACCTATTCCGCCCATAACATAAGCTCTGTTTACATTGGTGTTAGATGTACCTGTGTGCACACAAAAATCTCACAGCAAAAATAACGTCTTTCAAATAAAAGTTCATATTTTTTATTTCAACAGAATCATAACGCAAGGAAACAAGCTCATCCAAATGGGCCACTAAACATTTCATGGACTATGAGAATTTCAATCCCCTTTCTGGCATTTCCTTTATTTTTCTGCGTATTCTGCTCGAATCACCCTATATAACCCATCGTGCAATAAAGTACCCAAATAACAGATCATAAAGGTGAATTTACCGAGCCAAGCTGAGCTTCCTGACACAAAGTAGCTTAGGGTTACGTCACCCAGAAGACACATTCAGAATAAAACTATATATTTGCGCAAATCTTTAGCTGACGTGTGTGGGTTGATACTTTCGATTTACTTTGTTGTCGAACCAATGAACGAAATGAGTAAGGTATGGTTAAAATGAGACGATCGGTCATTTCGTTTCAGCGTTCGTCCAACGATAGATTGTCGTTGTATTTGCTGATTCCATGGTGGGGCGGTGATATTATGGTGGGTCCAACCAAGCGAACCGAACGAACGAATGGGATTCGAAGTTCAGTACCGCTCGTTCATTTGCTGTTGTGTCCAAACTAAAAGAACGCAAGTGAATCTCAGCGCAAGACGGCTACGAAGCAGGGCCCAAGGCGAACGAAGGCTGTTTTGTTTATTATTATTATTGTTTTAAATTCACGGATCGTCCGCGTTCGTTTTTAAGCCTTCGCACGCTCTCGTTCGCTTAGTCTAGACCAGTAATTCCCAAAGTGGTCCAGGTGGACCCCCAGGGGTCCACGGGAGACTCGAGGGGGTCTATGTTAGGCGTGATAAAAAATGGGGGTCCACAAATTGTATGCGGGGGTGCATGAAAATTAAGATGGTTTTGATAGTGAAGATATAAAATGTTGGCTTGACTTCTCTTATTAATATAGGCAGATAGAATAGGTAATATGATGATAATATTTTATTTGAATACCACCAGGGATCAGAAATATAAATCTGGTCTAGACCCACCAATAGATACATGTCATGTCAAATAAGAGAGAGCGAGACAACATTTACGTAGCCATACATCAGAGCTTTCCTACTGATTGTACATCTATTTTGGCTGTGGGGCTAATACCGCGTAAATGGCTGGGGTCCGAAGCTCGTAGAGGCTTGAACAGACGAATAAGTCCAGCCTAGCTTAATGTGGGGACTAATTTTCATTGTTAGTTTATTGCCTTTACTTTGCTAGTTTGGGGTTTGTGTGCGGGCTCCTATGTAGTCCCTAATTGACTATTAGATGGATTATTCTTTTTAACTAAGTGCCTAGGGAATAATTATTATACTTAGGTTTCAACAGTACAAATTAACTTCTCTGATGCTTGAAACTAACACACAAGCGATATCTAGAAATGATTTTTTTTATTCTTTAATGATATTATAGTTAAAATTAAAATAAGGCAAGTTATGGCAAAGGCAAGCTTGACCCTAGAAAGAGTTCTTTCCAGAAAAGCTTATTGAGAGGAGAAGTCGAATTTGAAATGTAGAAATAAATAAATAAATACATCCTTTTACATCCCTAAGGGTTAAAACCCTCGGGCCATCTTTCGCAAATTCAAATTTTCCGAAGCTCAATTCTTAAGTTCGTAATAAGGTATTCAAACAAGGCTCTAAGGGTAAGATAAATAGTGTTTCCAACGAGGGCAAATTATTGCCGGGGTGTAAATGAGTGCTGTAGGGTCCAATTGTGCATTTACGTCACGTTTTCAAACGCCAGATCGATTTCCGAGGAAAAATATTTTAGAATGGCTATGGCAACGTTTTAATAATATTTGACAGTTTTGATATAAGCTCTAAATGGTACATCGAGTACGGATCTTACAAGAATGAGGCTACAGTATAATTACAAACAAATGCTGCGCCAGTCTCATTCAGGTATCGCATGGAGTGGCGCAAAAGTTGGGGAACTGTAGGCTCGATTTTTGTTTTTAATTAAGGCGCAAACAACTCCTTAAGTGGCGCTTCCTCTTATTTTATCATATAGAGGTAATTCCGTTAAACAAAGGAATTTCCAAAATGAACACGTACAGTTTGTTAAACCTATCATAAGCTTTTTTTTAATGTAGTTAGTTATCTGTCGGAGTTTCATTTTGTCTTGTATAAGAAGAGATACGAAGTTGCCTTTGATAGCCACCAAACTCTGTTTTTGTCACACTCTTTAGGTGCTGTTTGCGCCTTTAAACCAGGTTGAACTTGAGTCATTACTTATTCCAAAAATAAAACTTTCGTCAGTTCTATTAAAATCAAAATGCGTTTTCATGCTTGACCTTAAAGACTGGCTTCGTATACACTCCTTCAGAAGATGATGTAGGTATGTGTATGTACTTCACAAAGCTCACAGTTAAAATAATTTCATGAAATTTTTGAGTTATGGAGATGATTTATATAGTGCGCAGCAGCCTATGCAATACCAGAAATTAATAACTTTTTTAGTCTTAAAATAAGCACTTAGACAATTCTAATTTAAAACTAAAATGATTATCAACATAAGGTAAGAAATAAAGTACATAATACAGACAATTGTAGTGAAGATGATGACAAATTTATTAGAAAACCTGTCGCTGAAAGATTAATTTTGTTTCTTTTTCAGAAAATTGGCACGAAGAAAAGCTTATCCTATGAGAGCTTTATTCAGAGTAACTTTATCCTACGTTTTTCCAAAACAAAAAACCCAATTTATCTTGGAACTCAAAAGTAGGCAGGGATCATTCATGGAAGAATGAAGGTGTGGTAGTGTGTTATGTCCTTTTTTTCAACTCCGTGGATGTCAATAATTTCAAACTAAAAGTGATCTTTATGACGACCAAAATGGCGCGGTGGGTGAAGTCATACCTGTGACGCAGAAGGTTGCGGGTTCGATTGCCGCCTTGGGACGAATGTTTTTATGATCTGTTAATATTTGTTCAAGGGTTCTGGGTGTTTTCTTTTTATAATTATAAATATCTATGTTATATCTATTGTATGAAGTCAATCAATCATTTCATAGCGTCCATTGACGCGGAGAGAGGCAGCGGAACGGAGAAACGGAGAAATATTAACGAATAGCATTGCCATGAAATCTCCGCTCCGCTTTTTCATGCCATCCTATTGGTTGATATTTCCTCGTTTCTCCGCTCCGCCAGCTCGTTCCGCTCCAATGGACAGGCACCCTAACTTGGGGCTAGACGATGCTGTGTGGATTGACCATTGTTATTTATTTAGTTTCCTGCTCCACAGATATAATAGCAACTGTGCGTCTGGACCAATAATTTTATGAAAACGTTTCAAGGATTGTCTAAGGATAGAGGCGTAAGTTTTCACGCTCTATTGGATCAATAGCTATTGAATAAAATAAGTTGCCAATAAAACGGTTTTATTGAGGACTGGATTTTATATGGCCTCAAGGTTCAATCATGCTACATTAAGTCATAAAAGGTCACCATTTTCTTCCATATATGTTACTTCAATAAATGCCTACGTGTTTTAAAATTTAATGGATAAATTATCGCATAAAGGTCGTGAGGTCGTTATTATAACAAGATTCGTAAAGCGTGCGAACTTTTCACCTGAAGCCCTTTACGGTAGAACATAAAATGTTTTACGAAAATAGGTTTAGGTAAACGTGTTTTATCTCTTACCCAGGTTTACTCACATCTCTCATCAATAAAGGTACATTGATTTAACTAGTCAGTATTATTTATTGCATCTTAAAATGTTTGCAAGGATAGTCAAGATTCTTTTTTTGTATAAGTTACGCCACAGAATAACTGTATCGGATACGTTTACTAAGAAGAATATAGAAAGTTGCATAAATCTTTGTTTGCCTAACCATATTGGACAGATCCACACAGCATCATCTAGCCCCAAGCTAAGTAGAGCTTGTGTTATGGGTACTAGATGATATATTAAATACATACCAAAGAAATCAAATTATACATTCATGATATGATATTTACTTTTCATAGAAAACACCCTGAACCCCGGGACAAACATTTGACCCACGACGGGAATCGAATCCGCAACCTCCTGCGTCGCAGGCAGACCTTCGCTCGCCGTGCATACTTATTAGTAATGAAAAAATAAATTGTATTATTTTAAAAAACTAAGCTCAAGATATTCAGTAAGCATCCAATTTATATTTTCGAAAGATCAAAGGTAAATTTTAGTATACCTATGAGGTGACCTCACAGGCGAAATTAGATTTCATTTCAACTGAAATTCATGTAAGCTTTGTAAATACTTGAATGCTCATACTCAAAAGGGGCAAAGCCATTTTCCACGACACATTAATTTGCTACAAAACATTTCGTTCTTGCATACATACGATAATTAGCCTAGAATCAAAGGACTGGATTCCTTTGTACGTTAATGTAGGTTCACATTATGGAGGCTTGTTACTAGCGTGTTCCCCCGATTCCATGTGAGTTATCTTAAGAGGTAAACAAATGCCTTCTACCACCAACGTCTGAAACCTTACTTAATAAATATATTAAATAAATAAGTTAATATAATAAATGAAACAACAAACCTCGAAAAACCACCAACGAAAAAGTTCTGAGGTAAGTATATGAAACTGGTGTATATTTAAGTAAACTGCTGGATAAAATTTTTACATTCAGACAAATATAAAAAAAACTAAATTTTAATCACATACAGACAAACGATACTTTTTCATCGGGCAATCTACAGCCAGTATTTAATGAATTTTAATGAAACAGCACTGCCATAATATAGAAAACTAGCTGAAACCCCATTTCAAGCCCCGCCGTAGCATAAATAGATTCACTGAATCGGAATAAACATCACTTTGAGTTGAGCAAAGTTTTACCTCTGAATGAAATCTGCTAAGTCTATCAGTCGGTCTATAGCCTGCAGGCTAGACTTTAGTCTATAGACTATTGTGACTATAGTTTCGATTCACCATGAATAGGCCACTATTGAGCTGATACAGATTGAGTTGATAACGTTAAAGTAGAACAAAACATGCTAACAGAGGATTAAGCTGAAAGCAAATCAGCACTTCATAAGTTTTGTTAAGTAGGCTTAAAGAATATTTATTTCTCAAATGAAATTACATTTCTCTTATCGAGAATCTAAATGTAAAATAGGTATGTTATAAACCTCGGACAATCGAACAAAGCTACCTAGGTAGGTAAGGCCCGCAGCTTTGCACGCGTTGTTTCTATGGAGACAGGTCAAGATTATTTCTATACCATGGGAACTGAGTATGGAAGAAGGAAAAAGTAAAAAAAAAGTCGTCTATTCTAAATTTCAGCCCGATCCGTTCAGTAGTTTATGTGTGAAAAAGGAAGAAAGATCCTTACAAACTTTCACGTTTATTATATAGTCAGGATTTACTAAGTAAGGAGTCTCTCTGAAGGACAGAATTCGTAACAAATACATCCGACAGAACCAAAGTTATCGACATAGCTCAAAGAATTAGTAAGCTGAAGTGGCAATGGGCCGGACATATCTCGCGAAGAACCGACAACCGTTGGGGTAAACGTGTTCTTGAGTGGAGACCGCGACTCGGTAAACGTAGCGTAGGACGCCCTCCGGCCAGGTGGCATGACGGTCTGCGAAATACTGCTGGCAGATGCTGGATGCGTCAAGCTGAAGACAGGGCGCTATGGCGCTCATTGGGGGAGGCCTATGTCCAGCAGTGGACTAATATAGGTTGATGATGATGATGATTATTTACTAAGCAGAAGAGAAATAAAATATACTTTATACTTAAAAACATCACTGCACCATAGCAATGGAAGAAACAATAACACCAAAACGACTATTGGCGGTTTTACCGCTCATGAGCGATTTCTACCAAACAACCTTGACTGGATAGGATCATTGAATAGTACAAGAGGATCTGTGTGTTTGCGTAGGTTTTATAAAATAAAATAATTATAATTCGGTAAGTAGAAACAAATAAATTGCTACTCTAGTTTGTTTTCTAAGTTTTGTTAGGCTGTTGGTTCTGTTCTGTGAGCTCTCACAGGTCGAATTGTGAGGATGAGGGAACAGATTGTTCACCACACTTGTGCACTACTATTAGTCCTGCGTACATTCATGGTTCATCATCATCATCATCAGCCTATATTAGTCGACTGCTGGACATAGGCCTCCCCTAATGAGCGCCATAGCGCCCTGTCTTCAGCTTGCCGCATCCAGCATCTGCCAGCAGTCTTTCGCAGATCGTCATGCCACCTAGCCAAAGGGCGTCCTACACTACGTTTGCCAAGTCGCGGTCTCCACTCAAGAACACGTTTACCCAACGGTTGTCGGTTCTTCGCGAGATATGGCCGGCCCACTGCCACTTCAACTTGCTAATTCTTTGAGCATACATGGTTAGTCTCTGTTAAAGCCAGAATTAGCTAGAGTAATCTAGCTAAAATAATCCTACAGAGACAATAAGATTTTGGGAATTTGTGGATTACAGTTCTTTCGCTATTTTTCTGTAAGAAATCTTAAAGTGGCACGAATCAGAAACAAAATTTGTATAGATTTTCCTGATTCGGACTACTTTGATCCGATCGCAGTGAGACGAATGCGCAATAACTCAGAATACACTATATTAAATAATTAAATTAAAATCTAAGAATAGAAACCATTTGAAACCAGTTTTTAAATTTGAAACAATTTAGGTCATCCAATACTTAGTAGAAAACAATTAAAACAAGAGCTATATTCCTGCTTGAGAGTGGAGAGTTTAAAAGTTGAGAGCTATATACTTACTTAGGAGTATAAATAAATAAAGAAATTCAGTAGAATAAAAAGAATTGGCAGACAAATATTGAGACGACAATAAACGTTTTTGCGAACGTAGGCCCTTTGTCCCAAAATAACATTTCGATTCAATATTTTATCACTTGCTGGTCTGTCGGCTCACTCCATTATTTTATTCGGCTTTTGAATGAACTTTAATAACATTTTATCGAAATGGGAACACATTGACTGCATTTAATTTTTCCCTAGCTTTCATCCGCGGACATACTTTATGCGGTAGGTACAAATTATATAAGAAAGAAGTACCTAAAATAAATAAACAATACTGGATAATCCACACAGCTATCTAGAGGCTGCTGAGCTTCGTACCCGACTAGATAATTGATTTACCTAAGTAATACATTTCAGTACATAGATAGACATTTATTTACACAGTCAAAGCCCAGAATTCCAAAATGATATAAAATAGTTTGTTTGACAGGACCTATTGATACGTAACTTATATAGGTAAACTAAGCAGGGTAGGCAGTAAAGTATTATATTATAGTATTTGAGGTATCAACATACAAAATATAAATGAGCAAAGAGAAGAAATGCTAATAAATAATCTTTAATAATTCTCTCATACAAAATTCAATTTAAAAAAAATCATAGAAAATGGCTCACATAGAAATTCGGAGAAATGTTTTTGAGAAAATGGTTAAGCTTCATTAAAAAGCGCCACGGCTTATTAAATTCTTTACAAAATTTGGAACATAGCGTAACAAAAATAACAGTCAAAACGTGATCCATTTCGTCCGTATAAATAAAGTACTACAGTGCCACAGACAGGTTCAGATCTGAACTGTCAAACTTTTTGGTGCTTGTCGCATATCCTGCCTTTTTCGTCAGTGGTTTAACAGTTTTATAAAACAGAACCAATATAATAAAAATTAAAACAAAACACAATACGTTTTGAATTCATCTAAGCGACTTTCTTCACTCTTTATTTTTATAAAAATAGAAAACTTATCAGGTTTTCCTCGTGAATAAAATGCCTCGTAGCATGAAGGCTGTCTTATTTGCTGCACCTACATTTATAATACAAGGCTGTACTCCAGTCTTAACCTTGGCTTGAGACATCAATGGAAACGTTTATATTTTCAGTATGAACATGTTTGTCACACAAAAGAAATGTAAGGAATGTTTAAGGCATACGGACACCGAGTCGTGATAAAATGTAAGGCTAATAAATGAAAATAAGTATTTACAGTTTAAAACAATAGAGTAGGTAAACTGCAGACAGTCTAGAGATAGAGTAAATGTAGAAGTAGGACAGTGTCAAGCAAATAACAATGAGAAAGCGTCCCAAAGAGGATGCCATGGCCCCGCTGCTTACAATTCATTTTAAGATTGAAACATTTAGTTATTTAGATTTGTTTACACTTCACTCATTATTGTCTGGTAGCGTGAGAGCCAACTGGTAAGCATCTAGACTTGGATCTGATTTTAGCCTAGTTAACGGATATCTGAAGACGGTGAGTCATCATCAATATCTCGGTATGATCTGTGGGTTACCGAGGCTCTTGTTAAAAAAAATCAGTTTAACTACCTCTAGACTGTTTGCAGCCGTGTGCTGAAATGTTCAAAAGTTTCAATTGGTAATGCTAGCTTTAAATTGGTACATTTTTTGATTGTGATTTTCTTTGTAAGAATTTTGAACATCTACATCAGAAACATACTTTGCATAAAGACCCTTAGAATGCTAAGGGTCTTTATGCAAAGTATGTTTCGCAACTATCACACTCTAATATTATGTTAAATATGAATGCAAAAATTTGGAAGGATGGATAGAATTGTGATATTCAAACCAAAACTCAATAGTTTTCAAACGGATCTGAATTTGAAAATTTGAATAGTCGTTGTTCTAAGCCTGGAATAAAACATAGACTAGGCTTTTCATTAATTTTTATGCGGATAAAACAGTAATTATAGACTAAAATCCATAAACAAAAACATCTGTAACGATTTTTATTGTGACTGAAAAGAGCATAAATCCAAACAGTATTCTATCGAAAAATTCTAAAGTAAAACATAACATTCGCAAAGCGCCGCAAGAGCGCACGGCTTGCACTCAAGGGAAATGCAATAGAAATAAAGTCCCTGGACTTGAATTTAATATTACTTTGCCTTCGGAATAAATTGCTTTTGTTTGAACTTATCGATTTATTGTTGATTAAATGACGGTTTGCAATAAAACATTATGAAGCACAAAGACGTGATTTTTTTAAACCAAATATACCATTCATATTCGTGAAATATTTATGATGCATGGTTGTATCGTAATAAATTTATAATTGCTCACTTGTACTAATTTTTTAGCGTTTTAATTAAGTAATTGTTAACTTACGATTCTTTTTAGTATGATTTTATTGATTTGTATTGATATGGATTAGTTGAGTGACCTCTAGACTCTCTGTTTACAACCGTCTGCAGTTACCTCAATTGTTTCAATTATAAATAATTTGATTTTAATTAAAGTATTGTGATGTGAGTAGGTACTTATATTTTAAGAAAAATAAAGTCACATGATACACTGCCACAACCTTTTTGCCGGGAAAGATTCATGCCATCTATTTAGATCAAGTATTTTATTTCTTTTTAGAAAAGCCTCATTCCTAAAAGTTCTACAGCTCTTTTCCACAAATCAGCATACAACATACCTTAATACTTACTTCAAAATAATTTAACTTTCATCTTGGGAGTACACATCTACTACTCAAAGTTACCTTAAGAAGTAAAGATAAAGCTTACGTTATCTTGGCCCAAAATTGTTTGAATCACGTACTTCCAAAGGTTTCGAATGAGAGCGGTTAGACTAACTTTGAACGAGTGCTTAGACTTCAAGTTTGAAGCTTCCACTTGAAATCCGTATCAGGTCGTTTAAAAGCCCCGACTTTGGGAGATGTTGTCGACCGGTCACTAAAAAATTTGACGAACACTGACCAAAAATAATTGATATCGAAAATTCCATCAACAATGTTTGAAATGGAATGAACCTTTATCCAAAAATTAATTATTTTGGCACGTCGCGTCGCGTTATTGTATCTAACGGTAGATACTATAAAATTTGTGTAGGTATATTCAAGAGTTTTTAATTTCCATGGAGGATAAAAAAGTAAAAGAATATTTGTGAGAACAAAGTGAATTTTCCTCTCAAAATTGTAGATCCCATCATATCGGGTAAACTTCCGCCTTCCACTTGATCGGTGGAATGGAACGTAAAGCAATAACAGTGATAACGGAATACACGTTCCGTTACACGTTGTAGTGTACAAATACCTATTCCGTGGTAAGCGTACAATAATTTCGGGGTAAAGTAAATAGGAAAGCCAAGCCAAGCACACTGTACCTACGGATATTATAATACAGTCGTTGTAAAGTAAGTACATGTAAAGCACGCAGTATGTAAAAGCCACTTGCATTTTGAATTTATCGGTAGGTTATGAAGGATGGGAGGCTGAAATTTGACTACCGCAGAACGGAATTTACCTCTATCATAACGTTTTCATCGTTTGTGTGCTTGCATCCTAATAATCCTACCAATATAATAAATGTGAAAGTCTATGTCAATGTTTACGCTGTTAAAACGTAACGTAAACGGCGTAACTAAGGTACACGAATTTTTTATTTTTACAAAACTACGGCGAAGCCGCGGGGCACAGTTAATGTTACATAAAATAAAAAAGATCAAAATTTGCTGAAAAGAGTTTTAGGTTATAAACTCTTTATGTATACAATAAATAAATACTATTTACAAACGTGTTTTAGTTAATTAAATTTTTGTCCAGCCATTTGTGGCTTAATTATTCCTTTCTTCGTTTTTTCAGCATTTAGCATGGATATAAGAATTACTTGAGACTAACGTTACCTACGTTTTGCAATTTTCCTGTCATAAACCGTATTCAAATGGAAATACATTTGCATGAAAGAAAAATTTTGCAAGTAAAAGCCAGTTTACAAGTAGACACAGTGTGTCGTGGACTTTACGTCGACGTGTACGCGAAAGCACCCACTGGCGCAAGGCGGGCGCAGGTAATCCTTGGCTGGCAAGGGGCGAACAATGCACGCCACGAGGGCTCGTCATTGTACCGTTTCGTTTATGCTGACGTAATGCTTGGAAGACGGGCAACTTTAAAATTGGAACGTGCGGAAAAGCATGCAGGTTTTTCAAACGAAAAGTATCGAATGTTTTGAAAGGAGGTTGCTCTCTTTTGCTTTATTTTATGAGTGACAGACAATGTAGATGTATTTTTTTATTAGTCTGATCTTGGAATGTTGCTTTTCTATTAATCTAATTTGAATTCTATTTTTAATGTACAGGCCGTTGAAAAATTATTCAACTGAAAATGTGCTCTACTTAACGTAAATTGACTACATAGGGTACATAAAATGAAACTTGGTGTATTTTCCATTTTACCAGCTTCAAACAGGACTTTTTAATTTATTTATGATTCTATTACTATAAGCATTGCTAATTTGATCAATTTTTCTTGAATTTTGCTTTTACAGAATTAAAGTACGAAACTACCTTCGAATTTCAAATAAATTTCCAGAGGCTACAAAGCTATCCCATAAATTGTAACGTGGTATCGCATTGTTGGATCGTATTACAGTGGTATCATTTCACAGAGTAAGAAAAATATACCTGCAACGCCCATAGAACTATCAGTAGGTACATACTCACTTACGTAACCACCCAATTGATTAAAAAAATGAAAACCGGGGTGGTTCATTAACTACTACTAGATATGGTTGAGATGAATAAATGATGATTGCACTTTAAAATAAAGAAAAAAGTTAATTTCTGCTCTAACAAAAGTTACTTATTTAAAAAAATCTATTTTTTATACCTAAATACAATATTTCAATGGGCACGTTATAATCTCTAACTATGTATGTTATTTTTATTCCGTGTGCGTGTATGGATTTTGAATTTCATTCATGCAACCCTACACATAAATTTTGTTACAACAAAGCTTTCAGGGGTCGAAGCATGTACGAAACTCGTTTACGGGGTACTCCATTTACAAAGTAGGAATGAACAGAATAAACTTTTGTGTATTGTTGTTGAACAGTTCCTGCCTGAATTTATTTACCTGTGTTACTTGATTTTATGGTGGACTTAATCGATTTATAAAAATATATAAGCAACTTGCGAAGAAAAAAAATAAGTTTGAAACCATTTTTTTTCTATTTTTACTTTTCTCGGACGTGTATTGCATTTTACTACTTATTTTTAAAATATAGTATCTCCTTGCAAAAGCTCCCGAACCGCAGGAGGAAACTTTATATAACATTCCAACTTATTCCTGGCACCGGTCCAAGCTACTCTAAATTTCATCATGTTATATAAACCTTACCAGGTCCTCGTCATCATCAGATAAGATGTCTCGCTCTTGCGCTGCCATTTCACTGTGATCATCCGATCAGGTAAACATTCATCCATGGCTCACAAACACATCACAATATCACCCACTGATAACACCAACTGCATCCGATTTCGTCTCTGACATTGACATCCAAACATGTTTGAGATACTGGCTGAATATAAATAAAACAATTGACAGTCACAATTCAAGAATCGTGTTCGGAAAACAAACCGCGATTTTGAAATAGGAATGTCCGCGCGTGTCGAGCTTCAATCGCTTACTGCGGCGGGGCGCGGGCAGAGTACTGCTGCGTCTCGTAGTCATGGCAACGCGTGACTTTTCGCGTCACTTGCTGCGGGTAGGGCTGCATTTTCTCCGGGCACGTGCTGAAATCTGCGAAAAGGTAAAAGGCAACTACGTACGTAGAACCGATTTCGGTGACTGTTTTTATTTGATTGCGAGTTATCCTTAATACCTAACGCAATTTTACCTAAGTAGTTTTTAGTTTTACCTACTTGGTTTACTAAACACGAAAAACAAGAAAAATTTTGTTTTTAGCAAAAACTTTACGTTACGTACGTAGGTACTTTTTAAAGAAATCCATAAGTTTTTTGTTGAATGACCCAACCATAAAATAAAATGGTGACGATTTTTATAGATATGTAGTTTGTCAAAGCTTTTTACTTAAAACCCGGTTTTATTTTCCACGTTTTAGGACCTACGCGCCCAGCCCAACCCCTTTATCAAACATGGGCGAGCATAATAATTATTTTATTCTCGCATAATTTCCATATTTGGTATTATTAAGTACCAACCGCACCCATTTATTAATTAAACGCGTAAAAAGTGAAACATGTTTCCGCAAATTGATTGCTTTTACTGTTTAATTTAATTTACCTTGAATGTTTTGTTGTGTGCACATGTGGCTTCATTTAGCAAATTACACGAAACATTCACCTGAGGTTTAAACGTGTACGATATGTTATTATGATTAATGATTTAGAAGGATTAATTTTGTTTCATTTTGAAGCGTGAGATATGGGTTCCAATTCGGCCAAACAAATTTCTTTATGTCATTTGAAACATTTTATTAAAAAAATATAGACAATTCACGCGAGCCGCAAACTTAGCAAAGCTTTTAGGTAATTATTATACTACCTTACCTGGGTATTATAAGTACTTATTTAAATGACATTGCCTATTACATTTAAATAAATCACTACATAGTATAAAATAAAGTCGCTTTCTCTGTCCCTATGTCAATAGGTCTCTTTGAACGCTTAAATCTTTAAAACTACGCAACGGATTTTAATGCGGTTTTTTTAAATAGATAGAGTGATTCAAGAGGAAGGTTTTTACGTATAATAAAACCGTGCGAAGCCGGGGCGGGTCGCTAGTATTTTATAAAATATAAAAAGCAAACTGTTAAAACGCCCGGAATTAATATTTGCAGATCGTACAAATATTTGTCTCGAGGTGGGAACGTAACCTGTAACCTCTAACGTCGTTGGCGGACCTCCGCCCGCTACGCCGTAGACGCCGGTATCTATAATCAAAAGACGTCAAAAAGTATTAAAATGCGTTAACAACCCTGTTACTTAATTATTTTCAGTTAAATTATTAGCTTTCGGATGTAAGTAAATTATCCTATTATCCTAGTGATATAAGTACCTACACGGAATAACATATTTAACGTTGGACTTGAGCTTTAAAATAAATACTTAGATGCAACAACTTAAACACAGAAAACGAGCTAACAAATTAATTAGTTCACACATCTCACGGCGTTTCTTCCTTCAAAAGATTTGGAAACATTTCCATGGCTAAGTGGAATCCATTAATTTGGAGGCGCAATGGATCGTGAATGGACGACAAATAAATGGGAATCGGCTCAGCCCTAATCGATGCCTTACCTTTTTACTGAAGAGGTTTATTCTAGAAGCTTAAAGCAAATAGCACACTCATGCCGCACACCACAAAAATGGACATTCACATTTTCTAGCTATGTGGTATATATATGTGACAACCTTTCTCTTTCTAAGGTAAACGTTGTTCTGCATTTATTATGGCTATGAACAAAATACTCTGCTCAGAGAAATGTAGAATTAAGCTGCTGTTGTATTCGACACGAATCGCGAAAAATATCGACTACCTAAACTCGGACTTTCTTTTGTTTAAAAGCTACACAGAAAATGTACTTTTGAAACAAAAAAGCATTGAAATAAAATAATCGTAGACTCTGAGGAAACTCATTTCTACTAAATCGCGCTGACAAGACCATAACTCGATTTTATATCGAGATTTACCTAGTAGGAATAGGAACCCCACGTGGCTTGTTATTTTATTTTCACCGTTTCTGCGATCAAATGAAAAGTAGTTAACTGGTTTCAGATTTGGCTAGTAATAGTAGTATCTAAGGGATTAGGCAAACAATTGTATTGTTTATATGTATGGTAAACAAACAAACAATTCTGGACAATCCACATCAGCATCATCTAGCCCGGAGCTAAGCAGACCTTGTGTTATGGGTACTAGATGACTGATACCTTTATACAACACATTTTTTATTATACTTAGAAAATAAACAAAACTCCAGAATAAATATTTATATAGGTACCTACTACAAACATTTATCTATCCCAAGGCTGATTATTGTCCAAAAATTAAAATATAAATTTAATTTTAATTATTGTTTTGTTTGTTCTCCCTTTTTTCAAATCTAGGAAACAAGTATTACGTACCCTACAAAACTAAAAGCAAAGCATATCTATGCCGGATAAGCTCACGAATTCGATTGAGCTGGTGATCGATGAGGTCTATACAGAGAATATCTAATAATTCCCTATAAGAAATTATAGCAGCATATATCTTTTCTACTCTAAAAGCTCAATGGGTTTCTACATCCTACCATTTTTTTACTAAAATTTAAAGACATCCTCTTTGTGTCTAAATTGTAGCCTTATTATTACCATGGATCAACGAATACAGGTATTCCTTGTATTCGTCCATGATATGACTATAGTATCTTAGAATTATGTAGTTATTTATCCCAAAGAACGTGTGTTCCAAACAGATCGTTAGCAGAATCTAGATGACGAGGCAAGGAATCGGCGCCACCCCGCCGCGCCAGTCTGGCGGCCAGCCGAAATACTGGGCTGTTCCATGACTAGCCAATACCTAGTGACTCATCTTGCAGATGTTCAATTGTTTTTGTTTAGAATGTCAACAAATTATGGAACAGAGAAAACTTCGATTGTTCGTAGGCGTGGGACCTGTGTCTAACTCAACTCATAGGTAATCGAGATCGATTCATTTTCGACTCTAGGGGTGCCTATCCATTGGAGCGGAGCGAGCTGGCGGAGCGGAGAAACGAGGAAATACTAACCAATAGGATTGCATGAAAAAGCGGAGCGGAGATTTTATGCAATCCTATTAGTTAATATTTCCTCGTTTCTCCACTCCGCCAGCTCGCTCTGCGTCAATGGACAGGCAGCCTTAAACCTAGCCTGGACTTCGATTGTACCAATGAATTTGAATTAAACTGATAATCGATTAAAAGTTAGATAATAAGGCAGCATGTATTTTATGTATATACGAAACTAAGAACCAGAAAACTACTAAAAAAACTAAAACTACTACTTCAAATTTCACGCTTTAAGGTGACTTTTATCAAGAACTGACCAGTAGTTTCGATACAAAAAATCTAAATCATTCTCAGTACAAAAAATACTGGAATCTTCCCTCTGGATCCACCTCCCTCTTGCGATTATTAAGGTATGTCTCGGGATTTCATCACGTAGCTTATCTGATCTTTATGCTTTGTGCGTAAGATAATGTCAAGAGTCTTATCGCTTCCCATCAGGCAAGTCAAGTTTGATTAATGATTCTGGCATAGTACTTACCTGTCATTCTTCACACAAATTATTTTTTTTATTTTTTTTACAAAGAACATTACAATCAAGTAATAGACAACAAAACAAATCAAAACTAGTAAACTAATTAGTAAACAATTGAGCTAACTGTAGACGGTTACAAATAGTCTAGAGGTAGCTCAACTGATCCATATCAAAACCAGTCGAGAGTCATCAAGACGCTGGCTGCATTGGCCCGTTTAGCCCCGTTGTATGGCCATTGGCCATACAACGGGGCTAAACGGGCGCCAGATACTAAACAGCTTTCGGGTCACGCGTCTCTTGAAATTATTACTACTTTTAAGTACCCTATTTTAAAAATAAAAGAGCCCTCAGGTGCGAGTTTGACTCTCGCGCTGAGGGTTTCGAGCTTTTGGTAATTATGCAAAATACATACTAGTTAGTGACTGTGCCTTCTGATGAATATCAAAACACAGTGTCGGTAAAAACATTTCAGATGGATCGCTCTGCAAACTTCGGAGATAAGGCGATAACTAATGGGTTTTTTAACTTTTTTTAAAATTTATTTCAAAAGTATTAAACCCAAAGATGTGTACACTTAAGTACAACTTTTTTGAAATTTTTCCGTTCGAACTTATAGGTTTCTAAATTAAAATTCGACGACTGAATTTTTTTCAATAAAAAAATACATGATCATTTCGATATTTTCAATTTCAAGTTAGCTTTGAGTATTGAATATGAGTATAAGGAATGTATTTAATTAAACTTCATTAGTATTTTTGTGGATATTGTGATTGGTTGTAGATACAGCAAAATACACATGTCTAATTTACTTCAAAAACTGTGTCGCACAAATCCACACAATCCATTTCTTTCATTGCGTCATTGGAAACTTAGAGCAAAAGCTTTAAGCATGAGTCACTGACGCAGGGCAGTTAGGAGCTGCCAAATATGGCGGAGCCAAGGTCAACCCATGCTATGCAGCATTTTAAACATTTCTTTAATCTTGGCGCAATATCAATTTCATCTACATATTTTCCAAAGCCTTGGACTGGTTTTTCTTTATAAAAGCTTTCGGTAATATTTGGCTCATGAGCTTTGAATTTTCTGCGGGAGTGTTTCAAACATCGTTGGCATTCAATTTAGGTTTTTCTAAAAATTACAATGCAGCAATGTTAGAACCAAAACGAAAGAGAAAAGGTACAAGGTTTTCGGATATTTTCAAGTTTCAAGCTAATGAATGCAAAAACTTTAAAGTTCATTAAAAATTCATTGAAATTTAGAGTAGTTTCAAAAGTTTCAACCAGAAAACTTCTGAGATTGGTTACGAGTATTTCGTTAAAATCTTGTCACCTAACTAGTATATTCATCATCATCATCATCATCAACCTATATTAGTCCACTGCTGGACATAGGCCTCCCCCAATGAGCGCCATAGCGCCCTGTCTTCAGCTTGACGCATCCAGCATCCAGCATCTGCCAGCAGTCTGCCGGAAGGCGTCCTACGCTACGTTTACCGAGTCGCGGTCTCCACTCAAGAACACGTTTACCCCAACGGTTGTCGGTTCTTCGCGAGATATGGCCGGCCCATTGCCACTTCAGCTTGCTAATTCTTTGAGCTATGTCGATAACTTTGGTTCTCTGTCGGATGTATTCGTTACGAATTCTATCCTTCAGAGAGACTCCGAGCATAGCTCTTTCCATAGCTCGCTGGTAACTAGTATATTGCTAAATACAAAAATAATTAGTTTTGAATAAGTTACTAAAATAAGCATTGCAGATACAATATCGTACTGTTTGCTACTTTAGTATTTAATATAATAATAGTCACCCTACAAAATAACATTTCGGGCATTATAATAATCTCGATCAGCGGAAGGTCAGGTAATATGTACCTTTATGAAGGGTCCACGATCAATCCACATCAGCCCGTTGAATCGATTGCTGCTGTCGGGGCTCGATCGACTCAATCGATTCAATAGTGCGTTGGGATATTGCAGATGAATATCATCAATCTAACATACCTACACTTCCGAGCAAAACTTACGTGAGATAGTGGCCTAACGCTGGACCATCACTACATAGTATGAAACAAAGTCGCTTTCTCTGTCCCTATATCCCTATGTAGGTATGCTTAAAAATTAATTCTTTAAAACTACGCAACGGATTTTGATGCGATTTTTTTAAATAGATAGACTGATTCAAGAGGTAGGTGTATACGTTTAACAAAACCGTGCGAAGCCGGGGCGGATCGCTAGTTACCAATAACAAAAGCAGTAATGAAGGAATGTTATAAGACAAATTGCACATTTAGTCGTTGGTGCACTTGCGTGAATAATGGTCTGTTCAAACTCAATTTACTTACATAAATTCAATTGTGTTCAAGGAGATTGCTGAATATCACACAAATAAAGGATATCAAAGGATACGTTGACTGAGAGTTTATTTTCTTCCAGCCCTTCCTGAAACTCCTCCGTACAAAGATAACCCTCATAATCGTTGCTCGGAAGTGTACCTTATCCTAACACACGTGTGGGTATAAAAGGATAGGTAGCGTGTAGCCATGGATAAGATAACGCAAGGTGACCTACTTTGCTTGTCATTAGAGTTTTCGGCTAAAAGTTGGCCCCTGCCAAACCCACTTTGGGTCCACTACATTTTGTTCACTTCATATAGATACTTAGGAATAGGTATTTTCTCTCTCATTCGTCTCCAAGTCGAAACAATGCATAAAGGCGTATATGCATGATTACGTAATCAGAAACTACTTAGATAAAAATCAGCGTCCGTCTTTTTCCGGCAGTTCCACGTATGAAGGATGGCTTTACTTGCCTGAAGACAAATTAGCTGGAAAGATAAAGGATTCCAAGCGCCAAAATCCAAAGACGAGCCAAGCGAATAAGCGCTTTGCCTAATCAAGCGAGAAATAAAACCGCTGCGTAGATCTGTCTACGCTTTGAAGTCTATCGCTCAACTGGATATTATGACATGAAGGCTAATGAGATGGAAGGTTGAGGGACTGATGTCTATCTGAGTTGCGGAAGGAAAACGCGTGGCAAATGGTAGGAAGGGATTTATGGGCTTACAACTTTAGGTATCTTGGCATTTGGAGAGACCAAGATTTTACCCAAATCTTAAATAAATCAAGTCCTGATCATCATCATCATGTTTAATATGTCTTTTAGATCAAAAATTGAAACTTGAAACTATTTTACTGATCTATAAAACTTTTTTGAACTTACTTGCTTCGAACGCAATTTATTTATTTAATTACCCGTTGAATGTCGAAAAAAAAATGGTAAGTACCTAAATATTACTAATCGTTATATACCTATCCGTGAACAGAAGAAACTTAGCGGAATCGGAATCCATATTAACAACGAAAATTACAAGCAAAGGAATAGAAAAATTATTAATCGGAATCTTGTAGTTAATTGCATTGAATTATTTGATACTTACCTATTGTTATAATAACCAAATAAAACATTTCTCAGTTATCCAATAAGCTGATGCGAACTGGTCTCAATTTGAATTTTAGTCTTGTTCAACCAGTGCCTGGGAAAATGGACTCCGCAAACAATCCTCTAGACGTGCTCTTCATAATGTTGAACAAACTGAGCGTCATATCGTAATGTAAACGAGAAGCACGAAAAATGTCTGAAATTATGGGAAATCAATATATTGAGACAGCTGAATAGATAAGTGGGTGTTATATTTCCGGGACTGAAATTACGGGCTGCTATGATAAAGACGTTCCATCAACATCATCGTCAGCCTATATTAGTCCACTGCTGGACATATGCCTCCCCTAATGAGCGCCATAGCGCCCTGTCTTCAGCTTGGCATCCAGCATCTGCCAGCGTCTTTCGCAGATCGTCATCCCACCTGGGTGGAGGGTGTCCTACACTACGTTTGCCAAGTCGGGGTCTCCACTCAAGAACACGTTTACCCAACGCTTATAGTATCTAACCTACAAAATGCTTTAGCAAAAAAAAATTATCTCGCTATTCGTAATACTCGCGAAAGCGCAAAATAAGTATACCTACTTATATGTCCAATCGTTAAGTACCTAACAACTGTTGTGGTTCGACATAGTGTCAAAAAGCGATGCCAACTCTACCCTACAACATGTAACTTCAATCATGAAGGCAATTTCCTTCGTTTCAAAATCCTGAAATATGAAAATTACTGCTTGATTTTCCATGAGATTGAAGGAAATTCGACAAATGAAAAGCTGAAAATAATGAGAAGCATAATAAAATAAAACATATTAAACCAGAAAACTTTTGAATATCTAGAAAGTACTTAAAAAATCGTGCGGCGATGCTGCTATGCAAATCCTAAAATTTACCAATTTGGCTTAAAAATAACGAAGTATTAAGTGAGACTCTTACATGTAGAGCCCTCAAGGTAGACATGAGTGCTCTGAAGAGCTGAACGATGCTTACCAGTTGAGAGGAGACCCTTTAGTACCTACCTATTCTGTGCTCTTACGAATTTGAATACTTATAGAAAAAGTAGAAGCAAAAATTGTTTTTTTTTGACGTTGTTATAATTTTTCTTACAGACAGTAACGAATAAGTCCATAAGCTCCTGACTATTTTAAAACTGTTGAATCACAGAGATTTTATAATATCAGTTAATTATGTCAACACAAAAGAAACGAGACCCAAGGTCCGTGGGGTACCGAGGCTCTCCGGGTTTTTAAAAAATTATCTGAGCGTCTGGTCGATGCGACGCGTGACCCGAGAGCTGGTGAATATCTGGCTCAGCGCATCAGCATTGCCATACAGCGTGGTAATGCAGCCAGTGTCTTGGGGACGCTTCCGACTGGTATTGACATGGATCAATTGAGCTACCTTTAGACTGTTGGAGCAAATAGTTTAGAAACAATCTAATTCGTCTGTCGCCGGTCCTCTCAAACTCGATTTTGAGCCTTTGTCCCTGCACTCTTGTTGAAAAATTTGTTGATGTTAGTATAGTTGTGTTTTCGTTTATTTAAGTGCATACTTTTTTCCTATAACCTACAGATAAACAATTTTGTAAAGTTTTCACTCATAAATTCCTTTCCACAACATATCTTGCACTAAAGAAGTAGAGACGAGTACACATTGTTTTTTTTTATATTATATCTGATAGGTACTTAGGTTAAGAATGGCTCGTTAGGTATTTTTGAGCCCTAAATTTAATTGCAACAACGCAGTTTTATTGCATTATCACAGTCCTTGTTTTGATGATCATCTTATGAATTAAATGGATATTTTACAACTTCTTTACAGAGCCATAATATGACAATTTGAGTTTTATGACGACATTCGCATCATGCGTCTTTATGAGGCCTGACTTTCAAGATTCAAAGCAATGGCTACACCCACTCAATTACCTACGTCAATGATTGGTCGCATAATGCTTGGAAAGAAATTGAAGAAAGAAAAATCTAATTTTAGGTTGCAATAATGGCTTAGGTATCTGCAGACCTGCAGGGCTAGCATGCGCGCCCACGAGAAGCTTTTCTCGTCTTTTTTCTCGACAAAAATGGCGCTATCTCGATTTGTCGACCGATGATGTTAGCATGCGACACCAAATAGTCGTCATGTCACGTCACGTGAATGATTTGGTGAATGTTTATATCACAAACTATATAGGGAAACTAAGGTTATTTTATCTGTGGTAACCTTTCTCGTCAAACGCTAAGATGCGCGCCCAAATTTTCTCAACTTTTGACAGCATAACGCGAGAAATCTCTCGTCTTTCAATTTGAGGACGAGAACTCACGAGAAGATTTTCTTGATATTTTTCTTCGAGTTTTGTTGCTCATGGCGGTCCCGTATCAAGAACTAATTATTCATTAGCGTTGTATAGTAACAAAAAATACGAAAAATAGAAAGAAAATTTACTCAAAAATAAGATATGTTTGCGATTGTCTGCATTTGTCTGATTCATAATTTCAACGGCTATTCACTTTATTTAATTTCTCGGTTGGCAGCCGAATAGATTTCCGACAACAGATTTCGAAACTTCTTCCTATTGGGGTAAGTATGGAATATACAAAAACCTTTGTACTTATACCTAATATTACAAAATTTTAAGTAAGTATTCTAATAAAGGTGTGCTCGCCTGTAACTACGAGAACAAGTGCACGCTACGTTTTATATTCTGTTATTTAAAGAGTTAAAAAAAACACATTTATGGTGAGATATATTTGTGTACTTTAATAAAATTATATTTCAGTGTTAGCTTGGTGACCATCTGAAACAAAGAAACATTTTAGTTTGATACTAAATTATACAGATATTATTATTTAACAACCTCAGTGGCAGAACGGGTAAACCTTGGTCTAAGTTGTTGTAAGAGAAGATAGATCATGAGCTTATGGGTCAAGCAAGTGCATTATAGAAAATATACCTATATTGTGGCGACTAAACTGAACTGAAATATTTTAGTTTTAGGTACTTACGTTTTGTGCGATGTCATCTTGCACTCCGTGCCTACCAAAACAGAACTTAAGGCAAATATTATTTATAATATCATTCTTAAGTTTTTAATACACAAACAAACATACGCAAGAAAATCGCGCGCAAATGTTGGAAAAGCTTCTCCTTCTTTTTTTTCTTCTTCTTGCCTTTTAGACTGTTTACCACCATTCTACCAGTGAAAATTAGGCAGTATGGTTTTAAGGCTTTCGCTTGTCCAATAGATGGACTAATATAAAAAAAAACGACCAGTAAAAATGTTCAAACTACCAAAATGAAGGTGAAACTAAAAAGGTTAGTTTATTTCTTGGGATGCAGTTCACAAAAACCATAGACAATTGAATGAACTAAACGTATGTTCGTCTGGGTTGCTTTCTCTACGCGAGAAGGATTACTCGACAACGAGTATTATGTCTACCGACGACGTCAAAATAGTCGTCGCGCGCGCGACGACTTCAATGGCGCGCATGTTAGCCCTGCTGCACTACATGCAGATAACACGAGAAAACTCAGTATAAGAAGAATAATTTCGTTCGTCCAAAGGTAAAGCATAGTGCAAGATAAATAGACATTGACAACCTTTCGAAGCTGACATCTGACAGTAGAATCCGACCAGTTCTTGTGAAGAGAGAGAATCTATGGCTGTAGTAGATGGAACTACAATCATGGCAATCATGGGACAATATTATGGGAAATCACGTAAAAGCCAGACAGTATTGGGTTTCGGTGTAGAACACTCAATAACTCAGGGCTCCAGTTACGGCAAGCTTCCGATAGGATGCTAAAGCATTATAATTATTGTAAGCTGACCCATATACCTACTTACCTACCTACTTACTATTTATGTAAGCTACAAAGTTTTTATTTACTATAATATAAAAATAAAACACATTTCTTTAGAAATATTTTATTGATCGTTTGGAATACATCGTAAAGTAGTCATTCGAATTCATATTTTCAAGGCCCCGTTTTCAATATCTGTGTTCGCCTCCAGTCTTTCGGCCATTTAGTAGGTATTTCAGTGTCATAATCAGAATTTTTAAATCGTAAATTAAATTTATACCTAATCGATCTTCTAAATACTTTAAACGTAGGGAGCACTCATAAAAATTGTGGATCTGTAGTAGGTAGGTACTCGTAGCAAAAATAAAATACAATTCAGGATTAAGTTATTATAGATAGGTAGTTACCTATATACTTAGCTACACCTACTTCATTTAGGATAGGGCTAGTCATCTTGCTCATCATCACGTCTTTATCATTATAATCTGACGTCATCACTGTAAGTAACAAAAGTCACAGAGCAAACATAATGTCATAACTTTTTCATTGACCTTGAGATTAATCCCGAAGTCAACTGGTTAAGGCTGCCAAGCCGGCCTTGCTGTGACGTCACGCCTTGACGAGGTTCGCGCCGAACGGCCGGAGACTCCGAACGTGTGCCCGCGCATTCTAAAATCAAATTCAAAAATGTTCTACATACTGCTGTCAATAGACTGAATAAACAAGGAAGTTCGTTATTTAAAACAAAAGAGTTTGGATTCATTGTGTTGACTATGGTTTGTAGAATGGAAGGAAAGTGATTAGTGCAACGGTAAACAAGTCTCGTATGGGATTGCATGGACACCTGATCTATAGAAAATTGTTATGAGAAGTCTTTGAACTGGTGCTTGTAATCGGTATGTACATTGTTGAATATATATTGAATAATTTAGGTAAGAAATACCTAAGTACCTTACTCTACTTATTGTAAATTAACTGGTTTACGGTGCTAGATTAAAGTGACAAAAGTAGGTAAGTAGGTATTCTGATAATTTGCGACTTACATCAAACAGGCCTACACACGAATTGTTGGTTGACGGTTGACACGAATATAAATTGGTTTCCATATTTATTACTATACAAGTGCTGTTTACAATAGGCAGACAAAACATCAGGATAGTTCTTCTTACAGAAGCTTTAAAACGCGCCTCAACTCTAAACTCACTAACTCTAAATTCATAACTTATACAATCCTACCTAATGCCCAAGTTACCCTTTCTTTACTAAAAACACGAAATCCTCAACCAAAATAGAATAGCGCATCTTCTCCAACAGGTTTTATGATAAAGTGATCTTGAATTACAAATTTTATGATTATAATTTTAAGATCCTGTTTGGGATGCTCTCATGCGACCGTTGACCTCTAGATCTAACAATTTACCACGATCAACGCATGAATCCAACTGGTTCACATGATTACGAGTTACCGCGTTTTTCTTGCAGACGCATTCTTAGAATTCCATGAATCGTTTACATTTGAGAGTCGGGGAAAACCGTTTCAAGTAGGTACCTAGGTACTTACCTCAGGAGGATCAAAACCTATTTGCTTATTGAAAAAATTAAAAACCTAATAAATATCTCACTTAGGTAATTCTTATAGGGATGCTTTTGGATGATAATATGAATTAATACTCAGAATTAATAATGCTGGAGAATCCACACAGCATCATCTAGCCCCAAGCTAAGCAGAGTTTGTGTTATGGGTACCTAATAAAAGACTGAGTCCATAGATAGATGAATGTTCTAATAAAATATAAATAATTTTAATCGCTTCCTACAGAACAGTTGCACCTACACCCGAGTTATTTATTTAACAATTATAGCTGTGTGTCAGTTGGTATACAAAAAGTAAGAGCTTGGACTTTTATGTATGTAGCTGGTAAATACATTACGTAGGTACTTCGATGTCCAAGGAAAGCGAGGCCAGTCTTTAGATGGCAAAGACCAGTTGCCATTTTACTTATGAGTAGGTAGGCAGGGCCTAGGGTTTTCAATCCATGTTAAATTCTCTCCTATGGTATTTGTCAAATTCTGAATTTTAAGTGCTATTAGTCTTGATAATGAATTTAAAGGCATAAAAAAAATTAAGTCACTTGTCAAGCTCTAAATTTTAAATTATTTTAGTCCTACGAAATAAACTAAAAAAATAAAATTAAAAAGTTAAATACCAAAGATGTTTTAAATACGGCTAGAACATTGTTTAGCTTCTTATCACAACATAAAACAAGCCACGGTCGCAATAAGCATAACAAACTAGCGTTCAGCATAATAATCAGTATACATTAATGCACACTTGAATAAGGAATAGTGGTCTATAGCGTCACCACCCATGCACAACTAACTCATTATCATCAGGAATGATAGGATAGGAATGATATATTTTTGCGCAAACCCTATATTACGTAGGTACGTGCCATAAGAGTAGACTTTGTATAAAAACTTGTCAAAAACTTCGATTTTCGTCGTAAATATAAAAAGTTTATTTTTTTCTTATTGGCAAGCCCTACGATAGCTCAACAGTTCGGAGAAATACAATCTCGATCGCATAGTTGCATTTCTAAAATCATGATTTTTGTTGACTTTCAGGAAACGGAAAATAATCTTTACTGATTTTATGAATGGATGTACCTATAGATGTTTGTTACCAAACTACTCCACAGAGCACGCTGAAATTTTTAAAAACGTAGGTCTATCCATGGAATGAAACATAGGATACTTTACAAGTTGATTATTGATTATTCTCATAGATCATTTTCCACGGAATATATAGGAATATATAAATAGCTTTGAAATTTTTCCATAGAAAGAAAGCGTGCGAAGCCGCCGGCTGATACTAGATTCAACAACGTTTTCAACCATTCTACTCACCAACAACAACTAAGCATACGCTTAAATAGATATCGATAGCAGAGTCAAATATAAATAGAAATAGTTGAGAGCCACCCTTCCTTTCCTCCTTCAAAAATAACTAAAGAAAACAAAATAAATAAAGAATAACGTGTTCAACATGTCAACACAAATAGCCAAGGGTGAGGCAGGTGTCGAATGTCAAAGGAGTTCTTATCAATGTTGGTTGCTCTAAAAATATTGTGTGGCCTGAAAAGTCGCACACCTTTTTTATGATTATTTGCTATGTTGGGCTACTCTACTTATGACAATGAAGTGGTTAAGATGTGACTCCGACCGACGACATCGGAATCGAAAAACGCTAAAAATCCTCCATATTTTAGTCTTTATTGAATCCTATAAAAAATATAATTATGTTCATATGCCTTTATACATAACAACGAAAATTACAATCAAGGAATAGAAAAAATTATAACTAGTATAATTGAAACCAATGAGCTAACTGCAGACGGTTGCAAACAGTCTAAAGGTAGCTCAATTGATCATATTATATTTGAAGTATGACAAATACGATAAATACGTAAATAATGCTGGACAATCCACGCACCTTCATCTAGCCCCAAGCTAAGCAGAGCCTATGTTATGCCAGATACCTTATAAATCTATAAGTACTGGTATAACTTACGTCCAATAATACCAAAAAGACGAATGGGGTGAACAAGACACTAATATTTGGAGGTGCATCCATCCAGTGGCTGATACATGTTTCAGAATCCCATACCGGAACACATTAACACTTCATGCTAGCTGAACTCCCTATGCAGTCAAGTTCAAATGCTTCACCGGGCTAGCGCTTTACGCGTTCGCTCATGCATTTCTAATAGAACTGGGGATGTACTCGTAAAAACAATATCAAATTCAGAGCCAATTTCAGTTAAATAAGAGTTTAGGTTTTGCACGAAAACGGATTTAACGGTCTACTTTTAAAAAATTACGAATTTGACGGATATGACGTCGGATTATTTAAAACTCTTTCCTTGCCTTACTTGAAAATGATTGTCTATTTTTCTAGAATTCCAAAACATAAAGCAAAATTATGGCAATTTTGTTAGTTTTCTGCGTTTTAGCGTCATTCGACCACCTCGTTCGTTTTCATCGTAGACCTGCTATAACTTCGATTTCTGTTTTCTGAGTAGGCCCTCTGGAGTGTCCTTGGCCCGTTCATTCACAGCCCTCTCCCTACTTTAACCTTTACAGCTGCTCGGCGAACCAAGACGAAGCGCTTCACCTAAACCACCTTAACCAGATCCTTGTCAATTTCACTCAGCCTTGTCAATCGGGGCCTGATTGAATTGGACGTTCCCATGCCAATTACAAACCTATATAAAGTAGGCACCTGGGTAATGTAGGTAGATAACCAAAAATAGCAGACAGTGTTTTGATCGCGACCGTAACGGCTGTGCTTAGTGTATTTTGAACAATGTTCTTAAATGGAAACTTTGTGAACAGTGAAAAATTAAGTAAACACAAGTGATGACATCCCAAAGCTGATAATTTCTCTACCTATTTATAACCAGTAGGAAAAACAGGTACCTCTATGAATATTCAGCCCAAAAAGAAATAATCAAAGAAGTTTGAACTAAAGTTTATTTCTTTTCAGTGCGTACATAGTTAATGCCGTTAAAGCTACTTCAACCGACATTTTTATGTTTTTTTAAATTTATAATACGCCTTTAAAAAATTTTCTAGAATCTCTAGAATATTGTCTAATAAGTCTATTGTATAAAGAGTCTCTAAAATATTTTAGCAAAAGGTTCTAATTCTATTTACTATAAATAGATATTTTGGTTCTCATACAAGTGATGTAATATTCTTTATGAGAAATAAATGTCTTTATCCAGGAAAAGACACACTAACGAGAATGTTCTGATTCAGCTATTTTCAAGTTCACTACAGGAAAAGGCGTTCCTAATTTAGTCTTAAGCACTTATACTCTGACCTTTACAAAAGGCACTCACAAAAGCTTTCTTTGTTTCAGACTTCCACACAAAAGATCAAGATGCAAAGGAAATTCCTGTGTTGTTTCCCCTTGAGGATAGGAAATGTTATATTCGGATACACTATCATTGTAAGTTAGCTGAGACCTTCAACATAGTTTACTGCTTGTGAAAGTTCTGAATTGTTTGTGTTGTAATCACATCACATTAGTTTCCCAAAATTTTCTACCTATTCGCTAAAGACATGCCAGTCTCTTTGAAATCCCTTCGGATTTTTGTCAACGACTGCATGATGCTTTGAGGAAATAAAATTAAATACTATTGCGTTTTTCTTTTGTTTACGTAATCGAAAAAGAGAAGATGATGAAAAGTCTTGGGGACAAATTCCACTAATTTTAAAACAAAGGTCTCAATAGCGTCATACAATCAAAATGGCTAAAAATGACCTTTTTTGCATTCTACAATTTTTGCGCTTGAAGTTACTTTCTTAAAGATAAGATAAGATAAGAATGCTGGCTTCTATTTTGGTCAACGAATTAGCATTGCCATTCAACGTGGCAATGCTGCCAGCATTCTGGGTACTTTGCCTTCTGGTGACGGCTTAGATTTTTAAGAGTTTGTTATAATTGTATATACTAGTGAGGTACTCATTATAAATATTAAAAAAAGATTTTACCTTTCTTAAATAGAATGCCAAATTGGTAGTTAGAAACGTAATCGTCACAGCTATGAATGAATCTCAAAAAGTTTGTGCTAGTAGAATACCAAAAACAGTTTAACACTGTCAGTTTGACACGATACTATTGGAATGGTGAAGCGATTTATTAGTGGAATTCGGGCCTTGTTTTCGCGTTCTTTGTCAGTTTTTCGCGTAAACACGTCAGTAATAAGAGTTTGTAAATTACTACCAGAATCGTGATCTTATGAAGACCGTGAAATATTTTAAAACTATCCGTGCTTATGCAAAACGATTTTGTTTATAAGTAACGATTTTTTTTTACTATTTATCAATTAATTATGTAACCTTATTGTCTTTGGTTGAAATAAATGAATGAGAATATAAACAGACTAATCCCAACTATTTATATGTAAAGATTTGTGCCATAGCCAATCAGATCCTTACCCTAACGGCTCTACTAGTCGTCATAAACACAACAAAGTCGCTAGCCGCGGACAAATTGAGAAATTACAATAAATATCCTACAAGACCCCGTCCTTGTCGGCGAGTTCAGTGTGTAGATTACATTTACAAGAGAGGACTGGTAAGGCTTTTTACAAACAGCTATAACAATTTGTTACCCAAAGTCAGGGCCCATTTCCACTGATACTAAAGCCAGCTTTATTTAGCTCAGACTAAAGAGCATCACATCTAAGCAACAGGTCTTAAATGTGTCCCGTCGCGAGTGAATAAGCTTAGTAGAGACCTATTCAAGCGCCTGGCAAAATATTTGCTTGTGCGTTTAGGCGCGCTATGATAAGTTATACAGGCGCTTTTCTCACTTACATTTTCTATTTATTAAGTTTTTGGGGAAGCCGTGATGCAGTGATGTTACAACGTTTATTTGTTTTTATTACGTATTTTACAGATGTACTATTTAAACTAACCCTCCTTCTTACGAAGTCGGGTAACTAGCGCTCGCCAAATACAAATACACCTCAAGCCTCAAGCTAAGATGAGCTTGTGTTATGGGAACAAGATGACTGGTATACGTAGGAAACACCCAGAACCCCAGAACAAACATTTGCAGATCGAAACATTTATCCGAAGGCGAGAATCGAACCCGCAACCTCCTGCGTAAGCTAAGCTAAGGCTGCCCTAAGCTTCATCTACGACGCCACATCAATCGTCAATTACAAACAATTAAAGCTCGGCAGCAGACATAAATGACCTTTTCATTCAAGGGTCTCGTTAAAAATATATCAAAAGCTCTACCATTTCTTTCAGCTCATCTCAATAGCCGTCGTAGCATACCATCTACTAGAGCTCGGGCTATGCTTCGTCGCGCGCCGAGAAGACGACATTAAAAACCATGAAAGGTTCAAGAATTTCGACAAACTCGAAGATATTTTCGGCAAAAACGACTCGCTTCGACAACCTGATGATTTCCACCTGGTAGATCTCGTGATACTGACGTATTACTTGAGCTACGTCATCATTGGGTTTTTATTGCTGCTGTTTGGAATTTTCTTGACATGTGGAGCACATAAGGTAACATTTTTTTAATCCTTCTTATATTATAAACGCGAAAGTTTGTAAGTATGGATGGATGGATGGATGGATGTTTGTTACTATTTCACACAAAAACTACTGAACGGATCTGGATGAAATTTGGCACAGAGATAGATTATAATTACATCCCATAAGTTTCTAATATTTATTTCACGTAATACCTTGTTGGTAGAAAGTATGTAGAGTGCAAAATTGCAAGAAAACTAGGACAATAGCAATCTTTTTCCTTTATATAATTCTTTACTTCTTTATTTACATCTGAATTGACGCATATAATTCAGCGCGTCAATAAACCTCAATTTAACTACTCAATCTCACCAATATCGCTCGCCGATTCCATGATGTTACGTCACGAAGTAATAATGTTGCTAATTGTTTACCGAGAAGGTTATTTTTATTTCCGTTGTTATTATAGAGTTATCTAACTAAGCCAATCTGAGTATCTGAGTGTTATAAGGTGGTTCACCTACTTTCTTTCAGTAATTGTCCCAGCAACTAAATGTTTCGGTTTATAAACAAGAAATCTGATCTGTGTAGCATCTGCCAAGAATGTTAGGTACCTAAGTTAAAGAATAAGCTAAATAGTGCTGGATAAACCACTACTCAGATCATCTGGCCACAAGCTAAGCAGAATTTGTAATAGGGGCTCTGTAAAACTGATAGACTGAATACTTAACACTACTTTTTTTTTAAATTAACTGTATTATTATGAAACTATGCAGATGGTACAAACATTTCCCCTAAAACGAGAATTAATCCCCCAACCTCCTGCGTCGCTAAGACTTTCTCCCGTGTGTCACAGAAGTAGTCATTTATTTATTGAATTTATTGGAAAATCAACGGCTTAAAATAACCTACTCAACTACAGTAATATCATTTTGATTCAAATATTTTTAATGTAATATTTATAAATAGCGACCCGCCCCGGCTTCGCACGGTTTTATTATAAGTAAGTATATAACGTTTCTCTTGATTTCTGTCTGTTAAAAAAAACCGCTTCAAAATCCGTTGCGTAGTTTTAAAGATTTAAGCATTGAAAGGGACATAAGGACATAGGGACAGAGAAATCGACTTTGTTTTATACTATGTAGTGATAAGTTTGTATTATTTTCAGGCGAACCACTGCCTCGTGTCCACATTCTTCGTGTACAGTTTCCTCCACCTGTTCCTTACAATCGAGCTGGTCATTTTCGAGGCGCTCTCAGCCGGATGGATCCAACTGGGACTCATACTTCTCTCTGATTGTGAGTTCCTGATAAAAAATTTAAAACTGTTATGGTTACTAACACTAAAGTCATTTAAAACGGGTCACAATACAATACAATACAAATACTCTTTATTGCACACCACAGCCAAGAAAAACAAAACAAAAAATAGTAATTCTAAAACAGTTGCACAATGGGCGGCCTTATCGCTAAAAGCGATTTCTTCCAGGCAACCTTTGGATGGACACGTGAGTACTGAGGATATTAACCACTTTAAATTTGGATTAAAAACTCCAAATACCTACCTATATCAAATCATGGTAAAATCCCGGTTTAAATTACTATAGTGTGAGTTCTTGGTTTATCTTTTGGGGTTTTCTATGATGCCTGCCCTTATTTTACGTAATAGTTTTACGTAAAATAAAGGCAAGCAAACAAATATACAACGCTAAAGCCAAAAAAGTGACCAAATGCGAATCAGACTCGCGCACTAGGTATCCGTATATTTTTTTTAAAGATTAAAGATGTTTATTTGCACGAATATAAGTTACAGTGTTTTTTTGTTTTGTTTTTTTGAAGTCTTACGGACTTTTTATCTCTAGATAAACTATTTTATTTTAATCTTATAGTCGCATTTGGCTAAGATTATTAGCCTTATTTGTCTTGGAAGCTGTTAGATCAAGATCGCATTAAGATAAATCTTGATTGGTTTGAACTGGAATATAATGAATACGAATACTTATTTAGCGAGATGATTAAAAAATTAAGTTAGGACTTGTATTTATTTTTTATTATCAACATGTAGGTATATATATCTTAAAATCTTTTCATACATCCGTAGAAAAAATACAGTCTAAAAATAAAATTCTTCGTTGTTACGCAAGTTATCCAAATTTTGAGACGACGAAGGAATAAATACAAGGGCTTCTAATAATTTCAACCTTAACCTTTTTAAGAAATCATTGTTTGCCTTTAACAATAAAGAAAGAAATTAAATTGAAATTAGAACCTTAAATACATGAAATAACTTGGTCATTCCAGAACACTTAACCACCTGCTTTGACCTTGACAAGACGTGAAATAAGTATTATATTATGAAAACATTTTAATTGCCTTTGAGAAATTAATTATCCCTTTCACATTATATTCTGATGGTAAGTAGAAAAAAGTAACAGACAGACTTTCGCATTCAGAACATCAGTGCAAAAGGATTAATTTACCGCGGTTCACAATCATCTGATGTAAAGTTTCTAATGAAAGGAGTGGGAGTGAAATTCACAAAGTTGTTGTGGCTCGCTTTCATTTATTAATTGCTTCTATTTATAAACAAGTGCTATGTAACTTAACTAATACCATTTAGCACTAGTCCCAGGCGGATTCCCAAGTGTGGTAATTATTGGAAAACTCCCTTTGGGAGGCATGATCAACAGTGGACAAATATGGGCTGATAACTGATAATAAAACCTACAGGTAGATAAAGCTTTAGACGGCATTGATTGGTCATTAATTTCATTACATATAGTTATACAAAACATAAGATCCTTGTCTTATTCTTATGCTGTCTATTCGTTCAAGAAATTCTTTGATAAAAGATAGTTCCTTAAGTGTTAATAGGTATGTCTTATTTTAAAGTTCTTAAAAAATACCTATAAATGTAAACCTACATAATATAGTACAGGTAAAACTTATTGTAAGTATGTCTGTTATAGATAAACTGTCGAAACTGTACACTATTTCATACCTTAGATCTATTTTTACAGCAGATAATAATATTTCTGATTATGATTTTAGCTTATATTTCTACTATAATAGCTCCTAGCTCTGTCAAAACTTCCTTTCCATAAAGTTACCTTTCAAAGAGCTTTTAAATTTCAATTGTTTTCGTAAAACAAAACAACCAAAGAAAGTGGTGTTTTACGTTGTAATATAAAAAGCTCGAAGTTTTAAGATGGGTAATCCAACTTCCACTGGAATTTTCAGATCAAATTAAATTTTCCTCGAGTGGAACCTGAAGCGATGGGAAATCGTTTTTATCATTTTCCTGTCCTTATTGAACTGGTTTTAGTATGAATAATAACGAGAAAAGGAAAAATTTGTTCCTTCTTTTTTGCTTTAATGCCATGAATGTTTTAGGTTACGGTTATTAACTGTAAACAATCAAATTTGAGATAAATATTCTGCTGATGATAAAACACATATCTACATATCTTCCAACTGGTATTGATATGGATCAGTTGACCTACCTCTGTTTGCAGCCGGCTGTAGTTAACTCAATTGTTTCAATTGTATCCTATACTAGTTTTAATTTGTTACCCTTCTTTGATTGTAATTTTCTTTGACATATTTAGATCATTAGACAAGAAAATCATATTCCTAACCTTATCCCGACAAAGTGGGGTTGGAAAAACATGTAGTTTCCTCCATTCTCCTCTATAAGTCGTCGTCTCCTTAATAACTTTAACAACTTAACCGACCTATGAATCTGAATACAAATTGTTTGTTTTGTTTCAGTGCTCCTGATAACTTGTCTGTTCAGCGTCAAATATCTGATGGAGGCAATAAGAGCAGGGAACATCTACAGTAGACCTGGACACGTCTACAACAAATATTGATCGAACGAATCCTACATATGTACCTATATATTGATGAACAAGCGATATTTTTGTACTTAGAATTTACGAGTATAAAAAATGTTTACTTTGGTTTCTTTCCTTCTGATTTCAATTTATGAGCTTAGGATATCAAAAGGGAACTGCCATTTTGTGTATAACTGTTCTGACGACCAATGCCGCGATGTACCGTGGTTGGCTAAGGTCTGCGATGCAGGAGGTGACGATTCCCGCATTGGGATACATGTATGAATGATTTGCAAATATTTTTTCCGGGGTTCTAGATGTTTTCTATGTTTAATGAAAAAAATCTATCAATGTAATTTTTTGTATATCAGCCATCTAGTACCCATAATACAAGCCCTGCTAAGCTTGGGGCTAGATAATGTGGATTGTCCAGCATTGTTTATTTATTATTTATGTAATAGGTACGTACGTATTTCACAAAATAATGGAATGTCTAATGTGCTCAAATCTCTTCAACTCAAAATGGTTGTTATAAATTAATGTTATATACAATTTACACAAAGTATGTTATTTATTAACCATAAGCTGAACTTTACTTCCCTTAATATTATAAGTTATATGTTATGTTATGATGATGCACTTTGTATGAACTTTTTAAAATAAAACAAAGTATTTATTAATTTAATTCCATCTGGTTTTTATTTTAAATAAATTAAGTTAACCTTTATTACTTACCTACGAAAACAACTTTCAGTCGTATAAGCAAAAGCCTATAACAATATTGAACAAAAAATAATAAAAAAACTTACACGCCTAAAGTACCTATAAAATATGAGAGAAAATAAATAACATTTTGCTATCGCATTCTCACAATCATAAATCTCATCAAAATAATTTAACAATCACAACTACACAAACATTCAAAGAAGAAACTAGTACTGGTATCGAAAAACTGGTTCAAAATGCAAATCTGGTGAGTCATTGTCATTAACGTCTCTTCTTCGTCGTCTTCTCCCCAACATCATTGGGACCACCATAGCCATCGTCGCTGGAACCATTCCAGCTCCCACCGCTGTCAATAGCGTAGAACTATCTGGAGTCACATTGGAAACAAACTTTCTTCTCACCACTCTATTCGTTGTTGGTCTATTTACAGACGCAGATACGCTCAAATCATTCTTTTTGTCCATATCTCGCTTAGACTCTTCCACTGTTTGGAAGCTCTTTTCAACCTCAAGCATACCACCGTGGGATGTCGTCATGTTTTTCTGGGCGTTGTCAACAGGCAACACCGTCAAAGCCACTGCTTGATGCGATGTGACAGTAGCAACTTCAGTACGTTCATCTGGAACTGGGTTAAGAGACCTCTGACGCTTCTTGTTTCGGTACCCTTTGGTTGTGGATAGCAAAACCCACTGTCCATCACTGAACGGAGGTCTTGATGGACGATCATTTTCGTATTCAGAACCTGCATACACCACCTGGGTTGGACGTTTGAATGGTCGTTTTGAAGTCGATGCTTGATGCAGGGCTTCGTATTCGTAGGGAAAGTTTGATGGTCGAGGGTCGGTTACCACGGAATCTGAGATCCCGTAGTAGACAGATTCATCACTTGGAAAGTGGTCGTCGTGATCGCAGTTCGGTTTGTGCGGTCGTCGGCCATCGTCCTGAGTCCAGGGAAGAGGGTTCGTTTGTTGTGGTTTCGTCCAGGAAGGACGTGATGGAAGCTCACTCTCGTAGTCCTGAGGCAAATGTAGCTTGTTATTTATAAAAGTTGGTCTCGACACTATTGGCTTTTTTTGAGAGTAACTGAACCTGTTTCCGTTACCATTATTAGAATAAAAGCTATCATTATCATCATTAGGGAACCTATCTTCGTCTTCGTGCCAGTGGTTCGGCTTTTGTTTTTTTACGTTTGGTTTCCACTTTGAAATCTTGCTGGTCGACCATGCAACCGGTTCCAGAGACACCCAGCCATCTTTGTCGTCATAAGGGTGTTTGTGCTGTTTCACTTTGAGCCTGTTCCATGATGTCATAACCTTATCATCATCATCATAATTTTCGTCGTCATTCTGAATCTGTATTTGTGGAAACCGGTGCTTTAGTTTTTCCTTTTTTAACTTTGCGGCCAACGCGGTAATAGCTTGCAAGCGATCCTTGGAATAATCATTGTAATCCTTGAGTTTTTCTGCAGCCAGCATGTAGTCTTCAAAGTCTTCCTGTATCCCTTCGTCACTTTGCCTCAATTCTTCTTCAATAAAACTTTGTTGGCAGGATGGTCCATAACACCTGGGCCTGTTACCGTCCAAATCGTGAATTATATGTGTCATGAGATTTTTCATATCCACTGGTTTTTCTTTAGGGTCCATCGATATATCTCTCCATCGATCTTCATCTTGCGTTTCGATGATCGTAATAGGTTCTTTTCCGGGAACATCCAATTTGTATGTTTTGATTTTATCGCCATACTTTTCGATCTGCGTCGGGTCGTTTGCGTCGGCTATTACTGAAGCGATGACGAAAACTAATAGGCGCACTGTCATTTTCTCGTGGATCATTTCACTTTCGTGGGTCGCGTGTGGAGGCACGCTGGCGAGCGCACGCGGACTGAGCGCCGCCTCCGCCGCTGCTAGCTGATATACTTTTGAATAGTGGATGCACAATAGCCCCCCTGTGCTCTAATGCAATGGTAATTCTCTGTTCGGTCACGACGAATGAGCGAGATAATTACGTGGCGATTGTCGTTTACCGGGGAGTATCTTAATTCGCCATCGCGACTCTCACAGGGCCGTGACCCGCACTCGGGTGAAACCGTTTTTCATTTTATGGGATGTTTTCTCCGTGGATAATGAATGGTAAGAAAGTTTCACAGGCAATTCTCACGAAATAACGTTCGTAGATTTTCTATGTAGGCAAATCTAACCACATTCAGATATAACCACATTTCATGTGTGAATAGCGATTTAATCGAATCGTAGAGAGTGGAAATAATGTCTATCATTCATGACAACCTGCTTAATTCATTCATGTTATGTGCGCAACCATATCAACAGTTAATCACGTTTATTACATCGTTGCTACAGCTATAATTAATGAAATATTTAAAAGTTATGAGTTTCTTTTACTTAATCAGATTAAACTATCAGGGTAATTGATCTTTTGATGTGGTCAAACACTTTCATGGTTGTTGTTACGCACTATAAACGCTCAGAAAGTATCCTTTTGTGTGAAAACTTAGACATATTATAAAACAACAAAATCCAGTGACCGTTAAACGTTTTGTATGGGTTTGCTTGGTCAGCTCTATATATCAAGTGCAGCCTAGCCACATAATATCTCTATCGGAGGATGTATCTCAATTATGCGATATTTTTGGGACGCGGCCCAAAATACCTGAAGAACTCTCTCTTTAATAACGCATACGCACGTTCATTACCCCTATCAGTCGGATCAGCCCGCTCTAATAGTCAGTGCACTTTTACCGGCCTATCTCGAGCAGACATCATCGTCTATGAAGACGCGCGTACGCGGTGCTAAACTCATAGACAGCAAAAAATTAAGTAGGTAGTAAAGCGGCCAAGAAAGTAACTCACCCCGAATACAAATACTACAATTAGACCTTGGGAATTGGTGCATCTTTCGGGAGACCATAGGAATAGTCTTGCGGGAGACGATGGGAATAGTAGCGCCTCACGTGAGGCGTTGCGCGTTGGTTCAAGTATGTCTCAAGTTGTCATTTTTGATATTGACTTAAGGCAAACTCAACCCTGCGATTTAGTAGACGTAGGTACATCATTACTACATAGTACATATAAAACAAAGTTGCTTTCTCTGTCCCTATGTTCATATGTATGCTTAAATCTTTAAAACCTTGCAACGAATTTTGATGCTGTTTTTTTAATAGATAGAGTGATTCAAGAGCAAAGTTTATACCTATAATAAAATCGTGCGAAGCCGGGGCGGGTCGCTAGTTATTATAAGCAATAAGCACTTGACACGAGGTTAGGTCATTAATAGCAAATGCATTTGAAGGGCAGTGAATTTTCCTGCCTAGATATTTCACAGAATCAAGCCAAAAAGCAAAAGCTGACAGTATATATGCAGAAACATAAAAAACAAATAAACATACAGGTTCAACTACGTTATTTTAAAATTTCAGCCCAATGAGCTCATTCGTTTTTGCGTCAAACACAAACATGAACCGTGTACAAACTTTTGCGTTTATAATATTAGTAAGTAGGTAGATAGATACCTAAGGATTGAGGGCTGGGCTGACAACCACAAATGTTAAAAACAGTGAAACGTAGTCAGCGCCCTCTTCGTGAACAAAATATTAGTGTTAGTACAAAAATAGTAGGTAATTGAAATAATCGAATCGCGAATCTACCAGAGAGCAACAGATTGTATTTCTGTGTATTTTTAATACCTCATTTCTGTCACCGATATGCCTGCCTTGGTTATGGCAAAATCCTCTTATTTAGGGAGGGAAGCATATTCTCACAAGGGGGGAGGCCTATGTCCAGCACTGGTCTAATATAGGTTGATGATGATGAAATTCTGATGAATTATTTCACTAGTACCAGTGAAAGTAGCTAAAAAGGTTCCCTACAAGCAAATCATTTTGGTAAGGCTCCGAAATAAGGTTTGTAGTTTCTCTGAGCAAGTTTATAGAAATGGTACCAGATCGGATAATAGAGGTAAGTAAAAGATTAAGTCCAATGTTAGATGGATCCAATTTATTAAAAATAAAATTAGGTATATCCGACTGAGTAAATGATATCTCCTGTTTTCTCCGAAATATGAAATATCTTATGAAAAAGGGATTCAATAGAATAAGAAAGGGATACAAAGAAAAAGCTTGCTAGGCAAAACGTCCTTGGATAGTTAAATAATGGTTCTTGGAAAAATGATAGCTTCATTCGTGTCCTCATTATTTCCAGGTTACCGATTGTTAGAAATAATCAGTGATCGGAATTACCTGACAAACTACGAAGGAAGTATTTCAGAGTTGATAATACCTCCTCTAAAATTCTGAGACGATCATGATGTTGTTTAAAAACCTCGAAAATCATGAAATGGACTTTTATTACGTAGGTAAGTAAATATAAGTCTCCATTAACAATGAAAATTATAATCAAGGAATAGAAAATACTTTAAACTAGTATATACAATTGAAACAATTGAGCTAACTGCAGACGGTTGCAAACAGTCTAGAGGTAGCTCAACTGTTCCATCTCGCCAATACAAGTTGGAAGCGTCCCCAAGACACTGGCTTACCACGCAGTAGGTTAGAAACTGTTTTTTTCAAGAATAATCATAATATAATAATCCTTTTATGGGTTCTGACGAGAATCCAATTTACTTATGTAATTTGGGATTTTACGCGGGAGAAATATAAATACAAGGTACGCGATAAATACCCGATAAAAATCATTATTATGTTAACAAATCGCGAAAGTTTTAAAAGGCCCTCTGGAAAGTTTTGCATCACATTCGCACAGCCTCAGTAATTTGGGATATTATGCAATATCTAGCGAATTTTGTTTTGTTGTATAACATGCGAACGCTTGGATGAAATGCGAACAGAAGATGAATGGCGAACAGTTCAAAGTACTTGCAAAACATTTAATGAAAACTTTTGTTTTGATATAATTTGTTATTTGGACATAACTAACAGAATGCAGGAAACTAACGATCTAGATGAAGTTTTTATTATAGCAAAAACAACAAAACGACTAGATATCTACTACCATAGCACTTATAACTTTATAATGTAATGTCTTACCTAGTAGGTTAATAATAATTAATAAATTGTGTATTAATGTATTTACAATCCGTCTGTCGACTTAATTTAACTATATAAAATGATCTTCAAAGATCTTTTGATTTTTATGATGTATTTTGAGACTTAGTAGTTATTTTTTGTTTGCAAATATTCTGATAAATATTTTTGATTAATAATTTGTAAACTGGGCTCTGGTTGACTAAAACCGCCGATTGTTGCTTAGTTTAAGATTGCTTATAGTTAGTTTAAGATCCATTAGGTACTTTTAAGTGTGCAAAAAAGGATTTTCTATTCTATTCTTAGATTGCACTCGTTACCTGATATACCTTCTTACTCTGATAAAGGTGCATTGTCGACTTTTATTAGTGTCAATGTAGGCAGTCTTCATAATAATAATTTCTCACAGTGAAATAGTCCATAACTCCATACATCCACTAAGAATTTATATGTTCATAAAAAAATGACCCAGACGGGATTTAAAGTCACTTCTTTTGCACTCATGGAAATGTTATTTCCTGCGTCTGTTTTTTGTTATTTTTAGATTTAATACCTAATCTATATTGAAGTGTCAGTATAGGTAGAAAGAAACATTATTTTTTTCTTTCTTTCTATGTAGGTTAACACTAACACATGACACATTTGAGCAATGAAGTTATTATTGAGTCCATAAAAGTCCATACAAGAGCCAAACATTCTAAAATCAATAGGTGGGTGATTCTACGAAATCTCGTTTTTTGTCTGACTTCTGTGGCACATTTTTTTTTGTTGAAATTGCACATCATGATAGTATATTCTAAATAAAGATTTAATTTTGAATTTTTTGGTAGTGAAGGGAACTTTATTGGCTTTATGGTTACGGAGTTATTCAATTTTAAAAATATGGTGTCCACGGAAATCAGAATTTATATCACCAAAATCAAATATGGGTTGGTTTATCGATAAAAATATGTGTTTTCGGTAGTAAGTAGATTATTAAGCTAAGGACCAATTATTTGACGTTTGTAGTTTTAATCAGTTTTTACAAAAACACCTTCAAATCATTACTGTAAATACAAGTAACTTTTTACAAAAATCACACTAACAATGTTTATCTTTGTATTAAAAATATTTTAATTATTCATTTTGTATTTATTATAAACTTTAATCCTAAAAAACATCATAAAAACTGTAAAAAAATATTATTGAGATGTTAATGAACCCGCAAAATCCACGGAAATCACACCACGGAAATCAAAAAATATAACAAAATCTTAGAAATTTTCTTAATTTGCTGGTTTATTTGACATTGAAATATGCAGTCGAAATTAGGAACACAAAAGGCATAAATTATCATCATTAATAAAACAATAGGATTAGCATAAACAAATTTATAGTCAACATGGTAATCAGAATTTCTAGATACCAAGCCACGGAAAGTGATTACGTACTGAAATAACAGAGTGACGTGGAGACTTACACACTTGTTGTACACACCACTGATGGGGCGTGACTGATAGTTTCTCTCGATCTAACAACAATTTACGCAGATGTTAAGGTACAGCATTTATGAATGAATTAGTGCGCACCAAGGGAATCAGAGCTAAACGACGGACGCGAAGTTATCTCGTTGTAACTTGTCAAATAAAGCTTAGTTTTGCGTAGTAATAGCGTCAAATAAGCAAGTAACTATCTGGGTTATTGTGAACCTATGTAAATTAGTACTAGTGTTTTCAGAAAATGATATAAAAATTTATTAACACAGGAACATGAGGTCCGGACGCACCACGGAAGTCAGAATTTCCAAGGATTTTATTTATTTTTACTTATTTAAAATAAGATTATTAAAAAACTAAAAAAGGCCTCCCCTATTATCTTTGTCTAATCTATTATCATAAAAAAAATCAAAGGGCTAGGGATACTTTTTGTATGATTTTTCGAGCCGGACATGATTTTTTCCACCCCGGGAGAATCACCCAGGTACATAAAGAAGATCAGCAAAATACAACTTCAGAAATACAAAAAGGTAGCAAATGTACAAATAAACAAAGCTCAGAAACAATCACGAGTTGCACAATAATCGTGCAGTATGACAGAGGAAAGTGCAAAACGATTTATTTAGAAACTGTCAACAGATTTGTTAGTTAGAAAGCATTGCAGAGCAGTGGGCGTTAAATGAGGAAGGAAAGACCGTGACGGCTCCTGCTGACAAACTAGAAATGGCTGAAAACTATCAATAATTGAAATAATATACTGATTGGATAAACTTCAATGTTTCCCTTGTAGAGATAACAGCGCTAGAGTCGGTAGAAAGTCGCAAAGATTTTAGACTTGTTGGACACCTGGCTTCATGGCGCAGTTGGTAGCACAGCGTTCTGAGGAAGGGTCGAGGGTTCAAGTCACGGCCACGTCAGCCCACGGGACCTTTTGTAAATATAACGAGCAAAGGTAATAAACAAAAGAGACGCGCATAAAGTTACATCCATCCACATCATTAAAGAATTAAGTACCTGAATTTATTAATTTACAGCACTCATAACACAAGCTCTAATTAGCTTGGCTACCCAAACTAAGCAGAGCTTTTGTTATGGGTAGGTTCTGGATGACTGATACACTTAATACAATACTTTGTCAAGATTGATATTTCAAATAGATTTGAATGAAACGTAGAAAACACCACCCCAGAACAAATATTTGCTGATGGTACAAGCAATTCTCCAAATCCCAGGGTGGGAATCAAACCCGCAACCTCCTGCGTCGCAGGCGCACATAAGCTCTCCTGTGCCACATGGGGCGTTTAATTGCTGAGTTGTTCTTATCGTTTTTATTTTCTTATCTCTGATTTAATGAAACAGAAAGATTATTTATTTAAAGACAAAGGGTTGCAGTTTAAAACTAGCTGTTAGCTTGTTTCAATACAAACATATAGGTACTTCTTACAAAATTTAATAAGGAAGGAAGGAAGTATCGTAGAAGCGTCAATTTACCCAAGTGCTTGTAGGTACATTCTACTTGAACATATCTAGGTAAGTACCTACCATAGCAAACACATCCGCGGGAATTGTGGTTTACAATCTGACTGAGGACACATTGTACAATAACATTCTCTATCTAAGCTAGGTGTCTACTATCTTCGAAATCTTATCAGTTAACTAATCCCTACATAGTACAGAACAAAGTCGCTTTCTCTGTCCCCGGGGCGGGTTGCTTCATTTTAATGTATTAATCCCCAAAAGACACATCTGGATCTAACTGATCAAAGATCAAAATATCATCTTTAGCTTTTGTCTATAGAAGACAAACAATCCATTTTATTGCACAAAGAAAGGAAAAAAGATATGAATGTATGCTCTTTCGCTTGTTACATGCGTTTTAAAGTCAGAACTTGACAACACTACTAATAATACTACCATCTTTAGTATCATGTTCTATTGTACTTTGTTCCAATAAACATAATTTTTTTTTTATTATATTGTGTGTTTTTAATAGATATAAGCTTTTTTAAATGTAGTTTTAGTACAATAAAGTGTTCATTCATTCATTCTTTATTTGTAGGTTTAGTTCCTTACATTCCAAATCTATATAAATATAACTTTGCATAAGTAGGCATTTTTGAGTTCACGCCAAAAAATCCAAGAGCGCGTTTTGGAGTAAATACAAAACCAAAACCTCAAATTTTGTTTTATGACCTAACATAACATCACCGGTACCATTCTCTTACAGAATTGCGTAACGAATCTCTCCGGCACGATTACCCTCCGACAATCACGAGTGAAAGTACAGAATTAGGCGGTAACACCGCAGTAACGTCGGTAACGGCGGTAACACTGGTGAACTCGACTATTTCACGGTCAATGCAGGTTGCCATAATGCGCTGATGTGACTAGCTGTAGCGGGTGGATTGGTCCGCTACATAAATTTTCAAAAAGTCAGAGATTATCCACTGCTGGCTAAATATTAATGATTTATAAACTGTTCTCCTTTGGTGTCAAAACGGTGGTGACTATATCATCATCATCATCATCATGAGCTATATTACCTATATTAGTCCACAGCTGGACAAAGGCCTCCCCTTATGAGCGCCATAGCACCCTATCTTCAGCTTGTCGCATCTAGCATCTGCCAGCAGTCTTTCGCAGATCATTCTCCAACCCGGCCGGAGGTCACTTTGCTGCTCAAAAACAGCGAGCGAAGTCCTATTATGCTCACGAAAATGAAATGAAATCTCTTTATTCCAATAACAAAGTGATTTCATTTCAATAGTTTATTATGTTATTGAAGGGTTGTTGAGCATATATAGTCAACCAACGCTTTAAAAAAATAAAATGAAATGACTTGTTCGGTAGCTCGCTTTGCACGACGCTCTTTATTGATTTTTATATTTTTAAATATTCCTCTTAAAAAGATAATGACCTCAAAATAACACTCTAGACTGCTGCGCCACCTCGGGATTTAATATCAGCACGTTCAATAAAAATTCTTTAATACACTTGTTGAGCTTATGATACAAAAAAAATCATTTATTTGCCATAACATTTTTAGTACTTAACACTTTTCTGGCCCCCGCACTAATGGCCTGTGTCGCGGTAATGATATTTTTTATGTTAATTATATAGAGAGAAAGACGAAGAAATTAAAAGAGTCCTACAGTGAGTGAATGATGATAATTGTGTGAATAATAATCACCGTTCAGTTGTTTTATTTTGTTGTGCTTCATAAAAAATATTAATAATCTTAATAGAGCATCTAGTTTCCACTTGTCGTCTGTCGGGTCCGGGTTTTATTCGGATGATTCAGCCACCTAGGCAGAACATTTTATATGAAGCTATTCACACTTGTCAGAAACCGATTTTTTGTCGGCGCTGACAGAAATATCAGGTGTTTTGTCAGCCCTCCAAGCTCGGAAGAAAATCATATCGGATCTTGCTCGCCTATGAGTAAGTATTGAGTACACATTCGGCGGATGACGGGGCCGAAGACCTTCTAAACAAAAATAATACATCACAACAATAATTTCGTCGACGTCCATCTAGTAAAGTCGCCTCGCAAAGTCATAAAAATTGGCATAAGCTTTGACCGTTGCCAAAAACCGATTATTAACCGTTAATATGAACAGAAAGCTCTGAAATCCGAATAATATACGGACCCGACAGACGACAAATGGGAACGGGCTCTTAGGGGTCTGTGATTTCATTGAACATCAAGAAACAGACAAACTTACCAACGCGTTGAAAGATGTAAGATTATATTGTTTTGATAAGCAACAACGGCAAAGGTTCACGGGCATTACAAAGCGAGAGTTTTCGCTGTAAGAGAAAATGCTTTGTGTCCATCGGAAAGTGAAATTCAACCTTGAACTAGTACATTACAACTTTAAATAATAAGGAAAAACTTTTACTTTCCTGGTTGTTATTTATGGCGCGTCTAAAAGCGCCGCTAAGTAAACTCTACATAATATAAAACAAAGTCGCTTTCCACCGTATATACGCGTAGTCATTTAAAACTACGCAACGGATTTTAATGTGGTTTCCATCAATAGTCAGATTCAAGAGTGAGGGACTTTTATATTACAATATAGTTTAAATTATGTTTAGTACATGCATGTTTATACTAAAGAAAATCAACTAATCCGCTGGCAGAAGCTAGATTGTAATAAAAAGGTAAAAACCCATGGGGATGTAAAAGTAAAGTGCAAGGCGTGGCCTCTGGCGAAAACATCAATCTCTTTTGATTCACGACTTGAAAACCGCGAAAGTTCTAATCAGCATTGATTCAGTCATAACATTTTATAGCGCCAATTTCATTTTATAATGACGCAATATGCAATAATATTCGTTTTAATGTTATGGGAAGGTAAACCAATTAAAACTAGCTATCTTAGACTTTCGATGAACCTACATTATTTTCATCCGTTTTCAAAACAAGGAGGATCTCAGCTTCTTAGGGTGACAAATCTAAATCGAGCTCTGCTGCGCTGTACTGCGCTGTGCTATGTTTGGTCAACTCGCTCGTCTAAAATTTTATGAGGATACAAACAAACCATGCTGTGCTGCGCTGTGCGAGGCCACGCTGTTTCTATTGACCAAACATAGCACAACGCAGTACAGCGCAGCACCACTCGATTTAGATTTGTCACCTATTCTAGATCCTATTACTAAGATTCCGCTGTTCATCTGTCACCAGGCTCTATCTCATGAACCGTGGTAGTTAGACAAGGTTAGACAGTTAAAATAATCACAGATGATGTAAATAACAAATACTTATTAAAAACAGTATAGCATAAAAATTTAAGGTGGCTCCCATACAATAGACATGATTTTTTATGAAAATAAACGCTGAAACAAAATGTTGCAAACTGTGTAGGAGAAACGTACCTAAACCGCCAAATGTAAACCCAAAACCAAAGCAAATAATTATGTTATAGCGTGGTTGTAGCTGTGGTTATAGAAATTATATTTTTAACAGCAGGGTTTAAGACTCTACAATATTGCCTGCCCTCTACCGTTGGTGTCTGTAAACATGAAGGTTGAAAATTCACTACAAAATCATCAGACGATATTTCCCGGTACGCCTAAAATTTTCAAACGCAAGCGGCCAAAACAACGCCATCTAACAATCCACCTAGGAATTAGAAAGGGGCTTGGCGAGCGAGCTCATAGACCCTCTTGTGAACCCACCATACAGTGACTGAACCGCTCACTGGGCTCACACAGTGGAAAGGGGCTTTGTTAACTGTTTTTTATATTTGCAGCAAGATGTCTCTAGTAGTCTAGAGAAAGTAAAATCTATTAAAATAAATAAGAGAGCTCTCTAAATTTTACAAAAATAGCAAAATTCATTAAACGTCAATAACTACATTATTTATTTTAGCTTTTCAACCAAAGATTCTAGCATTACTACGTTCCGTATTTTCAACCGACGAAAGACGAAGGAGGTTCTCAAGTTGACGCGTATAATTGTTTTTTTTATGTACTTTATGGCCATACCTTACGCATACCTTTTTGCAGAGTAGGTAGGTACTCCGATTTGTATTCTTTTTTTATTGAAAAGGTCCTCGCTTGAACATATTCCATATATTTTTTTTATCGGCTATTTAATTTGTTGGATAAAAGTTATAACTAATAACCCAAAATAATATTTGTGTGTTGCATTGAACAAAAGCCTATTTAAAAGTTTGGTTTGATTTGTTCTTTTATTCCATTGAATCCATAACCAAAGAAGAAGAAAATGAAAAAAGAAATGTGATTGTGCATTCTTTAGAACAATGTAAATGCATAATTTTCATAAACAATTTGCTTCGGTAACTGAGGATGATATCGGAGTAGCTAATCGCAAGTTTCTACGGATTTTACGTTGCATTAGATAAGATAATCGTTTATAAATAGACTCTTTTTGGACCCTTCTTAATGTAGGGCCTATGTCAATTTTTAGAGTCGAGTTGATGTAGGTTAGGTACTTCAATTAGGGCCCAAAACTGCTTTGTAGTTTACCACTTAGTTTTAACACAGATCGAAAGTCTGCATTGTTTTAAACAACCACACCATAGTGTTAAAGGTGTTGAAGAAACACAGATGTAATAAACTCCATTGATTTATTAGTGCGAAGTGTGTACTTAGTAAAGAATAAAGAGCAATAAATTCCCTTAAAATATTTAATTTAATTTGCCGATATATTAAACTGAATATGGTACTTGTTCGACGATTCCAGTTCCTGAAATCCTGAAATGAAACAGCGCCGATGTTAAAACTTTAACACCAACATAAATTGTTTATTTTTATGAAAGTGGTCAAAAAGTCATAAAAAAAACACCGATTGTGTCGAATCAATTTTTAGGAACCAGAAGTGCATTACTTCCGTTTCTTACTGACGCACATATGACTCTTATAACAACTAGAGCTGCAAAACGGTGTCAATAGTATCATTATTACATCACAGCCATGAAAACTGTCCCAGTTGCCCCACGTAACTGTGACGGAACATCATCACTGAGGTAAACATTGTTCCGGCTGCTGGGCAAGTGAACACGGCTGAATTATGATATGTGTTCAGATTTTATAACTTTTAATGTTAGAAACAGATTTAAACTCATTAGGTATAATCAGTATACTCAGGTTTGGATGGAACAGATTGATGTTCGAGAAATTGTTGGTACCACCGGGAAAGTCTATAACTTTATGTAAGAAGTGATTAGAGCAGTATTATAAATAATGATGTTATTATATAAAACTAGCTGGTGCCCGCGACTTCGTCTGCGCAGGATTAGTGTTTCGAGTATACTCGCGGTTTCACCCGCGTAGTTCCCGTTCACGTGGGAATTCCGGGATAAAATATAAAATATATAAAATAGCCTATGAGTTATTCCAGACTATAATCTATCTCTGTGACAAATTTCATCCAGATCCGTTCAGTAGTTTTTGCGTGAAAGAATAACAAACATCCATCCATCTATCCATTCATACTTACAAACTCTCGTGTATATAATAATTATAGTAGGAGTAGGAAGTAGAATAAATATAAAATATAATGTGAGGAAGCCTACACGTAATTCGAGGGTGAATGTGCACTGAATGGAGATTATAAATAAACCTTTCCTTGCTGCCCGGTTTCGGAGCTCCGGACGGATTTAGGTACCTACTTATGAAATATTTCCGTAATGAAGCTATAATTTTTTTTACAAAATTATTATCGGCAATAATTAAATAATTTTTACATAAACTCACAATGACTTCAAATTTCATGCATTACTAGGTATACGATAACTCAATAACTAGGTACTAGTCAGATCTTGATCTTTATAGGAGACCACAGGAGATCCACCAACTTAAGGCGCAAACAGCATCTAAAATGGTGTTTGCGCCTAGTTTAGGAAGAATCTCTACCTAAAATAGACAAAATTAAACTACTACAGATGCATTAAGGAAAACCTTATGATACGGTTTACAAACTGTACGTGTGAATTTTGGAAATTCCTTGGTTTAACGGAATTATATGAGAATATAAGTGGGGGCGCCACGTTCGGTGCTGTTTGCGTCTTAAAATGAAAAAGAAAAAGAAAAATTTTTCATCTATAAAAAAATCAACACACAAAATAAATACAGTCGAATAAAAAAAATATCCAATTTAGTACAGATGTTCTGAAGTTATGCGCGTACATATATTCGATTAATTTTTATTTGTATAATTCCAATAGTATGAGTCTATAGACTCGGGTACTTTGAGTCAGTAAACAGTTACTAATATTTATAGATACATTTTGATAGAATCGCATAGTTTCCCTTTAAACCACCCAATGAATCTACAAGTCTTTATGATTTTAAGAATACCTATACGTTATAGATGGTTATAGATAGATCGAAACCGGTAAATTCGGAAAGCCATACAGATTACACTAAAACCTACCTTACGACACCGCACTACAATATAGTGAGACACGAAAACAAATACCTTACAACAATAGCTCCATTAGGAGATGTCATCGTGCGTGCAACAAACAAAAGCGTAGGAAGAGATAAAACCACTGTGTCGCCTCCAACCACTTCAATCGCTATCAGTGTACATTGTGCACTACCTGCTTCCAACCCCCAGTTGTTCGTTAAAAATCGAGCAAAATGGTCGTTCTCCTTGCTCTCCTATCCTGTGTTATACTAACCAGCGCGGAGCATACCGGCGCGTATTCATCCCCTCAATACGCCAAGAAAATGTACCCAAAATATGACTACGACAACGACATTTCACTCCCAAGAGAAAAGCCGCCGATTCCATTCAAAGATGGAGAAGATACGGCAAGATACAATAGCGGATACAATGATACAACACAGTACGGAAGGTCATCTTTACTGGAGGCAGCTGGAAGCTTCATGAGCGGAACTGGAGGTCAAGTGGTGACCAGCTTGGCCAGGGACTTTATATCCAGGTCTGCAGGCACCAGCCAGGTTGGTTTTGACTGCGTTTCGCAGGTTCGTATCGCACTTTTACTAAACTTGCACGCTTGCATGAGTAATGCTGAGGAATTTGAAAGATAGGGCCGTTGCTGGTAACTGTGACTCATGGGTTTTAGGGGTGGGAAAACGTCATCACAGGAAGGTAAAAGTCAAAAGTTATGTTTATATTCTACAATGAGTGAAACGTTGTCTTTGCAGGTTTTGAGTCTGAATCTGACGAATCTGGTGATCTTGATAGTTCTGAAGGCGTTAATTCTGGCGGCTGGTTTCTTTGGCGCTGGAGCATGGAAAGGAGGTCACCATTATGGGAGAAGTCTTGAAGGTGAGGCCCTTAAAATAATATGATCTACCTAGTTACCGTTTCTCAGATTTTGTAACTTCATTGTTTTGTAAGGTGTCTACAAAATTGTAAGACAAAGATTGGTAAGTACTCTAAGTTTTAGTCAGTCGAACTGGCATTTTTTTCGCTGACATTTCACTTAAACGATGTCTGTTAACTGTTTAAAAGTTCGCGATTTGTAAACATAATAATGATTATTTATCGCTTATCCGTGACCAAGTTCGCTGTAACGCGTTGGAAACGAGAAATATAAACACAGGTACGCGATAAATACTTGGTAAATAATCGATATTACTAAAATTACGGGCGAAGGTCCGCCTGCGAGGAGGTCGCGGGTACGATTCCCGCCATTTTGCACAAATGTTGATACGATTTTTAAAAATTTAATCTGGGATTCTGGTTGTTTTCTATGTGTAATACAAATGTAAATCTATATTTTAAGTATTTTCCTATATTAAGATGATCAGTCATCTAGTACCCAGTCCAGCGTGTCCAGTTTAAAAAGAAGTATTAGTAGATACTTTAAATTCAGGATTTCCAAACTCTATGGGCTCAATAATCAGTCCATCAATTTCTATACAAAGTAAATTGGGTAATGATACATAATCATTCTTTTATCACCCCTTTAACTAATCCTGTTACAATCCGAACCAGGAAGTTTCGCCACAGCCACATCATCTGCCTTTTTGTGTCCTCTGCACGCTGGCTTCTGGTCATCTTAATCCAATAGTGCGAATGCGTTGTCCGTGTTCGTCCGTAATCCCTTCCGAAGCGGATTATCTACCGGAGCTAGCTGACCAGTGTTGATGGACCGTACCAAAATTGGCTTACTGTCTGGGTATTTTTCGGTAAACTTGCGACTTCCTCTAAAACATCCGAAATCATTGAGGTAAAATTATGTATAAACCTTCCATTTGTGAAAGTTTTATTTTCTTGGTTCAGTGTGGATACTTAATTTTTATTTTAGTGCATAAGCTAAGTGGCAATCATGGCTCCGTACCACGTATTAAACAACTTTACATTTTATTAGTATGAACTTAGATACTTATCTAAAGAAAACAAAGAAAAAGGAAGAGGAACTTTCTTAGGTTTGCACCCGTATATAGTTACGTAAAGCACTAATGTCTTACAGGATGTAGTGTCTTCCGTGATAATTATAGCGCGATAATCGTTGGTATTTTGATTGTCACAGTGAAACCTCTTCACTCCCCAGTGTCGAATTAAAATTTGTCTTGCTCTAGCTGATTTTAAAAGTCGCGTTGCGTCAGAGCAAGAACGACAAAATAATAGTTATTTGACTCAATGAATTTTATTTATACCTACTTACAATTAACTCCGTTCATATTTTTTACTTGTCAGAAAAGCCAAACCTTAGCCATGGAGTGGATAGACATGGCTGTTATTGTTTATTTATTTAGTAAAATAGAAAACTTATGAAACTCCCCAAATTAATACTAGGTGTGTGATATGGGACTTGTGTCAATTCCTTACTTTCTGAACTGTAAAGTAGATTCCAAGATTTACCCAAGACTTGACGTCTTTACGGCGGTCTTCGAGTATCGCGACTTACAACTATAAAATATAATGTATATGCAATTTACATGTTCTCAGATAACACGAATGCCTCATACATTACTGAAGATGAGATCATGATGTACCTGAGCTACCTTGGCGGCCAGCAAACGAAGAACTTCAGCTGCCTCTACATGCTTGCGTGTAAGAGGCCCCAGCAGGCTGGTCTTTATGCTTCGGGTGCTGAACTGCTACTTCAAGGAGCGAAGCTAATGCAAGGGTAAAATTGTGTTTAGGATTATTTTTGGGGAAGCCTATTGTTTAAGATAAGGTTCATAAATATGTTTAAAATTTACTATGTTAAAAGGGACCAAAACAAATTAAATGGAAAGATTGGAAGGAAATTAAAAAAAAAACATATTTATCATATTAAAAATTTAAAAGAACAACATAGGACATAGGTGCAATTTTTCTTACAAGTTAAGATAATTAGCTACATAATAAAGATAAGTAATTTCCTTTGTAACAAAAATAATTCATAGAAATAAATTTACTATCAACTAGTAGGTAGCACACACTTGCTAACTGATCCTAATCATAATCATAACAAACGGACTGCCCCTAATAGGCTAGCTAAAATAAAATAAAAATCTATTCCAAAGTGCTGCATACTCCGAGCATAATGTCGTAATATTTGAAAACCTAAAAGTTTTATTTTATTTTCAGAAACAGCAACGAACTCGAAGAATACGAGAACGTTTCTGAAGGAGTAAAGCAAGCTTCGGAATGGGGTGAAAAAGGAATGAACTGCGAAACTAGGTACAAATGTGGAGAATAACAATAAAAATACATTCAACAAACCTTTTGAAATGATATTCAATTGTGAGCAGTTGCAGAAATGTATTCTCTAATATTATAGAAATAATGTTACAGATCTTAGTCAATATCATTTGTAAATAAAGTCGATCATTTATCTAGAAATTGTTCTAAGTTATTGCTAATAAAGATTAACCTACTAATTGGCTTCAATTTAATATATCATGCATTTTTTCATTACATGCCCGCTTTATTCCACTGTTTGTCGATTAATGATGGTAAATAAATAAATAATACTTGACATTTCACATAGCATCTTCGAGCCTCACAAAATTATTAATTTCACTTATTGATCTAAAATTTTTAGACACTATTTAAGAGTTTTGTTTTTTATAGTGAGTTTGCTGTTAGCCACAAAAAGTATTTGGTTTTCAACTCTAAAACACTTTTGAAAAACTGATTCATACTTCAATTCTTTTGCGTTGATTTGATCAATATCGTCGAACTTTCTGTCACGGGTCCACTATTCTCGACAAGAGAGACAATAAAGGTAAACAAAACCTTCTGTCGTTATCAACTGCCCGTCACAGCATCCACGTAGAGTCTCCTCCACCAGAGATGTATCATTATCTCTTAACAAGATTATTCTAATCAAATCATTCAGCATTTCAGTATATAGTATAATCATCAAACAGTTCTTCTATCTCCTCCTCCTTTAACAGATCTTCAGGCATCACAGTAGTTGTGACAACGTCTTCTGTCTTATTAGCCCTGTTCTTATGAGCTTCCATGTTCATAAAAGTAAGTCCAACTTCCGCGACATAGTTCTTCATTTTGTGATATTCCATGGTAAAGGGGGTGTTGGTTTTAGTGCTGAAGAGGCTGACAACAAACTTCATCCTCACGTACTATGGGTGCGGGGCAGCAATGACCCGGGGCGATCGCTCGACGGGTTGCTTCTCTCGAGCCGCGCGGTACTCTGCGTATGAGACGAAACCGTCGCCGTCTGTATCGTCTGTCTCAAGGGTTTTGTCCACCAGTGCTGGAAAAAACAGCTGTTTATTAATCCAATCATGATGCACTCGGAATTAGAAATATACTTATTTATTGTGAGCTGTTGTATAATTGATCCATATACCATAAGATCGTGGGAAGACCACAGAACTGTATCAAGCCTGACAGATGAAGTTTGCTACAACAAATCATACAAATATGATCGACGCAGATAATAATAGGTTAGGATAGACTGTAACCTATTATTATCTTGTATATTTAAAATAGATGATAATAGTTTGCAACCTTCTGCAGTTAGCTCTATTGTTTCTATTCGTTAATTATAATTTTCTTTGTATAGAACAATAGTATACCTACCTATGTATAATATTTTCATGGTTTTTCTTTCTTGATATTTATTTACTTATGATACCTACTCACCGATGCACACAGGGCGCCATGGCGCTCATTAGGGGAGGCCTATGTCTAGCAGTGGACTAATATAGGCTGATGATGATACTCACCGATGTATCCTTCAAATTCATCCGGCTCGGGTTCAATTGGAGGAATTTCATCAGTATCATCATCATGTTCCATTGTGTGATATATCGCCTAAAAATTAAACTCATGAGCAAAACATCCAAATCAGACCACTCAATGATAACTAACCAGCAAAACTCGCGGCGCACCTACCTTTAATAATTCTAAGCCATCCAATTTGGAATTCCTGTCGAAATCGTGAGCTGAGAAGTAGTGGAACTCCAACTCCTCGGGTGACATTTTAGATATCTCTTCAGCAGACAAGACTTGGGTGTCTTCTTCTATGTGTCTGAAATGTAGGATTTTTTCAGAAAGTTCGATATAAATACTTTATTTCATAATTCAAGACATCTAATAAAAAAAACAAATGTCTTACAAAAAATCACCAAGTGAAAAAACTACAGTTCTCTGACAAAACACGAAAACAAACGTCTTTAGCATCTCATACTTATTCGCTATAGGAGGAGCACAAGGCACATTTGGATACGCCAATTTACAATGATGTTAAATTTGTTCTTAAATTATATAGACCGGAAAATAATAATGGAATTAAATAATATTATTATAAAAAGCGTGATGCATTAAAAAATGCATGCGAAATAAAATGCACTAAAGCATGCTAATCTGTAGCTGTAAATAGGTATTATTAAACACTTTTATTTATTACTTTACCAAGGTAAACCACAAACAATCTAGAAACTAGTTGCCATTACTCACTTGGTGTCATGCAGCAGTTGATTATCCCCCATCATGGAGCTAGTGAAGCTCGGCTTGTAATGATGATGATGCTGGTCCACGGGGCTTTGTCCGGTGGGGTGGTGGGGACCACGCCTCATTCCTTGAGCCATCGCGTTTATTACCAGCACTAAAAATGCTGCCAATGGACATTGAAAATGTTAAAGGTTAAAAACTAGAAACAGGATGTTGCTATGAAATAGGTACACACGTTATTATGAACTATTAGTATCTGCTTCGCAAGCGTTGCTTGTATGGAAAGGTTTAAAGTCTATTTTTATCTTATGGGTACTGATTTATAGGATGAAAAGTAGCTAATGTTTTATTTTAAGGCTAGAACTTCGTTTATTCAAATTAAGTCAATTGCAGCCCGAAACGTTCAGTCCTTTTTTTCATGGACACGACATACAATTTACTATCAAATATTTACAAAGATTGTTCGACCAACTTCACAAGTGATCGACAAATAACCGAACAATACAAAACTAACATTTCAATACCTGCAACTCGAGTTGCATTGAAAGAGTTGACAGCTGGGTCGCCCCATGGGGCCGCACCCCACGGCTGGACCCCGCAGAGACAGTATTCACACCTCATTTCACAAGGGCCACGGTCTGCCCATTGCATTTGAGACACTATTCACACCTAGGGTTGCCAGACCGAAACTTACCACGTCAGGGACAATTAAAGCTAAAAAAAGGTCCAGCACCCAAATGCGACTAGTCTAATATCCATTTGAGAGCCGGCCTCCTAAAAAAACAAGGTCTGACAATGCGACTGGTCTAATAAGTTTATGAGCCGGCCTCCTAAAAAAACAATGTCCGCCTTGTCCTAAAAATCTACATTTCTAGTAGGATTCTCGGAATCCGGTACAATTAAGCCGTATTACTGGACACGGAACAAGATGCAAAATTCCGGGACATTCCCGGAAATCCCGGCATATCTGGCAACCCTATTCACACCTCATTTCACAAGGGCCACGGTCTGCCCATTGCATTTGTCATTCGGTAAAAAGCATGCCAAATTAAGGGTTTGCCGAAAAATTGGCTAGATTTTTAATGAAACTGTTTTGAATTTTTAATGTTTTCGATGCGGGATTTCAATTGGCTATATTCAAAGAATTAGTTGGGTGCGTGTTTGCTTTTCATCTAATATTTCAATAGTCAAATAAAGATTGACAAATAAATAAGCAATAATGGACTATCCATACGGCATCATCTAAGTAGAGCTAAGTAGAGCTTCTGTTATGACTGAAACTGACACATAACATGTTTTAATTATACAATACATTATATTTTTAAATTACTGTACAAAACATTGAAATATATTCTTTTGTAAAACATAAAAAAACTCAGAATCCCGGAACAAAAAGCTGAAGGTCGTACAAAAATGAATCCCGAATCGGGACTCGAACCCGCAACCTCCCGCGTCGAAAGCATAGGTACCTTTGCCGCCACGCTACATCGGTCTTCGAGATCTGAATTCAAGAAATTAAAGCCAAGCTTTACAAAATTAAGCTATTATTTCTCAAAACTGACGAATTCAAATTAAGAATTTTAATTCGTTTTCAAATTAAGAATTTTAATTCGTTTTAACCTTTAAAAAATAAGTTTGATTCTAAATCAGGCGTGCATTAGGTATCAATGTCTCCTGTAGACCTATAGCCAGTTTAACAAAAACAAATGACAGTAACTCGATCACGCAAACTCTTTGTAAAGTACAAAGGATTTGCAACATCAAAACAAAGGAATCAGGTGGCCAAACCACCCTTTACAAAAAAATCTATTACAAAGAACTTTCAATAGATCGAATGCATAATTTATTTTCGTCCCCTATTTGGAACATTTGGTCCGACGGAAAGACGAGACCGGTCTTTAATCGGACCCCACTTTATTACAGAGTGTATAAAGTAATGGAGGACAAATTATGCGCTCATAGTGCACTCTTAGTGACATGACAAGTGCATAGTGCATATGTCGAGGTGTCCGTAGAAAGCGGTATGAACCGGACACACTGGTCAAAAGTTTGCAAAGCTGTTGTACACACACATGAAAAGAATGATAACCGTTTACTAATGCTTATGTGTTGTTCAAATCATGGATTATTAACTACTAAAGTACTAAAACAGACTACATCTATGGAAAGCATGAACTTTTCCGATCTCTGATTTGAGTCGAACAACTTGAACATCAATATGAGTTTTTCTCGCTATCATGCAAACCAGAACAGGTACCTTTAACTTTTTCATTTATTATTCTTTTGTTCATTTTTATGCTGAAATAATATTGAAAATGTTAGAATCATCGACACCTCTTTCTAAAATATTTATTGTTCAACTTGTTTCAAAAACGAAAATTACAATCAAGGAAAAGAAATAAATGAAAAGTAGTATATGTATACAATTGAAAACATTGATCTAACTACAGGCGGTTGAAAACAGTCAAAAGGTACCCAGTAATGCTGATGCGCTTCGCCAGATACTCACCAGCTCTTGGTACTAGTTTCAATATAGTGAATGTAAACTAATTTGGGTGATTCTCCCAGGGTGGAAAAAAACATGTCAGGCTCGAAAAATCATACAAAAAGTATCCCTAGCCCTTTGATTTTTTTTATGATGGTAGATTAGACAAAAATAATAGGGGAGGCCTTTTTTAGTTTTTTAATATTCTTATTTTGAATAAGTAAAAATAAATAAAATCCTTGGAAATTCTGACTTCCGTGGTGCGTCCGGACCTCATGTTCTTGTGTTAAAAATTTTTTATATAATTTCCTGAAAACACTAGTACTTATTTACATAGGTTCACAACAACCCAGATAGTTACTTGCTTATTTGACGCTATTACTACGCAAAACTAAGCTTTAGTTGACAAGTTACAACGAGAACTTCGCGTCCGTCGTTTAGCTCTGATTCCCCTGGTGCGCACTAATTCATTCATAAATGCTGTACTTTAACATCTGCGTAAATAGTTGTCAGGTCGAGAGAAACTATCAGTTACGCCCCATCAGTGGTGTGTACAACAAGTGTGTATGTCTCCACGTCACTCTGTTATTTCAGTACGTAATCACTTTCCGTGGCTTGGTATCTAGAAATTCTGATTACCATGTTGACTATAAATTTGTTTATGCTAATCCTATTGTTTTATTAATTATGATAATTCATGCCTTTTGTGTTCCTAATTTCGACTGCATATTTCAATGTAAAATAAACCAGCAAATTAAGAAAATTTCTAAGATTCCGTAACTATTTTTGATTTCCGTGGTACTGATTTCCGTGGATTTTGCGGGTTGATTAATATCTCAATAATATTTTTTTACAGTTTTTATGATGTTTTTTAGGATAAAAGGTTATAATACATACAAAATGAATAATTATAATATTTTTAATACAAAGATAAACATTATTAGTGTGATTTTTGTAAAAAGTTACTTGTATTTACAGTAATGATTTAAAGGTGTTTTTGTAAAAACTGATTTAAACTAAAAACGTCAAATAATTGGTTCTTAGTTTTAAGAAGCTTAATAATCTACTTACTACGAAACACATATTTTTATTGATAAAGCAACCCATATTTGATTTTGGTGATATAAATTCTGATTTCCGTGGACACCAAATTTTTAAAATTGAATAACTCCGTAACCATAAAGCCAATAAAGTTCCCTTCACTACCAAAAAAATCAAAATTAAATCTTCATTTAGAATATACTATCATGATGTGCAATTTCAACAAAAAAAAATGTGCCACAGAAATCAGACAAAAAACGAGTTTTCGTAGAATCACCCATTTAATTAGACAATATCCAGCGACGCGTGACCCGAGAGCTGGTGAATATCTGGCTCAGCGCATCAGCATTGCCATACAGCGTGGTAATGCAGCCAGTGTCTTGGGGACGCTTCCGACTGGTATTGACATGGATCAATTGAGCTACCTTTAGACTGTTTGCAACCGTCTGCAGTTAGCTCAATGGTTTCAATTGTAAATACTAGTTGTAATTTTTCTATTCCTTTGCTTGTAATTTTCGTTGTTAATAAAGAATATCCAGAATAATTAAGAAAATATCGGACTTATTCTGTATTTCTACTCGCTCTCTCAGACAAAATAATACATAGACACATACATCAAAATCATGCTCGCAAATCAAGTTGTCAAACTATTTGACAATGTGTCCTTTACCCTCTGTCCTGCCCACCGTATCAGCCGATAACTCCCTAATCCTATGCGATTACAATTCCATGAATAGAACGCCTCGCGAGTCCTTTTGTATGTTATCTTGGTCACATTTTGGTTTTACAGTAATAAAGTTAAAAAGCTATGGTGTCTTTTAAATAGAGATATAAACAATTGATTTTTAACAATTATTCAATCACATCAAATTCCATTTATTATTTAATTGCTAGTACAGGGTGGGTCATGAATTCGTTTATATTTAAATCTAGAATCCTGCAAGCTTGTTTCTCGGAGTTTTTGACGCAATATTTCGCTTCGCGGGAAGGCAGCGGATGTATTAGATATCACTTTGATTTGTATAAATTTATTGTGATTTCTCTATCACTAGTGTTTTAAGTGTTTTTCTATACTTACTAGGTAGCTCATTATATAAAAACTAAAATACCTACGTTTAATTAATGAAATTCACTTGACAGACTGAGATCAAACTAATCCATTAGTGGGAGTTGTGGGAGAGTTAGTATAGGTATAATATCTACTTAAAAACCCCATAAGTAAGCATCTACGCCTCTGGATATCTATGGAATATGCCTCTGCTGGGATATCCACACTTTATTCTTTTGAAGAGTTGACCCAGTTTCGCGACTGTTGTCTATGACATAACCTAAATGTTTAAAAAAACTTTATTTACCTAAGTTAACAAAATTAACTTAACACTTCATATCCATTTGTTAATACAGTATCCTAATCACACTGACTAGAATGCTTTTGGCAGTGTCAGTTCTCATGCTGAGTGTAAAAATAAAACGCTATCCTCCTAGCGAGGTAGTAACTAATTCATATTCTAGCTAGTGTTCCGTGCAGGTAAAACCAAAATGTATTTAGCTCTTCTCTTAGTATGCAAGATAAAATTGATAGTAAAAGATAACATACCTTCTAATAGCATGATAACTTTCCCCAGATTTTCATGTGTTTTGTTTACAAAAGCTGAAAGCGATAAGTTTCACTTTGACGTTTGTTCCGTCAAGGAACGTCAGACTGAAATCAATTGTCTTGCGCAGGCGCGTAAAGTACTAACTATTTGATCAGTATTCTTAGGACTGTAAAGGTTAATTTCGTTTGAAGTTTATGAGCAGTCTGCGCAAGGCATTTGATGAGTTGTTAATGTCTTGAGTTTGCTTTGTTCCACAAGAGATGTCGCGAGTAGATGAAATAGAGTATGCTTTTACGTAAATCAACTAGGACTCGGGTTGCCTATCTCTGTGGTACTAGTATTAGTATGTCATACTAGTTTTAACTTGTTTCTATTTCTTGATTGTAATTTTTGTTGTTAATTAAGATGTACATTATAAAAATAGTTTCATTGGTTTCTAAATTTATTTATTTGAGAATACAAATTGAATTTATGTATTTTTAAGTAATTTTTGATATCTATATCATACCCTAAAATTTAAACAAACAAAACGACAAATTACAACTCGTATTTACACTGAATATATTTTTATATAGTATTTTAATATTATAATAAATAAATAATAGTACTGAAAAGATATTATAAAAAACCTTTAGTTACACATGTACACACGAAAATGGCAGGTAAGTAGTACCTAAGCATAAATTATTATGAAGTACTTAATCGTCCACTGCTGAAAGTACCGATTTATGCAAAAATGATCCAACCCACAAGCTAGTCAGTTGTGGGATGGATAATTTTTGCATAAATCGGTTCAAATGTGCTCTCACATACAATAGGTACCTACCCTGTAGACTCGTAGCACTTCGTAGAGGCTGCTACGTTTTATGTAGAGCATAATCTCACATCTCACACTTTACTTAAATCAGAAAGCAGCAACCGAAGTTCCAATATACCTAGCCATTATAAAAAGCCAAACTCATCACGATGTTTACAACCCTCTATCTTCTAGCTCCTACATACCTATACCCACTTACTTATAGCCAACTCGTCAACAACTGAAACTGGAAACATATCTTTCGATTATAGTCTCTCGATTATCTGAATAGAATTCATTTTGTCTCAGCTCAGCATTGAAATAGATCTTTATTCCTTTAAACGTAGGAACAGAATTTGCTAGCACAACAAGGACACCGCTTAAGAGGAAAATGTCGTAACTTGCTCTGGAAGATTCAGCTGAAATTGAAGCTGTAAATGTTGGAAATAAGCTTCGGATTGCCTTGGAAAAAGATCTAGAGAAGGCATTTTAGTACGAAAATGTTTATGTTTATAGTGATCTGTTGTGGGGAAGTTAAAAAGAGATGGGTGTATGTAAGTGTGAGGGATGTATGATCAATACGCGGAGCGCACGAAGGCAGCCCTAATGGTCGTTTTCTTACATTTGCATTCTAATTGACTTCACTCGATGCCTTCCTTTTGTGCCGTGTGTGACGCAAATTGAGAGGAATTACTGTCTTGTGGAGGCAACTTTGAAAATCTACATCACCCATGTTCTGAAGACTGTAACCAACGATACTTTTTTCACTTTTAAAACGAAAGTGTCATCTCTGATAAAGGCAAATAATTATAAAAAAGCTTGAGATACAAAAAGAAACAACTTTAATCTGAACTTATCTGCCTAATCATGGGCTGATTTAAGCAAATATAAAAGATATCCTGTAACGAGAAGCGTATATTTACACGATGAATGAAACAATTTAAGGCTCCTCACAAATGAAAGCATTGCAAGATTGTATAATATTTTTTTAGTTTCTATTTATCATCGCCCTCCTCGCAGATAAGGTTGACTTACTGCGGGCATCCAATACCAATTATTAAAACCTGTGCACGGTTGTTCCGAAATAAATTACGAGTACTTCATTCTAATTCAAATTAAATAACTTCAGTTTACGTTATGATTTATTTAATTTCAATTAAATGTTAAGTCCCAAAACTCCCAAAACATAGTGCTTACTTACTATATAAACATTATAAGCTGAGTGACATGCTTAGTGTTAATTATAATAAGATATCTTTGTAAAGCAAATATAACATACTAGTTATGAACAAAATTGTAACTTTTCCTGTCTACGTCCACACAACAGTTGCTAGTCAAATTGAAAACTACCTGTTCTACACATAAATGAAACACAAATCCGTACGTTGCGAACAATAAATTTTCGGTTTTCTGTTTCAAACGGAGATTTGGGTGCAGGGCGGGTTGGGCGGTTGCCTAGCAACCAGCCGCCCCTACTCGCCGGGGGCGGGCGGCCCTCTCGGATCACTTTTAAACTTTCATGTCGGAAAGTTTTTAAGGTTTGCTTGTGGCTCTCAGATTCGCCATCTTTTTGTTTTAAGCCTCTTTACGTGGAACCGGTATCAATAGCGGGATATTCTTACAAGTTTTTTCTTTATCAAACTACCTTTTAAGCTTCGTCATTTTAAAACAGTAAATATTTGAATAAATAAAAGGTAAACCTCGCTTCTCTCACATAATAATTGGATAAAATTATACCCAGCGATTACAACTTTCAGAGATCACCAACTACGCGTAAACTAATCCACCTGTATCACTATAACTACATAGTTTAAAACAAAGTCGATTTTTCTGTCCCTATTTCCCTATGCCCCTTTGACTGCTTAAATCTTTAAAACCACGCAACGGATTTTGATGCGGTTTTTTTTATAGACAAGTGATTCAAGGGGAAGGTTTATACGTATAATGATACCGTGCGAAGCCGGGGCGGGTCGCTAGTATAATTATATATCTACATAAGTTCAAAAAATAAATAAAGGCAATGTACTAGATAAAAGTTGCGCGAGGAAAATAAAAGTAAAATGTAGCTCGCCGCTGGCATACAGCCCGACCGTAACAAGTGTATGAAAGCTAAGTGTTACCAATAAAGAGCTTGACAACATTTTTTAAAACCTTTTTTCGCCTTCAATTACCTCTCTAAATTTTTAGGAAAATGCCATAGCTTTATTTTACCGCTTTTGAAAAAGGAATTAAACAAGCGTAGTGAAAAAATTCTAAGTCTATGATATTAACTTAATCTGTGCTTTGTGACTAAAGTGTAGGCTATGTATCAACTTAATTATTATAGTTATCACCCAATTATTTCTCTCAGAAAAATAGTTTACAAGCAATTATCATAACGTTTGTTATGACCTATGTATGAGCTGGTGAGTATCTGGCGCAGGTCATCGGCATTACCATACAGCGGAGCAATGCAGCCGGCGTCTTGGGGACATGTATTAATATGGATTAGTTGAACTAGGCACCTCTAGACTGTTTGCAACCGTCTGCAGTTAACTGAATTGATTCATCTGTAAATACTACTTTAATACACAGGTATGTTTCTTTTCTACCAATGTTTATAAAGAATTAATCAAATCAAAATATCATAAGGGTAAGTACAAACCATTTAAATATAAACACAATATCTGAATTCAAAAAGGTCGTTTTGATAAAACAAGAACGAACTCAAAGTATCATGATTCCGTTCCACTCAATTATTAGTAACCTCAAGCTTTCAGAAAGTTGTGTATTTTTTATGCAGAGCGAAGTTTTCCTGAGAGCCGCGTACAACATTGATGAGACGTCGAGACCGGCAAGTAAACCCGAAGGTGCTCTTAGTGCCTAATTGGTGAGCTTTTAAGACTGCCTCGCTTTCATTCCACCGCAAACCGTAAAAGAACAAACAGAAAGGGATGGTGGAACCGCAGGCTAATGCTTAGATTGCAAGCAAATATATTTTACAAGAGTCTGACTGCGGTTTCGTACGTGTTATTTCTATGGAATCAAGACAAAGCTATTTCTATCGAATGGTAACTGATTTATGGGATGACAAATATTCCAGGGCTAGAGTTAAGCGATTTAAAATACCAGCCCGATCCATTCCGTAGTTTTGGCGTGGAGAGGTAACAAACATGCATCCAAACTTTTGCATTTATTATATTAACTAGCGACCCACCCCAGCTTCGCACGGTTTTATTATACGTATAAACCTTCCTCTCGAATCACTCTATCAATTAAAAAAAACCGCATCAAAATCCGTTGCGTAGTTTTAAAGATTTAAGCGTTCAAAGGGACAGAATGACATACTAGGGACAGAGAAAGCGACTTCATTTTATACTATGTAGTGATGATGTGGTTTTAGTCAGAAAAGAGCACTTCCTTTATTTAACAACCTTGCTTCTTTGTTCTTAAAGTCAAAGTAGTCGTCAAAGAATTGATTTCAACCTCACTTAGTATGTAAAGATGTGGCCTGAGATGGATCTCTCATTTCTGGAAGTAACATTAACGATGTTCCATTGGTGGCTCCTGATTTTATAACTCTAGGATTGAGCTCTTCCACTAAATTAATTAAGTTTTTCAAAATATCTGAGTAGATAAATTTTAATGTTACTATATCTAGATTTGGCACATTAATTTTATGAAACTACCTTGCCTTATAAGAAAGAACTCGAGAGTCGACGAGACCTTTAATCCGTATGCAGCCGAGGCTTTCCAGCTTTCTAAAAAAATATCTGAGGGTCTGGTCGATGCGACGCGTGACCCGAGAGCTGGTGAGTATCTGAAGCAGCGCATGAGCATTGTCATACAGCGAGCTCATGCAGCCAGCATCTTAGGAAGGAAGAGGGAAGGAATGGAATGCGCTGCCTGCTTCAGATTTCCCGGACAATTACAACCCGAGTTTCTTCAAGACGAGAGTGAATAGGTGTCTTCTAGACTTTCGTGATATATCTTCGGCCACGTCGTCACTAACCATCAGGTGAGATTGTGGTCAAACGAAGGGCTATTGTTGATAAAAAAAGGAAGGCTTCTGACTAATTGATATGGATCATTAAATAGACTTTTTGCCGCCGTCTGCTGCGGTTACCTCAATTGCTACAATTATTCCTTGATTGTAATTGTCTTTGTTAATAAAAATAAAATAAAAGCTTTTTTATACCACCAAGGTGGCAAACAAGCATGCGCCCGCCTGATTGAAAACGGTCACCGCAGCCTATGGACTGCAACATAAAGCTCAAACGAATCGGTAACAATGATGGGTGAAAATACCTTCGCAACGTAGCAACAATAAAAAATATAAGTACCTTCCACTTTCAAATTAACAGTGGGCGTCAACGGAGCTCGTGGCTGTGATTAGGCGCCAATTCGACGGCGGGACAACATAGAATTTTCCTGTCAAAATATTTTACAAACAATTGACATTTACAATCGAGCGCACGTTTTAGCACCCATTTATAAAAGTAACAAAACAAAACCACAATTAGCATAATAGCTGCTTGCAACTTTTATTGTGTTCGCACAATGTGTTTTTTAACCGGGGCCACGCCTTTTCGACGAATCGTTTTATTTAACAAAAAAATACATCGCTTTCTAAATGTTCTAATGAAAGTAATTATTTGGATTGAGCCACTCTAATCTAGAGCGTTTTATAAATATTTGATCAAGGAAAATGGTTCAAAAAGGATATGAATTATAAAGATGCCTCTGAAACGGTTCGCGGCGACCGAAAAGGGTGTTGTATTTTAAGGGCTATGCACACGGGTGTTTTAGGACCTTAAAGGTAAAGTTGATATTTACAAGGGTTGATGCACTTTGGGACTGAGCGTAGGTAAATAAAATAATAAATAATACAATTCACACAGCATTGTTTAGCTCCAAGCTAAGCAGAGCTTGTAAGTACCTAAGTAAGTAAAGTTTAGGGTACTAGATGACCGATATACTTAATACAATACATAGATAGATATTTTTAAATATACATAGAAAACAACCAGAACTGGTACAGATATTTTTAAAACGTAAAAACAAATTTTGTCCCAAGGCAGAAATCGAAACCGCAACCTCCTGCGTCGCAGGCGGACCATCATCGCCCGCCGCGCCACATCGGTCGTAGGTACCTAATTTACGTGAAGTAAAATTATTCTCAAGCTAGCTGGCAAATAAGTAGGTAGGTATATACTAACAAAAAATAAATTAAAGAAAGAAAAAGTATTTATTGTCTTAGAATTACATAGTTAAAAAAACAAAAGAAACTTACCATACTAACTTAAATAAAAATAAAAACTAAGACTAAGGCAAGGAGTAAATTCAGCCATTGCTGCATGCAGTGTTCATTATTAATTAAAAAAATGTTGCTATAGGTATGTGGTTTTACTAAGTAGGTACTCACATACTTTAACCGGAGGCCAGACAATATACCTTCAGATCATTTAGTAAAATAAGTACCTACTTATGTATAATTAAATTAGTTTGCTTAAGAAATAGCTGGTTGGTAAGTAGGAAGGGTAAATGAAGAGGTTTGGGGTAAAGCAGAGGGATGGTAATTGCTCGAGATGATGTTTAATAAGTTTTTAATGGCCACACCGGCCCCGTCGATTAAGCGTATCCGAATGTACAGTCAACGACAAAAGTTACTGAACATAACGAAATGGGGTCAAATTATAAAAACGTTGCATATTATTTTTCTTTCTACGTGACGGAGTTCGGTTTATAGCGAGGTTCCTCCTTGCATTAATTTTTTTACGGTCAGTCGATATTTGTTCAGGAAGTTGTGGGTGTTATCTATGCATAGTAAATATGTATATCTGTTTATAAAAATTATAAAAGCTATCCATTATTAATCCTAATCTTGCTATTATAATAAACTAGCGACCCGCCCCGGCTTCGCATGGTTGTATTTTAAATATATAAATCTTCCTCTTGAATCTCTCTATCTATTAAAAAAAAACCGCATAAAAATCCGTTGCGTAGTTTTAACGATTTAAGCATTCAAAGGGACATAAGGACATAGGGACAGAAAAAGCGACTTTGTTTTATACTATGTTTTGTACTATGGGAAAGTCTGTGTAAATGTTTTTTATGAGTAATCTCCGTAACTACTTAAGTTATTTAGGAGAAATTTGGTATGAAGATAGTTTAGGACCTAGAATAACACAAAGGAAATTCAAATATGTAAATTTTGACCTAGATTAACACATAGGCTAACTTTTTTTTAAATTAACCTCTGAGGGCGTGAAATAGGTTGGTAAAGATTATATGGAAAATTTGGTTTGATTTACTCAAAACTCAGTTTAAATAAACTATGGAGTTTTTTATTTTTACGCAATAACCCCTAGGAATGTGTAATACATTTCCTGAAATTTGTATGAAAAAAAGCATCTAGAATTTTATAAAAAACAACTTATTATTTAAGAAGGAACCCTATGTTATGTGGCTTAGGTCGACAGCTATTATCTAGCTCAATTAAAACATATATCTCTATAGATATTCAGTCCCATACAAATGTTCTTGTAATTGGCTTAAAGACGCAGCTTAGCGAATAAAAAAACCATTTTCCCAGATTCAATTTATCGGAGTCTTACTTTTTTATTTGTAACAATTTGCCGCCAATAAAATGGAGGGAAAATATTCAACGGATAGTGAGTACGGACGCAGACGTGGCCGTTTCCGGTGGGCACCGCTTCCGTCACTTCCGGTCGGTACCGGTGGAGGAACCGATTGCTGTTTTGGTGTATTTCTGTTACTGTAAACTGTATATCATCGATTAGATCTGCAAGTATCGTTTTATTCGATAGGAAAGGTGAGGTGAGGAATATTAACGTACGTCACGACACGAATATATTCAACAAATCAATACTTACATATCTGGATGGATGCCACCTAAATTAAATTTCCTCACAGAAAATTAGGTAGGTAGGTACAGGTACTTCTAGTAATCTTAGCTCAATTTTAAATAAGTAGTCAGTGGAATTGTAGTTACTAACTACACTAAGTACATAAGAAATGATAAATGAGTTTTTGGATGCTAAGCTAAACATTGTATTAGTTAGTTCTATTTAATTGTTTTTATATTTTTAACAACAAATTTTACTTCTTAACAACTAAGAAGTAAAATTTGTTGTTAAAAATATAAAAACAATCTAAAAAATTTCAAAACAAGCTGATGAAAAATAGTATAAAACGTTTTCATACTCTAACTTCTATAGTTAACAAAAACCCTCTTTCGGATACATACCTATAACCTTTTAGCTGTCGCAAGTTCACACTAATATTATAAATCACGACAAAACTACCGAACAAATCGGGCTGAAATCTTGAAAAGACGAAGTTTTACGCCAGGAAGAAAACATAATTAAACTAATTAAACTCTACTTAGCTTGATGCTGTGGATTGTAGGCTGTTCGTCTTTGGAACAAACTGCCTGTCGCTATCAGACTTGCCCCTTCCATCAACTCTTTCAAGTCCAACCTGAAGTCCCATTTCCTATCTTCAGCTGTCTAACTAAATTAATCCATTTCACACACTCCTTTTCCCATATCTTCAAAAATCATTAATTTCATGTTCTTCTCATTCGTTAGTCTCTCCTTAGTTTATTTTGTTTTGTTAGAAGGTTATGTTATGTATTGTGTTTTTAATTTTACTGTTAATTTTATTATTATTATTATTTTTTTTTACTATCTGTGCACTATCTACCCAATTCTTATATCTATGTATCGCTAAATATAAGGTTGCCTGGGAGAAATCGCTCTCAGCGATAAGGCCGCCTTTTTTACTATGTTTATTTTTTAATTAGATATAAGCTCTTTAAATGTATTTTCTTGAGTACAATAAAGTGTTCATTCATTCATTCATTCATTCATTCATTGTCCAGCATTAAGTATTTATTTATATTTATTCAATTTTCACGCGGTTAATCCGCAGGGCATAGCTTTCGTCCTACTTTATCTTATCGCCAACCTTTCACAAGGACGATATTCCGATAACAAAGTTCCGCCTCCTCAGATCAGATAAAATCCGACGCGTGGCACAAATAAACGCATATAAAGCTGATAATTCGACTCCGTTGCTTCTATTACGAACCATGTTATTACAAGGCCCGTTCTCCAAATTACATCGCGATGGGGCGGGCGTGCACATGGCCAAAACAAATGTCACAAATTGCAAATTATTTTATTTTGTACTGAAATATTTGTTGTTATTAACACTTGGAGCCCTAGATGACGCATACGGGATGATGATGGTGATGGTAATGCTGGACACCAGGGCCGTCTTTACCAGGGGGTGCAAGGGGTGCGGTGCACCCGGGCGCCTGCCGAGCGCTGAATATTTAGATATTTCGTTGAACTTAACGCCATTACACAGTTTCATATAATTGTTCCGACAAATACGTACATGCGCAAAATTAATAGGTAGAATTAAAGAAAAAAAAATAGTATTCAACACTATACATTGTTTTACTTTTATTACGCTTTCGGCGTTTGTCATTATGCTCGTGATGTGCAACCTAAAATGACTCTTATTACTAAACAAATAACAATTTTACTAAATTATTTTATTATAAAATATTTTATAAAATATTTTATTTAATTTAACACGCGCGCGGAAAAATCTCTTATCCAAAGAGTGTATCTTTGACACAATGCCACCCGATCGCCCGCACTTGAAGCAAAATGATCTCTAAACCAATAAAAATAAAGTGCATTTGAAAAGGGAGCGCGGCGCGGCACCTGTGCGTCTGTCATAGGCGAGTAATTGCGCCCTTTGACATGCCGTTCGGGCGCTCGCACCGACGTCAGTTAGAAGAGACAGTCAACTTGGAAGAGAGAACTTCTACGAGTATTTCACAAGTTCCAGCTACGTGCGCGCCGCGGCGGCGCCGCCGCGCCGCGCCGCCGCCGCAGGGTTTACAAGTCGGTGCGCCGACTAGCCGCGGACCGCGCGAGCGGGCAGCGCCGTCAGCCGGGGTGCGAGGCGGCGAGAGGATAGAGGTAATCCACTCTCTCCACTCTCCGGAATGGAGTATTGCTGCCATGTTTGGGATGGCTCGGCTAAGTATCAGCTAGCGGCCCTAGACTCGATAGAACGTAGAGCTTTCAGACTTATTGGCAAGCAGTACCTTGAGGAAGCTAAGATCCAAAGTCTTGAACACCGCCGCAAGGTCGCTTGCCTCTCGATCTTTTATAGGTTACATTTCAGAGAATGCTCACAGGAACTTTACGACCTGATTCCACCATCTCCCTTCCACTCCAGGACGAGTAGGCGTACGGCGCATTACCACCCTTTCCTGGTGGATATTCCATCCACCCGAACTAAGCGGTTCTCCTCCACCTTTATCATTCGTACCGGTAAGGAATGGAATGCGCTGCCAGCTTCAGTTTTCCCGGCCAACTACAACCCGAGTCTCTTCAAGACGAGAGTAAATAGGTGTCTTCTAGACTTTCGTGATACATCTCCGGCCACGTCGTCACTTACCATCTGGTGGTGAGATTGTGGTCAAACGAAGGTCTATTGTTGATAAAAAAAATAGTTTGCCAAGTCGCAGTCTTCACTCAAGAACACGTTTACCCAACGGTTGTCGGTTCGAGAGATATGTCCAGTCCACTGCCACTTCAGGTTGTTAATTCTTTGAGCTATGTCGATAACTTTGATTCTCTGTCGGATGTATTCATTACGAATCCTATCCTTCAGAGAAACCCTGAGCATAGCTCTTTCCATAGCTCGCTGAGTGACTTTGAACTGGTGGACCTGCCTTACCGCGAGTGTCCACGTCTCAGCTCCGTAGGTCATTACGGGTAGGACCTGATTGAAAACTTTCGTTTTCAAACATTGCGGTATGGATGACGAGAAGACTTGACGTTGTTTCCTAAATGCTGCCCAGCCCAGCTGGATCCTCCTCTTGGCCTCTTTCTCAAAATTGTTTTTACCTTACTGCACAATCTGCCCAAGGTAAGTGTACTCGGAAACAATTTCGAGGATGAGGCTAGGCCGTCCAGCACGTGGTTCAGCACCTCTAGTGACTCCGTCATTACGACTATATTATCAGTGAATCGCATGCGCGAGACGTAATCGCCGTTCATGTTAATACCCTTACCTCCCCAGTCAAGCGTCTTAAATATGTTTTCCAATGCGCTCGTGCACAGTTTCGGGGATATGATATCCCCCTGTCTCACTCCATGCGCAATTGGATGGGTTTAAACTGCTGGTCCTGTACTTGGACACTCATAATGGCAGCTTCGTAAAGACATCTCAGCACTTCGATATGACGATAGTCTACTTGGCATCGCTGTTAGTATTCCAGAACCGCCCAAGTTTCGAAGGATTCAAAGGCTTTCTCATAGTCCACAAAGACTGACACAAGGGCTGATTATACTCTTCGGACTTCTGTATAATCTGCCTGACTGTGTGAATGTGGTCTGTGATTCTAAATCCTCCGCCGCCACGGAACCCGGCCTGCTCCGCTGATTGTATCTCGTCAAGTTTTTTATATATAATAAAAAAAATATCTATCTATGTAATGTATTGTATTAAGTATATCAGTCATCTAGTACCCATAACACAAGCTCTGCTTAGCTTGGGGCTAGATGATGCTGTGTGGACTGTCCAGAATTATTTATTTAAAAAAAAAAAAATCTCCTGGCGAGACGATTCATGACCATTTGTGAAAACAGGTTATAGATGTGGCTCAGGATTGTGATGGTTCTGTAATTTTTAAGGTGATTTTTATCACCCTTCTTAAAAAAGTGCACCACAAAACTCCCGCTCCAAGCCTTAGGATAGGAGTTCTCCGGGCGGCTTTGGATCTGGTCGTCTCGTCAGGAACGAGGGGCATGTGCGTGCAGTGTACAAGCGGCCATAAAAATCCTCTATCTCGGCCGAGATCTCCGGTTTCGACAATACGATCCTCCCGTCCTGCGTTTTAAGCTTCGTGCGTTCGAAGCTTAAGTTCAAGTATGATGCTTGTGTTGAAGCTCCGAAGGTCACACCCGTCATCTTCGCAATTCGCTTGTTCGGGTCTGACCTTTCTGACGAAGTTGCTTGGGTGGTTTCTCGTCTTCTTGTCATCAGCCCCAGAGTCTCATCCGAGACTTTGGACTTCTTGCCAGTTCGCTGTTTTTACAGAACTTGATGCCCTCGTCCCTCAACGTTTCACGGTCTTAAACGTTTCTTCTATTTTAGAGAAATAAATAAATAAATAATCAAATTACGTGTATTGTGTTTTCTTGGTTGACTAGCTTCCATACTGCAGTATGTCGTCGGTCACGTGCCACGCTGCAGTGCAAAAGAAAACGAGGGCGCAGGCTGAGCCCCGCACCCCGGCGTCGAATAGGCTTAAGACGGCACTGCTGGACACACAACATGAGCTAGTCCCAATGATGATGATGATTAGTACTAAGAACTGGTTGGGGTAGTTAATAAATTTAATATAACCCAGTTAATCTTATCAAAAAGAATTTGTCATTAAGAATAGGTACTTGACTACACTGATGAACCTTATCAATATAAAAATAACGTGATAAAGGAAGCCGACGACAAAGATAATCGGTCCCACATTAAAAAAATATTATGTAAAAATGTATTGACCATGGAGTTGAAAAAAAGTTCGTTCTTCGTTTTTGCTCTGTGGTTTTGACTAGTAGGTTAGAACCAGGATAGGAGAAAACCGACACCCGACTGAGTCGCTATGTTTAAATTACACCTGACCAATAGTTTAGTCACCCTGAGTGATAGGTATCGATGGATAGGTAAATACCAATATTTATTTGCAGACATGCCATAATTTCTAATTATCTTTAAGAAGATTGAAAAAGCACAGCTATGTCTTTTGACTTATCTTTTCTAAAACCGTTCAATTCAGCATCATCATTACTGACAGCATAATTTTTAACTATCAAGGGCATTAAGGCCATGGAGACTGTGGGATTAATTATCATATGGCTTATGTTTATTGGTGCTCAACCTATTTCATTTGAAATCAACTAAGAAAGCAGAAGAAATCAATAAAGCTGACTGAATGTCATAGAAACCTAAGTTTATTCTAAAAATTATATTTACTTAAATAAATATTTTTAGTGATACTGGAGAGTTAGGTACTTAATAGAAAAAAAAATGTTTCATATAACTAATTGGAAAATGATAAATAATGGTAGGTACATAGGTATTAGGTAGGTAAGTATGTATTACTTATAATATGGGAAAAAATGTCACGAAATTCGATCAACAATCTTCTTGCCAAAACTTTAGAATATTAATATAACTAATTTTCAAACTAATAAGGTTAATTTTCATCAATTTTAAATCGTCGTTGCATAAATCTGCCCTACTATAACTAAAACATCGCTAAGCCACAGGGGGTCAATTTTGAGTTTTTGATGCCATTCTACATAGAAAAAAATTCTCTATCGATCTGTTCTAGAATCATTCTTGTAGCGTTTTTATTTCAGGAGATAGCTCTAGCGAAAACGCCGTTAACTACGGTAAAATATGCATTTTACTCCACTTAAACTACGTTAACCATCAATACTTGGCTAAATAGTCGTTTGCAGCCCTTAACGTTGTCAGGTTATTAAAAATGTTCCATGTTTTGCTTAGCTAAAATGACTCTATTCAATTTTACAAGACTAGAAAGTCGTTATGATACTTTTGCGATTTTTAAGTCATGTTTAGGCTAGCCGGAAAACGACATTAATCTAAGCTAAAACGTCGTTATACAACAATACTACACAATAAACACGTTAACCTATCTTAGTGATTTTATAGCGTAGGATCGCGAGCAAAATAACAAACAGTTTACTTTTATCTAAAACTCTATCCGCCTTTAAAGACTTTGTTGATTAATAAACTTTGTGCTAATTCTACGCTAAAAGAACGCTAAACCACAATACTTATCTAAAACCTCGCTACCTGCGCTCACTTCTCACCCCGCACCGGCAGTGTCGCCGAGGCAGTCGTCAAGTACGGAGGGGCACACGTTGCGTCGTCGGTCTAGTTTCCGCCAAATTGTAAATCGGTAAGTACTGGTTTTTATTTTGCTATTTAATACACTTTTAACTAATTTTGTTTATACTTGCCACCGAATAAAGATTATGGGTTCTTTTATTTGTTGACTCGCGATTTCCTAAAGTTTTTAGTGGTATTAACAAGCCAATCATATACTTTTCTTCTCGAATTAAGTTCTAATCATTCATGATAGGAGGTTTGCTACATTTGAACGGCTGAACGGTTTTGGGTTGAATTTAGTTTATAACTAAGGCTTTTTTTAACTCCTTTCATGTTAACGAAATCGCAAAAAATAGCTAGTTTTTAATATTTACATTTTCTTACAGAAGTTCCGATGACATCCAAGCGAGCCAAAGCCATACTCGCTATGGTAGACGCCGATAATAATACTTCTACTAACTGTGAGGTTAAAAATGCTACTGCAAGACCATTTTCACCTTGGGGTGAGTGGAAGAACGAAAAAAAGGTGGACCCAGTTTTGGAAGCGGATTTAAACAAACTGTATGCACGGCCATACTCTATGGCATTGCCTGTATTTGACAAGTTTTGTGAAACATAATACACAAGAAACTCTAACCACTTTCATGACCTGGAAAGTAATTTAGCTATGCTGAATAAGACTATTCAGCCATCTTGTTCTTTGAAAAGTCAAGAGCTCACTGCAAATACTCGGCCTGCCACTGACTGTCTAGAGGGTACAATGGACTTGATCTGCCATGAAAGGATGGTGTCAAGCAATTCTCCACCACAAGAACCACTAGTATGTACTTCATTCGATTATGATTCTGACGACTCCGTACGAGATAAAGATTATATACCGTCTGATTCAAGTCAAGATTCCGACGACGACGAAACAGCCTCAACCAGATTTGACCAGATTTTGCGCATCGATATCGAACAATCGACTATATTGGAAGATGATAAGCGTGGCAAGCACCAAAAAACTCCACTGTTTGATCGTGAGATGCTAAATCGTCATGTGGAATCTTTTAATCCAGAAGCACCTCATTATAGACGGGAACATGCACCTCTAAGGCGATATCTCCCAGGTGATATTAATATCACAAAAATGTACACTGACTTTTGTGAAAAGCATCCGGGTCAAACTTTGTCGTATGACTTGTACCGAAAACACGTTAACAACATGAAGATTTCGTTCACACAGCTAGGCAACGAAGAGTGCGAGGCGTGCGAGACATACAAGTTGCATAAAAGGCAATCCGATCATGATGTCACTACCGTTTTTGTTGCAGATTGTAGCACTTGTGTTCAATATTTGAAGCATCATGAAAGATATACCAAAGCAAGGCAGCTCTATACTTTTCACAAAACTTTTCCGCAAAGTAAAGACATAGTTTTCTTTACAGCTGACTTAGAAAAAGTGATTATGTTACCGAGGATGGATACCTTCAAGTCAGTAATTTTCGCTCAGCGCCTCGTGGTTTTTAACCAAACATTTGCGCCAGTCGGAAAAATAACCACTGAAAATAAACCATTAACTGTTTTATGGCATGACGGCATTGCTGGACGCAAACAAGAGGATATCATGAGCGCTTTTTACGCTTTCAGAATTCTAAGTAAGTCCGTAAGATAAACATTTGGTTGGATAACTGCAGCGCACAAAATAAAAATTGGTTACTTTATTCACTGCTAGTGCATTTGGTCAATTCAGATTTAATAACCACAACCAATATCTCCCTACACTATTTTGAGCCGGGGCACACTTTCATGAGCGCTGACCAAGTGCATCATCAGGTCGAATTATCGATGAAAAAAATTGGCAAAATCTACGATTTCACTGACTTCAAAGAAGCGGTCTCCTCAATTAATAACGGGAAAGTGTCAGTAGAGTCAAGTAAGTAAGGGAGTAAGTTAAACTTTTACCCATTAAGCCTATTATTTTATAAAAATATGTTTGTAGTTTTGATACTCACATAGTGATTTTGTTTTTTATCTGTATTTTGTAACTAAAATTTAAGAATTATGTGCCTGTGATTACTTTAATAAACGATTTGTAATACTTATGTTGTTTTTTTGGTTTGTTGATAACGTATTATTCGTACCTCTCTTGAGTTATTCTACTATACCATACATAACTTAAACAACGTTATCGTTAAAGGTTTTAAGCTTAGCGTCCTTTTAGTATAGTATTTTTACCTTAAAACGCTATTGAAAACAAAAAATAAAACGCTAATCTGAATAAACTAGTCTTTAAAAACATTAAACAACTATAGTGTGACTATAGCTAAGGAAAATCGGCAAAAACTCAAATCAATACAAAACTATAATAACGTTAAATGCGCTTAGTGACTTTTTTGTGTAGGAAAAGCACGTAATTTTTTTACATAGTAAATCAGGTCACCGTTCACGCATAAGTCCTACGCTAAAATATCGTTAGGGTGTACTTAGCGATGTTTTTGTAAAGTATTTCATATTAAAATAACTCAAAATTCCTCAGCTAAAACTCCGAAACACATATTTTTCCTTTAAAAACAAGTTATTTTACATCGAAATATATGCTATTCGACAGTTAATGAAAAGATCTATCTTTCGATATTTCAAAGTTTTTGATACGACTAATGACAGTAAAACAGCAACACTTTAAAAAAATACCCGCGTTTTTTGATCATATCTCAAAACTTGGTTTTGTGGCTTAGTGATGTTTTAGTTATCGTAGGGCAGAAATATGCCAGGTACGTATAACAAATGCAACCCATTTTGTGCCATAGTAGTGCCATTATTCATCAAAACGCACCAGTGTGGCACGGCCACGACTGTTGACCAAAAATATAACTAGATGTCGCTGCTAAAAGTGGACGAGCGCTAGATCGCGATGACGAAGCGTTTCGGGTTCTTACTCGGTCGCGCGGCGAACCCATGATTCTTTGTAACAAACATCCATATACTACTTATTCGCTTCGCACGCGTTGTAGTAAAGTTTTTATAGAGGAGGCATTTGTATCTACAAATGCACCCTTTGAAAATTTTTATAACTGAGTTCGGTCAAGCAATTGATAGATCTTCATCGCTGCTATCTGCAGAAACCAGCGATGAAGTGATTCCAGTTTTAGCTCGCAAGTGTAGACAAGCGACCCGCCCCGATAAACCTTCCTCTTGAATCACTATCTATTAAAAAACCGCTTCAAAATCCGTTGCGTAGTTTTAAAGATTTAAGCATTCAAAGGGACGTAAGGACAGAGAAAGCGACTTTGTTTTATACTATGTTGTAGTGATATAAAATTTGATGGGTATAAAATTTATTGAAGACCATCATAAACTAAAGTTTTACGTCATTCCATTCATGATGGTCATAAGTTCACGAATAAAGGTTTTCAGTTTTTGAGACAAGCGGTACATAATTTTTTTTAATTAATTTACCAGACTTAAAATTGTAGATCAAGTAAGGCGATTCTAAAAGTAGAAAAAAATCGTGTTCTCTATAAACGCACGTTTCGGCTGCGGCTCCACCTGTGAGGTAGTGGCGCGTTTTATTTAACGAGTTATTCTTTGTATAATTGTACTTAAGTTTTCAATTAAAATGAAAGTTATAGAATTATGAATAAGTACCTAATTGGGGAATAATAGTTTTTACAATTTGTTTTAATTTATTTAGGTACTTACCTACTGATGATTTTTGCTACTCAATTGGTTTTTTTTTAGAAACGTAGGTTTATATATATTGCCATTTGAAAGATACAGTAACGTCGGTAAGTCTAGTAATGGGCAAAGCGAGTTTATTCATATTTCTAGTATCATGGAGGCGTATCATTATATTTATAGGTACTTTACTTACATACATACATACAGTGGTGGTCATATAATTAGGAACGCTGATGTAAAGCGAAGATTTTTTCAAACTAAGACCCAAAACTAATTGCATGCAATTTTTTTTATTTCTCTCGGTATCATAAAACTTTAACATAATACCACTGTATTCATTGGTACACAATGATAAGCTAAAAATAAGTTGACAAACTTTTTACACTACTTCTAAACATAGTATTCCTATGTACTGGCTGGTCACGTATTTAAGAACGCTCAATATTTTAAACCTTATTTCAAATTTAAATAGAGATCACTCAGTGGTTTGGTAACTCTATCTATAATTTTGGCGCCATTTAGTGCTGTAAAAGATTAAAAGTGATTTCTTCTTATAAAAACAATGGGAAAAAATAAAAGTTGTGACAAATCTACGAGGGAAGTAATAATAAAACTTCGCCGGAAGAATTGGTCTTATAAAAAGATAGCCGACCATCTGCAATGTTCAAAAACGATGGTTTTCCATGCTGTAAAGCATTTTGCTACGTATCAAACTACTTCAAATGTTCCACGTGTACGTAAACAGAGAAAAACAACTCCTCGAGATGACCGAAACATCGTTCGTATTGCTAAACAAAATCCTTTTAAAGGGTCCAATGAGCTGAGAACAGAATATTTTGGTGAAAACAACCCTTCAGCAATCTCAGCACGCACTATTCGAAGACGTTTGGTAGAAGAAAAATTGTACGGTAGGATAGCAAGAAAGGTACCCATGTTGAAACTTTGTCAGAGGCAAGCCCGTCTTGCATTTGCGAGATTGTATGAAAACTGGACTTTGCGACAGTGGAAAAATGTACTTTTTTCTGATGAGACGAAAATAAACAGAGTATGTTCTGATGGGAAACGATATGTACGACGTCCCCCGAATACAGCATTTGACCCTAAGTACACGAAACTTACCTTAAAGCATGGTGGTGGAAATGTGAAAATTTGGGGGTGTTTTTCTGGACATGGTGTTGGACCTATAAAATTGATCGAAGGTAACATGGATCAGTTCCAGTACAAAAATATACTGGAAGAAAAAATCTTACCTTATGCTGAAGACGTTCTACCGGTTACTTGGACATTCCAGCATGACAATGATCCCAAACACACCGCGCGAACCGTAAAGAAATTTCTTACAGCGCAATCAGTTTCAGTCTTAGACTGGCCAGCTAACAGCCCAGATCTAAACCCAATAGAGAATCTGTGGTTCGAAGTAAAGAAAAAGGTTTCAAATACACAGTGTAGGAATTTAAGAGTGCTGTATGACGTTTTTTTAGAAGAATGGAACTCTATTTCTCTTGCCAAATGAAAAAAATTAATAGAGTCAATGCCTCGCCGGTGTAAAGCAGTTATCAAAAGCCGTGGATATGCTATTCACTATTAATATTAGTTAAAAATTTACGAAATTGCTATTTAAAGTTTCTTCGTACATATTGTTCAGATTTTTTTAATGTAAGTGTCAAACAAAATAATTACCGAGCACTTTAATAAATCGTTCTTAATTATTTGTCCAGCTTCAGTACTATTTGAATGTGATACTTTGGTAAAATAAATAATATATAAAAAAAAATAGTTAGCGATTTTATTCTTCATTCCTAAGCAACGTTGCTCTATTAATGTGGCTATTTAATAACATAACTAGTTGCTTCTTAGAAGGTCCACATCTCTGTGTATACCACGATTTAAATAAATAACTTCTATAACTTCAAATCGTTCTTAATTATATGACCACCACTGTATAAGTATACAGTGTATCCCTGGATAAGGTCATCATCATCATCAACCTTTATTAGTCCACAGCAGATAAAGGGGTAAGGACCAAAATTTTTGCACTTTTTGCGTGAGTACGATGGCACATTACTTTCAAATCAACATATAAAAAAAAATTGTTAACTTATGTGAATATTAATACTTGATTATTATAGCTGAATTTATTTTGCACCCTGTGCTTTATTCATATCTAAAATTCTTTCACTAGGTTTTTGTAAAATTAATTTTATGTAAATAAGGATACTGAATCCATTTTCGTTTTTCATACAAAATGTGAATGGCACATCTCCGACTCCTCCAGGTTTTTACAATTTTATTCTAAAACTAAAAAACTTTTCAAAGACTTTTTGATTTATTTATATTCACCATGAATTTATCTTCACGTTTTTATTATTACGGTCTCGTTAAAATTTATAGTTAATTTATAATATTAATCTAAAAGCGTGTCCCAAATTTCGTTCCGTTGTGTCACTCAGTTGTGCGACAGCATAAATCGAGAACATGGCAAGATAGGATAACAAATAATGTTTTGTTGCAAAGGCTACACCGTCATCTAAGTTGTGACTAAATTCAGGCCAATTCCGCCACGTTGTTTTTCGCTCATTTGCAAAAACGTGTTGAAGGTGCATGTGTACCATTATAAATTTGGATTTTCTGTAAGACTTTTAAAGTGTTTTGCGTCAACTTTTCTTACTTTTTACTATTAATTCTAGTAGCTTATTTTGTCTACTATTGAATAGTTCTGATGTGTATTCATAAAAGTGTTTAATTTCTTCAGTATGAATTTTTGAATGCTGTGTCATGTGGTTTTTTTTTCCTGTATGCGACGAATGTCACGAGATTGTGTGACGTGTTACAATGGAATTTTGTAAAGATAGGTATACAACATTTCTTAACGATTATAACTCTCAATCAGGTTTAGGTCTTATAATACGTGTTATTAAATTAATGTATAATATATTTGTATTTGCTATATTTTTCTAAACCTTTATATATTTTTCAATGGTTAAGAAACAATAAGAATGTAAATAATCTATACCAGTGTGATCATTTCTAGACCCATGTACACTAACCTTAACAAATTCTGTTGTGCTACATTTGCTCCGTTTCCGTTGTGCAAACATGCAAAAATTTTGGTCCTTACCCAAAGTGCAAACCCGAAAAGGGGTTAAACTACCTAGATCAAAAATTATCGACAGAATTTTTTTAACATTTAATTCTAATATAAAGTACCCACCCGCCCCGGCTTCGCACGGTTTACTTTTATACGGATACGTATAAACCTTCCTCTTGAATCAAACTATCTATTAAAAAAAACCGCATCAAAATCCGTTTCGTAGTTTTAAAGATTTAAGCATTCAAAGGGACATAGGGACAGAAAAAGCGACTTTGTTTTATACTATGTAGTGATATTAGATTTGATGATTTAAATTTTTTATTACTCACTTACCTACTCTATTTACTTACTAAAAATATCTTCCAAAGTAGTGGTCTATTTATTCTATTAAAATAAAAGCCATCAGATTATGTGATAATGACGATAAAATCACTATCACTACATCACTACATAGTATAAAAATTATCTATCAGTATAAAATAGATATCATATATATCAGTATAAAATAGATAATCAGTAGTCTACTCTAAAAGCCTAGCCGGCTTTTAGAGTAGACTACTGATTAATTCATCTTTCAGGTAGAGACCCCTTTTTAACTGCTCAGGCAGTATGAAAAATCAAACTTAAGTTACAACATTTTTATTAAACTTATGACATTTACAAAATAAGTATGAAATAAGGGTTTTATTCAATGCATGAAATGCTCAAAATGGCTTCCTTGTTGTTGTAGGCACATTGCCGCACGAAGAGCGATTTGTTGTGTGGCTCTAAGCACCATTTCTGGGTCACTTCTTATCTCATCGGCATATCGCATGATTTGGTCTTGTAACTCTGTCTCGATATTTACGGTCATTCTATAGACTCTTTGTTTCATAAAATAATAACATCCCACAGAAAAAGGTTTCTAGTCTTTCTAGTAAATCCGCGCTTCGCTCGTAAGATTCTTTGACAACCGATGTGGCGTGGCAGGCGAAGCTGCGAAGGTCCACCTGCGAAACAGGAGGTTGCGGGTTCGGTTCCCGATTTGGGACAAATGTTTGTACGATCTACAAATAGTTCTGCAAATAGTTAATTGGTTCTGGGTGTTTTCTATGTATAATGAAAAAAATCTAAAAGTATTCCTAATCCTATTGTATCTATTGTATCGATTAAGTATATAATATCAGTTATCTAGTACCCGTAAGCGTAACACAAGCTCTGCTTAGCTTAGAGCTAGATGATACTGTGTGGATTTTCCAGTATAATTATTATCTTACTATCATAATAAATTAGAAAGTCTGTGTGAATGTTTGTTATAGATTAACCTCCGTAACTACTAAAGTTATTTAGATGAAATTTGGGATGTAAATAAAATAGGGCCTAGAATAAAATAATAATATAGGATAGTAGTACAATTTTAAAAAATTAACCTCTGAAAGGGTTAAAAGGATTGGTAAAGTTTGTATGGAAAGAATTATTCCTTGGTTCGATTCAACCAAAACTCGGTACATAAACGATACATAAACTATGGAGTGAATAATTTAAACACTTATTTTTTATTTTTACATAATAACTCCTAGGGGGAGTGCAATACTTTTCTGAAATTTGTATGAAATAAAACACTGGCTCGCGGGCGAAGCTGCGGGGTTCGCATCTAGTTTTATTTATCCTATAGAATCCTGTGTTACCCTTTAGTATTCATAACGATGCTGACGCTCGAGACGTAAGACACTGCTTTATCCCCTCGGTTCATAATCTACTAGATAAGACCTGGCATCGTCTTTACAAAACTAATGTATATTCACATAAAGCAAGTCACGTAAGTCACAAATAACGTTCTCACACCAAAGTCTTCGCTGTAAGTTTCCCCCATTAAAACTTCCACTCGCAGTTAAATCTATGCTCACAGCCTGGAAACTTACAGAACTTTCTAGCCTAGCCTAAGATCGAAGAGTCAAACTTACACTATGTTGTCATTGTCGGTGACCACGAAGTCAACGGTTTGCTTTAACGGAACGTATAGTTATGCTAGATCTTACTTAGCTTTATCAAAGAACAATTCAAAATGTCATAAATTTCTCTATTATTTCTCAACTTTAAGGCCCATTTACATGATACCATTTTCTTGTACATACAAGAGCAATAATTGAATGCAATAAATTAGGTGCAATAATTGACCTTCAAGAATTGGAAGCAACTGTTTACACGCGGGTACTGGTAAAAAAATTTAAAACAATTATTGAATGCAAATCTTGACAAGAAATAATTGCAAGTGTCATATGTTTACACCAATACGATTATGTTTAGGAGATTATTGCTTTCAAGTCTTGACTTGTCTAAACACAGACTTGTAGGTGCGTGTACCATTTCCTGGTGCGTTGCTTCAAGTATTGCACGTATTTGCATTGGCGAATTTTTATTCAAGTGTTGAACGTTTTAGAAAGAGTTGTTTATTAAAAAAATATCGAGTCAAAAAGTGTTAAAATTGGTTTGTAACTCATACAAAGGTTGTTAGATGCTCCGAGAATCTCTTTTCTTGCTATCCATTTTTTGATCCAACACCTTTTTTTACGATGTTTTCTCTAAATTTCTTATCTTAGAAGAGCAGCAACGATCAATACACCCTCACTCACTGCACTTATACAGGGTGTTAGTGTGAACACCGTTGTCCTTGAAACCAGAGGTTCAGCATCATGAGTAGAATCCAAAACGGATGAAAAAAAATGATTCTATTTTTTACTCATTTTTTAAGAAAATTTTTATAAACACTAAACGTTTGCTCACAAACACGTGACACAAGTACTTCGACCAGGCGACACGTGGCATGTGCACCTCAGTGTCGGATCACCTTCTGTGCGAATATCCCGTCTTTTGAAGGGCACAAGTAATGAAGTTACGATCCAAGTAAGGCGCGGGTTTAAGTACTTACGTAGGTAGGTACTTAAAGTATGTAGAGTGACTATGGCATCGTCTACGATAGCGAAGACATGAAATATCAAAATCTTGCAAAACTAAAATAGGTGTTAAGCTTTTCTCATCGATTTTGGATTCTACTCATGATGCTGAACCTCTGGTTTCAAGGACAACGGTGTTCACACTAACACCCTGTATTTGCAAATGAAGAATTCAATTGAATACAAAAATTGCATACGAAATTTTTGTATGTACTGTTTATACCAAGAACAGTTTTGAATGGAATAATTGCCTAGTAGAGCAAGAATGTGACATGTTGTTCAGACGATGCCAGTCATTTATTGCTTCAATATTATTGTATGCAACAGGCAAGAAACTTGCATCATGTAAATGGGCCTTTATTCTAAGTTTCTCAATATCTCTGGCTCATAATAAACCATATTTTTTACAAAACTAACATACTAGAGGTAGGAAAATAGTAAGTACTTAATGCTTACTTACTATTTTCCTGAGGAATTTTGCAATAAATAAAAGATTTTTTTATTTTTTATTTATTTATTTCCGGCTCGCGGAAACCTCACTTCACTATTATTAATAAATAATGACGGACAATCCACACAGCATCATCTAGTCCCAAGCTAAGCAGAACTTGTGATATGCTACAGTCGCGAGCAGCTAAATCAACTCAACTTTTTCAAAATGTACAAAGTGATATTTTTCAAAAATGGCTTAAAACTGAAATTGCATAAAATATATTATTTTTAAAACTTTAATCCATATGCTACAAAATAATGTCCTTTCACTGCCATAAACACACTCTGCACTCGTCAGTGAACAGGATTGACCGCCATTGCTCTGCACTCCAATCAATGTGTTTCCGAGCAAATTCAAGGCGCGCTTGGCGGTGAGCTGTGGTCAATTTTAGGCCTCTGGCAGGCCATCGTGGAATGTGGTTCGCTTCTCTGAATTGTCTTCTGACCGTCCATTGACTAACAGATACTTCTCGAACCTTTCTCAGCTGCTGCTTGACAGAAACACCGGTGAGATGACGGCTTCTGAGACTTCGACTTCTTTTATCATCGAAACGATAAACGGTCTTCTCTCTTAGAAGCCGGTGCCGACTGGTATTTGGCCTCCTAGAGTCACCAGTCCCTTGGAATCTTCTGTACACCCTCGACATAGCAGATTGGCTCAGGTTTAGTCGACGAGCGGCTTCTCGCTGGCTAAGGTTCTGTTGCAGCAAAGCAACAATTTGAGTGGCTTCTTCTGATGTTGTAACTATCCATAGTGATTGTAAATCAGCGATCGTAACTTACGTAGGAGTGTTTAGGTTCACGTTTGGTAAACGAATAATAATCATGCACTGCTTGCAGGGTGTTTTATAAGAGTTCAGAACACCCAGAACCCGGAACAAAAATTTTCAGATCGTAAAAACATGTGCTAGCCAAGGCGGAAACGGAACCTCACTTCACTATTCAGCCCTGCTATGTCGAGGGTGTACAGAAGATTCCAAGGGACTGAACACAACACCAAACTTACATAACCTATAATACCAAGTTAATTAAAACTCCCTAGGATTCTTAGATCCTATGATCATTGAAGAAATAAAAGTTGTGAATTGCTTCAATGCACGTTGTAAAAGTTTTGTCTTTACGCTCAGACTAAGGCTGACCGCACACTATAGTCAAGACTGTCTTAAGACAGACTATTGCCTTATAAAAGTAATGAAGACGCGCACACTTGAGACAAGACGTCTATTAGACAAAATTGTCTCATAGACTCTGCGACAAGACTGACTAACGACAGTCGGCTTCCCCTTTGCATGTATGGGGGTGCGCACATCAAAGACAAAACAGTCTAGTCTTGTAGTGTTGCCGGCAGTCGAAATGAAAAAGCTCCGACTCGAACGCCAAAATGGTCCGTTTTTATAAATTTGTGAAAAAATTATCCGTCGTAACGGGGATATCGTCGTAAATCTTCCTTTTTTATTGTTTTTTATTTTGCTTTATCTATGATGAACTTCAGTAAACTTAGCAATTTTTTTTTCAATAGTTTACTTATATTTTTAAATATTGATAGGTAAATATTATAGGTACTTACTTAATTAGCTTAGTTTAGAACTCAGATGTATACGAATAAGCTCAATTAGTGCAAGAAATTAGGTAAGAATCTCGGAATTCGAGATACCCAGCTGTAAGTCTGTAAATAATATATAATATACATAAATATAATATACAAGATATTGGCACCCTAAAAGTTGTCTCAAAACCTACATATAGTAGGGTGTGCGCAACTATTAAATTTCAAGGTCAAAGGTTACAAAAATCAGTTTTCTGCACTTTTTTTGTAAATATCTCATCTCCCATGGGTTTTTTGCTGTTTGTACTTATATTCAATATTGTAGAAAACAAAATTTTCTACAAATTGTGTAAAATATTTTTTTATACGGTGAACTGTTTTCGAGATAGAGGGCGGAGAGCGCGCGGTCACATCACTTCAGGTCAACCGATGCGTCCGGTCTATGTATCTATCTTGACCTTGAAATTTAATAGTTGCGCACACCCTACCATATGTAGGTTTTGAGACCACTTCTAGGGTGCGAATATACAATTATTTACAGACTTACAGCTGGGTATCTCGAATTCCGAGGTGAACTTACTATATTGACTGGACTAAATCCATCAAAATTTATTAAGAGGGAATAATGACAGATCTGTACCTACATACTCGTAGGAATTAGGTACCTATCCAAACAATATATATTTTTATTTTAAGTGAATGAATTAAATTGTTATAAATAGTAAGGTCTCCACACACTGAAGCCGGAGGCGGAGCGAAGGCGAAGGCGTGCGAGTTGTATTCTATTGAATCATATGAAAGCCTACACACACACCGCAGGCGGTGGTGGCGCGGTGCCATAGGAAAACCCGGCACGCCTTCGCCTCCGCTCCGCCTCCGGCTTCAGTGTGAGGAGACCTTTAAGTTCGAAACACACAGAAGCCGGAGGCGGAGCGGAGGCGAAGGTGTGCCGGTGTTCGCCTCCGGCTTCTGTGTGTTTCGTACTTCAGTGTAAGGAGTAAATCTGTTTGGGGTAATTCTGAAGTAGCCTAAAGTAGCCATTCTAATTTTTTTAGACACCCTAAATGGCTACTAGTAGCCGGATTAGACTTTTGGTAGCCATTTGACCCCTAAGGTAGCCTAAGTGGCGATAATTCGCCTAATCTGGCATCACTGGACGCAGACGATGCGCGATGCAAAACAGTTCTTGTTTTACAAAGACTTGGTTTTTTAATTTTTAACTTAAATTTCGAGGTTATGTTAAAAAAGTGTGTACGTAGACATTAGGTTACATTTTTCTAGCCAAATCGAAATAAACCGTTTTTGCTCTTAAACACTCACCCCCTTCCACTTCCCGACTTCGCATCGCCCGTAAATTATTTTTCCTTTAATTTTTATTATATTCTCCTTTTCCAATGGGTTTCATCCTACTATTTTTATTTTTCAAAAACCTATCTAGGTGCCCTGGTCTAACATGCACAGTTTGTAACAAAAGTGAATATCATACATAGTTAGGTACGAAGTAGCATTGTATCTAAATTCACTTTACAGCTATTTCAAAAGAAAAAAAGTGGCGTGGAAAGAATCTGAACAAAGAACAGTGTGCATATTACGTTTCGTTACAAGCATAATCATATCTATTTTGAGTAATTCTGAAGTAGCCTAAAGTATTAAAGTATTAACTAGCCGTTCTAATTTTTGTAAATGGCTTATTCGATTTTTGGTATCCATGTGACCCCCTAAAATAGCCTAAGTGGCGATAATTCGCCTAATATGGCATCACTGGACGCAGACGGTGCGCGTTGTAAAACAGTTTTGTCTTAGGTGTGCGCAGTGTGGTAGACAAAACAGTTTTGCTTGTGTCGTAAGTCAGACTTGTCTATGTGAGACAAAACTGTCTCAAGACAGTCTTGACTATAGTGAGCGGTCAGCCTAATAAAGTAAAGTTTAAAGTAGAAAATATTTATTTAAGAAAATATTACAAAACTTAACCTTATACACACTTTCACAGAAAAAGATGAAATTGTTAATCTGCTGAGCGAAATTTAAAAGAAATTTACATTGGCTTCCTGACTAGGCTGAGCCTGTATCGAGGAAGCCAGACTACAATATTTGTTTCACAGAAAATATGTGTGCGGTTTACACACAGACATAAGAAAAACATAACTAAACGTATTCACTAAAACTATTAGATAGGTATAATAACTAAAATCAGACAATTAGATAAGATTAAACAAAGTTAAGTAAAATAAACTTAAACCATTTCCTAAAACATAATAATTATTTACAATTTAAGCACAATATAAAAAGAATAGAATACTTGCCTCAAATTAAACCACAAGTTACTGTTCTATGAACTAACTACCTCTTTACGTCCTTGTCTTTCTCTTTGTCTCCATATAAGATACATGTATGTCTACATACAGTTCTTAAGGTAGGTACCTTTAAACTTAGCTAAAGCCCGTTACTTCAGGAGAGCGGGGAATCAATTAAAACTACTAATAAAGTTCTCTCCTTAGAGTCGTAATTGTAAACTCGGTGCAAGCAATAGCCCGATTCTCCAAGATATTTTTTTTTAAATAAACCTAAATTTACTTGCGTTTTTTATTGATTTGAAACTCGGACTGTTACGTTTCTTCACGAGTCTTCACAACGCAACCATATGCTTATTTTTTGTTTAATGTACCTATTTAGAAACAATGTGTACCTACCAGACTTATTTGTATTAAAATATACCAGGGATAATTGCCACTTCTTGGCATATAAAATTATGAGAAAACAAAAATTGTTTCTACCGAAAAACAGGAGGAGGTTCTCAGTCGATCGTATTTTTTATTTGTGGGTGTAAATAATACTCAACATAACTGTTTCAAGGAAAACCGATTTTGATTGTCTGTTGATTTTTTTGATATCTGGTACTTCTCGTATAATCCCTAATAAATTTAATCAGAACCAGTAGTTTTACAGTTTTCATCAAAAAGCGTAAATAATAATAAAATAATAAGTCCATTGTTATTTTTGGTAAAAAAATCAAAATACTTTTTTTATTATATTTATCACATGCCTATATTATATTATTGCTTCTCTCTCAAAACAGAGAAACTTCATCAGTTCATACTTGATGACGGTGTAACCTACCTATATATTTTTCTTACTTCAAAATTCTAAGACATTTCACTTCTCCCTCTTCAGTTATCCGACGAAAACTTTGCTTTAGTTTATTTTAGATGGGTTCTATTTTGCTTTACCTTCCGCCAAATTAGTTGAGCGGAGTCTTAAAAGGCGAATTAAACATTTATACGGAAATGTTTCCGGTATATAACAGCATGGCGACACCGGGCGAAGTTCTACCATGCGGGTTCGATTCTCGACTAAGAATTTTTTTTAGATGATCTGCAGATATTTATTTAGTTAGGAAGAGATACGAAGTTGCCTTTGGTGGCCACCAAACTCTAATCTCTAAAATAGACAAAATGAAACTACTGCAGATGCGTTTAAAAAAAGCTTATGATAGATTTATAACAAACTGTAAGTGTGAATTTTGGAAATAACTTTTTATATGAGAAATTAAGTGGGGGACCACATAAGGTGCTGTTTGCACTTTAAGTTCATATTACCTGATATCTAGTACCCTAAAACAAGCTCTGCCTAACTTGATGCTAGATAATGCTGTGTGAATTGACCAGCATTATTGATTCATGCCATGTCTCAATTTTTTAAAAACACTCAAATGTTATTCATCTTAAAACAAATTTACATTTGATGTTATCTGTGATCTGCCATCGTATCACAGTACATTCATGCAGCATGGCTCAAACTCGATACGGCTAATGATATTCATAACCCTATATTGGGGTAGGAGACGTTTAAGAGCAAAGGGTTGGAAGATCATTATCTTTGTGGGCAATTGTCAGTGTATCTGATAAAAAACCACCTATATACTGTTGCCGCAAAATAGAAATACGTTTTAAGTTTGAAATTCAAATATAACTTGACAAAATTAATAAATGTTAGTATGTCAAAAAATTTAGTAACTATTTAGATATTTAAGATCTAGTTAGATATGTACTAATCACAGTAAAAATAGACATAAGGCAAACGATATTTTATCATGATACAGGACACTAATAAATGTAGATACACTGACACTGCCACAACACACCCTGTTATTGGAATCAAACGCCCAAGTTTATGTCGCTTTTCCTGAAGAATTTCATACATGATTTTGCGTTTTGTGAAACAAAATATGGTGCAATGCATAAACTTTAAACGCAAGATCGACGAGGAGCCATGGGGACAATAAAACAAAGAAAAGCGTATCTCGCCTGAAGCGGTAGTGCGGCGAACTCGGGCGGAGCGGCCAATGAGCGCGCTCCGCCCGCCCACGGGCCGCCCACCGCGCGGCCCCGAGCGAGACGCAGCGCCCGGCGGCGGCTCACATCGATCACGGGGGCGAGGGAGCGGCGGCGGCGCACCCCGCGTGTGGGCGGCGACGTCGACTCATCCCGCGCAGTCGCGAACAATTAGCGCGCGGGGCGGCATGGTCGGTGGATCGCGACACGCGACGTCACTATAATGTGGTTAGTCAGTGAGCGTCGGGGCCGAGCCGACGGCGACGGCGACGGCGGCACGGATCACGATCTGCGGAGCGCGGGAGAGCGCTGGGCGCTGAGCCAGCGCGCCGGCCACGGCACGGTGGACTTCAAGAGCTCCGGGTGCGCGGGGGCCGCCGAGCCGCCCGCGCCGCTCCCTGGCCTTCCCGACCCGCAGCAGTTCAACATCTTCCCGGCCTTCTTCAGCCGCCAGCTCAACTTCACGGGCGGAGGGACCTGCGCGCAGGGCTCGAAGATCATGGAGGAGCTCCGCCCGAACCTGGTCGGCGGCCTCTTGGGCGTGCCGGGGCTGCTGGACGAGCACCAGAGCGACGCCAAGTTCCTGCCGTCGTCGGGAGAGACTAAGTACACGCCGGACAAGGGCCGCAAGTGCAGCAACGCGTCCTCCTCCTCGGCGGAAGAGTTCGGCGGCCTCTACAGCGGCGAGCACGCCGCCACTCCACCCGCGCCTCTTAGCCGCTCCTTACAAGATCACTCGGGTGAGTTTCTCTCTACTCTATAGTCTTCCATTAATTTGGCTAATATAATCTACGAAAGCTGACTAAGGATGCCAACTGAAGCCATTTATTGGGTTGAAAGTCATATTGTATGTCTGTGCGGCTGCATAAATAATAGATAAATAAATACATATTTGAAACATATTGGAATGAGCGTAACATATTCATATACTACTTAAATTTCAATCTGTGTGTTTTGAAACGGTTTCAATAATAGTAGAGAAATTAAAATGTATTAGTTCCCTAATCACTGAATTAGCTACCTTATCACCGTTTAAGGTATAGGTTAGGCTAGGTGGCGCCGCGCGCCCAGTTGTCAAACATTATTTATTTCTATCATATACAAATATAAACATTAACACAGTGCAGAGCATCAATATGTTCATTACCAATGCACCGCCGCCATCTTAATCATCAATATAAACAAAATACAAAACATAAATTTCTCTGTCTCTTCTGCATCCATTCAATCATCAGGTATTTTTCAATTTCGTTATTTGACACATCAATTTTTTTTTTAATCCTAAATCGCCCCACTGCTGGGCAAATCCTCATCTAAATCGATGCATTATCTCAATATGGGACCACATATTTTTATTATTACTTTGGTAAGGGAATATGTATTGACTAAATGGTTGGAAATAAACGTGGCCGGCTGTAGGTATGATATGAACTATTAAAAATCAAATTATTTAAACTTTTGTGTTTTTTTAATATTAACAGTAAGGGCAATTACAAATTATAAACTCAAGGAAAGCGTTAATATCTGATAAATATGTAATCGTCCGGTCACATCGTCCATGGCTCGTGCGATAGATGTAGTGATTTCGGTATAAATACTGGTCTAATCATGAAATTTATTTGAATTAAGTACCAAGGTAATTATTAAGTCTGATGTTTTAAAACGAAATTAAATTTATTACAAACTATGTACAAAAAAGGTCTTAAAGGCTAGGTGTGACAAAAGTTTATCTAAAAATTATGGACATACAATATAGAACCTGGTTTTTATTGATTAATAAATTATTTTAAGTATGTGATAAAATATTTTTTCCAAGAGTCAACTTCGGAGTTTTGTCTTAAATTTAAAAGTATGCAGTTCTTTTATATCTTTTGGAATTTTGTGAAATACTTTTACAGTCATGGTAGAGCAATTTTTCCCACACAGTGCAGTTTTGTGAGTTTAAAACAGAGTTATTTTTATCCTTAAAGTGGTTAAAGAATGAAAAATGCTCTTTTAAAAAATACTCAATTCTGTAAGTATATGTTTAAATTAATAAACGTTAATAGATTATGTTTTTCAAAGAGAGTTTTGCATGACTCTATATAGACCCGATTCCACAGACGTCTCTTACACTTTTGTTCTATTGAATAGTGTATTTGAATTTTGTATATGGATTCTATTAAAGTAAATTGTATGAACCCATCGTAACACGGCAATATCGTCGCAGCTATGTTTTCAATCGAATCGTCACAGTACCGTGGGAATGGTCCTATATCTTATTCCGTGTACAATCCACTGAATTACCGTTGATTAAGCAACAAAAGACGGAACTATACACTACAATCACGTAGTCCGCAGGTAGCGGTATGTGCGTATAATTACAATTCCAATTAGAGTAATATTGCAAACAATCGGGGTGCCGGTGACGTCATGAATACGAAATGTCACTAACGACCAATCCCCCCTCGGCCCTCACCCGCCCCCCTGTGAGCGAAACCTGAATTTTCAAACGACTACGGTGAACAAGTTGGGTCGGTGTACGTGTTGTACCTAGGTAATGTTCGCACAATGGCAAAGGCATTTCGTTTATTTCCGCCCGAATTTCGGGGACCACATTTATTTTCCAATTTATAATTGACAATCTTGGAGACAATATATATAGGTAAATGGGAAATCAATATTGCTATATAGGATATAGGGGGTTGGGCAAGTACGGTTCGGACTAATCGATACGCTGCTATTACTCACGCTGGTTTCATGTTTCTTTAACTTTCAATAGGGGTAGTTCTATAAGTCAATATAGTTTTATGTTTTTATTAATTATTGGACATTTTATATTGACAGACTTGACAAAGGAATAGAAAAATTACAACTAGTATTTACAATTGAAACCATTGAGCTAACTGCAGACGGTTGCAAACAGTCTAAAGGTAGCTCAATTGATCCATGTCAATACCAGTCGGAAGCGTCCCCAAGACACTGGCTGCATTACCACGCTGTATATGTATATATATATATATATCAATATATGTCAATATAGTAAATGGTCTCATCAATATCTGTTCTCTCATTATCTGGTACCACCGGCCGAACTTGGTAGTAGAACTTTTTCTTTGTTAGGGGTTTTAAAACATTAGTTTCATTGACCTTCGTTGGTTTTAATGTATTTACTTCCTCTTTAGATGTATTGTCGGGTATATTTATCGGTGTATTGGGTGCAGTGGGTTTATTTCCTATTGATAACTTTCCTTCTTCTTTCAATTTGTTGAGTTCTTGTAGTTTATTGAGTAGGTCAACGCCTGCTGGGAATAATTGGGCTATTTTTTCATCAACGGGTGTTGTTGTTTCAGTGTTATAAAAGCTAGGTTTAGTTGGAGAGGTTGGCCAAAAGTATTTGCCATTCTGCTGGTTGTTCTCTCGGCTGTCTATCAATGCTTCCTTCACAGCACCTTTGGCCTTGTTTATCTGGTACAAAGGGTTAAAGTCTTTCAAAGGAACTAGATCCCGATTCGTTTTCCGTGTTGTTATTTCGGTATCAGAGAAACCTCGAAGATCTGGTTTACTTTGTGAATTTTGCCAAAAGTCTCGATCATTTTCGTAGCTACGATCCCGGTTGTCTATCAGAGCTTCCTCGAAAGCACCTTTGGCTTTGTTCATCTGATATAGAGGATTTAATTCTCTAAGGGGGTTTAAATCTTGACTTGGCTTAAGAAAAGTGTCGAATAAGCCTGCTTGTGTATGCGATATATAATCTGAAATAATTTGAGACATGTCAAGAAATCTCCTCATTTTTCAACAGATTTCAAAAAAAGGAGAAAAGGTTCTCAATTCGACGGTAGTTTTTGACCACGACCGACATCCTCGAAATATGGGTAAACTTAAATTTTAAAACGCGTGCCGGCCGCGCTTGAGTACCAGCTTAGGGGTTTTGACGTTACATTTTCTAATTTATCTGTGCCAAAAAATATACACAATTAAAAATACTTACCAAAGAGAAGTAAGGTCAAAGCAAAAGTATATATTCCCATTTCATAAATAAGAGCCTCGATATAATGTCTAAGCCTCAAAACTCAATCGTCGCAATGGTATTCACTGAACCAGACAAAGGTAAAGACTGTTTGATAAATGTTGATTTATCATTAAAAACTCGTCAAATATTAATTTATTTTGTAACCAAGTGAATAAAACACTAATTGGTCAGATGAATTTAGTGACTGACCAGATTTTGCTACTTTGGACAAATAGAGGTATATAGGTACTATTCCCTTTAATGTCTTTCGCAGAAGAGTAAAAATCCTTTGAGTCCAGTTATCTATCCTTTAGCATGAATCTATCCTTTAACAATCACATTCACGGCTCATTGATTTCACACACAGCAGCTGATCTCAATTTGTCAAGTTAAACCATTTCAATAAAAACGCCAACAATAGTCACAGCAAACAGAACTCACTGACAATAGAAATAACGTCCGTATTCAACAATATTATAATAATGTGCGACGCGTGGCAGGCGCGTGCGCATATCACCTGTCTAGGAACGAGTGAACCCTTCAAATAGAGCTTTAATCTATGTTTGAATGGATTCCGGAAGTGGTCAATTCTCATATACTATTTTTGCGTAAAATCGTACAGATTTTTTTATTCTACTGATTCACCATCTTACATTTTGGTATATTCGATGCTTTCTTGTTATTTAGTTAACATTACATTCACAATTTCTGTATGATGTGCTAAGCAACCCGAAAAGAAAAATCTTAACTCGTATCCTTTTGAGAATGCGTGAAAAGCGCTTTGAATTCTTATGTCTCTGGGACTCTACATCAGACCTAGGTGTTTTGCTACAGAAGTTTAGAAGAATCGATAGCAAAATCCGTTTAAAAATTATTAAAAAACCGATGGTAAAGGACACATTCCCCTAAAGCTAACTAATGCGCATAATCATCTCTTAAGAGTACGCGACTTAATGGAGAGTGTATTGTGCGCACGCGTTGCAAATCCACTAAACCTATTGTAATTACTGGGCTGGACCCCCGTGCGATCAGCTGTCACTTGAAACATGTAAAAGTAGTGACTTTATAATGGAGTAGTTGAGTTTTTTATAAGTTCAACGTGTTTTATTCATGCGCAGGTAATTTACCTAGCGTACCTTTATTTTTTTTGTATCGAGTATTTGATAACGCGATTGAAGTAATTTGGATATCTGTTGTTGTATAGATATGACAATTTGATATTTCACTTGTTACCTATGAGAACTTCCGAAGTAAATTTTCTAAAGTTCCTAAAGTTTTTGATGAAATAATCTTTTACGCTAGTTGTTTCATGAAACAGGAAAAAATATCCTGAACAAACAACTAGAGCCTTTGATATTAAGAAAATAATTGCTTTGTAGAATAAATCTCAACTATTCTGAATACTAAAAAGCAAATTATCCATTGCCCACGTATCTTATTTAGAAGGCCAAGACCAATATCGGGTCGATGATCTAACGCCAATTGAGTCGCAGACTGTATTACTTGGCACTTGTATAAAACCTGCAACTTCAGAGCCATGTTCGCGCCTAATTCCCTAACAAAGGACTACAATCAAAGATCCCAATCGGTCAGATTTGCGGCATTTGTGCCGATTACAAATCTATTAGCGGGAGAACATATGGACCTCGCTCGAGGGGCGAAGCACCCTGTAGTGCTCCGGAGGTGGTCGCGATACGATTTACTATTGAACTTTTTGAGAGCTTTTACGATATTGTTTTGTTTCTTTTATACGAGTTATTTTAGATAAGTCCTTACCAGATAAAGAACACGGACCGAATGTTATGAAAGTAGGATTAAAAATGAATCAGAGAGATTCATTACGCACATGTTGCACTTTATGATCTGGACACTGGTAATTGATGAAATACCAGCTTATTTCTAAAAAATCATCTTCTAGTTGATGGTATAGGTACATATATTTTTGGTAGAGAAACTTAAACATTTTTTGACAAACAGAAAGGGTGCAGCAGGTAAATCATGTCTGGATCAGAATTCAATCATTTTAGTACATATAGAGACGGTATAAAAAAACCCTATTTTCTGAGATATATTCATGACTGAAGGACCTTCTTCTTTGTTGATCCCTCACTTATCGAAAAACACCAAAGAACCCATTCCACTCACACTTTTCTTATCGAAAGAGACCAAAAAAGACCGCTATACCTAGTGATAAAACTGTATTTCTATTGATATCTCAAACAATATTTCTAGTAAGAGTCAGATCAATTTTCGAGGGTTCTATCAATGTAGCGTTGCAGTGAGTGACTGTCGACACTTCGTCACCCGACACCTTACCGCCGCTACAGATGGTGCTTTTATGTCAATTGTCATAATTAGGGGATTAGGGGACCCTAATGACATGTTACATTGAATCTCTGTTACGCCCCCGAACAAATGTTACTGTGTAAATAATGCTTACTGACTTGGGAGTTTTGATTGCAGTTTTCGGTTTTGTTTACCCGAATAGTCTTAATTTATTGACAAGGTTTTTAGTCATTTAAATCATATTTTTTAGGTTTTGGGGTAAATTTAATTCAGAGAAAAGAAATTATGAGAAAACTCAGTGAAAAAAAACTCAGGAAAAAATTCCGATTAACTGATATCCGATTTAACTTACTTCGATAAAGGAAGAACTTTATACTAAAGCCCAGCATAGAGCTCACATAATAATACAGCCGCATATGTAAGTTTTTAAAAAAGAAATAGGTGAAACCATTTCTAGACATTACGTAGGTATATTATGTAAATCATGATCAGGTAAAGAACATCATAAATATGAGGAAATTACTAACAACAAACATACAGGTACATTTTGTAAAAAGTGCACGGTAAAAATTATAAACTGGCCATTTGAAAGCTCTCATCTAATGGAGTAGGTAATCTCATCTCGGAAAATGTCAGGTAAAAAGCGAAACCAATATATTCGCCATCAAAGCCCCAAAAACATAGAAGCAAGCAAAAAATCCAACCTTTTAAACGTTAAAAGGTCCCGTTTACCGCGGACGCAAACACTTAGCTCCATGTTAATTAGTAAGTAGCTGGCAACATCGTCAAAGGGAATGCATGAATACTTACCAAACCGACCTCCGACGGCGCTTTTAAAATCTCCCCCACTTAATTCAAGCTCGGAGAAACCGAAGGTAAACTGATTATGTCGCCAATATGAGAATTTTTCAACAAACTTGATTACGTTTGAGCATTTCTGCGACAGATGGCTGTTAGGTTTACGATATGGTTGATGGTGTACTAAGTGCCTATCTTACAAGTGAATTTTATTGTTGCAATACGAGATTTCAGTTTACTGATCAATTGAGCTACTTTTAGACTGTTTGCAACCGTCTGCACTTAGCTCAATGGTTTCAATAATAAATACCTGAATTAAATACCTAAATTAATACAAAATCTTAAAAATCGAATCATAAATGTTCCAAAAAATACTTTTACTTTCACAAAGATAAATAAATAAAATTAAACAAACGGATAATACAGACAGGTAACAAAATCGATTTATATCATAACTTTTACTGTCTTGGTAGATGTGTATAAGATATTTTTTTCTAGATATACCAACCGTAATATTGTTATTGTAAATGGTTTTGTGCTTTGTACTAGTGCCGCTGAAAAACAGCGCCGAATTGGCACCCGTGTGAATCGAGCGTAATAATGGTAAGCCATTGGCCTATTTTATATGCCAATGGCCTCGAATACACAATTTTTGTCTTTACGTTATTAATTTTCGTTTATACTATTTGTATTATTGTTATTTTAAGTTCATAATAGTCCTGTGTTGTAAATTTGAAACGCATATTTGTCTATTCTATTCTACCTAGCACGTACAGAAACGTAACTCTACCATAAAGTTAAAAAGTCTTCATATTTTCAACTTTATCGTTCTCAACGGCATGGCAATGGAACAGTCTTACAAACAATTTTACGGTATTACGGTATTTTTAACATATTCACTGCCCGTCTCAACAGTGCCACCTCAAAAGACCCGCCGATGTTCTAAATGCCTTCCAACTTGCACTTAAAGCGTCATGAGATGAGCACGGAATGTTGTTTTCTAAAACTAACCACATTATTCACCGTGATTCATAACCACAGTTGAAGCACGTGACGTAAACAAACTCCCGTCCGGTATTCCTAGAAACTGTGACGACGAGGACGCTGAATCATTACTTAACAGCGTTAGTTAAAACGTAATTACAATTACAGCGAACTTGACCTACGGCAAGGGTCGATGCGCTACACCCACTATGCAAATAAGAAAGCTTCTTCGTCGACCTGGCGACCTGGTTTAGGAACGTTTGGGGATGTCTCTTTTATATTTTTGTAAGATGGCGATCCTCTGTTGGTTTTAATAGAAGTTAATTTACTGAGCGTAGTATTCGAGTCATTGTGTTGTGAAATAGGCACCATTTGAAAACACAGTAGTGATTAGAAATTTAAACATTTTTTGAGACTGAACATTACTGAAGTCTAAACATTTATTGATTTCCTATTGATCTAGCTTTTATTTGGTATATTTTTTGTGAGTGTAGCTGTAGTAGCTAGCAAGATATAACGATTTTTGTTCAAAATGGGACTGGTAATGCTTACAGCTCAGTATTTCTAGTTGCAGCGACAAGAGAAATACATCATCTGTAAAAAATTTAACAGTCGTACTAGCACGTTTCATGAGTGCCTTGAGTGAGACAGACGACGTGCAGATGGACAGAGAGCTGTTTTCCCGCTAGAGTACGATCTCGGATTCTTCAAATCAAGAGTGAATAAGTTCCTTCTGGGAAGGCGTGCTCCATCTTAGGATTATTCTTCACTTACCTGAGATAGTGGCCAAACGTTCGACCATTAACAATAAAAAAGGGAGTCTTAGTAATAGGGTCCCGTTTTATCCTTTAGGTAAAATATCAAAGCTCGTTCGTAGCTGACAGCTAACATCCAGTTGGTTGTGATATAGAGTCTATAAGAAGAGAGGCATCATGAAACACTAAAATCATTAACTCCTTCCACAGCAGAAGGTGCGTTCAAAAAACTAAAACCGGAGCCGGGTGGGAGCAGCAGTGCCACCAGCGGCTCCTCAGCCCTGTCTCCAGCGCTGGGCCCGCAGCACGCCGGCCACACCCCCACCACTGCCTCCTGCCCCACTCCTGCCCGGCGGAGGCATAGGACCACATTCACGCAGGTAACTCACCACCTTCAGGCAGTGCCACCAGCGGCTCCTCAGCCCTGTCTCCAGCGCTGGGCCCGCAGCACGCCGGCCACACCCCCACCACTGCCTCCTGCCCCACTCCTGCCCGGCGGAGGCATAGGACCACATTCACGCAGGTAACTCACCACCTTCAGGCAGTGCCACCAGCGGCTCCTCAGCCCTGTCTCCAGCGCTGGGCCCGCAGCACGCCGGCCACACCCCCACCACTGCCTCCTGCCCCACTCCTGCCCGGCGGAGGCATAGGACCACATTCACGCAGGTAACTCACCACCTTCAGGCAGTGCCACCAGCGGCTCCTCAGCCCTGTCTCCAGCGCTGGGCCCGCAGCACGCCGGCCTCACCCCCACCACTGCCTCCTGCCCCACTCCTGCCCGGCGGAGGCATAGGACCACATTCACGCAGGTAACTCACCACCTTCAGGCAGTGCCACCAGCGGCTCCTCAGCCCTGTCTCCAGCGCTGGGCCCGCAGCACGCCGGCCACACCCCCACCACTGTCTCCTGCCCCACTCCTGCCCGGCGGAGGCATAGGACCACATTCACGCAGGTAACTCACCACCTTCAATATTAATAATAAAGATGCAGCAGCGTGGTAATGCAGCCAGTGTCTTGGGAGCGCTTGTGACTGGTATTAACATGGATCAGTTGTGCTACTTTTAGACTGTTTGCAACCGTCTGCATTTAGCGCATTGTTTCAATTGTTTTAATTTTGTAATGTATTTTTACAAAACAAATTTCTGTATATTCGTTGGCAGTATACAACATTTTTCAAGTATCAATCTCCTCATCTATCTACCTCTTAACATTTCCATTTTGTTTTTTTTATTCTTCTGGTAACCCATTGTAAATAGTAAGAAATGTTCATAACATATGTGCATATATGTTATGAATATTTCTTACTATTTAAGATATCTTTATGGAGCTGGTGTTTGTAGAGTAAAATCTTTAAACTTTGGACATTTTTGCTGGGCTATATACGTGTATAGAACCAATCGATCACGCTCTTCCTTTCTAGAAGTATGGGTAAAGAGTAATAGACCTAATAGCGTATGTTGTTCTTTTGGCTCCAATAATCGGCATGGTATCTACAGTATCAATGAAATACATAGACCTAATTTCTTTTTCCCGACAAAACACCAGGAATGTTCCTAAGCCAATTATGCTACCGAAACTCCCTATAAAATTGAAAGTAAATGTTGTTTTTTTAATGGATATAAAACTAAAAGACTCTCACCGCGGCTCTTATCACAAAACAAAACAGCTTGAATGCCGCTTATTAACGCATATTTTTCTGTAACAGGAACAATTAGCAGAATTAGAAGCGGCATTCGCTAAATCACATTATCCAGATATCTACTGTAGAGAAGAGTTGGCGAGGACGACGAAACTCAACGAGGCTAGGATACAGGTCAGTCTTAAATTCACCTAACAGTCACTTTTATCCCTTAACCTTTTTATAAAAACTGTCATAATTTTACGATACCTACCTGTATTTTCAGAGTAACATGTTTCTTATCATACCATCATATAAATGTCTTCATAAACTTCCCTTGAATCCCCCACCACTTGAATAAGTTTTCTTAAAATATCATGTGGCGACACAAAATGTAGTTCCATAAAATAGTTTGCAAAAATAAAGCAGTAGGTATTTTCGCGCCGGCAGTCGTCTCCACTGGAATTGTCGAAATATCAATGATGCGCGAATACTGGATAATGCAATTTGGAGCGTAGGCCCGAGGCGGATTGAATTAAAGCGCCATCTGTCGTCGGTCGTATGAATACGAAATGCTTACAGTTACTCGCGATCTTTATCTCAGTTTTAAAATTGCTCAACCCTCGGGACCCTCGATATTGATTTGTTCCCGAAGCTCCTAATTTGTTGCTCCAGATATTTTATTCACGACGTGACTTTTACCATCCTTTAATTCTGACTTTTTCAGTTACCTACGTTTTCATTAGTCGCGAGCTTTCAGGCTATATTTTATTCATTGTCACATCATGATAAGCTTCAATTACTTGCCTGCTCTTTTCTTTCGCGCACGAGTGATGTCGCTTTAGAAAATGAAAGGTTCTTTCAAACGTTATTACATACATCGAAGGTGGCTCGCTAAAAGCACGTAAAATGCGCGTAGGTGAGTGTGCAATACAAGTATACCTATATCAAGAATGTGTACTTATAAAACGTCGATACGCTGTCAGATGTGTGTAGAGTTTCCGCACGCTCCGTAGGAGGCTATTAGCGTTTAGGCGACGCTACATAAGAATGTAAACGTTAAAGACGACAGCAACGTCGAGCTTCCCTCCCTCTAGAGAAAATTTCGATATAAAAATACAGCGATGTCGAGAGGGTGGAAGGGGGCGGCCCCCGAGGCATTGCAATCCCATCAAATGGATCCGTAACGAAGTTAGCCGCTCATCCTCCCCGCGCGCCCCGACATTGTCTCTGCCCTCAAATGAATTCTACAATTGGAAATAAGAAAATGTTTTGTTGGATCCCGTGCTTTTTCAGTTTAAACGCGACCGTTTTCTTCGAATAACTCGCTCGACAAAATAAGTATCTACAGATATCTATAGCTGAGTTAGGTAAAGCGTTTTAAGAGGGTGAATTACGCATTTCTTGGAAGTAAATCTGCTCATAGATTATTAACGACTTTCTAAACGCGAAGCCATTTTATTTGCATTTATGAAAACGTCATGGAATACATAATGAAGGCAGATAATAAAATGTTAGCAGAATAATTCAGAAAATGTCTAAATTCTATTATTCATCCTTATTGATAGATATTAGATATTGTCGCAGAGATTTATCTCTGCGGAAACTTATTAGTTTTTCGTAACAACGCTCAACAAGGACAAATATCGGAAGAATCTATAAAAAAGTTAATAGACCAAATATCCCATTTAAGTTTCTTCCCTCCTCCTACAACATATAGCTAGTATGTAGGGACCCGAGGACATGGGGAGTGTTTCTCAATCTTTTGCTTGTATTTCTATAGGAACATCGTAAACACACTCTTACGTAAGTTCAGTAAGCACGTAAGAAGTTTTAGTTTGAGGTTTGATGGAGTACTTAAATACTAAAAACTTCATCTGTTGATATGAACGTGCAAAATAAATTTTATTTGAGGTTTAATAGAGCAAAATGTAAAAAATCTTTAACTTCATATATTGATACAAACGTTCAAAATAAGTTTTATTTGAAGTTTAATAGAGTAAATAGTAATTTAAATCTTACTGTATTGATACAAACGTGAAAATAATAGCCAATGTAGGCGGTCTGCAAAAAAACATACTTGAAACCAATTTCATAATCATTAATTACCTCATTGTTTTCTGCTTTAGTTCTTGTTCAATATTCATTATTTAGCTTGTATTGTTGTTTACAAGATATACATTTCCGTTACTAGAAACTTACAAAACGTACCTTGTACCTATAAAAGAAACAAGGTTCGCTAGCTATCGTAAAAATCTAGCATCCTCCGTCTCTCGTACGTTACACACGTCTGTGCTTGCATTGTACGTGCTTCAATATTGTTTTATTTTTATTCCGCACCGTGCTTAGGGATAAATAAGGTTGAGAAACGTTGGAAATACTAAATAGTACCCACATGTATTTTGGATAGGGTGAGCTAACCGTTAGGTATAGCTATATATCGGTTTATTTATATGGAGAGTGCGTGCGGAGGGCGAGTCCCGCCCCTAGCGGGGGTGGCCACCCTCTAATCAGCTCTAATCACCATATCAAACGACGCACGCTCTCATTCCCGTTGACAACACACAGATTAAGGCCTCGCTTGTTTTTCAGCTTCTTTCATTTACTTTATATTCTGTCCTATTATTTAAAACAGGCTATAAGTGCATCAATATTTGATGGCATTCTAAGAAAATAAAACCACTCAAGACATCAACTGTTGATTTTTCGAAAAGATTTCCGCCACTGCCAGTTTTGATTTTGCTATCCAGCACACTAGGGACATTTGATGGCATTCAAAACGCACAAATGCGAAAAAAGTATCAAGATAAATTACCGTGATACATTTTGAAATTTCAATTCTTAGGTATTTTTCGCATAGATTTTTTCCTCACAACACTATAAATTTTCGATCCAGTAACGACCTATCCCTATTCTGATAGGCACATAGCCTAAAATAAGTCCTTACCGGGACAGTCCGCGTGAAAAGCCCGCGAGCAGGTTAATTATAATATGTTCTGAGTGTGTTTACTCAACCTGTAAACTTTGTAATTTATTTCAAACCATTCCTTAAACTTTATTTCCCATAGGTTTGGTTTCAAAATCGCCGAGCGAAGTACCGTAAGCAAGAGAAGCAGCTTCAGAAAGCGTTGGCGCCAGCAGTGTTGCCAGGTTGCAACGGAATGATGCGGAATATCCAGGGATATCGAGGTTACCAGCCGTATCCGCATCCGAACACCATCAACCGGTATCCACAGGTATATTCCAATACTTCCAATCTACATAACTAAAGTTTCGTTCTATTTTTTTCTGATAGTTTGCCTACGTAATGAAACTTTAGAAATTATTTCTTCCCTACATTGTGTAATACATAGGTAAAGTATAACACAATGAATTTTAATTCCGTGAATTTAAGTTATTAAAAATATATAGGTATATAAATAATATCTATTCGTTGAGGTATTTCCACCAATATAAAGACTACTTTTAAATAAGTAACAAAATATTTAAAAAATAAAATTTAGTTAAATTTAAAACTGTATTCCTCTCAAAATTGTTCGTAACTTTCGAAATTAAATAGCATACCGTTGTTTAAAATCACAAAAAAAAATACATTCAAATACTTGTAAAATATGGTAAAGTTTGTTGAAATCATTAAATTAGCATACTTAAATTGAAATCAAATGAAGTGGTATCCTTATTTGTATATTATGTATACTTTTTTATATATTAGGAGAGGCCTATGTCCAGCTGTGGACTAATATAGGTTGATGATCATTAAGATTAGTTTAATATCCTAAGCGTGTCAGTATTGCCATACAGCTTCCGACTGGAATTGATATATGGATCGGTTGAGCTATCGAGCTCAATTGTACATACTAGTTTTCATTTATTTCTATTTCGTGATTGTAACATCCAAATTCGGAATACCGAAATGATAATTGATTTTGCAGATTTGTTTAAAAATATTCCCTATGTTCAAGGCGTATTTCGTGATTTTGGTTACCTACGATAGGCGATGGATAATAGAACAAATTTTATCATCGCTTAAACGATATCACAATATCGATATCGTATCGAACCTAAACCGAATTTAATTTCAAATCCGGTCGATACTTTGCGTTTATTTGCATTATTTTCGTCGGTCATATGCTGGAACAGTAATCAATTTACCGCATAATCACGGACGTTGATTAGTGTTTGCTAATGAATATTATGCACATACGTACTAGTATTGCATAGGTTTTAGGTACTTATATGTACTGAATATAGCTTTATAGCGGAAACAAACAACATCTAAACAAGAAATTCTTAGTTCATACCTAAAAATATGTATATTGGGTATGAACTAAGAATTCTTGTCTAGATGTTGTTTGTTTCCGCTATAAAGCTATATTCAGGGTATAAACAGCATAACTTCTTAGATAAGAGAGATTATCTAAGAAGTTATGCTGGTCATTTCTGAATTATTATGCTTTATCTGGCGTAGTAGCACCACTAGTGTTTTATGTATCAAATGAAGGGTATACCAATAAGGCTTTACTTATACCGGGGTGGTAGAGGCTGAGAGTAGTGTAGTGAGCAATTTCAGTGTGATTTAAGCCTTATACATATAGACAGATAGAGATACATAATATGAGAGCAGTACCGTTAGAAAGGGCGCGCGTGCTCGCTGCGCCCGTCGTCCGCAGCTTCACCCGCGTGTAAATTGATGCCTATGTTTCATTCCAGGGCTAGATCTACGCTGGCCTGACATATAAATATGTCATAGTATAGAAAATATCAATACAATTTTTGTAGATCGTGAATCGCAAAAACTACGACATAATGACGGTAAAAGCAATGTAAGTAACAAAAAACTTGGTCCTTTCCACCAGGTTCAATTTCATCTAGGTATCCGTGACGTGTAAATTAATCATATTTATCTCATAACCCATCCGTGAGCAACTAATTACTCTTTTCCCATTTTAATGCAATAAAACTTAAATAATTCCACCACTAAAGATCATAACGCTATTAAATGAGCAGAACCAAACTCTATAAAATCCGTTAAGCGTTTATACCGAGACCGCGGTGTCATCATCGGAGCGCTATGGTGATTTTTCCGCTGAAACCACTCGTGTGGCCACGGCTTTATACTCATTAACACCTCGGCTGAACCATGGTTGAGCTTGCGTCATAATTACACGCAAAATAATTAGGTTTTGCCACTTAAAATCTGATTGAACTGGAAAGTACTTTTTATCGCCTACCAAAACTAGGGAGGAAGTTCTTAGTTCCGCTGTTTATTTGTTCGAGACATGGTACCGGGGCTTTACTATTTGCAAACCGTAAAATTTAATAAAAATGTATTTAATCTTTTAATTGAAAATTTAAGAAATATAAACTTTTATTTATTTTCTATACTATCACTGTTATTAGGTTGCTTACGTTTTGATAGCGTCAGAATGAAACATATCATGAAATCACAAAGACTACCTACCTTTCAATCTCATGAGCATTTGCAAATGGCGTTAGATGTTGCTGTTGTACATGTATGTATGTAAAACGGAACACAACACAATGCTGTTCCATTGGGGCTTCAGGATTAATTAGCTACGAAAGTGCTACGACGTAGACGTTATTCGTAGAGCTTCAGAATACTCGTCGGTACATAGGCGTGTTTACCTGATTCAGTGTAGTATATTAATCCTCAATAGGTAGGTATATAAAGGAACAAGCGAAAGATTTTTTGGTGACAACGCCCAGCCAAACCGCTAAAGCTAGAAAGCTGAACTGGAGGGTTGATTACCTCCGACCTTTTAGTACAAAGACATCCGATAAGAGGGGATTTTTGTAATATATAGTAGGATTTTTGTAAATTAAAGGGCTGAAAAGGGTTTACGTTTTTTGTTGTTTTTTGTAACCAGTGACCCGATTTGCGTGAAACTTACAGATAATACTGAAAATATAAAATTACTAAACACAAGAAGTAATATTCAAAAAAAACTCCTGAAAATGGGGTAAAATGAGTTAATAAACTATAAGGTTTTTTGTTTGGCTCCTTATTGAAATTTCTGTCACTTTTTTATGAAGGCCCGGATTATTTAATGCTTGTGACCTGAAATTTTCAGTATCTGTGTACTGATATAACCCTAAATTAAAACATGTGTTTATCTCTCAACATCTCACATAAAGGGGTTAATGGAGTTTGATGTTATTCAGGTATTTAGTAAATTTATAGCCCCATTTGTTTGAAACTTAACTTACATAGATTTCTGATTCTATTATACTGATGAGCAGGACAAATCGTCGTCTAAAACTAGTCACTACATAGTATAAAATAAAGTCGCTTTCTCTGTCCCTATGTCATTATGTCCCTTTAAACGCTTAAATCTTTAAAACTACGTAACGGATTTGATGCGGTTTTTTTAATAGATAGAGTGATTCAAGAGGACGGTTTATACGTATAATAAAACCATGCGAAGCCGGGGCGGGTCGCTAGTATATTATAAAGGAGTAACTGACTCACTGTCACACAAAGCACAGCGTAAAACCCTTGGTCTTAGCAACTTCAAGTTTGTAGTGTTTATTAATTTTGATTATTCACACTGTTAGCAGATCCTCATAATTTTACACCGGTGTGTCAGAAAATAAACAAATATATGTTTCTCGTTTTAGATTTTGTTATTATTATTATTATTATTAATCATTTATTTCAGATTTAAATCCATAAGTACACATAATGTTAAAAATAATTAATACAAAATGTCACGGTAAATTTATATAGTATATATAATATTACATATATCGGTATAATATTACATATGTGTATTTGTTTTGATATTTTCCTAAAGAAAGGCACGGAGGCTCGGTTTCCCAACTCGGCAACTCGCACTTGATACTTAACAAAGTGTAAATCAGGCATAACATAGGATTTAAGATACTACATACTTACCAAAATATGTTTTTTCTATCAATAAATATTATTATCAATAAATAAATAAATACCAGTCGGAAGCGTCCCCAAAACGCTGGCTGCATTGACTTCACGCTTAGGATTTTAATGCATTGACTTTATTTAAATTTATACATGCTTATTTTATTGTTGTAGTGTGTAACATCATTTTCTTTGACAGCATCACGGCAGCTATGAAGAACTGCAGAAGGATATCTTCTCGCTGTCACAGATGGGTGGAGGATCGTATCCCATGCCTCAGGGGTTCTCTATGGGACATAGTGCTAATATGAGCGCGGTTGGCATGCGACAGGATACCATGGGTAAGACTCTTTACTGTTAGGCTGTGTCCCCAGTAGGCAAACTGTGCGCAGCCGACTGAGTTTGCGGTTATCATTTCATATATTTTAGTATATTTTAAATTGAGTGTCCACAGTTAGCTAGTTTGCGCTCACTGTACGCAGTCTGTACGCAGTTTGCAGCGATACGTGCGCCGACTGTCTCAGTTAGCGGTCGACTCGCAGGTTCCAGTGCTTGCGATACGCACGCAAACTGATCTGAGTTTGTAGCTGTTCGCCACAAATTAGCGGCTCACTCAGTCGGCCGCTCACAGTTTGCCTACTGGGGACACAGCCTTATTGCCATCTCTATTTACCTAACCTCAAAACATGAGGTGGTTCTCAATTTTGACGTTTATTTAAAGGAAAATAAATGACTTAAAATTAAAAGACCTGCAAATCATGAATAACAACAGTATTGACTTTCAACGTGGCAATACTGCCAGATTTTATTTTTTATTTTTATTCTGGTGACGGCGATTTTTAGAAGTTTTGTTATACGTCATCAAATAAACTAAAATGTTGTGATAAAAAAACATAGTTTATTCAATGTTTATTAATAAATAGAATATGGAAATGACATCAGATAGTAACAAAAACTTTATAGTTTCATACCTTTTTAAATGACTGATCCAGCTTAAATCAACAAGTATTAAAAGACTTAATGACTTTATTATACCTATATTACAATTTCTCACAATTTTATACCAATCCAAACATCAAAGTTCACCCATCCTATTATAAGCTGAACGATGAAGGCACAGACTCTTGTTTCCTCTGAAATCTCCCGTAACCAATCTAACTTTAACCGCCCCAAACAAATTATTCATCGTAATACCAGTAAGAACTAAAATGTAAGTTTGTACCGTAAAACAAAAAGCGGTAGACGGCGCGGAGGCAGCTTTCATCAAGTTTCTATTAGAGCCGTCAAGGCAATTATAAAGTTGGAGCGTCGCGTCGCCTCGGCGATCGAGGCCTTCGTTTTTATACAAATATCTCTCGTGATAATGGGAAAACTTGTTCCCGAGCGCTGCGGCTAAGTTCCAACAGATGATCTTGAAAACGAGAAAAACTTGATTACAATTTATTAATATCGCTGGCAGTCCTTTCTTTTCACAAAGCTTTTTAACAATTAACGATTTGCTCGCTTTTGTCGGAGCTTTTCTTTTTTATACTTTTGGGAGAAGGGCCGATCGATTTATGAATTTATAGTTTTATCTATTAACTTCGTATTATCCAGTAATCTATGGTACATCTAAGTAAACATGAGATTTAATAGATGAGTTGTATGGTGAAGCATGTTGCCGGATATTAATAATTTGTATCTACTCCTCAAGACGATCTCCAAGATTCCTTAGTATTGATTGAGAGCTTCTTGGAAAATCAATGTACAGGGGTCATATATTCTGTACAGAGGCGGAGTAAGATAAGGAATCATTTATTTGTTAATCAATCAAAGCAAAACATTTATTAATTATGTTTTTTATTCAGGCTTTCTGGGTTTAGGAATTTTTTGAAATTATAAGAATTCGCCGAAAACATCGAATTATTTTAATAATTTCCTCAACTGGCAAACACATTTCTTCCTCTTTTCCTATTTTCGCGAAAAGGAATGCGCCAATTCCATTACATCCAACTCTTATTTAGTTCGCAAAAAACAAAAACTACAAAAATAAGAAGGCGGCAAAGCATGAAACGCAATGCCTCGGGCAAGATTCCTGCGTAACAAAAAACGAGCAAGTAATCTGGGCGAGGCATCGTACCGTGGATATTCTAATAAGAAAATTTCCACTACATTTACTTTGGCGGGCGTCCTCGCGGCGTCTTGGCAAATATCTTATTTCCTGCGGCGAGATTGCATCTTGAGAAAACGCGAGGGTAGATCCAGTTCACTATTCGCTACCCTACCCTACCTTATATACCTATACCTACACAATATATAGGTATATGTTTGCGTTCCTCTTCGAAGAGGGATGTCGCTACGGCTTGTAGAGACGCTACGAGTTTCGCAGAGCTTTCGTAGCGTATCTTTGCAATTATTTTGGAGAGACGTTGTGATGGTTTGTTACGTTTGAATAAAGTGGCGTTTCTGAAATGGTTGCGTATTTCCGATATCAAGGACGAGTATCCTAAAAATAATAGAATATTAGATTGGTAATCTAATAATTTAAATCAATCTATAATTTAAAATTAGAAATAATTATAAGAAAAAAAATGATGTAAAAAATCACCTTTTTCAGGTTCTAGGTTCCAGTATTTAAATTTCCCTTATACAGTACTTTTTTATTCATGTGTAGAATGTTTACGATGAGATTAAAATTCCCTTTTACAAAAGTCTTAATTATTGTAATTTAGTGTGACTTTTGAGAAAAAACACTTATTTTTTGTATTGTAAATTTTTAATAATAATAATATTTATAAAAACTACTATATCCACATTTAAAAACGGATTGAATTGTAAAACCCTTGAGTCAATTTCTCAATAGGCCGTTCCAGAAAAAATCACGAGAATAAATAATACGCAGAAATACTTGTTAACATTTTAACATTGCCAGCAGGTATGACAGCAGAAGACGAGTGGTACAACAAATCCCTATCGGCGCTCCGGATGAACAGCGGCCACCACGCGAACCTGGCCGCCACGCCGATGCTCCAGTACCAGACCTAATCGCTGCTACACGGCGCTGACTGGTCGCCGGCGCCGGCGCACGACTACGCACCGCCGTAGCGTGCGAGAGGACAACGTAGCGGTAAAATAGTGTTAAATAGACCCATTATACTTCATAACAAAATAAAACAGTTGTTTAACAGTGTTGTTTCTCACTGTGAGTAATGTCGACATAAAACAAATGACTAGCTATTGCTTAAAATTAAAGACAGGATCAGTAGGAGGGTTAAGGTGGAAATACACTATTGAAACGCCACGCGATACATGTTGATTTGAATCAAATCGTACTTATTTACTATGAACTGAATAAGAATCATTAAAACCCGATGGTTAGTCGTCGCATGTTGTTTGAATAATGTTCACCTTTTATTCTTCTCGCTTTAATAATCTGTTGTTTTCGTACCATAGTGGATGCAAATAATCATGATTTTGTTTTTTGCGAGAATCGAATGGCTAACGTAGATAAGATCATTCGATCCGAGGTGTAAAAGAGGACTATACAATTATAAATTATGTCGTGTATAGGTCTAAAAAATGTTTGTGCTAAATCTGGTAGCAAAAAATAATCAGGTGAAATCTCTGGAAAAATATTTTTAAGCCCTTCCATAGCAAGGGCTTGCTGTTTAAAATTTGTTCCCATTGTAAAATCGTCAAATAGTAATTCATGGGTTTTGTGAATTGTTTGGTCTGTTTGTTTGTTTTAATTATAGAAAAAAACACCTAAAAGTAATTCATTCTATTTATCAAATGCCAACGGAAACGAATCAAAATAATATGAGTTACACGGGTTTCCAAATCAATTACAATTGCAAAATTATAACTCAATTAAATCGAGTCTAAAAAACGAAACCTATACATGTTATATCTATAACAATACAAATACATTTGTATGATGAATTGATGACCGAATTTTAATGAAAAATATTCAGTAGCGAATCAGCATAATATGCCGACGGCAAAAGTTGCGTTATTGGAGCAAGATCGATTTTGCATGAATTATACATTGTAACACGTTGCATTCGTAAAATATAAAATTCAATACAAAGTAACAGATGAAATCATATTTAAAATATCAATTACTTTAAACGTTGTAAACTTTAACTGATGTTTTAAAAGAAAACATCAAACTGAGTTAAATAATCGTGTTTATATTCGTAAATAGGTAGACATAGTGTTTTATCGTAAGGGTCGTTTTCACGATTATGCGTAAAGTGTATGCTAGTCATAATGTACAGATTTTAAATTAACTAGGTGAGTGACTTTTCTTGTTTGTTGTAATAAAACGTGCGTCAGTGTTATCTTCATAATAAGAAAATAATAATGTTTTAACAAAAGGATCAACGTAAGTTTCACCGACCTTCTGGCATTCGGCGTACCTATAGCCGTCGGAACGCTACGCCATCTACATGTACTACATGTACCGGGACTTTGTGTTGGAGTCCTTTTTTAAATCTTTTTACTGGTTTAGCGGTGTTAATCATGTTTTCATAACAGAATGGGTAGTCTTTAAATCTAAAACCCTGTAATTTTAGCCTGGCAGACATCGAAGTCAGGCAAGCATGTTGGTAACATAAAAGGGTTTTATACTCTATCCGAAAAACCTAAAAAAGGTTAGAATAAAAAAATATGTTTCTTTATTACATTATTATATTGGTTTATTAGCACAGTAGAATCAAATTGACACACTTTTATGAAATGGGTGTAATACTCTATTTTCCAGCTAGTAATACCCTATTTTAGCCGTGAAATAGAGCTACTATAAAAACCGTCAGTCGATTACAAACCGTGTAAATAAATTATTGGTTTTTGCATGATAACAATAAGGTATTAACAGCTCAACGATATTGTATATTAACTATTAATGTTAGTCCATTTTAAAATAAGCCATGGTTCATATCAATATTTAATTCAAAGATTACTCGTCATTCCAAATAATTAATAATTCATTTCAGTATTTGATCTCATAGTAATAAGTAATTCCAAACAAATTATGTGGCTTTTGTACAGATTTAAATTAATTAAGACTGCTCCGGTTCATACAATTGTTTTCCATTCTAGGTCAGAACGTTTGGAGCATTTAATGTAAATATAATGTAAGGAAACTCGTCTTTAATAAACATGTGTAAAATGAAATAAATTGTCTAAAATGTAATACATTTCTTTTATTTAAAAAACACACTAATTTAGGTATCTAGCCTTTACAACAACTGCGTCCACCAATTAACTTAGTAGGTATATATGTAGGTGCAGGCTATGTATGTTAGGTATAGTTACAAAACTGAAGATAATCATCGTCGTCAACTTCGCTTGTGGAATACATGAACAAACCACGTACTTCAAGCATCTTGTGGTTCAGCAGTTGCATAGTGCGGGTTGATAATGCCGTTCCTCTTCAGATACTGGGAGAGATGAGATATGACCACATCCTCGCCGTTAATTTTATCCCAGAATTGCGCAGCTTTGTCCCTTACCTTCTGAGTTTGACCGCATTCCTATAAAGATAGTGCATATTGGATATATCTAAATGGTTTATTATAATTACTAAATGATCCGATGGACGTAAATGAAATCTAAATCATAGAATTATGTTACAAAAAAAAACAAATCTGTCTACAAAATTACATTCATCATATGCTCGCACATTTCTGTCAAATTCGCGAAGTTATGTCCATTTGGATACGTTTTCATCGGAATTTTATTCGTGCGGAAACGTACGATTCCGCACAATTGATCCTGACCTTGGAGCTATGAATAAATTATTAATTCGTAGTATGGGAGCGCTCAGACTGCGCAAGATAGTCGTACCTACGTATAAATGTGCGTTCGAGCAGCGCAGCGATCGTACGTTTACGTACGAACAAATTCGAATCCAATGGAGAGCTACCATATAAAGTAAAGTTTTGAAGTTTTGTGTAATTATCAAATTTTCTGCTAAGTATCTTTCCGTAATAACCTTCTACAAAAATTTTAAATAATATTATGAGTGAGATCCGTAAAATAGTTTTTAAGTTATAGCATCACCACGGGAAGACATAATATTTATATAAATAATTTACAATATAAATACTAAACAAAAAATTAATAAACATAGTTTTAGTCGCGACTATTTTTGTGTAGTGACGAATTAGAAAAAGGGTCTGGTCACCACTAAACGGTAGTCATGGAAAGGAATTGGATGACATATGCAACTGTAAAGAGTTTAGTAGTAAATAAAAAAGGTGTATTGAGTTAGTACACACAAAAAAATACGTTGGTACGTATAAATGTATTTACCGATGGAATGTCAACTTTGCTGTTTGTTTTTTCCTGAAAAAGATAAATTTTAGTTAAAATGAACTGTATTTGAATCAACACTAAAGAGTGAATTTAAAATATTTTATCTACAGGATTAACGGTTAAGTACATCACTACATAGATAGAACAAAATCACTTTCTCTGTCCCTACGCAACTGATTTTGATGCGGTTTTTTTTAATAGATAGACTGATTCAAGAGGCAGGTTTATACGTATAATAAAACCGTGCAAAGCCGGGGCGGGTCGCTAGTAAATTAAATAATACACTATTAATTTAATACAATAATACTCTTATTACTATATAATACTCTTTGTTTACGCGTGGCACAAACAAAACGGGTTTTCAATACTATCATCATCATCATCATTAGCCCATATTAGTGCACTGCTGGACATAGGCCCCCTTCAATACTATAGCACCATGTTACTGTTACATTCCTAATCCCTAATTAAAACTGGTTTCCCCGAGTAATTTTATAAAACTGTAATAGAATTTACCATGACAACGATGCTGTTTCTCTTTCCATAACTAAAGAAGCGGTCAATTCGGTTATCAGCGTCCTAAAATAAAATCAACGTTACTTTAAGACAAAATAAAAAGTTCTATTTGGACAAGTACGAAGGTATGGTTGGTATTATATCATTATGAGTGAATGATGAGACCACAGAGGTTAAAAACTGTGGCGTATCTAATCTCCTCGCCTGACACGAAATAAACAACTTATAGGAATTTTGTGAAATTATGTAGTTAGTTATGGACAGACTTTCCCATTTATAATAGTAAGATGGATATTTAGCTAATTTATATAAAAATATTATAAAGCTGTTTTTTTATGGGCTAGAGCTTGAGATTCGAGGCTTATAAAAACCTATATTAAAAGACATTAGTGCACCAGTGCTCACTCCGCGGGTATAACAAGATGATATGAACAAACTCTTGATATTATTTTAAGCAAAACAACATTAAGTGACCTTTTTGAAATAAAAATTATTACAGCAATAAAAAAGGAAAAAAAAAATACTGTCACTGAACTAGATAATAAAAATGTGCTACCGATATTAAAGTTCTGTCTGTAAACTACCACCTATAAAACTTTACCTTAGTGGCACGGGTATTGGTAGTCCTTGTGGGCAAGGGACTTTTCGGTTTACTGTTGGATGAATCCGAATCTTGTATAGAGAATTTCGATACTTTTATCCACTCGAACATCTACAAAAACCATAATATCATCTTAGTATAGACTATACACCAAAGTGGGCGACTATATATGAAATGTCGCAATAACCCTTTATTGGCTACTCTAGTGTATATACATCCTTTAAAGTCGCCACACAATGAAGCCGGAGGCGGATAGTAACCGACCCAGGCATGGCGTTAGCGATGCGGATGTCTTCACATTGCAGGCGTGCGAGAGCGGTTGCGTCGCGGACGCGTTCTGTGTTTAGTTGTAGCAACCGTGGTGTCGCATTATAGTTAATATTTATGACGAGAGTGATGAAAAAGTGTTTTTTTTTTGCATAATCATTTAATATTAAAAAGAAGTACTCGAAGAATATCATGTATTATATTTATTTTAATTATATCGACCGCTATATTCGAGTCAAAGCTACAATTAAAACTAAAAGTTTTGTAACAAAATAGAAATCCTAACTCCGCTAGTATAGGTACGCCTCCGCACCGCGACGCGAGGCGTGCGCTCTATGTGAAGTCACTCCCAATAGTTGGTTTACATTTTGCATAGTGCAAGTGCGAGTAATAAGGGATATAAGTTAACGTGTTCTAGTTTTAAGTGTACTCGGAACGTTTACACATTAAGTTGATTCTGCAGGTTCAAAGTGGCTCTCTCTGTCGAACAGCAGCGGCGTAATTTTAAAACAGCAAAAATAGACACGACTTCTAATCTCTTTATTAAAACCTTAACAGCGTTTGCGTTTACGCTGATTTTAGTAAACATTTAACACCTTCACTTGTCACTTACACTTGATACTTAACAAAGTGTAAACCAGCTATAGGATTAGCTGAAATACAACGCTCACACACCACGCCTCCGCCTCGCCACGCGGTGCCACGGCTCCCCTCCGCGTCGCACACCCCGACTGTATCGCCGAGCCGGCCGCCACCACCGCCCGGTCTATGTGTAGTCTTTCAAATGATACAATAGGATACAACCCGCACGCCTTCGCCTCTGGCCCGGCCACGGCTTTAGTGTGTGGCGGCTTTTTATAACACAGAATACCATATTTTAGTGTTGCTGCCTTCGATCATTACGGTAAATACCTCGATATTGTATCTACTAACCAATTTTTACTTATTTATTTACTTTTAAGTATTACAAGCTAATTTTACAAAAATTCGAAAGCTTCCCACAATATTACTGACTAGCTACGCCGTGTTCATAAATTATTAATAGATAAGGAAAAAACACAAGAAATTAAACCCTATATTAGTACTTCAAATACAAGGTAAATTAATTAAATAAATAAATAATGCTGGACAATCCACACAGCATCATCTAGCCCTAAGCTAAGCAGAGCTTGTGTTATGGGTACTAGATGATTGATATACTTATACATTAGACTACATAGATCGATATTTTATTATAAATAGAAAACTCCAAGAACCCCGGAACAAATATTTGCTGATCGTACAAACATTTGTCCCAAGGCGGGAATCGAACCCGCAACCTCCTGCTTCGCAGGCAGAACTAAGCCCACCGCACTTTGGTAGTTAGAAATTAGTAATAGTAATAGTCATTTATTTCAGATAATTACAAATCCATATATTAGTACCATACCTTGTTCATTTTGTCCTCGTTGATTTCCCGTATCAGGTCGTCGAATGATTCCTGGTAAAGAGCCGACATCCAAGGTTGTACGAAGAAATCGAACAGATCGGTTATTAGGTCCAGCTGGAAATTAAATTAAGAATATTAGAGTTTTGTTTGTGTGTTTTTTGTTTTGTCTTCACTACATAGTATGAAACAATGTCGCTTTCTCTGTCCCTATGTCCCTTTGAACGCTTAAATCTTTAAAACTACGCAACGGATTTCGATGCGGTTTTTTTAATAGATAGTGATTCAAGAGGAAGGTTTATACGTGTCATAAAACCGTGCGAAGCCGGGGCGGATCGCTAGTGAGGTATAAATAGATACTATGCCTTACGCTTCTTCCCCCTTTCACAAGCAGAATTTTTATTTTATTTATTTATAAAAAATCTTCATAATAATAAAATACATAGCACTATAAACCCGTAGGGGTTTGACCCGAGTGTTACATTCGTCGGACTTATAAAAATTAAAAAATTAAATTAAATTAATTAAATTAAAAACCCATCTACGCACTTCCGTATAAACGAGTACGTATATCTACGTACTAAATCTAATCTAATCTAAGATAACGTTGCCGGTGTTGGGACATCCTGGGTTGGGTGGACCTCCCGAGTTTGCACGAACACCGCATGCGGAATGCACCTTTCGCTCCGGTACAGGGTACAGATCCAGATGCACCGGTACAGATGGCACTGTATGCCATGCTAGAAGTGATATGACGAAAATTGGCTGTTGTCACGCAGCGTATTTTAGGATGACGTGCTTTGCGCAAATAAAATGCGCCTTATGTCTGGTTTACACTTTTTTAAGTAACAAGTGTGAGTGACAAGTGCACGAACATTATGCCAACAGTACAATTTCGTCATATCACTTCTAGCATGGCATGTATGCGGTACTGTAGTACCGCGCGTCTGTTTGTGAAAGGGGAAAAAAGGAATTTCCTGCGTCGCGTGCGAACCTTCACCTCCACAAAGTTCACCCGTCCAATACTATAAAAGCGAATTGATGGGCAAAAAAGAAATAATTATTTTAGGAAAGCGCTGCATAGGTCCCTTAACACCCTTTATATAATCTTCTCCAGAACCTTTGAAACCTTACCTTAAACCTAGAAAGTAATTTGTTGAAGAAGGCCTCGTGCTTTCCGTAGAGCTGCGTCAACACTTCAGGGGAGAATGGTGTCTTGGACAAGCAGGTGATGGCGTTTATACAATGCAGGTTGTTTAGTTGCAGACGGAAGTAGTTGTTGTTTTTGTCTGTTAAGAGGGTGTGACCCTGCAAATTTCAGAAGGGAAAGTTTAGTTTCAGCTTGTAGGAGAGACGATTAGTCACAGCTGGAATACAGTAACTATAAAAGTATAAGTCGTAGCGTTTTTGTCGTAGCAGCCTACGGCGTAGCAAACCTCTACAGCGGCATGAAAATCGACGATCCTTTGCGTAGAGCTTTCGGATAGGAAACCTCTACCGCGTAGATTTCTACGATCCTCTATTAAGCGTAGAGCCCTACGGCGTAGACATCTACAACATTATATTATGCGTAGGGCCCTACGGCGTAGTTGTCGTCTACGATCCTCTATACTCTCGATATTTATCTTATACTAGCTGACCCGACATACGTTGTCCTGTCTTAATTATGAAGATAGAATTAGCATTTCCGCGCAATTTCCTTAATTTTTTCTTTCATAAGAACCTTCTCCTGATAATAACGAACAGAACAAAAAAAAAATTAGCGAAATCGGTCCAGCCGTTCAGGCGTGATGCCGTGACCAAGGGAAATAGGGATTCATTTTTATAAATATAGATTTATGATCTCTATACTCTAAAACTCGTATATACGATATTATGCGTGGAGCCCCACGGAATAAAAATATCTAAGGCGCAGACGTCTCGACTACTTTAGCATGACTGGATCAACGATTTTTGTTGCTGAATATTCACGTATAATCTCTATATCAAAGGTGAAACTACTCATTTCTATAGTTCTACTAACTCTTAGTGAAAGTTTTGAGAATCCAAATAAACAATGCTTTACTAACTTGACGCGGCAAACAACTTTGCACAGCCATCGGTACATCTCTACCCGGCTTGCGTACATTCAGGTAGTACAATGGACCGGGCAGCACAGCGTAATTTGCGATCGAAGATTCAAACCTCATCACAGGCTCCCATCTAAAATGAATGAATGAATCCTACTTCATCACTACATAGTATAAAACACAGTCGCTTTTTCTGTCTCTATTTCCCTATATCCCTTTGACTGCTTGAATCTTTAAAACTACGCAACGGATTTTGATGCGGTTTTTTTAATAGATAGAGTGATTCAAGAGGAAGGTTTATATATGTATAATAAAACCGTGCGAAGCCGGGGCGGGTCGCTAGTATATTATAAACGCTTAAGTTTGTAAGTATGGATAAATGGATGTTTGTAACTCTTTCAGCTAAAAACTACTGAACGGATATGGATGAAATTTGGCACAGAGATAGATTATAGTCTGGAATAACACATAGGCTATATTTTATCCCGGAATTCCCACAGGAAGGGAAATTACGCGGGTGAAACCGTGAGGCGCTGCTAGTATTACATAATAACCAGCGCTTGCTTGAGCCTTGCTTCGCGGCTGTTTGATCTACCTTTTGATATACCTGCCTTTTACTGTTGAACAGTTTTATAATATTATTGTATTTTCTATTGTAAGAATTTTGTTATACAGGGTGTCCCATAATGAGCGGATAACCTGAAAGGTGCTTATGCGCCAAGTCAAGGCCAATCAGAAACATTTTTTATTTTTTTTCTAACTTGACCCGTTCGGAAAATATTTAATATTTTGTAAATTTGGAAAAATTTGTACCTTTGTTCACATTTTTGAACTTTGTGCCTACAATTTTAATAATTTTTTAATTTTTATTTTTTGAATATACTAAAGAAAAACAGTTTTTTTGAACACCGTAAGAAATATTTTGGTAACTAGGACCAGTAATTTTCAAGGCAGGTTTAAAGTAGAAAATTTTAATTTTTCATATTTTTATGCAAAGTTTGAGCTGCTGTGGTTAAAAAAAAAGATAAGGAAACCTAAGATGCCAGGTACTTTAAAAACATGTCCATTTCAAGAGCATCCTAAAATGATAATAAACGTTGAAATTTTGTAGGGTAAAAAACTGAGATATTGCTACTTTTGTGCCAAAAGGGGCCAAAGCTACTAAAAATAATATTGAATCAACACATCAATAAAATATCTTTTTCGCCTTACTCGTTCTAAAACGGTTACTTTGCTACTTAAAAACAGTGTGTGAAATCTCATCATCCATACAGCAATGTTTGAAAACGAAAGTTGTGAAGAAGTCCTACCCCTGTGAACCTACGGAGCTGAGACGTGGACACTCACGGTAGGGCTGCTCCACCAGTTCAAAGTCGCTCAGCGAGCTATGGAAAGAGCTATGCTCGGAGTTTCTCTGAAGGATAGGACTCGTAATGAATACATCCGACAGAGAACCAAAGTAATCGACATAGCTCAAAGAATTAGCAGGCTGAAGTGGCAGTGGGCCGGCTATATCTCATGAAGAACCGACAACCGTTGGGGTAAACGTGTTCTTCAGTGGAGACCGCGACTTGGCAAACGTAGTGTAGAACGACCTCCGACCAGGTAGGATGTCGATCTGCGAAAGCCTGCTGGCAGATGCTGGATACGTCAAGCTGAAGACAGGGCGCTATGGCGCTCATTAAGGGAGACTTATGTCCAGCAGTGGACTAATATTTATTTATTTATTTAAAACATTTGTTTCTATAACTACCTGTGCTATTTGTAGTAGTTTCGGCAGGTTATTGTGAAAAATATCCACACTGTTCGCAGATAAGATATTCAGCAGATATATAGCGAGTGACATGGGGGCAAACTTAAGTAGGTTGGTCCTACAGTTGGGCACCTCCAGCATGGCGGGGCGGCGGCGCGCGCCCAAGTAGTCGTTGGGCGCGCGCAGCCGCAGCGTTATATTGGTTAATTTTTTCCGCATCGTTTTAGACTCGACGTCGAAGTTATATTAAGTTATAATAAATAAAATTAAATTAAGTTATAGTATTTAGGGAATAGGTTTTTTGTACACCAGTTCCTTCAAGTTGCCCCAGTAAAAGAAATCCAATAGGTTCAAGTCCAGCTACCGCGCTGGCCACTGGGAAGCGCCACCACGCGTAACCCATCTGTTTAGATACGCTGAATTTAAATCTTAAATAACGCCGTTTCTGAACGGCTTAGTGTACTGGACACCCGTCATTCTGTAGTTTGAATGCAGTTGGAATCTTCTTTCCAAATTCATACCAACAAATTCGTACTCATAACACAAACTCTCTTTACTTTCGGCTAGATTATTGTTTATTATTTATCAAAATATTTCCTATTTTCCAGCATGAATCAGCAAAAATAGATTTCCCTCACTATTTATAAGAAGCAAAGTAATCATTTTAGAACGAGTAAGGCGAAAAAGATATTTTATTGATGTGTTGGTTCAATATTATTTTTAGTAGCTTTGGCCCCTTTTGGCACAAAAGTAGCAATATCTCAGTTTTTTACCCTACAAAATTTCAACGTTTATTATCATTTTAGGATACTCTTGAAATGGACATGTTTTTAAAGTACCTGGCATCTTAGGTTTCCTTATCTTTTTTTTTAATCACAGCAGCTCAAACTTTGCATAAAAATATGAAAAATTAAAATTTTCTACTTTAAACCTGCCTTGAAAATTACTGGTCCTAGTTACCAAAATATTGCTTACGGTGTTCAAAAAAACTATTTTTCTTTAGTATATTCCAAAAATAAAAATTAAAAAATTATTAAAATTGTAGGCACAAAGTCCAAAAATGTGAACAAAGGTACAAATTTTTCCAAATTTACCAAATATTAAATATTTTCCAAACGGGTCAAGTTAGAAAAAAAATAAAAAATGTTTCTGATTGGCCTTGACTTGGTGCATAAGCACCTTTCAGGTTATCCACTCATTATGGGACACCCTGTATAATGAGAATGAAAATAAATAAAGTGAATAATAATAGAAATGCTGAATAATTCACACAGCAGCATCTAGCCCCAAGCTAAGTACCTATACATCTTTTTTTATGAACATGCATACTCTTGACAAGAAGTTGTTTTGTAGCTCAAACTATCTTGTTAAAAATAAGTAAAGCAAACAAAGCCAACTTATTTGTCCTAAAACCAGAAGCATATTTTTCTTATGTCTGCAATTCAATTTATTCATTACACTAAGGGCTTGTTTCACAATCGAAAAGTAAGTTCCTGTTAATTTACTTGGTAGATAAAAGTATTGTCATCGCGTACTGTCAACTTTAATGCGAAAGAGACAGCCGCATAGATATCTGAAATAGAGCGATTTTTTCCTCAATTTAATATAGGTTGGTAGAAAACAAACATACAAACTAGAATTCATCACAATTCTAGAAAACAAAAATAGGTACATGCTAGAATTGTTGTGAATTCTATGTTTGTTTTGCAAAATATAAATCACAATTAAATTGTTGCTTATAGGTTGCTCACTTATTTTTTGATGATCCCCAGGTTATGCCGGCTTTCACTCCTAAATTTGAGAACGAAGAACTGAAAAACCAGATAAAAGAAAATAATATTAATTTTTAGTTATTATTTTTTTTAGTTATGGAACGCATAATAGCCTATCATCATCATCATCATCAACCTATATTAGTCCACTGCTGGACATAGGCCTCCCCCAATGAGCGCCATAGCGCATAATAGCCTATAATGTAGACAAATACGTAAGACGAATCTAGAAACCAAGAAAAAAAAAACCAAAAACGATAAATGACCTTCACGGCTGAGCAACTGAATGTAAATTCAATTTGCTATGGAATCAGATAGTGAATTAGTTTAAATAAATGATGTTTTTTGGTGGTACCTTATACAAATCTAAAAATTACTTAAAATAATTTTTGCTAACTTACAAATGAACTAAAAATCATCACATTGCCATACAGCGTGGTAATGCAGCCAGCAGCGTCTTGGGGGCGCTTCCGACTGGTATAGAAATGGATCAGTTGACATACCTCTAGACTGTTTGCAACCGTCTGCAGTTAGCTTAATTGTATAAAAGTACTAGTTTTATTTTGTTCTATTCCTTGATTGTAACTTTCTTTGTTAATTATAATATACTAAATAGGTAGGGCAGAATAGGTAGGGTAGGTACCGCAACACAGTAGAACTATATCTTGACATTTGTTCGTTTGAATTCTCCATCACAAAAGGATCCAGTTTTCTTAGTAACAGATGTGCCAACTGTCGAATAATGAAGAAAAACTGGCAATTATATAATATAGGTTAAGTAGACAACGGAGTAGCATAAACCTACAAAGTAAAACTATACATTTCTAACACAAATACGTCTCAATAACCATTTTTCTTTATTTTCGGTTATTTGCCCTGCCTACAGATAAACAAGGTACATTTAAGTTGGATCCTACACCCAACTATCTTCAACACGGATAAGATAAGTCTTAGAAGGTTGCTGACCGTTGCCCTAGGAGGCCGCGAGCGCCTGGGAGGTGCCTGGACGTTCAAGCGGTTAGACTTTTTGGAAAATTGAATATCGAACTGCAATACCTACCGCTTCTCCTACATCCTCCGAGCAGTAATGGCGGTGAGAGCGAATCTCATCGGCGTACAGTCTACGTGAGTATTTGACGCTAGTCCCGGCGGCGTATATCAGAGGGTCGTTCGTATCGAAGCTTGGACCAACGACTAGGCCTCCGTCGTATACAAGACCCGAGTCGTTTATAGCTGGAATATGATATCGAGCTAAGCGGTTTGCAAAACAATATCAGTAGTTAAGAATACATGGGTAAGTGAAATTTTGTTTAAATAAGCAGTGGTCTTAGTTTAGATAGATCACCATACTACTTACACTATCACACACCACATGTGTGATGGTGTTAGTAGGATTGTACTCTCACTCACACACACACACACACACACACACACACACACACACACACACAAAAATACTCAAACACTATCACACGAAATAATAGTACATTGTTACCCAAGGGTTGAAAGTAACTGCGCCAATAGTTCGAGGGACTAAATAAGTTACTTTCACCCGAGGTAAACACTGTGCTTTTCATTACGAATACAAGGAGATATAAATGAAAACAATGTAATCGAATTGCGGCTATTTTTTTTTATATTATTCCATCTAGGACAGTCGAAAGCCATAAAGCCATACTACCTTGTCTTCCCGATTTTTTTTTTAACATTTATTTTTCTCATTCTGCCATTACCATGTTTCAATACTTCGTGATAGATTTCAGTTGAAAACGATTCTCCCTAGGGCTGAAAAGTATCACTTTCAGGCATGTTTAGACCTACTTTCGGAGGATGAGTAATGAAAAGATTTAATTGTAATAATTCCCAACTTAAAATGGATTGGAATAAATTTTATAACTAGGTTCCACCTTTGATTTCTCCATGCAAAGCTCACCTTTAAAAGCATAAACATCAATAGCCTTGATTCCATAGTAAAACAAAGCAAAACAAGGCTGCTTGATAGCGCGGAGATTGGTCATAAAGTTCAAATACTCCACGTGCATATCTCGTTGGCGCCAACTCACTAGGTGAGTATCCCGGAACGTGCGAATGCCCGCTTTCAGTATGTTATTTTGCACTCTTTCGTCAACCTTGTGAAAAATAATTAAAAAAAGAATCAAGACTCAATGAAACTCTAGAAGTTTCGAGTCTCTCTAGAAATCTAACCTGGACCAGTTTGATTTTATATGCAAGAATAGGGACAACATAAGAAATGAAACGCAATTGGCAGCTATATAATCATAAACTAAAAATATCTGAGAAACTTCCCGGTGTCATAGGAATCAAACCGCATTACAAGTTCCACTAAATATAAAATTAATTGAAAATTACTATTGCTTCGTTCGTACCGTAAAAAACCTTCTATTACAAAAAACAGTGTACACTATCAGAAAATGACTACCTACAACAATTTCAATGTCAAAAACGTTACAAAACAAAAGTTTAGTAATATATATTATGATGTTACTGTAAAATAGTGCCCCTTTACAGCACACGAACAAACATTCATACATCCATAAACTGCCCATCTTCGCGTTTATAATTAGTAGTAAAGTAACAAGTAGTAAGTACCTAAGACTTTTTATGACAGCGTTTATGACATTCACTGATTTTAAAAATGCTCCACCATCATCGACAGCCTATATTAGTCCACTGCTGAACATAGTCCTCCCCTAATGAGTGCCAAAGCGCCCTGTCTTCAGCTTGCCGCATCCGCATCTGCCAGCAGTCTTTCGCAGATCGTCATCCCACCTGGCCGGAGGGAGTCATATACTACGTTTACCAAGTCACGATCTCCATTCAAGAACACGTTTAACCCAACGGTTGTTGTTGTATTAAAATTGCTTACCACTACATTATTGAAGCAATTGACCCTCAACTGCAGAGGATCTTGCGAGGGAAAAGGCTCCACAAATACCATCATTTTTGGAGATATCCCCAACTCTATCACAGCCGACATGCAGCAGTAAACCTCTATACATCTCCCGTAGATAACAATAGGGAGCTCTTCACTGAGGCAAATCGCGGAGTCTTCTGGAATACACAGCAAAAAGGTCGTTTTGATTAATCACGTGAGGCTCTTATCTAAAAATCTCTCATTTTGCTATAGACTTACACTTCGTAAGTATCTACCTATAGGTTTATTATGTAATTGTATAAAATGTATTTTGTGTAAGTTTATAAATAAATAAATAAATATTATATTCCTAGGCCTATGTCCAGCAGTGCACATATATAGGCAGATGATGATAATAATGTCACTTGCACTTGTCACTCGCACTTGATACTTAACATAGTGTTATCCAGGAATTAGGAATTGCATAAAATAACAATTACATATTAGAATTACTAGCAGCGCCTCCCGGTTTCACTCGCGGTAATTCCCGTTCCCATGGGAATTCCGGGATAAAATATATATGTGTTATTCCAGACTATCATCTCTCTGTGCCAAATGTCATCCATATCCGTTCAGTAGTTCAGTTTTTAAAGAGTAACAAACATCCATCCATACTTTGGGATTTAAAGGTGGAATTCCCCCAAATGGTTACAGGGGACGATCTTCCCTGTACCTACCGGGTCAGCCCAACTGGCCCATTTACCCGGGGTCTTTTGACCGACAGTTGATGTCGGAAAGTTCTTATAGGCCAGATGTTGTTGAAACTAACGTTTGCGCGATCTAGGATTATGGGTCACGTGATCTACTTTTTGCACTCAGAATGTTTGAAATTTCATTGTTCAGCTCACGTCATGTTATAGGTGCTACACATACTTACAAACTTTCGCGTTTACAATATTAGTATGAATAAATCTTACTGTATTCACTGATCATGATCATGAGTTTCCTCATACACCGGTTGGCTTCGATCAGATTGTTGATGATCATCACATTGTTTGGTAGATCGGGAGGGAGGGGCACACTGTCAGGTTTGTACAAAGGGTTGTCCATCAGCATTCTGTCGCACGGTTTGCCACGCCTGTATAAAAACGTGAGTAAGTTTGTTAAGGCCACCTTGTTTCGAAGATTTAGGCCAGGAAGATTTTTCGAAGCCCGCGGGCGTCGCGCCTCTCGCGGGTTTGTAGGTTTAGGCATATAACACTACAACATCCACCTCAGCGATTTGTACTAGAAAAATGATTTATCGAGCGAAGTTCATCTGATTGTGTAAATGTAAGCGAATTGTATACTCTGTAAGATACTCAACTGAAACATATTTTTTTTTCAGAAATTTACGTCAATTTTTGACTGATGCATATTGATTTTAAAAACAGCATTTGTGGTATAAGGAGCCCTAATATTTTTATAATAATGTAGTTCTCCAGGACCCGGATTCCTTTAAATAAAGCGCTTCACCATTTAAATAGTCTCGTCAAAATGTCAGTGTTAAACTCTTTTTGGTTTACTAGCACAAACTTTTTGAGATTCATTCATAGCTGTGGCGATTACCTTTATAACTACCAATTTGACATTCTTATTATGAAAACCTCTTCAAGCGCAAAAACAGTAGAATATCAAATGCACAAACGTCATTTTAATCATCTTGATTGAATTGCACGATTGAGACCTTTGTTTTGACATTAGTGGAATTCGGCTCCTGGACTTGACGCGTATCGTCAGGAAGTTCCTCTCTCTGCAACCCTAGTCACCGGCTGCTTGAGCCTAGCTTCGCAGCCGATCCACTGTTATGATATATGTTTATATTTTTACTGTAGAAAGTTTTGTATTTTCTGTATAAGAAATTATATTATTAAAATTCTTTGTCTCTACTCATTGTCTAGCTGTAAGTTTTCCAAAGATTGTAAAAATAAAATAAATATTTTTAACGAGAATGAAAGTGTCGCATTAGGTTATTAGTTACTACTTGCTTACCTAGTTAGTATTATCAACATAAGTAAATGGGTGATTCTCCCGGGTTTCAAAAATACATGTCCGGCTCGAAAAATCATACAAAAAGTATCCCTAGCCCTTTGATTTTTTTTATGATAGTAGATTAGACAAAGATAATAGGGGAGGCCTTTTTTAGTTTTTTAATATTCTTATTTTAAATAAGTAAAAATAAATAAAATCCTTGGAAATTATGACTTCCGTGGTGCGTCCGGACCTCATGTTCCTGTGTTAATAAATTTTTATATCATTTCCTAAAAACACTAGTACTTATTTACATAGGTTCACAATAACCCAGATAGTTACTTGCTTATTTGACGCTATTACTACGCAAAACTAAGCTTTAGTTGACAAGTTACAACGAGATAACTTCGCGTCCGTCGTTTAGCTCTGATTCCCCTGGTGCGCACTAATTCATTCATAAATGCTGTACTTTAACATCTGCGTAAATAGTTGTTAGGTCGAGAGAAACTATCAGTTACGCCCCATCAGTGGTGTGTACAACAAGTGTGTATGTCTCCACGTCACTCTGTTATTTCAGTACGTAATCACTTTCCGTGGCTTGGTATCTAGAAATTCTGATTACCATGTTGACTATAAATTTGTTTATGCTAATCCTATTGTTTTATTAATTATGATAATTCATGCCTTTTGTGTTCCTAATTCCGACTGCATATTTCAATGTAAAATAAACCAGCAAATTAAGAAAATTTCTAAGATTTTGTAATTATTTATGATTTCCGTGGTACTGATTGCCGTGGATTTTGCGGGTTGATTAACATCTCAATAATATTTTTTTACAGTTTTTATGATGTTTTTAGGATAAAAGTTTATAATAAATACAAAATGAATAATTATAATATTTTTGATACAAAGATAAACATTATTAGTGAGATTTTTGTAAAAAGTTACTTGTATTTACAGTAATGATTTAAAGGTGTTTTTGTAAAAACTGATTAAAACTACAAACGTCAAATAATTGGTTCTTAGTTTTAAGAAGCTTAACAATCTACTTACTACCGAAAACACATATTTTTATTGATAAACCAACCCATATTTGATTTTGGTGATATAAATTCTGATTTCCGTGGACACCATATTTTTAAAATTGAATAACTCCGTAACCATAAAGCCCCCAAGTTCCCTTCACTACCAAAAAATTCAAAATTAAATCTTCATTTAGAATATACTATCATGATGTGCAATTTCAACAAAAAAAAATGTGCCACAGAAGTCAGACAAAAAACGAGTTTTCGTAGAATCACCCAAATTAATTTTTAAGTTAGCTAAATAGAAGAGAACCTAGTGCTAAGTCAAACCTAACATAGGATTTAAAGCACTATACTAATACAATACTATTATAAACACACACAATATTATTATTATTAAATAAAGAGTCAGAATAATCTATATATATAAAAGAAAGTCGTGTTAGTTACTTCACTTATAACTAAAGGACGGCTGAACCGATTTAGCTGAAAATTGGCAGGGAGGTAGTTTAGAGCCAGGAGAAGGACATAGGATACTTTTTATCCCGTTCGGTACTTATAATAAAACCGTGCGAAGCCGGGGCGGGTCGCTAGTAAAATATATACCTAACTAGCGACCCGCCACGGCTTTTCACGGTTTTATTATACGTATAAACCTTCTTCTTGAATCACTCTATCTATTAAAAAAAACCGCATCAAAATCCGTTGCTTATCCGTATATTATCCGTATATTTAAAGATTTAAGCATTCAAAGGGACATAAGGATTTGGGGACATGGGGACAGAGAAAGCGACTTTGTTTTATACAAGGTAGTGATGTGACAACCCATACAGCATCATCTAGCCTCAAGCTAAGCAGGTCTCCAAGACAGAACCTACGCATTTGCGTGCCTTGGAATAGAGACCCACGGTCTGTGGGGTACCAACCAAGGCTCTTCGGGTTTTAAAAAGCGCAGCGCATTAGCATTGCCATACAGCGTGGTAATGCAGTGTCTTGGGGACGACTGATATTGATATGGATCAGTTGAGCTACCTCTAGACTGTTTACAACCGTCTGCAGTCAATCAATTGTTTCAATTTTAAAAAACAGTTTTAATTTGTTCTATTCTTATTTTTTTTATAGTAAAGATTCTATTCTTAATCCTGTAAATGTAAGAGTTAACTAACTCAAGTTCCTTGACATGTTCCAGTGGTTTGCGTAAGTACTCGGGGTGTTGGAATTGTTTGCCACATGTGAGTATTAGTTGGTCGTAGTGCTTTACAGCGCCGCCTTTCAAATGGATTAATTTCTTTTTCCTGTAAAATATTGAAATAAAATAATAACTTTTTTTAAACTTCAGTAGATATATAAAAATATTAAAACCGACGGTCTATCACTAGTCTAATGGGAAATAGGAGAGGTCCATTGTGTTGGACTCTATATGCGTCAACAGACATCGATCAAGATCATCAAAAGATCGACTAAGTACCAAGATCATAGAGCTCAATCTCAAGGTCGCACTTTCTTAATGGCAGATTAGGTAGTAAAGTTTTTAACGTATTGGTAAAACAAGTAGTAATTATTATATAGTAAACTAGCTTTACTATTTTCAGATTTCTAGCTTCAGCGGTTTAAACGGGAATTTGTGTCCAAAAAATCGCTTGTTCCTTTTTATGTTAATATATGTATGTATCAGGTACCCATAACACAAGCTCTGCTTGGCTTGGGGCTTGATGATGAATTGACCATCATTATTAATTAAAAAGTCAGAAGTAACTTACCTATCAATACCGACCATAACAGCGGGTATAACATCGAAATAGAAGAAGAAGGGAACGCTCTTCAGATATCTATCGGTATACCGGCCGTCTCTGGGTATACATATGTCCGCCGCTTTGAGACATTCTGTTACAGTCGGTACGCCGTGTTCTGATACCAGTGTTACATTGCTGAAGGTCAAGTAAGCGGATGTTGGCCTGAAATATGTACACAATAGGGTAAATGACTGGGTAAGAAAATTATTTATGGATTTAGTCCGTGATTTATATTTTCGAAAAATATTTGACACGTAGGTACAAATTTCTATAAAATGTCCCCAGGGAATGACGTCAAGAGCTCACACTTCTCAACTTTAATGCGCAAAATTTTGGTCATTTTCTGTTTTATTGAATAAGGAAAAAATCCGTGTCCAATATTTTTCGGAATTGTGACGGACTATTTATATTATTTTAGGCATCTAGCCTATTGAATAGTATTGAAGTACCTTACGAAAATTGGTTGTACCTAAATATTTCTATTTATAAACTATTATTAGTTTCATATTGGTTTCAAAAGCGGTAGAGAAAGCCGAGTAAACATGCGAAATCTTACTATTCACTAAAATACCTGGCGGGATTTCATGCGAAATCCAGCTTACGAGTATTTATTGCAAAAGCTCTGGTAAGCGAAAACCGCGTAGGCCAGGGGCCTATTCAAAAAACATAACGGTCTCTGATTCGTTTTCATGCATAATTATATGTCGCCAACATAAGGTATCACTAGCACGAAGTTTCTGATTCATTTCATGCAATATCTTACTATTATAATAAATGGGAAAGTCTGTGTGAATGTTTGTTATAGGAAATCTCCGTAACTACTTAAGTTATTTGGATGAAATTTGGTACCTATGTAAATAGATTAGAACTTAGAATAACATATGCGCTACTAAAATTTTGAAAAATTAACCTCTGAAGGGGTTAAAAGGGGTGGTAGAGTCTATATGGAAAATATTTATTCCTTAGTTCGATTCACTCAAAGCTCGGCATAAATAAACTATGGAGCGAATAAACACATATTATTTATTTTTATTATTATTTAGTTTATTAAATGTGTATGAAAAAAAGACTCTGGTTTGCGGGCGAAGCCGCGGGGCGCATCTAGTTTATACTATGAGGACACCTGCATAAGGAAGCCTTTTTGTTTTTGAAAAAAACAAAAAGGCTTTCTCGATTTGAAAAAAGCGTGTTTCCATTCACGCGTTTTGATGGTTTATTGCATGTTGAAAAATTAAAAGGTACTGTACATGTTGTCATGTGATTTCGCATGTTCTAACTCGGTTACAATTATTTTAGCGCCTCAACAAAGCTTTTCGGGGCGGTCAAAATGCAGTCTTCCGCTTGTCATGTATAACGCATTGTTTAAAGCTTACCCGAGCAGTAAAGCTTCAAGGAACGCAAGTCCGGTGCAACTGGCTCCGACAACAACAATACCACTGTTCACGCAGACTTTGGGAATGCCTGATAGAGGGTGCTCTATGACCCAGAGCGCGAATGGCGAATCCCTGCAAAAAACTTACTATATCTTTCGTGATCATGGCGCTTGAAACGGTGCCGAAATATCGAAAAACTCAACTAATCAAATCATGGTAAATATCTCGTGTGAAAAGACTTTAATGTTAGAAACCTTGATTACGAAAAACATCCTTTATGCAGAGGTCAGATCCACTGACACACATCCATAGGTCGCTGGTTCAAATCCGGCTCGAAGAACCAAATAAATATAGGGTGAAGATCCCTACATTTCGTGATATTTGATAAGATGATATTGAAGGATGGCAGCGACAAATTAGAACACCCGAGTCCGTGTCAAAACGTGAACCTGCTTTAATAAATGACACTTATGCTAGGTACATAATTCGAGCGTCTCGTGAGAACCACCGCATTGGCAAAATAATGTACTTGACTGTAGTTACACAAGAGGTTAACAATCACGGAATGAGGATACTTTCACTGCTTCCAGCCAGTTCTGTGCTCCAGTATTTTGTCCATTCCAATTCACCCAGTCTCTATTCACCCGTTTTACGGTCCTATATATATGTTTAAGAGACTCTTTCTCTTATGTTCAGTTAAAAATAAAGAAAAATAAATTACAGTTCCTTGTAAATCTTATCCAAATTCTTGTCTCCGCTGACGTTTGGGATAGTTCGTCGCGGATGCACTGGCATCATGTGTCCAGCTAGGGACATCAGATTACGACTTGCAGCCTACAAAAATATACCAGAAAAAAATACATTTAACAGGTTAACAAGTTTATTATATTATTGGTAGGCTATATGTTATGTATTTAATTTATTTTCCATTTCTCTATTTAAGTAGATATATTGTAACTTTACCACCGTCTATATTGTTCTTTTATATCCAGTCCATCCAAAGGTTGCCTGGAAGAGATCGCTTTTAGCGATAAGGCCGCCCTTTATACTTAGTCTTAGTTTGTAGTTTGTATATATATTATTTTCTTTATTTGTGTGGTAGGTTTAAGTATAATAAAGAGTTTTTCATTCATTCATTCATTCAAGTTCAGCTTCTTGGCCGACATTATTGCTATTATATATAGCTACTCGTCTCTATATATATACAAATAAGGACAATATTATTACGAGATAAATTCACTATGATTTGTACTTATATTTTAAGTGATACAATAACATTTGTACCTTCATATTTTGAAAATGGCTTTATAGGGTTGGTATATGTTTGTGAACCATTGTAAACATTGTATTCTTTTCAGGAGAAATTTTTTGACCCATGAATGAAATATGTTTCCGCCTTTACAGTGAGCGATCTGTATTTCAAGTCAAGCTATCATGCAAGCTTAATCATTTGCGTGAATAAGGCTGATATTATTCTGTAGTCTTTCAGGCTGGTCAAGAAAGTTTTTGTGTCATTGTCCTATTATATTTTCGAAGAACTAAATTCTGAGAGTAACATACCGAATCTCCTTTAGCAAAAAGCCTGCACATCCAAAAGAGTGATGAGTATACGGACTGGCGTAGCAGTTCTCTCAGAAACCATCGATAGTGTGGCTCCATTATTGGAGTCACTATGCCCGCTAGGATCTGAATTAAATAGGAGATAAAAATCATTCATTACATTAATATTGATGAAGTCAGAGATACTACATACTTACGTTAATAGTGATAAAGCACTTTCACGTCAAGGTGCTTTACCTTGACGTGAAAGTGCTTTATCACTACAACCATAACCATGGACAGGTACAAAAATTTTTCAACGAAGGGTGCTTATGTCCTGAAATTTTCAGAAAATCCTGATAAAAGTCTAATTTAAAACACGTATTTCAGGAATTTTCAAAGAACCCAGACCTGTATACTGCAATACTGGATTGAAGAACAGGACAAATCGGAGTCTACGCGTGCGAAGCTGCGAGCGAAAAGCTAGTTTTATTATAGTATTACTAACAGTTCCGTCTGTCCCAGGACGACGAGGTTCAGGATCCAACTCAAACTGAGTTCTTATTGTCATGCCGTCTTCAAAAGGCCTAGAAATAAATGGCAGCAATTTTATTTATATCAATTATAATTTTCTCTCGTAAAACACTACGTTTACGCGGGAGATACAAGCGAAGTTACGGAAAACTACACGAGTCCAATTTTTGACAACCGGTTTTTTTTTTCTTCAAGAACCGAGTTTCCCTGGTTCTTAAGGCTTCGGGAAAAACCGGTTCCGATGCCCTACGAGACAGACCGAAATGACGAATTCTCATACGAAGGCCAATATATAACTAAACAAAGAAGAAGATAAGAAGATAAATAGTCTCGTTTATGTGCTACATAAACTGTCGCCAGTAGTTAATGAGGAAACCTTACTCATTGCGTATCACGGCCTGATTGCCACGAACATCAGGTACGGTTTATTATTTTGGGGTAACTCTACGGACGTCGACAAAGTATTGAAATCCCAAAAAAGATGTATTAGAGCCATGTTCCGTATGAAAATGACGGATTCTTGTAAACCTTTTTTCAAAAAGTACAAAATACTAACTCTCCCTTCGCTGTATATTTTAGAAACAGCTTTTAGAAACAATCCGGATCTGTTCTGTCAGAAATCTGACGTCGTACCACGTAATAGACGCGACCATTTGAAGATTTGCACCTTAAAATGCAAGAAAAGGCTATTACAGATTAGTCTCTTTGCTATGGCACCGACCATTTATAATAAAATCCCCCTCATAATTCGAGAACTACCTACTATGACGTTCAAGAACAAGCTGAAAACCATATTATTAGACAAGTGTTATTACACAGTAAAAGAATTCATTGACGATAAAAGATTTTGACATATAACTATAATTTTTATTTTAATTGATTCTAGATTTAGTTTATTATTTTTTAGTACACATACATGCCTAATTTATAGTTTAATACTTTTATTTTATTATATGCAAAATGTACAACTAGACAATTGCAAGCCCTAATAGGGTAAATTACATTGTTACCTATTGAATGTACCTACTACCATCTGTTTTACATGTAATTGCAATAAATATACTTTTACTTTTTTTTTTACTTTAAAGCGAGTCATATGACCAAGTAACGCCCGATCAAACGCTGCTATTTATCAAGTACCTAGCAATTTTTGACAGTTTTCAATCAAGCCTTTCATAAAATCGCAAAAATAAAATAGAATTAAGATCACACACAAATAGCACAGGAAAAGTAATAAAAGAACAGTAACAATATTTAAGGTACACATATTAGGCAGGTATGCAGGTACCACAGTAATGAAATTATAAAACACTACGATCTGCCCGCGGCTTCGCATGCGTTATAACTATGGAAACTATTCAAGCCATACTAAGCCATACCTAGCCTTGGATATAGAAATGTCTTGGGAATCTCATGGGAATTGATTCATGGAATGAAAATTAGCCTACGTGTTTTTCCAGAGCTAGAACTATGTCTCTTCTAATTTTTTTTTCATGATCCGTTCAGTACCTACCTAGTTATTGAGTGAAAGAGGAACAAACATCAATACATCTATACAAACTTACACGATTATCATATTAGTACGGATAATTATTAACAGTAAACGTAAAACAACCGAACATTATATAAATAGATACCTACTATTGCAGTTGCCTAGGTAGGTTTCTTTTCCGTCCGTTTTTATCACAGCTTCTTATCTTCCGCGTAAATGTGGTGTTTTACGAGAGATAATGGCGACTCTATAGAAAAGGAACATAAACAATATATTACCCCAGCACAGCCAACCCCATAGGTTGATTTTGGCTCAAAAAGACGTATCCTTGAAGACTTGTCGATGTTATCGAGGTCGCGAACAACTCTTTCAGCATTTGCGCACGAGGCGAATGCTCTACGATATCGTCCAGTCTATGCAAATCATGTGCTTCGGCCGGTCGCACTTTCAATGCACTGAAAAGTGCAGAAAAAAGTTCACGCGTATTCATAGTGCTGAATAAATAATACTGGACAAAGCTTGTGTTAAGGGTACAAATGACTGATATGCCTACTTAATACAATATATAAAATACTTAGATATTTTTTATAATTCATAGAAAACATAGAACAAAAAGCAGCTTTGTCGCTGAGAGCGAATATTCCCAGGCAACCGTGCCAATTTATAATTCATTTATCTATTTAAAATTGGACTTGTATCGTACTCTGAATATGGAATGAACCTAAAAACTACATCATAAGATGTACACAATGTACTCCACCAAAATAAAATACTATAGTAAAATTAGTAAATATGAGGGCATATGCAAATAAACTTTAAGTAAACTATAAACTTTTTAATAAATAAGGACCTCTTCACATAGCGAACAAACCTTCTCGTAAAAATAATCGCAAACGAACTTAAATTATAACTAAGTAGGTATATAACTACAACTCACAAAAATAACTATAACTAACTACAAACTTATTAAGGGAAAACTAGTACCTAAACTAAATATGGACAAGTAAAAAAAAAACAAATATAGTAATTCGGAGCTAAGATCTAATTCTGTAAGTTTTTAGCATCTTGGTTTCACCTTTAACTTACCACTTTACTGAATTGATGTGTGCAACATAAAGAGAGTCTTTCAAAAATCTACTACGAAAAGCGTACGGTGGCACCAACTGAAAAATAAAGCGGCATTACAACTATCTATACTGCGATTCAAAAACATAGATATTTTTTGTATACAAGATACAAAATCAAATGAATATTGATGGTAAATTATTTTACGATTCTGGTATCATCAGGGCAAGCTGCAGGAGCTCCAAACAATTCGTGCTTTGACAGTTTTCATTCATCTTTGCATTGGTCTCTCATTCGTTTTCAAACCGAACTTGCATCTTTTTAGCTGTGCTTGAGCAATTATGCATTGTTGAACTTTTTGTTTTGGTTTTTAGTCGTTAGCTTGCTGTTACCTTGCTGTCGTCTGTTATACCTACTTATCAATATTAGTTACGTTTTCATTCATAAATGTCATTGTTTACAAAAAATATCTATGATTCTAAATCAGAGTATATATAGTATAGAATTTAGGAACATCTTGTGCTACAATTATAAATAAATAGCTGCCCGCCCCGGCTTCGCACGGGTAGATACTTAAAATTACCTACTTACGTACAACCATTTGTACGCCCTTATTTTGACAAGAAAAAACACACACAAGAATGTTCTGAGGTTAGGCGTGTACGTACATTTCGACGATTCATTTTTATGTTTTTATACATAATTCTATATAACAAAATAATGCTTAACAATTTATAGATGCTAAAAGAAGCTTGTGTTATCGATACTATAATAGATAATCTAATTACATAAATACCTTCAGTTACACAAAATATCACAATCAAAGAATAGAAACAAATTAAAACTAGTAAAACAATAATAATTGAAACAGTTGAGTTTGCTGTAGATGGCAACATTCTAGCTCTAGACACTATAAATTCCATTGCTAGATATTTTTATTATAAGTACATAGAAAACACCCAAAAAACCCTAAACAAATATAAGCACATCGTACAAACATTTGTCCCAATATTGGGCAACGAAAGGGAAGGATGAAAGAACTGTACATGCAGCTGAAATACGAATGATGAGATGGATGTGTGGTGTGAAAAGTATGGATAACACGAGGAACGAGTACATCAGAGGAAGTTTGAAAGTAGCGCCAGTGACGGAAAAGATGAGGAGTAATAGGCTAGCGTGGTTTGGGCATGTTATGAGGAGAGGAAGATCATGTTGCGAAAAGAGTGATTGATTTGAATGTGGAAGGATATAAGGGGAGAGGAAGACCGAAGAAAAGATGGATGGATTTTGTGAAAGAGTATATGCTTAGGAAAGGTGTGAATACGGAGATGACGAATAACAGAGTAGAATGGAAGAAGAATACATGTTGTGCCGAGCCCACTTAGCGTGGGATAAGGTCCGGAAGAAGGAGTGGTAATCGAAACCGCAACTTCGTGCAGGCGGGCTTCAACCAGCTACGTCACAGAGGTCACCAACTAAGCACACTTACCGTAAAATGTTCTAGGAGTGGAAACGGAGCCTGCTTCGAAGGAATACATAAGATGCAGTAATCTCTGTCAGGAAACAAATCGTATGCAGATGTTAGCATATCAAAGCCATATCTGAAAATAAATAAAAGTTTATACCTGATAAAAACAAACAAACGGATATTAAATCATCATCATTAACCTAATTAGTCCACAGCTGGACATAGTCCTCCCCAATGAGTAGCCCTGTCTTCAGCTTGCCGCATCCAGCATCTGCCAGCAGCCTTTCGCAGACCGTCATCCCACCGGGCCGGATATTAAATAAACAAAATATATTTAATTTAAACGGTAAATAGATAATATTAGATTTTGTACAGTAAGTTTTTTACGATCATAGTTACAATAACTTAAGAATAGCTCTTTCTTTCTTTTTTCGTAAACCCTTTCTTCTGTTCACTGATTATTTTGTTACAATACTAATATTTAAAAAATCAGAGCATTATTCTCAGAAATTAAATTTTCCAAACCTTACAAAAAAAAACAACCTCTTCAAAAGATTTAAATATTGATAGCTAGTATCTGGACTAGTAACATTCTATGGAAACGTCTCAAGGCTATTTATATCCCATGGGAACTGATTTATGGGATGTTAATGTTAGTCTATGTGTAATTCCAAGGCTAGAACTACGTCTATTCCAAATTGCAGCCGGATCCGTTCAATACTTTTTGCGTGAAAGAGGAATAAAGAACCATCCATACATTACAAACTATTTACCACTCATACAATTTTACGATTTATACAAACTCTCGCCTTCAAAATATTAGTAATTTTGAACAACCTGACTGCTCACATAAATATGAAACAATAAGTAGAAAGATATTTTGAACACCGCGGCTGCTAACAAAAATGTAATGATTCGAGCTGCGTTTATCAAATTGCTTTTATGTTTTCAGTTCATTTTGTTTACTCTATTATAGATGCTCATATCAATTTGAAGCTGACTGTACCTCTCATCGTAATCTTCGTGCATAGCAAACAACTCCAGCAGGAAAGCATTAGGCACTCCAATAAACCTAGTTGGTTCCGGCGTAGGCGTAGGGGGAGTCTCTGCGAAGAAGTATTCAAAAGTAGCCTGTTTACTTATTTGACACGGATTATAATCATCATCAGCCGATATTAGTCCACTGACGGATATAGGCCTCGCCTAATGAGCGCCATAGCGCCCTGTCTTCAGCTTGCCGCATCCAGCATCTGCCAGCAGTCTTTCGCAGATCGTCATCCCACCTGGCCGATTATAACACACACTACACAGATTATAATAAGATCGTTAAATGCGAGTGTGACATGCGCAATAGATAGTAAGCCATAAATAAATAAATAGTGCTTGATAAAAGCGTCACCTTGCCCCAAGCTAAGCAGTGCACGACTAATAAACTTTACATAGTATGAATCACTACATAGTATAAAACAAAGTCGCTCTCTCTGTCCCTATGTCCCTATTTCCCTGTCTCTTTGTACGCTTAAATCTTAAAAACTACGCAACGGATTTAGATGCGGTTTTTTTAATAGATAGAGTAATTCAAGACGAAGGTTTATAAGTATAATAAAACCGTGCGAAGCCGGGGCGGGTCGCAAGTTTCTTATAATAGAAAATACCCGGAACAAAAACATATTTGCAGATCGTACAAACATTTTGTCCTAAGACTTTCACCCGCCACTACTACAAGACTATTTTTTTATTTTAATTTCTCTATTATAAATTATTATCTACTATTTGACCGTGGATAAACGGCTAAACTAGAGGAATAAACATCCATCTATACATTTGTATGTATGGATGGATGTTTTTCAAACTTTTGCGTTTCTAATATTAGTTAAATAGTAAGGATACAGATAAACCTTACTGCCGTAATGTTCTCCAAGATGTACTCAAAAGTGTGCGACTTAATTCTAATGTAGGTACGAGTAGGTACAGTGGCGTTCAGTATTTGCTATACCCCTAATTGCTTATACATATATACGCCACCAATAATGTTGAAGAACTTCAAGCAACCTTTAACTAAGTGCAAAAACTAAACTATAGTGCTTTGCATCGTGCTTTGTTAAGAAAAAGCAAAAAAAATCTAAGTAAATGCAGGATTCGAACCCGGTATACCTATTAGGGGGGTAAGCAAATGATAAACGCATCTGCATAATTTTTGGTGTGTTTATCCAAAGGTCGCCTGGGAGAAATCGGTCGTAGCGATAAGTTGTTTCTATTTTTCTGTGCTGTGGTGTACAATAAAGAGTATTTGTATTGTATTGTATACTCACGTTTACGTGGTTCATTTTTATTTTCACCCACATGTGAACCCGAAGTGTTTAGATTTTTTAAAAAGTCTTCTGCATGGCTAGAAAACACAATTTTATAAACAATCAACATTTTTTTATTATTTCTAAATAAACTAAGTATATTTAAAATAATTATTTGAACCCCTTCTAATAATGGACAAAAGCCTGTTTCCCTTCGTCTTTTCATCTGTTTTCATTGAACATCTAGGTAATGTAGGTACCTACCTTATCTCTAAACGCAGCTTCACTACATAGTAAAAAACAAAGTCGCTTTCTCTGTCCCTATATCCTATGTCCCTTTGTATGCTTAAATCTTTAAAACTACGCAACGGATTTTAATGTGTTTTTTTTTAATAGATAGAGTGATTCAAGAGGAAGGTTTATACGTATAATAAAACCGTGCGAAGCCGGGGCGGGTCGCTAGTTTTGATATACAGTAAAGTAAAATTATCTTTATTTTATAGACAAAATCAGGTACCTAAATACAAAAAAAAGGATGGATGCAAGATTACATCCAACGCCGATCTTCCGCTAGTAGATACCTAAATATAGTAGATTAAAAGGTATTAAAAGGTCATTACCAAATCAAATCAAAGAAGTTTATTGGTAACTTACTTAAACTTAAAATATTAGTTACAAGTAAATTAAAGACTTATGAGTTAAAATGCGTTAATTTCGGTATAAACCTTAGTATAGATACAAAAAGGTCCCAACTCATTTGCAGGTTTTATTATTTTAAAACCGGCCACCATTAGAGATTGGCATAGGTACCTTTATTAGATAGAACTTACTTTCGCCCGTAGTCATACGACAAGAATTTCGGCACCTTCAGCAGATTCCTGTCGATATTGACGATATCGAACTCAATGTCTTCTTCGTCTTCGTCCAACATGCTGATGATTTTAAGATGCTCGGACGGACCGAGGTGGGTCGGCGGGAAATCAGTTGAAATGTCCGCCTTACCTTCTTCCTGTAAAATAATCACGACACCAAAATTTTAAAGTTTGATATCAGAGGTAGATAATCACTATCACTACGTAGTATAAAACAAAGTCGTTTTTTCTGTCCCTATTTCCCTTTGACTGCTTAAACTGTTAAAACTACGCAACCTTTGCAACCGTCTGCAGTTAGCTCATATAGCTTATATTCCTGATTGTAATTTTCGTTGTTAATAAAGTCCGTAGGTAGGTATCTATATCCTACTATTTATCATACTACTAGCGACCCGCCCCGGCTTTGCACTGTTTTATTATACGTACCTATAAACCTACCTCTTAAATCACTCTATCTATTAAAAATACCGCATCAAAATTCGTTGCGTAGTTTTGAATTAGAAAAGGAAATAGAAAATCATTTATTGCCTATAAATTTCCTAACCTATACTAGAATTCGTTTTAAAGATTTAAGCATACACAGGGACATAGGGGTATAGGGACGTAGGGACAGAAAATACGACTTTGTTTTATACTATGTAGTGACTCACACGAGGGCGTCTTCAGGTATGTCCATGTCTGGTTCCCTACCTGATAATGACTAGATATCTCTCATTCAAAATCAAAGTAGGTAAAAGTACCTGTAGACCTGTAGACGTTCAAGGACTCTTGGACACGTCATAAAATACAAAAAATATTTTAAGTTATTATTTTAACTTGTAGTTACTAATGTTTATTGTTTTGTTTTTCAAACTGTAATAATGTAAATTAACAGGTTTAAATTGTATTTTTTTTTTGTACTGTAGCAGCAAATAAATGTGTCTCTTACTTACTCGATAACTTTTCGCCTTTAAAGTTGCTTCCGACATGTACTGACCCCCTGGACCCAACGTGCATATCTGACTTGTATCAAAACTGAAACAAATATTACATTGTCATCGAACTTCAAGAGAGCTGTCGTCGTTAAGACTAAATCTACATTACATAACTCTTTGTATGTAGCTCACACAAAGAGCACATAATATCGAACCTATGACATCATTAATATAATAATAAATAATAAAATCATTTATTTCAGACATCATAAGACTAGTCTAGATGGTAAATACTAATTCTAAGGCCCATATAAATAAATACCTTACAGTCTAACATACATAAAAAAGTAAGTATATAAGGCACGGCGCTCACTATCAGTCGGCATCGGCGCGGCTCGGTAGAGCTCGGGGGGCCTTATGGCGGCTTACAGCAGCTTACGGAGCCTTACAGCGGCTTACGGCGTCTTACAGCGCCTTTTGGCGGCTGATGCTAGTGCGGTATAGTAAGATAATACGTGTATTTAAATTTTCGTTCCCTGTGCTTTGTCAAAACCGGTCGGAGATATTTTAAGACACACCTGATAAATTTTCATACAGATAATTTTCAGATATTTTTATACGTTGTTACATTTACAAAAATTCACGTAATTCTGATGGGAGAGTCTAAAACCTCACTAAGTCACTACGCATCACCAAGTTTTACTCAAATGGACGATCCCAAATATAGTATGCCTTTAGAGGATCTTATCATGACGGGGTAAATCCCCCACACTGGACATATCATTATACGCTCAGTTTAGCGATGGATCTGTTCAGCAGAGGGCGCTGCTACCCCCTTCTGATCTGACCCAGACTGCGTGAGTTGGGATGATGCAAATTCCAAGCCGGCACCATTTGGCATTCATTTGACGAACGATGTTGTGCGGTGGGCGAAGGGTCTGCCTGCGACGTAAGACGTTGCGGGTTCGATTCGGCTTGGGAAAAATGTTTATACGATCCGCAGATATTTGTTCCTTGGTTCTAGGTGTTAGTGTTACCTATGTATAATAAAAAATATCTATCTATGTAATGTATTGTATTAAATATATCAGTCATCTAGTACCCATAACACAAGTGCTTAGTATGGTGCTAGATGATGTTTGGGTAGTACAGCATTATTTATTTACTAGCAGCGCCTCGCGGTTTCACCCGTGGTAATTCGCCCGTGGGAATTCCGGCATAAAACATAGCCTTTGTGTTATTCCAGAGTATAATCTATCTCTGTGCCAAATTTCATCCATATCCGTTCAGTAGTTTTTTGCGTAAAAGAGTAACAAACATTCAAACTTACAAACTTTCGCGTTTATAATATTATTAGGATGTTAGTGAGCACATTCATCGGACACAAAGGTAAAACCTTCAGCAAAGAAAGAGTAACAAACATCCATCCATACTTACAAACTTTTGCGATTATTATATTAGTAGAATTTATTAAATAGCAGGTATAAAGAACGCACGTAGTGCTACCATCATTGACTTGAACGCTCGGCTTGGTGATAGGCCCGGTCAGTTTGCGCAGCCCGACGTAGGGAGCTAGCTCGTAATCTTCTTCCAGTGCTTCGAAGTTTATCTGGGTGTTGAAGCACATGAAACCCACTGCGAGATCTTTAGCCTGGAATAAAACGATTAATACAAAAAATCAATATCTTTATTAACAATGAAAATTACAAGCAAGGAATAGAAAAATTATAACTAGTATTTACAATTGAAACTATTGAGCTAACTGCAAACGCATACAAAGAATAATGATGTATTGGTCTGTGTTTTCTATGCATATAGTAAAAAATATCTATCTATGTAATGTATTAAGTATATCAGTCATATAGTACCCATAACACAAGCTCTGCTTAGCTTGGGGCTAGATGATGCTGTGTGGACTGTACGGTAGTTAAAAAAAAAATGTGACTAAGCCCTCGCAACATTTAAGTAAATCAATAACTTTATTTCTTTGTGCTTACTCACAAAAATAAGCACTAGTAAATAAGCACGGTATTAATATGGATCAGTTGAGCTACTAAGATTGTATACAACAGTCTGCACTAAGCTAAATGTTTCAAGCGTAAATAATAATTTTAATTTGTTTCTATTCTTTCAATATATTTTTTTCTGGTGGTAAAGATTGTTTGTAAAGAAAAAAAATTACATTATCAACTTAGATACCGAATTGTAGGGGGGCAAAATTAAATAACCTACTGACCTACTATTATATGGAGTGGCGAATTAATATATTTGTTTTTTTATAACATTCAGAGCTCTGTGACTAGCCCTTTCATTTTAGTTGCACTTTTTTAGTTCGTTGTTTAGTTCTCATAATTGTAAAACACAATTGGGAGTATTAAACTGATATTTTAGTTAATTTTCTCACCTCACAGACTATTAAAACCCTGTCCGACTCTGGATGTCTGGCTATCAGCTCGCTTATATAGAAGTCACCATACATAGCTCGCAGTCTCTCCGAATGCCGTTCTATTATGGGCACTAAGTCGTCATTGTCTTCTTCACTGAAAACAAATAGGTTCTCATGTGATTACTAGGGTACCGGTATCCCTCCAGCATTATTATACATATGTATATATCTATGTATTGTATTAAGTAGAATAAATAGAATCCACCAGCCTGAGCTTCGGACTAGCTATCAATCTTCAGCTATCAATTTGTTCCGTTGATCTGGGTGTTTGCTATTATAAAAAAATATATTATATGTATGTATTATATTATAAAAAAATATATCTATCTATGTAATTTATTGTATTAAGTACCTATATCAGTTATCTAGTCCCATAACACAAGCTCTGCTTAGCTTGGGGCTAGATGATGCTGTGTGGACTGTCTGGATTTTCTTTTTTGTTTTTTGTTCTGGAGCGCTTCAATAAGTGTATTTTTTTAGCAGAGATTTACACAAGAAGAAACATACAAGACATACAGACATACATCCAAGGACTATGGGAGCGTTCAGATTGCGTGCGATTAGTCGTTCCGTGCAAATTAATTTATATCCAAAGTGAGCGTGCCTAAATTTTGATATTACTCTTTAAAATTATAGATAGATATAATTTTAATGCAACATTAATGAACTAATAGATGGGTGCGAACACCTAAGACTCCTACAAACGTACATATTTATTAAATAATTTGAACAAACTATTAAAAAAAAATCCAAAAAAACCGGGACCTTGGATAAAAGCCGCCACACACTGAAGCCGTAGCCGGGCCGGAGGCGAAGGCGTGCGAGTTGTATCTTATTGAATCAAATGAAAGACTTCACACACACCGGAGGCGGTTGCGGTGCGGTACAATAGGAAACACCCGCACGCGCCTTTGTAAGTTGTAGGTAACTTAACGTAATCTCGCCCATTGTCTTTTAAAAACTTTGTGAAAATTATTTAACTCACACAGCTCGCCGTATTATTAGACCCCGGCAGACTTCGGATCGATCGGCTATACACAGAGGAGGCAAACGATCTGGCTGGATGCCCTTTTCAGAAACTGTTACTTTCCGGAAGGCCTTCTCTGACCGCGACTGACCGGGGACTAACACTGAAAAAACAAATAATTTGGGTTGATTTCTTTGTCTCTTCTGGGTAAGTTTGTAGGGAGAGTCTACAATTTTCCCAAATCAATTTGGAAAAACATGGCCATTAGTGTAATTCAGAATGGCTTTATTTATGCTGAAGGTTTTACCTATGTGTCCGATGAACGTGCTCACTAACATCCTTAATAATCCTTATCCTAATAATATTTTAAACGCGAAAGTTTGTAAGTATGGACGTTTGTTACTCTTTCACGCAAAAACTACAGATCAGATATGTATGAAAGTTTCTTCCATTTCGGTCTTACGGTCATCAAATTCCATAGAAACAATGCGTGCGAAACCGCGGGCAGATACTAGTCGTCTCTAAATTGCAAGAAGCTGCTAAGGTACTAAACTATAACTAGTTTAGTACCTTAGCAGCTAAGCACCTAAGTTTTCTTATAGTTCCGGGTTCCCTTATATGAATTTTCACCCTTCGCCACTGCTGTCCAGTATTATAATTTAACTAGCGACCCACCCCGGCTTCGCACGGTTTTATTATACGTATAAACCTTCCTCTTGAATCACTCTATCTATAAAAAAATCGCATCAAAATCCGTAGCATAGTTTTAAAGATTTAAGCATACAAAGGGACATAGGGACAGAGAAAGCGACTTTGTTTTATACTATGTAGTGATTTAAATTTTAATAATACTTAACCGTACATTGTTGCTTGATCAATGACTTCACCATAGCAATGTGCATAACGTAGGGATCATGCATGAACACTGATTTGAGCATTAAATCAACGACACTACGTTCGTACACTGTATTCCAACACAACAAATGGAGGAACAAGGTATTCCTGGAGTTAAGTTCCACTGCTCTGAAAATGCACAAAATGACACCTTTTACCATTGTTGTTCCAATTAAGCAAATAGCAGCAAATTTTTGCAACCAGATTGTATAAAGCATTATGAACTGGATGGGGACGGTACGCTGGACACAACCAGTTGCGATCTAAGTCTTCTGAAAAAGGAATCATCCTTCGCCAGAATATGATATACTTAAATAACTTTTTTTAATGCTTTTACAGTCAGTAATGTAGGTATTTTCCTTGTTCATTTTTATTTTTCGTGTTTTAGTTATAGTTTAAGTTTTTACCTTTTAATTGAGCATACTTATCAACCACCTGACATGTAGTTTTAAGAATCCTACTACAGTAAAACCCGCTTAAGACGATTTCTCAGGGACCCTACCAAAAACGCGTCTTAAGCGAGAAAGCGTAGGTATTATGCGGGATAGGGAAAATAAAACATACTACATATTATTATGTATTTTGTTCTAATTTTAGTATATACTAGCTGGTGCCCGCGACTTCGTCTGCGCATGATTAGTATTTCGACTACTCGCTATTTTACTTGCATAATTCCTTTTCTCGTGGGATTTTCTTCATAAAATAAAGCCTATGTGTTATTCCAGCTTATAATCTATCTCTGTGCCAAATTTCATCCAGATCCGTTCTGCAGTTTTTGCGTGAAAGAGTAACAAACATCCATCCATCTATCCATCTATCCATTTATACTTACAAACTTACGCGTTTATCAGTTCAATTCAGTTTGGTTCCCCTGAGCTATACGGGTTTTCAAAAATTTCACACAGCATTTGAACGACGCGTACACACGCGTCGTTCAGATGCTGTGAGAAATTTTTGAAAACCCGTATAGCCCAGGGGAACCATACTGAATTCCGGGATAAAATGTATCCCATGTCCAATCGTCCCGAGTTCCATTCGAATTCATTCAATTCCGTCGTGATGCGTGGTTAAAGAATTTTTCTTTCACCCTCTCTCCCAGGGGAACCTTACCGAATTCCGGGATAAAAAGTATCCCATGTCCTTCCTTGTAGTATAAACTCAAATCGTCCCGAGTTTCATTCCAACTCATTCAGCAGTTTCGGCCTGATGCGCGGTAAAGGATTTTTACTTTCATACCCTCTCCCATGAGAACCTTATTGAATTCCGGGATAAAAAGTATCCTATGTCCTTCCTCGTAGTATGACCTATAATCATGCCGAGTTTCATTTCAATCCATCAAGTAGTTTCGGCGTGATGCGCGTTTACGATACAGACAGACAGACAGACAGACAGACAGACAGACAGACATGAATGAAAAAAAATACAGTTTTGGCTTGAGTATCGATAATAGAGAGCCCTCCAAAAAAAATTTTCAAAATATCTTCAATGTACAGAATTGGACCTGTTACAGTTTTATTATAAGTATAGATAGGTAAGTATTAAATTTTACATTTATAAATTACATTAAATACGTAGGTACCTAGTGTAATTATAATTACATTATTTCAAATAATCACATAAGTAAGTATTTTGGTTTGACAGAAAGATTTTGTTGCATTAGCAATTAAAAGATTTTCAACATAATATTGTACAACAACATAATAGTGTATTGTATTGTATTGTATATTATAAACGCGAAAGTTTGTGAGTATGGATGGATGGATTGATGTTTGTAACTCTTTCACACAAAAACTACTGAACGGAAATCCATTAAATTTGGCACAATGATAGTCTGGAATAACACAAAGGCTATATTTTATCCCGGAATTCCCACGGGAACGGGAAATACCGCGGGTGAAACCGCGAGGCGCTGCTAGTTTACAATACGATTGTTGGGCCCTGCAGGGTTCATGTGGTTCAGAACTTCTATTATTTTAAGATATTTTTAACTCATGTATGCAATAATAAGAATAACCTATAAAGTTATGAATAAAGGTTAATTATTTTTAGTTTTATTTTATTTTTATTTTAAAGCACCAGGGAAGCAAGTGTATCAGGCAGATGTAGTTAACTATACCCGATTCAAAAACATAGATATTTTTTGTAAACAAATGACAAAGCCAAAGGAATATTGGTGGAACATATTTTGCGACACTGGTATCATCAGAGCAAGCTGCAGGAGCCCCAAACAATTCGTGGTTTTGATAGTTTTCATTCCATTGGTCTTTTAGTCGTTATCGAACCAGAACTTGCATTTTCCGTTGTGCTTGAGCAATTATGCGTTGTTGAATATTTTATTTTGGTTTTTAGTTGTTAGCCCTGTTTTTGCCTGACACTTTTTGTTAAGATTTCATAAATAAATGTCAATGTTTACAAAAAATATCTATGATTCTGAATCAGAGTATACGTACATACTTGTATTTAGTCCAGATGTACTCCTCCCAAGCATTAGGGTGAACAGAGGGTATTCGTGGGTACTCTCTAGCTGCCAGGAAACCAGCTACAGCGTCGTTGACGTCCAGAGCGCAAATTGAAAGAACAGAGTTTTCTCTGCAACAATAGAATAAGAAAAGGATTGTTTGCATTTCAAAATAGAGGGATCTCACGGAAAGCATATTAGAAGTGACTTGAAGAACAAAATTTGATTTCGAGCATTTTCAATCGACTTCAAAAAACGTAGAATATTCTCAATTCGATAGTTTTTGTGCAATTTCTTTTTTATGGGTAGACCGCTTTCAATGAGTTTTTTTTATTTGAAAGCATTTGAAAAGGTGGTTCTCGTGTGGTCCCATTTAAGATGAAGAGTTTTAAGTCGTCCTTAATAATTAATATTTTTGTAAATAGAATGATCCCAATCTGGCCAGATGAACTTAATAATAACGCGTGAAATTTTAAGACGGTATTATGTTTCAGCAAGTTCATTTTCTTGATCAAGATATCGCAGAAAATGCATGGATTATTCGAGATAGATTGGAAATTGGAGATTGCTTGACAGCGGAGCCGGCAGAGTGATTAGAAATTTCTAATCAAAATCAAGACTAAACACTTAGGTACTAAGGGCTACAAAACAGTGTACCTATAGGTCGTCTTAAAGCTGAGTCCAAACATGAAAAACTTTGATAAAACGTACCGTAATTAATTATACTCACATCAAATACGTAATATCGTGTGGACTTTTTATGCGAAAGTTATTTTTCATGGAATCAGTCAATAGATCCATAACCGCAGGGATATCCCCACTGCTGGCCAAGCGAACCCGCAAAAGTGCCGGCGGCTTTACACGAGTTACCATTTCTGATCTTCCTTTACAGTAAATTAGCTAGGTAGGGGCTTAACTGAAATCAGAAAAATATATTTTCATATGTTTCTACAAACACTTTAAATCAAAGATGTCGTGGTGATTTACATTTATTTTATTTTTGTACGTAGTATTTAAATTCTCTTTGGTGGTGATGTTTATTCAGAGTTTTATTCTCATTGATGTCGAAGTCATAGTATTTTTGCTTCAAAGTTTGTCCATGCTTAGCATCCCTAGTAGGTACATCTGTGGTTTGTCCCTATTAATAGGGGTATTACACTACACTTATTCAGGGACCCTAACCCTAACTAAGAGTGGTGTAATAAGATTTAGGGTCCCTAAGGGACGGACCCAGACCCGGACGATATTCAGGGCCCGGTAGTCAGGCTCCCTGAATAAGTGTAGTGTAATACCCCTTTAAGAGACAATGATAAATTCAAAGATAATACTAGAAAAGCCCCCATCACATGTTGGCCCAACATTGCCGAGTGAAGTCCAATCAATACCAACGTGAAGGCGACATATTTGACTTGCCTTGCTGCCCGAGAGATAATACAAGCACCAGTGCACTGACCTGTATCTATACAACTTGTATAGATACAGGTCAGTGCACCAGTGGCATAACACTGTCACTCGTCTCACTTGTCTTTATTCTGCACAAATCAAAGGTGCTTGCCAGCGCTAGGCCAATCGAGTCAACATGTTTGTAAACTCCAAAAAGCCTCCGACAGCTTGTAACAGATCGCATAGGTTCGCATAGACTTGCCGAACGTCTAAACGGCACTTGCATCGATTTGCCTAAACACGCTTTAGCCTCAGCTCGGCCAACATGTATTGGGGGCATAAGAAATTTCAAAGAGAAATACAGGATGATTGGAAGGTGGGTGCAAAGCTGGTGGGCGAAGGTAGTGTGGACTATTTGGAACTACTTAAGCCATATTTGTCTAAGACGAAGTCTGACTGTTTCTTTTTTACCAATTTTTTATTGGTGGTAAGGAAAATACCCGAAATTTTACAGTTAGTTGCTAATCATTGCCAGTTTAAAAGGCCAATGATTTTTTTTTTGTTTAATTTAAGTAAAACTAATTTGTAAGCAATCTTACAAAACATGTTCTTAGGTAGGTATCTGAGTCATTAGCTATTTTTTTACAGACATTTAAAACTTACAAAAATTTTCAGCGATTTTCGAAAACCATTTTCATTTATACACCAGCTTTGCACCCACCTTCCAATCATCCTGTATAATACCTACTCTCCTCCAAGCATACAGGTAGGTAAATATTAACATGCGACCGTTTTCCACTGCCATAGTGTAACGAGCAACGTTGTACACTCTTCTTGGTTTGATATCCACTGTACAAAGAAATCAAAAGTCCACCAAACGTTTTGGTTGCTCCTTTTGAGTTACACCAAGGAACCTAATACTCTCTACCAAGGAACATAATACTCTCTACCTCTCTACCGAGAGAGTTACTCAAAGATGTCATAGAATCGTTGACTTTGTACATAGGTATAAGTTTCGCAGTCGCATTGGTTAGGGTGGCCCATTGGGTTTATACGGATATTAAACTAATTTGTATGTGTCCGTATCACATCAAACTCTACCTACAAGGACTCCGCCGCCGTCGTGTCGCTCGTAAAAAGTTTTGTACTTCAATACAGTTTGCGTTTTCAAACCATCCAATTTTATGATTTTGAATTTGAGGTGTGCTAAAAATTAGTAGGTAGTTTTAAAGGTTTATGTAGGTAAATATATAATATACTTATTTATATGCGAGTTTCTTTATTCCATATATCACTTTTAAATAGTATCTACCTGTAATTTGGACAGATTTGGCGAGGGTCACCCATACCTACTAGACAAAAATAGTGGAAAGGTAAGAACCATTTGAATAAAATTATAGGGAGGGACTTAACGTTAAAATAAAATTACAAATGCATTACTTACGGTCATTTATTACTTAAAATCAAAGCTCCAAATATTCTGAGAGTAAAATAAAAACCGTTTACAATGCAGAAAAATATATGAAAATAATAGATAGTTTGAGCTTTTAATTAGGATAAAAACCAATAGAAAAGTTCTTACATAACCGATTCGAATTCTAAATATACACAGAACACAATACGCTAGGTAATAATATAAATTATCTATTACATTGTATAAAACAAAGTCGCATCCCGCCATCTTTACGCTTAGATCTTTTAAAATTCGTAACGGATTTTAATGCGGTTTCCATCAATAGACAGAGTGATTCAAAGGGATGGTTTAAGTTATTATTTTACCATGACAATGTATGATACATTGAAACCGTGCGAAGCCGGAGCGGGTCGCTAGTTTAGTAACAAACAATACTCCTACTAGCTCTAGTTAATGTCGATAAATAAGATGATTTAATTACGTGGGACTCTTTGGAGAGGTATTGGCTCGTACTGTGACATTGTAACGAAATATTTGGGTATTTACATGCTTCAGTCAGAAATATTTACTTTCTATAATTACTCAGTTTTGACATGAAATGGTGGATAGTGTGATAAAGATTCAATGAGTTGTGCTTGTTAGAAACTTATGAATGAAGTAGGTACTCACCTATTATTAAGTTGATAAATTGTTGGCAACAGTGATTTGACGAGTTTAATAGTATTCCGCTTTATTTTATAGAGAACCAATATTTATTAGTCTTACGCCAAGGAAAAAACAACAGTCAAATTATTTAATCTGGTAGACATACAAAAAAACGCTTTGAATGGACCAGTTGATGTTAGTTGTTAATTTTACCTACACAATATTTTGCTAGATGATGTTGGTACATTTATTGTATCAAATCATTTTTTCAAGGGGCCTAGGCCAAGCTTACGATCTTAGAATACGAACTAAAATATAAACGATACTATTTACATTTTTTATAAATAATATTATTAATAACAGGCCTAAATTAAAAACCCATAACCCCGGAACACTTAATTCATGTTAAAGACAAGATTGGGATTAAATAAAAATTAAAGAATATTAACATTATTGCTTACGTCAATGTCAGGCGGAGGTTACCTAAATACCTACTCAGGGAAAATAAATAATTGAATTGTCTAGCATTGTGACGTCGTATCGTCGATACAATAAATTCATTGGTGTAAAGTCATCGATTTGACGAGTTCTTACCGTTGAATGAAAAAAATTGATTTAAAAAATGTAATGTATGTAGGTATAGAATACAGTCAGAATATTATTAAAATAATTATTAATTTGGGACAGTCACAGGTAAGTTATCATCAGTCCCAATCGTAATCACGAAAACTATAAAGTGATATATTTTATTTTAAAACTAGTAGATTATGCTACGACATTAATAAAATAAATCAAACTTAGTGTTACAACTCGTTAGAAATGTAATCCAACGAAATTTGAATGTGGAAAAATCTTTTAGCGAAAGTAAACTCTATTTGATAACAAAATTGTAGTGATAATCACTAGCAAACACGACTCTTAATGGGTAATTCTCATTTTCGACAAAACGGTATGACCGCCAATTTTTTAATCATTTTATATAATATGAATAATAAGATGAGTTACTTATTTTTAGTAAAGATTCAACTATACTTTCAAGCTGAAATTTGTAGGAAAATAAGTCGCCCAGTTAATTTTTTAGTCAGGTGTCAAATTATCAGTCTTATTTTGAAAAAAATATTGGACGGACAACCAAACCCAAATGACTTTTAAACACAGATACTTAGTGTTTCCAGTTTATTCTTTCGTTATAACCGTAGCGGGAATATTTACGTTTTATTCTCACAAGGTGGTACAATTCCGTGGCCGCCATACCCATCAGTTTTTACAATTTTGGCTTTTTGGATATCATCATCATCCACAGCCCGACTTCACCCACCGCTGGGTATAGGACTTCAAACTTTTGTGCCACTCCACACGTCATTATTATTATTATTTTTGGATATGTGAATGATTAATTGTATTATATTAATCAATCAGATTACAATTAAAGAATAAAAACATATTAAATCGTTTTACAATTGAAACTATTGACAAACCTGCAGACTGTAGGAAGCAATCTAGAGTAGTAATCTAGTACCTTAACTGATCCATATAACAGTCGGAAGCGTCCACAATACGCTGCATTGCTCTGCTTTGCTGTGTGGCAATGCTGATAGGCTGTGCCAGATACTCATATAATGATAAGATTTCATTGCATTTATCTAGCTTGGGCTAGATGATGCTGTGTGGACTGTCCGGAATTATTTTTTTTAAAGGTCAAGAAATCATTTTTGTCACTTCCACGGATTCACTTTCGTGGATTACGTTGACAAAAATTTAGTAACCCCTTACACAAACCATTCAATCACGTCTGCAAGCTAAGCGACATATTTTTTCTTACAGAGGAAAGTCCAAACAAATAAAATAAAGTATGTACCATAATTTATATTAAAAAGACGTTTGTATTTTATCATAAATTTTCTACCGCCGCCGCCGCCATAATAAGAATTACCCAAATTTAAGCATTAGTAGAGTAAATCAGCACTAGAGCACTAGAATGTTTGACAGCTACATCACTTACACTAAATTAATTACTTATAAATACCTATGGAATGGTATTTTATTGGTACAAAAATATCGTCAATCTATTTATTACTTCTGGTACTTGATTGGCGTTTGTTAAATATTTTTCTTGGATAAAACAAATGAATACTTTCTTTTAGTAACTTTTGTTTTACCTTGTCCTTATTTCATAAAAATACCAAATGAAACACCAGCTTTATTATCAACAGTGGAAGCTTTGTATTTTGTAACATTATTTTATGATCACTGTATTAATATAAAGCGTTTAGTTCATAATTTAATGGCAAACCATTTATATTTATTGCTAGCAATCACTTCGGAATTTATTGGTGATTTTATAACTTACTAAAAGGTAATTTCAAGTTTTATCACTATTTTAAAACCTTAAAATATAAAATTATCTTATTTATTTTTTAAACCGTCATAATCTAAAAGGAAGTAGATAATATTCTAAGATTGTTAAATACACTTATTGGTAAATACATTAATAAATCAAACTAGCCTATAGCATTTAGTGAATTAATATGCGACTAATTTGTAATTTAGCATGTTCCTACACTTAACCTAACTAGTCTATGGTATGATATAGAAGCATGCGAGTATATAGAGAATAATTATTACTATTATTATAAGGCAAACAACATACTTTCTATGTTATGTTAGTTAACTATCACTATCACACAACTCGTAATATATAAAACATAGTACATGTCGTAACTCTTAAGAGCACAGCTCATTCTCATTCCTACTGTGCAACAAAACACAAACCACGAATTTTGACCTAGATATTGGTATACACAGATTAGGCTAGTTTCCTAAAATTAGTCCGTCATTGTCAGTAAGATTCTCGAAAAATATTGGCACTCTATTTTTCTTTTAGCAGTCATATAAAAATTATGAAAATATTGCCCGTTATAATATTGCGTCACATTACGCCGAGCGACACTTTTTAGCGAGGGAGCATGATGTCATGAGCCCCCACTTTTTAGCTCTAATGCGCTTTATCTTTGTGATATTCTGATTGACTGATAAAATCAAAGATCATCATCGTCATCAACCTACATTAGTCCACTGCTGGGCATGGGGCTCCCCTAATGAGCGCCATAGCGCCGTCTTTAGCTTGCTGCATCCAGCATCTGGCAGCAGTCTTTCGCAGATCGTTATCCCACCCGGCCGGAGGGCGTCTCCACTCAAGAACACGTTTACCCCAATGGTTGTCGGTTCTGCGAGATATAGCCGGATAAAAGATAAGTGTCAATATTTCTTTACAATCTAACTGACGACGGACTAAATAGATTATGTAATATATTTTTAACCAGGAAACTACCCTTTTGATCTATGTATGGACCATCACTATTCACAGTTGTATTAGGGTAAGTACGAGTACACTACTTCTCACGCCTTCAAAACCCATTTAGCTAGCACGTCTATGTTGACCTACTTTTTATTATTAATTGTAAATACAGCTACTTCAATCGTTTTAAAGCATACAATATCTCCTTATCATCATCGCAATCCGATATTAGCAGACTATGCTAAGACGTATACCAACATTTTATCATAAAGATCACTTCATTTACAGAACAACCATTCAATCACACCTCTCCTCTACAAGTTTTATATTTCATAAGAATACATCAATTAATTCGAGACCATCTGTAATTATAGAATATGCTTTGTGCATAAAACAAACTATTGTTTCCATTGCATTTGAAAATTGACATTTACATAAATGTCAATTTTTAAATGCGCGTCTATTTAATATAATTTCAGCAGGATCAGAAAGATACAGATAAGACAAAACGTACGAAACAAATAAAATCACATTTTTCGTACCCCCATAATATAACGTTTTTTCTATCACCAACAGAAAATTGTTGTAAATGCGAATTTGCAATTATCACAAGGCCATAGAAACATTTTAATTAAAACATGTTGTTGGTCCAAGCAAGAAGCTTGGTTATTTACTTGCATATAAATGCATTAGCTGATTAACCCCTAATACTCAAACACATCTCGGATTTAAGCCTACACCCCCCCTAACTAAAAACGTTTTATGTTGGAGGGTACTTCAAAAAATATAAAAATGTTACGTTGTTTGTGTTCACTTAGCAGCCAGTTTATGTTTGGGAGGGGTGGTGGGTGGTCCACCCTGTTCCGCTGGAGCGCCGATGGCGACGCCTTCGCTGTCAATCTCCATCTATAACAAGAACCACAATAAACATACAATAAAACAATATTGACAATAATAATGTTTGTACCTATTTTATCCACCTTATAAACTAACTACTGGTCATTATGCTTATTGTAAATCTATGAACAACATAAGTTTTGGTCTAAACAATCTTCTCTACTATGTACAGCTAATAAAAAGCATTGACAATAAAAAAAATTATCCTTGAATGTGTGTACTGCAAATGATGAATAATACTAGGATTTGCCATCTATCACGACTTTTATTTTCCACTTTTACTCCTTGAAATTACACAATCATGTAATTCATCCAATTTAAATCATCGGACGCGTGTAAAATCCCTTCAGGATGACATAGAAGAGGATTCTTAATGCTAACCTTTTAGGCTACTTTTTACTATTAGTGAGACAGTGCAGACTGATAAAATCATTGGAAAATAAATCACTACTGCTAGAAACAGGTTAAGTGATAAGACTATTGTTACCTTTTCATCTTTAGTTGAGGCCTGAGGGGATGCAGTTCCATTGTTTGTAGGTGTGGCATCAACGGTGCTTTCACTGGCGTCTGTACTTGAGCCACCTGAAAACAAAATCTTTATTAACTACAATGTTTGTAGTAAAAAAAAAATAATAATAATTTTCGTCTAATGAATGACATTAAAAAACCAAACAATTTCATAAAGCAATTTTATTCTAAATGAAATCGGAACAAAAGGGTCGCTCCGTTTTGCTCTGATGAATCCGAATGTCAATACTTGGGTTTTCAGTTTTTGAAATACAATATTGTAGAAATAACGATGGTCGAAGCGTCTAGCTTGTAAATACTTCTGACCAAAACTGAGGACCGACTATCTAAAGAGTAACATATTAAAACTTTATTTAGAATTTAAACAATTGAGCTAACTGCAGACGGTAACTGCCGAAAAATACTAGAGATAACTCAATTGATTCATATCAATACCAGTCGTAAGCATCCCCAAGGCACTGGCTGCATTGCTGTATGGTAATGCTGATGCGCTCCACCAGTTCTCGGGTCACGCGTCGCAACGATCAGACGCTCTTGATTTTTTTAAACCGGGTAATGTACCGGGGTTTCTTACCCCACAGACTAGGGTCTCGGCTCCAAAGAGGAGCAAACACTAAGGCTCTGGCGTCTGGCTCGTAGCTGGTAAGATAGCTCGATGGCCCGGGCCTTTGGTCTCGCAAAACCTTGCACTCAACCGAAGACATATTGCGATACAGAAAATTCTCGGATCGAAGTCGAAATTCATCTCTGATAATTTTTAGATCAGTAAAACAACTAAAAACTATAAGAAATGAATACATTTATTGAAAAATAAATAAACTAAATGGTTAACTTCATTTTAATGTGTTATCAGTTTCTCGTCATATTAAATTACCTATAAAATTGGTACATAAATTAGTTCAAGTTAGGCATGTAGAGATCAGGCAAGGTTCGTCTTTGAGGTTTTTCAAATTGTTTGTATTATTGTATATTCACGTTTCGTCAATTTACGTCATCCTAATACCAACATTAAGCTAACATGGTGATGTTTAATGATTTCATGGATGAGAAGGCTAAATACGGCTGAACCAAGAGCATCGCCTGCTGAAAGCCAACAGCAGACAATATTGTTCACTACGAATAATTTTAAAAAAGACATCCCTGTATGCATGTAGCCTTTTTGATTCTAATAATTTTGCACTCACCAGCCTGTATGTGATGAGTCTTTCCACTTTCAGCTTCATGTTCCCGAACAACAGCGTCTAAGTTGTAGCGGCGGCGATACGAGATGAAGAAGTTACGGACGTGTGCCTCTGTCTTTGTGCCAAGTGTTTCTGCTATTGCTTGGAAGTTCCTCCCTGAAAAGAGAATGGTTGATAAAACTGGTTAGGACTTCCATATTACTATGCACAATAATTTTATTATAATGATGAATAAGACTACCGTATTTCCTGACAGCGGTAACAGCCATAAGTAGTTCATCGTTAGTCCAGCGGGAATTGATCTTCGCAGGCGGTTCCCCGGGCCTCAACTCTTCCACTCCGCTATCTCCAACTTTCCGTTTCATCGCACTCAACTGTTGCTTGTTTTGTTGTACCTAGTCAAGAGTTGTCAATAAATAGGTGTCCGTTCTAGGATGGAATTATTCCTAAAAATGAAGTCTTTAAACTTTCGCGATTTGCTAACATGGTAACGACTTTTCATCGCAACTTTTTTACGCGATAGAAACGCAGGGGAAATACAAACACAAAGAACGCGATAAATACCCGATATATAATCGTAATTTTCCTATACATGGTTCTAGAAACTGTGCATATCTGGATTATCCAATACTACTCAGGTCGAACGCACAGCAAATGAAAGGATGATGGAAGTTATGCCAAAACAAAAACAGAATCAGAACTAAAAATCTATGTGTGCAGAATATGTTTTTCCTATTTTGATACTTATTCAGTCAGTTCAAGTTCATTCATCACACGCATTCAAAAATCACAGCACAACCGAGCATTAAAAGTCTGGCGCACTAGTGTCAACGTAATAATGAGAATGTTAGGCACTACATAGCGACATGGGGCGGTTGTCTTACTTGTCTCTTGAGTGATACGATCTCTCTGTCCATGGCTTTGAGCATGGCGTCGCCCTGATTGATAAGGCCGGGCGGGGTGGGGTCCCCGGGCTGCGGGCCCGTGGCCATGGCCACCAGATCGTCGTGATTGATGTAAATGCCGCGCGGCAGGCGGTGCTTGTAGCGCTGCTGCTTGGAGCCGGGCGCGCGCCGGCCCGCGGGCCCGCACAGCGGCCTCATCGTGCCCGTGCGTCTGCCACATTACCGCCAACATTCAACACACAACAGACCCACCAGCTACTCTAATCGATCACACTCTAACTGTATGCGAGCATGCAATCCTTGCAACCTAACTTAGAATAAGTGTGAATCGTTACCGACCTGGCGTGCACGAGGCATGCCTGACACAACTTTTGCGAGTTGTGCGGCGTGGTCTGGTTGCACAGAATGCCGCAAACGGTGCACGTCTTCCCAGCATCGCCGCCGCCCTCGCCCTAAACCCCAATCAACATTTTACTATTCTGCCATTGACGGCGTTCGAACAAATTAAGTTAAGTTTTTATTAGCATGAACAGACTAAAAAGTTATCTCTCACACACTTCTTTTAAAAACCCATTAGATTTAATTAAATAATATTCTGCACACATTGACATTAACACGTTTTCTGCATGGGGCTGTTAAAGGAAGCATGCGGGAACACTGTCAGGATACAGAGGATTGGATTGGAAAATTGGAAAAAAGGTTTTTAAGTCTAAACAAATTGGTCAATAAAATAAATATATGGGTTAGGCAAGTCCACAGCGGCTGTTTTCAGGAGACAAGACTGATAGACGGTGGCGCATAGAAACTGTAAATATGTACCTACCTAAAATATTATCGAAGATAAAATATAAAATCAAGTAAAATTGAGCTATTTACAGTTTTAAAAGTTAGTACCTAAATAAATGTTTGGCAAACATGACAATGGTAAAGAATTTACTTTACAAAATGCAGAGTGGCTGAACTAGTACAAACAGCTTTTAAACTAGCAGTACCAATGCTGAAAATGGACTAATTGTTAAGTAGTGAAAGACAAAACATTGAGAGCAATCAATCCAATGACTTAGGTTCTTGAAACATGATAGAGTTATCAACCATTTAGTGAGAGATTTGATGCAGTGCATGATTATGGTGTCTTCAGATGATAGATAACAAGAGATGACAAGTTGTTAGAAACAACTTTTATCACATTGGAAAACAGCAGTGATATAAGTTTATGAACTGCCCAGGTATGGGAAGCAGAAGGTGGTCCACACACCTGCTCCGTTTGACTGTCAGCACGTAGTGATTTCCTTCCTGATGTTTTCTCTCCACGAACAATACCTCGGTGGTAAGCCCACTTCTGTCATTCAATACAAACTCATGAATATAAATGTTCCGAGATTCAAATTAATCAGTTACTCCTTGTTCAATGACACTAATGATCAACTTATAGACTATGTAGATAAAATATTTCTAAAAACTAAAACAGAACATGAAATAGAAAAGTCACCACTCTGCATTTTGAAAATTTTCCACATAGATGAGATTTGTTGGACAATCCAGATAAGTAACTGTTTTCCAACCAAGCAGGGTATCCTTTTTATAAGTTAAAGTTAATTCATACAAAACATTATCAGATACATCCAATTAATACATACCTTCTCATCATTGTCAGATTGTTCTTTGTCTGAGCCACCAGGTTCTGACCCAGCCCCAGATTCCCGTTTCCCAGTTCCTGAGCTGGTTGCATTGCGACCATCACTGACAACATCCATCAAAGAGGCTCTAGCTCTTGTTTTTTTCCATGAATAATAATATTTAACCAAGGAGGCTATTGATTTATCAGGCAACTGTAGAAAAGCAATAGATAAATATGGATTTCAATAATAACTTACAATGCATGAATAAAGAAAAATTTAGGCAAGGGGTTTGTACATACCATCTGACGTATTCTGTGAAAACTCTTCCCATGGAATTGAAATGCTTGTTCAAATAACACCTTATCTTCAACTGTCCACTCATCAGGGAATGGTGTAAAATTAGCCAGGTCTAATGAAGCTCTACTCAAGTCGTGTTTGTGCCAAAACAACATTCCTAGAGCTTGTTCTCCATTATATCCATATTTTTCCTTTGCTGTTGTTATATATTCATCCACTAAAATGTAAAGGTGAATAATTTAAACAAGCTCATAAACCACCAATTACTTAATTCTATGGAATTATTCTGCAATTACTTACATTTTATGTCTGATATTTCAGCTGTTGGTGACCAAACCAACAAAGCTCGATCATTTATAGTTTCTGGTTTCCGAGCTTCCACAGGCTCCAACTCTGGACAAACAGCTTGGTAGTCCCTTCCCACTCTTATTTTCTCAGCTGCAAATGGTACCACTGCTTGGTTTGTTGTTAGATTTGGTGATGAGATGAGCGCAGCATGATGATGGTGTTATAGCATAAAAAAAAGCATGAGATGATTAAGTTTTCCACGTAAAAACAGATGAGTGAGATTTATTTAAATCACCTGTCCTAAGAATTAGACGTAGAAGTGCGTGTGAACTTCAACAATGAAATAACTTATCAAGCCAGATAGATAATAAATCAGATTTTAAAACGTAAAACCGTAGGTAAGCCGAATTTATCAATATTTACTAAATGGATAAAAGCTCACCGTTCTCATCTTCGGAACTGGAATCTGGACTTCCATGGCCATTAGGGCTTGGCCCCCTTGAACGCTTCCCGTTTCGAACATCGCTGTTCCTCTCAGCCAACACCATGATTTTACACTTATTTTTAACTAGTTTGATTTTGGGTTTAATTAATCACTTTTAGTTACACTTATGGGCTACTAAGGCAGCATTTACTATTACTAAAATTAATTTACAAGGATTTACACTCAAATTCAAACGTGATTCAAACCACCGCATCAATAATTTGACAGCCAGAAACTGTGGTCACAGCCGATTACTTGGCGTCTGTACTTGGGGCTTTCCTCTCGTCGAAAATAAATAGAAGACCACTAGAAATACAGAAAAAAATTATCCTAGCGCAAAAAATAATTTCTGAAATTATGAAGTCTTTTATTTTGGGTATATTTTCTTCAAGTGTTGTAAAAATCCAAAAACGTTTTTATTTAGTTTGGCAACCCGCGTAGTACAGACGACACGAAATGGGCCATGACACCATCTACAATTATTTTAACCTCAGGGTTTCCATTTCGATTGAGTTTTGAGGAGCAAAATGGTTTTTATATAATTAATATGAAATCATAAAAGTTTTTAAAGATATACTTAAATACATAGATCAAATGATCTTTGTAATTTCTTTTCAATACAGATTGAAAAACATGCTTTTCACAATTATGTCTACTAGATGGCGCTATGTATAAAACTTGAGAAAATAAACACGAACTTAATCGAGACTTTTCCCTTTTATTTGGCGGAACGTTTATACCGAATACTTTAATAGGTCTTCTAGGTCTAGGTACATCAGTTTAGAACTACCCTACCCACCCATCCGCATTATGTTCTATTATATTTTGCTAGCCACCACAGTAAGTACTTACTCAGAACAGCGTGAGCGGTGGAGGATCCGCCCATCCATGATTGATATTATTTATAGGCGCATAGGCGTTGACCTGTCTTAGATTCTTGTAGGTTTTAGGTACAGATTGGTGCGTTGAGTTTTATCGTTATAGGAAGTCTAGGTTTAAGGTCTAGAGATTGTAGTAGTACAGACCGGTAGTGAGAGATACGGTCAGCGGTTTTAACAATGGAACCATGAATTTTGATTAATTTAATTGACATCTTTTCGTCAATTCGATTAAAATCTCGCAAACGAAAGTTCTATTATGACCTCTAATAAACGATCGATGTGGCACGCACGGTGGGCCTGCTTGCGACCAATGGCGTAGGTATTATAGAGGGGTGCGTGAGGTGTTGTTAATCTTGAGAATTAGGTATATACTTATACCAAGAGAGTTTTTTAAGACATGAAATCAATCTAGGTATAATGTTATGAACACTCAATCAAACTGAGTTATTCATATTAGGTATTAACGTATTAACTTAGAGTTACCATCAGCTTGAGACCTCAAATAGAAGTCACCAGTTTAAAACACTAAATTTGGAAGTAATACACTTTTACAATTAATTATTTAGGTAAACCAAGTTTTAAAACTAGGCTAAAGCTGGCTTCTCACGACGCGTGATATCACAAGCCGCGCCGCCGCTGAGCCGATTTGTACGAGCCAGCACGCGCCAACAGGCGAGTCCGAGCCACCCGTTCTCACGGGGCACGGCATGGCTCGCGCGGGGGCGGCGCGCGTTGGGCCCGGCCGCAGCCAGTTCTTCGCTCAAGTCCGATTCACATTTCCATAAGTGCAGTAGCGAGCGAGTAAAAAAATCAGTCAGTTAAGTAAGAAATAGTAATTAGCGTCCAAACGGGATTTAGTCCACTAGTCATAAGTTGCCATTCCGAGAAGACTGGCGGTATCGGTTGTTTTACTCGATCTATAAACGAACTGGTTAGTTGTTATATTTTAGAAAATGGACGTTGAATAGCTTAATACCAATTTACATGCATTACATAAGAGAAATAGTGTCTTGTACAAAATATTGAAAATGAAATATTAATCGAAATATTAAGTAGAACTTGCTACATAGCTCGCTTATGCCGTTCAAACGACATTATCAGCTTAACTCGCACATGACGCAAGTTAACTCAATACTGTAGTTATTGAAATGTAAATCGGCCTTCACTGACTGATTTTTTAACTCGCTACTGCACTTATGGAAATGTAAATCGGCCTTGAGCGAAGAACTGGCTGCGGCCGGGCCCAACGCGCGCCGCAACCGCGCGAGCCATGCCGCGCCGTGAGAACGGGTGGCTCGCACTCGCCTGTTGGCGCGTGCTGGCCCGTGTTATCACGCACCGTGAGAAGCCAGCCTCGCACCACCCCGCGCGCGCTCGATCCCCCACGAGCCGCGCGCCCGCGCCAGCCTGCGTCTGCTCGAGCCACTACCTTCACACGGCGCGTAGGCTCGAGCTGGCGCGGCGCGGCTCGTGATAAAACGCGCCGTGAGAAGCCACTATAAAGTTCGAAACACACAGAAGCTGGAGGCGGAGCGGAGACGAAGGCGTGCCGGTTTTTCCTATGGCACCGCGCCGTCACCGCCTGCGGTATTTGTGTAGGCTTTCATATGATTCAATAGAATACAACTCGCACGCCTTCGCCTCCGCTCCGCCTCCAGCTTCTGTGTGTTTCGTACATATGAGTCTTAGCATAGGACCGAATAGGTAGATGATGACTTTGGTAGTTGAGTCAAACAAGGGGAAGAGTCATCCTACAAGAAGTTGAAGACAAGTGAATTAGAATTTCAACATCAAAGTCAGCACGACTTTGATGTTATTGAAATCCGTCAATGAGTGAGATGTGTCATACCGGTCACAAGTCAACAAGTCAATCAATCAATCAATCAATTTCACTAATCACAATCACGGAGGCAGGGCCCGCATGTTGAGCCTAATGAATATTTCTAAAAAAAGGGAAATAATCTGTTGTTTGCGCGACGAGCAAAATAAACCACAGCAAAAGTTGAGCCCTTGAGAACTGAAATAAGGCTTAGCTCTTCGCAGAGTTTGCATTTTTACTAGTGTAGTGTCCCAATCATTCTGTGAATTTCAGGGCTTTTTCATTTCAATTGTGCTTTTGTAACATACTCTAAACCAATTGTAAATTATAATGTTTTGCATGATTTTCTACAAGACTGAGTTCTAAAGTTAAGTGCGCCGCTCCGCTTATCATTACCACACGAGTCGTCCGTCACTCACATGGAATGGCTTTAGTGTAGCGAGATCGTTGTATTGTTATGCCGAAAGTGTCTACAAATGTTATGATTGTTATGTAACGGTTCGTGTTGAGTTGTTAGTGTTTTCTGGTCGTAAATATGAAGACGGTGGCGTTGATCAGTGGCGGCAAAGACAGCTGCTACAATATGTTGCAGTGTGTTGGCGCCGGCCATACAATCGTGGCGCTGGCCAACCTCCAACCGCTTCATAAAGGTATGTGTAGATAAGAAACCGATTTAGAATCCCTCGCGTCACATTTAACCCACGCTAATCACCTGTTTGTAAGAATGTATTGAATGTAGTAGCAATATAAATTCCATTCCACTGATCTTTCGTCAAATTAGACACAAGTTCTTGGGATGTCAATGGTCTTTTAATCATAGCAGTGAATGAGACAAAGTAGATACATGCCAAGACGAGAAGTGAAATTGTAAAGTTACAATTATTATTAAATAAGAAATTATTGAAAAAAAAACTTGTGCTATAGACGAAGAAGTGACAAAATATATCACTCAAAAATAAGACAATATTAACCCTTCTGTATTTTTTTTGAAAACTGCTCTGTAGCCCTCAAGACTCTCGCGTATGCTCGCGTATTTGCGTGCAACGCCGCGCTCCCGTTTTTTGTATTTAAATTCTGATATCTCTAAAACTACTGCGTTAATTTTAATTCTGTAAACAGTTCCATAATTTAGAATAACTAGTCTCTGTAACCATCTTGTTTTTATTGATTATAATATGACTCTTTAGTCATTTTATAATCAATAAAAACAAGATGGTTAAATTTAATGGTCAAATTTATCGATAACTTTAAAGCGATGTACCGCAGAATTGGATGTGAATTAGCATCTAAAAACTGTTGTACCTATTGAGAATAACATTAAAAAAACTATTATCAGCAAATACAGGTCTCTTTCAATGATATTATTTACAAAAAAGGGACCCGAAGTCAATGTTTACATAAGCCACTTGACACCATGACACCATCCGCGATAGTGCTGCGATTTTTGTTTTTTTAGAAATCTTTTGACCATCGACTAAGAATGGTATTTACGTTCCATATCAATAAGCTTCAGGTAGAATAGAGATTTCACTGTAAAATATACCCTACACTGTACATTTAAGGTTTGAAGTGGTCTATCGTTCCGTGGCCCATATGGTAACATCGGTGCTTGACGGCAGGAAACGTTTAGTGGCCCATAAGGTAACATAGAGTACGAAAGGGTTAACTCCTCTAGCCCCAAGCGAAAGCTGTTGAAAATATTGCAATGTATGGTTTCATATCACTGAGTGGTTAGTTCAAATAAAACTGTAATATATTGACCCACTGTTGGGCTCACCCTGATCCCTCCAAATCCATTACCATTCATTGCAGTACAGTAAAATGATTTTAAAAATTAAATGTCATTCTACTTCAAGTATTCTTTTACTTCAAATTTCTCTACAGATGAACTAGATAGCTACATGTACCAAACTGTGGGACACCAAGGCATTGACCTGTACGCAGAGGCAATGGAGCTGCCATTGTACAGAGAAGCTATCTCTGGTACAGCGGTCGAACAGGGAAGAACTTACAAACCAACAAATGATGACGAGGTTGAAGATCTGTACCGACTTCTTGCCCGAATTAAGGTTAGATTGGATAACAAATAACAATATGGAAGTACAGTCAAAACTGAATATAACCACATCTTTTTTAACTATGGATAGATTATTTCGAACAAATGGCAAGATCCCAGCTGAATCCCTAATAAATATAGCTAAGTAGACTTTTGCCTGTAACAGCATCAGATACAGTGACATATCTTAGAATGAGTAAATCAGTAAATCAATATCTTTATTTCTTTAGGCTTACAAAATAAGAACTTAGGCAAGTCAAATTAAATACTATAGGTACATAATTATCAAATTAATATAAGAAATAAAGTGATAATTGATTTTCAGTTCGCCTCAATCAAATCATTATCAAATTTTTTCAATGACAAAACTCTATCAATATTCATGGGCTATAACGATCAGTCAGTGTTAGTAGCATCAAAATAATAAAACATGAACAATTTTCAAACTTATTCTAATCTATGAAAAATTGTATTGACTTATTATTACCTACTCACTTTCTATCACCCTATCTGACCTCTTTCAAGCTCTGTGCCATTTGACCTAGCATGTTTTATGACTTATTTAGTATGATTGTGGACAGCATGAATGAACAATCAAATTGATAAGTTTAGAAGTTTATCACACTGGATAGCGAAACATACATGACTATTTTTTTGACTACTTTTGTATATTGCTTATAAGAAATACTTACTAGATATAATGTCCGAAGTTATGTGCCCTCACACCCTGATTATATCTGGTTTTGACTGTATAAACCAAATTATGACCTGTCTAGAAAAGAATTTTGATTAGTTAGATTCAAGGTACTTGACATAGTTAAAACCAAATAGTTATGATGTCAATTAGTATTTGTCTTTTCTACATATCTCACATGTGTATAACTATTCTATTCTTCCTCTTAGATAAAGATAGAGAGGTGACTTCGGACAGGTCCTGTTCCAAGAATGAGGAAATTTATCTTAACCTAAAATCTAATATGTGCCACTTATGAGAAGTTTAAATAGTGCTTTATTTACTGTAAAATACAATTGATTTTTTGCTCAGTAAGCTGATGTCCAGCAGTGGACTAATATAGGTTGATGATGAAGCTGATGTTACATTTTGAAGTGATTTACATGTATTGTGGAAAGTTTGCCGTGTGGTGCCGGCTTAGAATAGCACTACCCCAACTCTTCCCGTGGGTGTCGTAAGAGGCGACAAAGGGATATACCGGGGGGTGGGCAGCAGCACCCCTCTAGAACAACCCCACCATCAAACTGCGATCCCCAACCCGCATGCCCAGCGTGGGGATTATGGGCATTACCCCTTAATGAAAAACACAGCCAAAAATCGGCCCCTAGTTCCCGGCCGCCTCGCTATTCCTGGCCATGGTAGCGGTCATGGTAACGGCGGGGCAGGGGGTGCTAAGAATCACCGGTATTCAGGCTACCACACGCTTTCTAAAATGACCCTGGCAACGTTTAACGGACGCACTCTGAGGCTTGACCATCATCTAGCGCAGTTGGAAGTGGAGTTAGAGAACATTAAATGGCATGTTCTCGGGTTATGTGAAGTCCGTAGAGAGGGGGAGGACACTGTAACCCTAGACTCAGGCCATCTTCTCTACTTTCGTGAGGGTGATAAAACATCCCAGGGTGGAGTAGGTTTCCTCGTCAATAAGGCCCTCTCTAGCAACGTTCAAGAAATCTCCAGTGTGTCGACCAGGGTAGCGTACCTGATCCTTCGGCTTTCCAAGCGGTATAGCATGAAGGTAATTCAGGTCTACGCACCGACCTCGGCACACTCGGATGATGAAGTGGAGGATATGTACGAAGACATATCCAAAGCCTTACACAACACCACTAAGGCTCACTTCAACGTTGTTATGGGGGACTTTAACGGCAAGGTGGGAATCCAGACTGGCAATGAATCCCGAATAGGCCCGCATGGTTATGGAACCAGGAATCACAGGGGGCAAATGCTTGTCAACTTCCTTGAGAAAGAGGGACTGTTCTTAATGAACTCCTTCTTTAAGAAACAGCCTCAAAGGAAGTGGACGTGGCAAAGCCCCGACACTGTGACTAAAAATGAGATCGACTTCATCATGACGGATAGCAAGCACATATTCAGAGATGTCTCAGTGATCAACAGGTTCAATACCGGATCTGATCACCGAATGCTCCGAGGCACTCTGAATATCAACTTGAAGCTTGAAAGACACCGTCTGATGAAGTCCACGCTCCGACCAAATCCAATCCAAATCATGGCGGGCACCGAGAAGTTCGAGCAGCTACTCGGAGACAGATTTGTTGCCTTGGAACCCACTGATGACGCTGATGAGAGCCTACACAATCTGGTCGAAACGTTGAGGGATGAGGGCATCAAGTTCTGCAAAAAACAGCGAACTGGCAAGAAGTCCAAACTCTCGGATGAGACTCTGGATCTGATGACAAGAAGACGGGAAACCACCCAAGTGTCTTCGGCAGAGAGGTCAGACCTGAACAAGCGAATTGCGAAGATGGTACGGCGCGACCTTCGGAGCTCCAACACACGCCTCATTGAAGAGGCGATAGAGCGAAACCGAGGGTCCAAAGTATTCACTCAGCAGCTTGGCAGGAGCCACCTAACGAAGCTTAAAACGCGCGATGGGAGGACCGTACTGTCGAAACCGGAGATTTCAGCCGAGATAGAGGATTTTTATGGCCGTCTGTACACTGCACATGCCCCTCGTTCCCGACGAGATGACCTTGATTCTAGAGCCACCCTGACACGCCACTACACCGACGAACTGCCAGACATCAGTCAAGACGAAATCGTGTTAGCTTTGAGGCAGCTTAAAAATGGAAAAGCCCCCGGTGAGGACGGTATAACTTCAGAGCTTCTGAAGGCAGGAGGAGCCTCCGTTATACAGGAGCTACAACACCTCTTCAATACCGTCCTCCACAGTGGGAGAACTCCTAAGGCGTGGAGCGGGAGTTTGGTGGTGCTCTTTTTTAAGAAGGGTGATAAAACTCTCCTTAAAAATTACAGACCCATCACACTCCTGAGCCACATCTATAAGCTGTTCTCACGAGTGATCACGAATCGTCTCGCCAGGAGACTTGACGAGTTCCAGCCACCGGAACAGGCCGGGTTCCGCGGAGGATATGGCACCATAGACCACATACACACAGTGAGGCAGATTATACAGAAGTCCGAAGAGTATAATCAGCCCCTGTGTCTCGCTTTTGTGGACTATGAGAAAGCCTTTGACTCCGTCGAAACCTGGGCTGTTCTGGAATCCTTACAGCGATGCCAAGTAGACTATCGTTACATCGAAGTGCTGAGGTGTCTCTATGAAGCTGCCACTATGAGTGTCCAAGTACAGGACCAGCAGTCTAAACCTATCCAATTGCGCAGAGGAGTGAGACAGGGGGATGTCATATCCCCGAAACTGTTCACGAGCGCATTGGAAGATATGTTTAAGACGCTGGACTGGAAAGGTAAGGGCATTAACATAAACGGCGATTACATCTCACACCTGCGATTCGCTGATGACATAGTCGTAATGGCGGAGTCGCTAGAGGAGCTGACCCACATGCTGGACGGCCTAGCTTCAGCCTCGCGATGTATCGGTCTTGGCATGAATTTGGATAAAACCAAAGTCATGATCAATGGCCACATTGTTCCGGGACCGATGGTCGTTGATGGTCACCTTCTTGAAATTGTTTCCGAGTATACTTACCTTGGGCAGATTGTACAGCTAGGTAAAAACAATTTTGAGAAGGAGGCCAAGAGGAGGATCCAGCTAGGCTGGGCAGCATTTGGGAAACTACGTCAAGTCTTCTCTTCATCCATACCGCAATGTTTGAAAACGAAAGTTTTCAATCAGTGCGTCCTACCCGTAATGACCTACGGAGCAGAGACGTGGACACTCACGGTAGGGCTGGTCCACCAGTTCAAAGTCGCCCAGCGAGCTATGGAAAGAGCTATGCTCGGAGTCTCTCTGAAGGATAGAATTCGTAACGAATACATCCGACAGAGAACCAAAGTTATCGACATAGCTCAAAGAATTAGCAAGCTGAAGTGGCAATGGGCCGGCCATATCTCGCGAAGAACCGACAACCGTTGGGGTAAACGTGTTCTTGAGTGGAGACCGCGACTCGGTAAACGTAGCGTAGGACGCCCTCCGGCCAGGTGGGATGACGATCTGCGAAAGACTGCTGGCAGATGCTGGATGCGTCAAGCTGAAGACAGGGCGCTATGGCGCTCATTGGGGGAGGCCTATGTCCAGCAGTGGACTAATATAGGTTGATGATGATGATGATGATGTGGAAAGTTTTATGATTATGATTGTAGTTTATTAATACTTAACTGCCAACTGACTTGATTACACATCAGTGGTTTTTTTTGTGAGAGCTAGATGTTTATCAAGTAGGAATGTATGCATTTAAAAGTCAAAACTTGTTTTGATGAAATTTATTTTTAGGCTGAGATGGATGTTGAAGCGGTAGCAGTGGGTGCCATCTTATCAGATTACCAAAGAATAAGAGTTGAAAATGTGTAAGTATATATATTTATATCTTATCTATATAATATATAGTATATATAGTATCTACCTATATAATAGCTTTTGAGTTGTATTCCTCAATAGTTTATTTATTAGAAATACTTACTTACCTAAAGTGAAAAATAACTGAATCCCAATTTCTATCATATTAAAAAGGACAATATCTTATGTGTCATTTAATTGATTGGGAACATAGCATTTATTGTCTTGTTACTGAAGAACAACTTTGTGCAAAATACATAAAGTTTGCACACATAATTTAAATAATTTTTTTTCTAATGTTTTGTATTTTTTTTTTGTTTTGACAAATGTTTGTACGATATGCAAATAGTTTTTCCAAAGCTGTCAAAAAATCAAAGAGACTCCCTTAAATCCAGTTCAAATGGAGATAGCAGTACATCTACAACCTAACCTAAACCATGCTCAAATCTGAGATGTGTTATTATGATATAGATATTTATCTGCTACATAAGCCTCATAAAAACTGTACCTATACAAAAAAATGTGTTTCGTTTCAGTTTAATGTACTTACTAAAATTCATTGTTTTTGAGTCCTTCAAAATAGTGAATCGCGACTGTCGGATTTGCGACTAATAAGTGCCGTATTGCCAATAAATAAGTATTGATATTCATTTGGCACCAAAATTTGGCCTTAAATTGGTGTAATTAATTCCTTGTAATTAATATCGAGGAAGAGTTCGTAATTTTAATTTTTTTTGGAGTTATAAGTATTGGTACCAGGAGAATCACTACCATTGTAGGGAATTACTCTATTAAAACTAAAACATTTGAGTGTTTCAGGTGTCGTCGATTAGGTCTAGTGTCCCTTTCATACTTGTGGAGGCGAAATCAAAAAGAGCTACTAAAAGAGATGATTGATAGCCGCATAGAAGCTATTATTATAAAGGTAAGTTCTAAAGTAGCATGGAATGATAGAATCCTTTTTCTAGATCTCTTTGTCTGTGCTCACAGCAGGGCTAAGGTCTCTGCTTTCTTTCATATCATCATTAAAAATTTTAAATATTTCTTAAGGTAGGTAGATCTTGTTATCTGTTATCATTGAAAACAGCTGGCAGAGATGACAATCACAGTTTTTTTTACATTATTCACTTATCACAGTTATCACGCATCACGTGTATTTATTATCTATCGAAATATGTATATGTTGGAAGATATAAAGCTGCAGCTTGATGTGATATAGTTAACTAAGAATTTCATAATATCTTCTCCAAAGTAAGCATGCTGAAAAATCAGCAAAGTCTACATACCAAAGTCAGCAGGCTGGCAACAAGTTGATGAAACACTGTCGCTGCCTACAATATTTATACAAAATTTTGGTGTGAAATTGTAGATAAACCTACATTTCTACAAACTTTGAAACCTTCATCGAGCATTCTAGCTTTATGCTGCTGGTTAAAACAGCAGCCATGAAGCTAGGTGTCTTTGCCAAGCACCACTTTTCAGCCATGGACTTGACAGATCGACCTACCTTCTAACTAGTCAGTCGACTAGCATTATTCCTTGCATAGACGAAAGTACAAAGTCTGAAATTTTGAATAGGTACACGTATTTCTAGTCCTGGAATAAAATATAGCTACTTTTAATCCCATATTAATACGCGTGCGAAGCTATGGGCAAAAACTAGTAAGTCATAACATAAATTATAAAGCAACAGGACATAAAAATGTGGAATCTGCCAATTACCTCAATAGTGTCTGATTACACTGAATCTTGTACATTATGTAGGTCTTCTGCCAACGATAAGGTATCATTTTCATGTACCTACGTCATGCTATAATATCAAATTGCGGTTAAAATAAAGCTACTTAAACTACACATGTTAAATAGTAAGCATGGACTCTCGTACATGCTTAATATGTCCTTTATTATAAGAGTATCTATTGCTCTTATTATAATGCTGAGTCGGACGTTTCATAGCATTTAAGTTTTTAATTAATTAGTACCTACATTTGTAATTCATGGTATTGGGTAATTTAAGAAACTAGGTAACTTAGTAGTAGATAGTTTGTTACGCTACAAATAAAATTGTTTTGTGCTAAACGGGGTGTTAAGGATCCTGATTGTCTATTAACTTTGTCCTTAGGTGGCAGCCCTAGGCCTAGATCCGCGAATACACCTCGGCATGACCATATCTGACATCCAGCCGCACCTTCTGATGATGAACGAGAAATATGGACTCAACGTGTGCGGGGAGGGAGGGGAGTACGAAACCTTCACGCTGGACTGCCCTCTGTTCAAGAAGAGACTAGTTATGTGAGTACTCATCAGCATCATTTCAGTCTAAAGACACAGGAGAGGTATAGCAACAGTCTGTGGATGTACCTCCCATCATACATAGTATAAAACAAAGTCGCTTTCTCTGTCCCTATGTCCCTTTGTATGCTTAAATCTTTAAAACTACGCAACTGATTTTGAAGCGGTTTTTTAACCGATAGAGTGATTCAAGAGAAAGGTTTATACTATAATATTTATAGTATAATAATGTTTATAGTATAATAAAACCGTGCGAAGCCGGGGCGTGTCGCTAGTTGAGATAAAGTCGTGGGCGATATTATAACTCTCGATTGCCGTTTGTTCAAGAAACGATAATTTATTTGAGAATAAATAATTTTACTATGACTTACATCACTAACATATTTAATGTATACACAAATATACTTAGCATAGGTTGATGATAATGAAGAATCATTGATAATTGCGTTTATAAGCAATCTTTTTTTTTCTTTTTTTGAACTTTGTTATAAGTATTTTATTTATTTTGCTGAATACGCCTGGGTTTTAAATAGAGTTTTGATTCCAATAAGCATAAAAAGTAAATTTTTACCGTAATTTGAACATGATTATTAATTAACATGTCAAATGTCAATACAATTAGTCTCATAGTGATAAATATGACAATATTTGTCGTTTTACATTAATTAGACATGACGGTCATCATCATAGAAAATTTAAATTTCTGGCATTGAAATGGTTCAAGTCATTTTCTATGTAATTACTTTTTGATTTTTTAGATAACATATGAAGTCGTAATTTTCAGTTTTATATGTAACTAGCGACCCGCCCCGGCTTTGCACGGTTTTATTATACGTACCTTCCTCTTGAATCAATCTATCTATTAAAAAAACCGTATCAAAATCCGTTGCGTAGTTTTAAAGATTTAAGCGTTCAAAGGGACATAATGACATAGGGACAGAGAAAGCGACTTTATTTTATACTATGTAGTGATGGGAGCTTATATTTACCTACTTTTAGGTACATAGACATGAAGAAATAGAGCAATGGAAAAAATTTATTTTTATTTTGGGTCACGTTTCCGAGCCTACGTCAGCACCTGGTGCCAATTATTTACAAAACAACTCGATTATGATGACTTTGAATCCGATAAACACTTCGCTGTTATTCGTTACAAGGTCAAATACATTTCGTTGCAATAACAAAATCAGCTTTGATTGGTTCATTTAGGCTAGTTAGTAAATACGATTATTTAAGTCGCAAACAACACCTAAAAGGGCGCCTAACTGACAATTCAAACGATAATTTGATTACTTGCGTAGATATAACATTTGACACGTTGGTAGATAAATAATGTGATAATTTTTCACGTAAATCTTTGTATTATTGAAGCCCAAGAAAAGTGTGTGGCTACAATGTCCAAGAAAGAGTCCTGCAAAGTGTAAAGCAAATATAGCACTTGAGTCCTTTTACATTGTGTTTCGATAAACGTTGTATATCGCGCAAATGTAAATATTCAATTAAGACAATGGGCATAGAATTACATTGTTATTGTCACTAAGTTTATCTATTATAGTAACGTTCTTAATAAGTACCAATAATGCTTTCTATTCGTAGATTTAAACAGTACATAAAACTAAATCTTATCAAGAAGGCATATTACTCCATAAATGATTACATCAATGACGTTAGTGCTTGGCCAGATGTCGCTCAGTTCCACATCGACAATAGTATGTAATTATTTATAAGGCAAACATGTATTAGACACATAAGTTATACACATGCTAGTGGTTTCTATTTCGCCTCTTCCACTAGTGGACAAAAAATTGAAGCGAATTAAATTTGACTTGTCTAAGTGCTTATTTTGTAAGCCTAAAGAAATAAAGATATTGATTATTGATTATTGTTAAGTCACAAATACTGTTGCTGACTTGATTATTGAGATCGTGCTAACTAAATTAAAAATATATTTCGAAGGGAGACAGAATCGTCGCATTGTAGGTACATGAAGTAAGCCCATTTACATTGACGATTCTACCTAAAGTAGAGTGTCTGCAGCGATCGCTCTTGAAAGACCGTTAATTATCGCTTAATTTATAAGTTTCAATTGTTTCATAGTTTTAAGCGTGCAATAAAAGTATTTTCTATCTGTCTAGACTAGAAGATTAATCAATAGTGAGAGATCGATATCAAAATTAAAATTATAATATATTATTCACTCAGTATGTTTTCCTTTCTCTGTTTTTGTTTCCAAGCACTACCTACTAAACTGCTGTCCACACTACCCAAAGGTTAGCAGGTAGAGAATGCTATCTAGCATTATGCTCGCCCATGTACAAATTTTGTGCAATAAAGTATATTCTATCTATCTATCTCTCATGTACTGTACATCAATCGTATAATAAAAACGAAGGTCGTTATATTATTACTATTTATCATATCAGCCCACGTCCACATCGCTAGTAATAGACCTCTCTTATAAAATGTAAGCTACAAATAGCGAGAGAAATATCCTGAGCCGGTCTACGTCCAACCATGCGATGCTCCAATGCTCTGAACCAATGCTCTCGTCACTAATTTTATGTTTAAATGTAGGTAATTTTTGTGTAATTAAATAAGTAAAATTTAAGTAGATAAATTAAAGAAATTTATTTTATTACACACTATTATTACCATTATATTATTACTAGCGAGCCGCCCGGCTTCGCACGGTTTTATTATACGTATAAACCTTCCTCTTGAATCACTCTATCACAAAAATCGCATCAAAATCCGTTGCGTAGTTTTAAAGATTTAAGCAGTCAAAGGGAAATAGGGGCAGAAAAAGCGACTTCTTTGTTTTATACTATGTAGTGATTTATTACAAATACATCTAAATAAGGTGCATAAGTGCTATTGCTTAAATATGATACAATGTTTTTCTAACAGTAAGGTGTGCAATATTTATCAATTGACTAATAAACATCAAATAGGTACATAGAAAAAAACAAGAAATTTACAACTGTAAATCAAAGATAACGTATAGATTACATAACTATAGTTAATTATAATAGCTAATTATAATTAACCGTCATAATTGACTATTAAACAAAAGAAGAATTTATACTCTGTCATAAAATTTTAAACTAAGTTAGTACAAACAAATAAAAGATACAACCGCGATAGTATCGAAAAAGTTTGTCCATCAGCATGGTGCATGACGCTAATGTACGCGTTTTATTCGACACCTAGAGGGGGCGGACGTGTTACAGTAGCAGCTGTAACACGTCCATACAACAAGGAGAAAAAGTACACAAATTAAAACCTTTCTTTTGTTACAGAGATAATAAGGAACTCATAATGCATACAGACGACCCGGTCGCACCAGTCGGATACCTAAACCTACAACTACACCTAGAAGCAAAGGACAACGACACAATACCACCCGTCAAAACCTCCCTAGACTACATAAACGACCTAAGCGACCACGTATTCAGCGACATAAGCGATATTGAACTCAGCGAATCGGAATTAGAGTCCATCGAGAAGCTGGAAAAGGAGGAAAAGAAGAAACAGAAAGAACTAAACCCATCTCTAACGTATCCTGGCGATAAGGTTGATAATGCCAATGACTTGGATAGCCGGAACGATAGCCTGGAAAGTATAGAGGGAGGGTTTACGTATGAAGCACATGATGAGAGTGAGAGACAGCCTGTGTTAGATCACAGGTCTATTTACGGGAACAAACAGGGGTGGTACTTTATCGGAGGTATTGTTGGAGAGGGATCCGATACGAGGATAGCTACTGAAGACGCTATGAAGAAACTTATTAGTAGGTAAACTTGTTCGTGAGCTTTATTTACGTTAGTTTAGTTGCCTTGCTTGCTTTTCTTAAAAAGTTTATCACACATGTTCCAAAAAAAGTGTAGAGAGAGACTGCTGTTTAATTCTAACAATATGAAAACATTACATTAATTATAGAATACCCTTTTTTATAGTGTTCTGAGCATGGAAGGTAAAATTAAAGGCAGTGTTCTTTATTTCACCTTCCATACTCGGAAGTTGGGCTTCAATCTGTGTTAAATGGACGTCAATGTAAAAACTGTTAGTTTGATCTAAAACTTCCATAATTTATGTATTTTTTTATTTTTTCCACATTATGTATAATCCCATATAATTTCAGATCTTCTCGACTCCCAAAACCTGCGGTTACCGGACATTTGCTCAGTAAATATATACATGCGGGACATGAACGAATATGCTCAACTGAATGACGTGTACATCAGTACCTTTAGCTTCCCCAACCCGCCGACAAGGGTGTGCGTACAGTGCCCTCTACCGGCCGATGTCGGACTCATACTTGATGCTGTAAGTTGTTTTTTTCTATCTATTTTTGATACTAAGTATATCAGTCATCATAACACAAGCTCTGCTTAGCTTGAGGCTAGAGGATGCTGTGTAGATTGTCCAGCTTTTTTTTATATTAGTAGATAGGTGCCTATTTTATTTACTTAGTTGTTTTGCTAAAATAATTTGTCCTTGGGGGCCGTTGAAATATTATGTAAGCAGATTTTTTGCATTTATTAACCCACCCCTCCCCCTCAGGAAAATTAAGCAAAGCCCTTGCTAACGTAAACATTGGTACAATTGATTGATTTATCAGCAGCAGTTATAAGTCATACATGGAAAATTAAAACTAGATAAGCTTAATTGTAAAAAGTGTTTAGACTCCTTATAAAAATACCGTTTCTATCTATTTTGTTCGAAAGGCTGGATTGAATACTTTTAGTCATTTTTTTTAATTATCAACAAAAATATCTAACAGTATGAAAAATCATGTCAAAGCAATAATAAATCCATGCATGCAGGAATAAAACGCATCGAAATGGCATCTGATATAACACATATAATGGTTCTTTACCTTCTGTAATCTTTGTTAAACTATGAAAAGAAACGAGATGACATATTATGTAAATAATCAATAGTAAATATTTGAGCAGGTTGCACACAAGCCAAACGCAAACCCCGAGACTGATAGCAAAGAGCGACTGACGATGCATGTGGAGGGAATATCTCACTGGGCGCCCGCGAATATTGGACCCTACAGTCAGGCGATCAAGGTACTTTATTGTATGACTATCCTACTTTATACAAGGTATAACATATTACCCCTGCTAAGCCGAAGGGGCAGGTTTCAGACCCCAATGGTGATCAGTTGTTGGGGGGAGGAAATTAAAAATTCCTATTTTCAGTTTCCCATACAAAAAATAATAATTTCCTAGTGCCAAAATAAAGTAACAACCCTATTCAAGTCAAGCAACCTAAACCTACCTACTACTTCTGCAGGTAGGTAGGTAGGTATTTATCTTCGTAGATTTCAGCTATGGCGGGAGATTACTAGACGATCTAATAAATGCGTGATAATAATAAGATGCTAAGTAGTAGCTATGTGTTTTAATCACAGACATGTAAAGCATTCACTTCAGCACTAAACCATACAGTCTCAGCGCAGTCAGCGCAGCCAGGTCGTGATTTTAGCTGCACCCACTTGTAATAATCAGAATTCACCATTGTTCATAAGTCTTACTGATTTAATTTAGGCACGAAAAATAAAACTAGTAAGCCACTCACTACCACTGTTTTTATCTATTATTATGACACTACACCCGTCAACGAAGTCATTATTTTGATTTTACCATAAATATTTTTAGGGTTCATTTTCAATTTTAATAAATCCAAAGGTGGCAACATGAGTCATCATCATCATCATCATAGTACTTAGGTAGGTAGGTACCTGTTCTTATTTTACATAGGTATTTCAAAATGTAGGTTCCTGCTACACACACATACACTTTGCGTGAATTCAGATTGTTCGGGTAAACCGAACGCAGCAAATATGCATTTCAGCTGCGCTTGCATTGAATGCGTATTTGCTCGCGATTACCCAAATATACTCAGTTCGCGATCGACCGCCATCGTCGCGGGTTCAATACCATTACAACCATTCTTACCATAACTTAAGTACCATAGTTTATATATATATAATTGTGTGTCAAGTGAATATAGTCCGTACCAAACCATACCAGTGACTTTCCTTGACCACCTACCATACCACTAACAAAGGGCAGTTCGGGGTTCAACCAGTTACACCTACCACACAACCCCGAGCTAACCACAACCCTTTTCATGGTCCTTCGAGCCGGATGATCTTGATTTTCTCACACCAGCCCACTTTCTATCAGGACGTCCAGGGATGACACTGATTGAAACCGAAAAGGATGCTAGAACTAGGTGGCACTTAACGTCAAAGATATTTCAAGATTTATGGAAAAGGTGGAAAGTTGAGTACCTAACCCAGCTTTCCGCAAGAAACAAGTGGAAGGATACCCAAAATAACATCACCATTGGGGACTTAGTGACCATACACGATGACAATACACCAGCAGGAAGATGGGCAATGGGCCGCGTCATTGACACTCACCCGGGCGATGATGGTCTAGTACGAGCCGTAACACTCAAAACAAAAAACGGTTTGCTAAAAAGGCCGATCGTTAAATTGTCTATCCTACCTGTAAACCAAAATAGCCAAAATTTACCAGAAACCAAAGAAATACAAGAAAGTGAATCAGAAGAAGAACAAGAAACCAAACCAGAACCAAAACGAAGAAGATACCGACCAAAATTATTTACCATTGCTACAGCACTATATTGTTTTATGACATTATTAACACCAGCTCTCGGTCTATACAGTGTGAGAGAACTACCAAAAAACCAGACCCTTTATTTCGATCCCATATCGAAGTAACAATTAATTCGAGATAAATGGACGCTGATCGTATACCATGATATGAAACCATATTGGACAGGAATAGACGCCTATCAAAAAATATCTAAGTATTTGGATAAGTTGTGCGCAACCATAGAAAACCAATCACTAGTGGTAAGAAATTACATAAAAATGTTGAAAAATAGATTCGAAACTTTGTACTTACCTTTCTGAACTGGTTATTGTCAAGTAGGTTCCATAAACATGCTTATAAAAACACATTTTCTTGACGAAAAACATTTATTAATTGAGACACACAAAGAGTCACTATCATACTTTAGATATCCACTAGAGAAAATCACGTTGTAATTTTATTTAAAAAAATTAGGGTAGTTTTATGTGCGTACTCGTTTGGGCACGGTGGGCGTAAATGGGTTAAATAAATTTAGTTGCATAACTAAAATAACACGTATTTTTGCATGGATACTACGTTTACCTAACAAGCAGCGAGTTCACCAACCTTACCTCAGGTTACACGAGCTGAAACGCTCAAAAATGCTGATTATCAAAACAATTCAATACGCTGAATTTCGTGACGACCTGATTTATTTACACAAACACAAAAAGGTACACTCAAAAAGTAAAATTTTAAATTTAAATCCGATTATTGACGAGGATGGAGTAATGAAAGTTGGTGGGAGATTGAGACATGCACAGATAAGTGAAGAAATGAAACATCCCATCATACTGCCGCATAACCATATAGCAACCACTTTATTCATCAGACAAGCTCATGAGTTGACCTTTCACGGAGGCGCGCGCTTAACTTTGGCGAATTTAAGGCGTAAATATTGCATAATCGGCGGCTACATGGCAACTAAAAAGTTCACCCGTCAATGCGTTACGTGTAAGCGACATGATCCCGTAAAGCAGTACCAACTTCAAGGAGACCTCCCAAGTTCAAGGGTAGTTCCTGAAGATGCATTCTACCATTGCGGCGTTGACTATACAGGATTCGTAGAAGTGAAGGCAAATAAGGGACGAGGCGTCAAAACCACAAAGGGATACATAGCTATTTTCGTGTGCATGGTAACCAAAGCTGTGCACATAGAGCTTGTATCTGATATGAGTAGCGCAGCGTTTTTGGCAGCATTGCATAGAATGGCTGCGCGACGGGGAGCTCCACGACATGTTTACAGCGATAATGGCACCAATTTCGTGGGAGCAAACAGATTGCTTCAAGATGCATACAATCAGCTTATTCAAGATGGATTAAAAGAGATCACTGAAATGGGAATAGAATGGCATTACAACGTACCAAGCTGGCCTAATGCGGGAGGATTATGGGAAAGATCGGTCCGCAGCCTCAAACACCATTTAAAACGAGTCATCGGTCATCAAAAACTTACCTTCGAGGAATACAGCACGCTTTTAACCAGGATAGAAGCGTGTCTTAACACTCGTCCTCTCTGCGCCCTAACAGAAGACCCAGATGATCTTGATTTTCTCACACCAGCCCACTTTCTATCAGGACGTCCAGGGATGACACTGATTGAAACCGAAAAGGATGCTAGAACTAGGTGGCACTTAACGTCAAAGATATTTCAAGATTTATGGAAAAGGTGGAAAGTTGAGTACCTAACCCAGCTTTCCGCAAGAAACAAGTGGAAGGATACCCAAAATAACATCACCATTGGGGACTTAGTGACCATACACGATGACAATACACCAGCAGGAAGATGGGCAATGGGCCGCGTCATTGACACTCACCCGGGCGATGATGGTCTAGTACGAGCCGTAACACTCAAAACAAAAAACGGTTTGTTAAAAAGGCCGATCGTTAAATTGTCTATCCTACCTGTAAACCAAAATAGCCAAAATTTACCAGAAACCAAAGAAATACAAGAAAGTGAATCAGAAGAAGAACAAGAAACCAAACCAGAACCAAAACGAAGAAGATACCGACCAAAATTATTTACCATTGCTACAGCACTATATTGTTTTATGACATTATTAACACCAGCTCTCGGTCTATACAGTGTGAGAGAACTACCAAAAAACCAGACCCTTTATTTCGATCCCATATCGAAGTTACAATTAATTCGAGATAAATGGACGCTGATCGTATACCATGATATGAAACCATATTGGACAGGAATAGACGCCTATCAAAAAATATCTAAGTATTTGGATAAGTTGTGCGCAACCATAGAAAACCAATCCCATTGTAATATTATCCTACAACAATCACAACATGAGTTCAAGGAACTAAATTACTACAACGACCTTTTGCTAAATCAGCATTATAATGTCCACGCTAGACGCCGCCGGCGCCGCCGCGGTTTCATCGACGGTGTCGGGTATCTAGCTAATGAACTGTTTGGAGTACTAGATTCTCGGTTCGCAGACCAGTATGCCAAGGACATTACAACCTTACGAAATAACGAGAAACATTTATCTAGCTTGTGGAGAAACCAAACCTCTGTTATTGAAGCGGAATTCAATCTCATGAAGAAAATGGAGCTGACAGTCGATAAACAACACAAGTTAATAAATAAAAAACTTAATGATTTCCAAGAAAACACCAGCATTCTTCAACGAGAACTTCAAAACGTTTCTTACATTCAAGAGTTTACTCTTACTGCGATGGCTGGTAATAACTTACTACAAAGCTTACGAAGATTACAGGAAACGCTTATCGACACAATCACAGACATCTACCATGGTCAAATAAGTATGAGCTTACTCACACCAACACAACTAAAAAGTGAGCTTCAAACCATAAGCGGTCAAATGCCTACTGATCTCACTTTACCAATAAAAAATATCGATACCGATTTCCAATACATCTACAAGCTTCTTAAGGTCAAGGCCAGGGCTACTAAAGCATACGTCATCATAGAAGTCACATTCCCGCTCATAGCCAGAGAAAGCTACCAACTCTATAAATTATTATCTGTACCTCACCAAATAAATACCAAGATGGTAAAAATATCACCGATCTCTGAATATGTAGCAGTCAACCTAAAAAGAGATTGCTACTTCACTGTAACCAATGATGAACTCATGGAATGCGCACACCATGGACTGGCATATTTATGTCCCCAGCGCAAACCTATAAGCAAGTTAGACAATGATGATAATTTCTGTACAATAAATAAAGAAACCAACAAATGTAATATAGAAAGGTCAAATTGTGTAAACAACTGGGTCACGCTCCGTTCGTCGTCTCAGCATTTTTTCTTTTGTTGTGACGCATACACAATAAAAATAATATGTAATGATCAAGTTTTTGTACGCCAGCTGAGTGGAAGCGGAGTCATTGCGACCAGCCAGGAGTGTGTCATCAAAGGCAATGATTTTACATTATACACCATTCGTCACCAATCGAATCAAGTCAACATAACATCTGATATCTACATTCCGGAACTAGACCAGATCAACCATATAGTCAACATAAAAATACCTGACTACAATACGAATGAAAGAGGGAGCCTAAACTCATCCTTCACGAGTTTAGGAGAGTCCATCAATAAACTAAAGAATAGTAACACAGAAATCGAGGAAATATCATACCATGACATCCACCACTATGCCATTAGCTACATCATATTAGCGGGTATAGTGAGCGCCTTGATAGCGTGGATGTGGAGGAGCGGACGTTGCTGCCGGCGGGTACCTGCTGCGGAGCGGCGCGGCGAGAGTCGCCGACCGCAGGACGCCGAGTCGGCGACCTCGCCGCCTTCCAGACCTCGGCGTCGACGCGGAAGTCACCGTCAACAGGAGTATGCAGAAACTTCCGCGCCGCCGAGGCCCACCAGTGCACCACCACCACCACCAGTAGAAGTAATTAGTGCTAGTGAGCTAAATAAGTACCCAGTGTTCAGTGCTAATCGCCAAAATAAGAGAAGTGAAATCGGTTTTCAGCTCAATAGTTATACCAATCGTTGGCCGGACAGAGCGGTTACACGGGGTAGAATGGACAGGGGCTTAGATAATAACGGTTTTGAGGAAGAGACAATGTTTTAATTTTGTTTATTAACAGCATGGACGAATTATTACTATTAACAGTTATAATAATATAATAATTTGTTATTACCATACCACTTAGTTAAATATATTCTATGTTTTGTAAGATTTATTAGATTAAGAACCAATGTGCTTTTATATTTTGCTTTTATACCATACCACTTAGTTAACTTTTAAATATTATATGTTTTATAAGATGTAGGTATTATGTATCACCATCACTCACCAAACCACAGCATCCTCATCTTGTCGTCGGGAGTATGTTCGGGTAAACCGACAACGCAGCAAATATGCATTTCAGCTGCGCTTGCATTGAATGCGTATTTGCTCGCGATTACCCAAATATACTCAGTTCGCGATCGACCGCCATCGTCGCGGGTTCAATACCATTACAACCATTCTTACCATAACTTAAGTACCATAGTTTATATACAGGGTTACAGGAAAAGTCGTGCTAGATCCGTTAAGGGCGTGGAGTACCCATCATTCCTGACATATTTCACTATGAAACACCCTACCCTAAACTAAACCCTTTTCGAGATATTCGACTTTTAATTTTTTTATTGAAAATTGCCGATTTTTAGGCAATTAAATTTATTTTTGGTTGTTTTGTGTATCTTATTATTATTATTATTGCATTTTTACATGTGTAATTAGATGCTTTAGGACGTCAATCATTAAAATAGTGCATAAGTTAATTGAATAGACCGTAGTAGACAAGTGAAAGTTAAGAAATAAAAAAAAAATTAGAAAGTTTATTTTTCTCTAAGGGATATCTAAAAAAAATATTATGGCAATTCTTCGGCAGATGTTTTTAAAAATATCTACGTTTCATCAGCTATCTAACGAGGTATAATAATCTAGGGTTTTATTCAATTGCATTGAAAAAAAATTAGTTTTATAGGCGACAGTGGAGAAGAAAATTTATACTTAGCCCTAAAAAGTAAAAGTAAAACAATAGGTAAGCATGAAATGTCATTTATTAAAGGTTTTCACACAACTTTTTCTTATTCTACAGTTCATGTTCAACATGGCCGCCTCTATTTCTGATACATTGTCGCATCCTTCTACGGAGACCAGTCTTCACTACTCCAGTGGTCAACGTGGTCCTCATTTTATTTGCTGCATCCACAATCCTTTCTCTTAGGTCTTCCACAGACGAAACTGGATTCGGCTCGCTGTACACAAGACTTTTCATGCACCCCCACACATGAAAATCCATGGGGGTTAGGTCCGGACTTCTTGCTGGCCATGGCAACGGCCCACCTCGTCCTATCCATTTGTTTGGATAATTTGTGTCCAGCCAGTCTCTGACACTTCTCCTGAAATGGGCAGGGCAGCCATCGTGTTGGAACCACATGTCCCTGATCAGGTTGAGTGGCAGATCATCCAGCAAATCACTCAAGTCTGCTCTCAGGAAATTTTCGTAGCTTTCCCCATTTAAATTATCCGGTAGAAAGTAAGGTCCAATCAAATGATTGGAGATAATGCCCATCCACACATTCACGCTGAATCTTCGTTGGGACCCCTTCACTCTTTTCTTATTGGGATTCCTTAGTGCTTTTGGGGCCCAGTAATGGGCGTTGTGATAGTTAGTTATGCCATCTTTATCAAATTTGGACTCATCCGTCCACAAGATATTTCTTAGAAAATCTGGGTCTTCTACGTCAGCATTTAGCATAAATCTGCAAAAGTCCAATCTTCTCGCGGGGTCTCCTTCTTCAATAACGTGTACCGGCGTGTAATGGTATGGGTATAGGCCAGCAGTATGCACTGTAAACCACACTCTCCATTGCGAAAGTCCCAGATCACGGGCAACAATATTAGTGGAAGTAGTCGGATCCGCTCGAAAGCGTTGCACTATCTCATTGTCCTGTTCTTCGTCGTCAATTCGTGGTCTACCCATGTCTGTATTACGTCTCAAAACAGAGCCAGATTCTCGAAGTCTTCGATAAACTCTGTCAAAAACGGCCACATCCGGCACTCGACGACCGGGGTAGCGAGTTACGTATTCGTTGCGAGCTTGCGCAGATACACAATCGCAGTATCCGTAACAAATAAGCATATCAGCATATTCCTCAGGTGTGTAGGACGTCATCTTCAACACTTCCGTATCACAGGTACAAATCAGAGTCCGGTTAACAAGTATAGTAGTCACAAATCAGAAGAAATAGTCCAGAATCACAGCCAAGTCGAGAAAAAGAGCAAAACGATATCACATCTACTATGTACGAAGCACAAAAGCAGACTGACAACCAAAACAATACCCCCTGTTGTATTCCCAGCCCTAACCGGTCTCTACACATTTTTTCTTTCATTCATACCTACATAAATCGTCACTTGTCTCGCTCTCACGGTGTGTCTGAACTTGAAGGACAATAGGCGCGGGACCGTTAGAACTGCTACCTGGAGCGTCCCAACTACTTTTTTTCCACGAAATGTAATACAAACCCTAGATTGTTATACCTCGTTAGATAGCTGATGAAACGTAGATATTTTTAAAAACATTTGCCGAAGAATTGCCATAATATTTTTTTAGATATCCCTTAGAGAAAAATAAACTTTCTAATTTTTTTTTTATTTCCTAACTTTCACTTTTCTACTACGGTCTATTCAATTAACTTATGCACTATTTTAATCATTGACGTCCTAAAGCATCTTATTACACATGTAAAAATGCAATAATAATAATAATAAGATACACAAAATAAACAAAAATAAATTTAGTAGCCTAAAAATCGGCACTTTTCAATAAAAAAATAAAAGTCGAATATCTCGAAATGGGTTAAGTTTAGGGTAGGGGGTTTCATAGTGAAATAAGTCAGGAATGGTGGTTACTCCACGCTCTTAACGGATCTAGCACGATTTTTCCTGTAACCCTGTATATATAATTGTGTGTCAAGTGAATATAGTCCGGTCCAAACCATACCAGTGACTTTCCTTGACCACCTACCATACCACTAACAAAGGGCAGTTCGGGGTTCAACCAGTTACACCTACCACACAACCCCGAGCTAACCACAACCCTTTTCACAGATAGTAGGTAGAAATACCTGCTACAAAATCCTGCTTTTTTGAGGGTGACACATGTTTCATTTAAAAAATATTTCCTAGTAGGTACCTACCTCGTTACTTATGCAAGTTTAGTAGGATCGGACTGTAGGTAGGACGTGTGATAAGATTCGGTTTAGTCGGGTGTCCCACTACACTTCACAAATTAAGTATCTGTTAAAAAAGTTGAAAACGAAAGGATTTAATCTATGCTTTTGAACAAACGAATTTCAAAAAAATTTTTTAAAAAAATTACGGAACCCGTAAAAAAATATTTCGGCGCACTTGGACAAAGACAGCGCTGAAAGACCTCTTCTGTCGAAATCATAGACATAGAATTTTTCTCTACATTTCATTCATTGACATCCTAAGTATAAGGTCGAAATACAAGTGTCAAAGAATAATGTAAACAAGAAACAGCTGGCTTTAGGGTTGTCACTTCGTAAAAAATCAGATGTTCATGTTGAAACTTTGTTGCAGTTTTTTTCAGAGAAACTAATCGAAATTCGAAAAGTCGTTGAACAAAAGTTGTTCCCCGGGGGGGTGGAAATACGCACCCTTTCGCTTAATACATGTATATTGTTACACCGTGTATAATAAACGCGAAAGTTTTTAAGTATGGATGGATGTTTGTTACTCTCTCACGCAAAAATTACTGAACGGATCGGCCTGAAAATTGAATTTGAATAGACGTAGAAATAGGCTTGAGACGTTATATAGATAGAATACAACATAGAAACAACGAAAAAAAAAGCCATGACAAAACCAATTCTGCATAGTTTGGGGTAGGGTTCGTAGCGCGCCCGCTCCGCTTTGCGGAGCCGGCGCACGAACACGCGGCGCATGCGCAGCGAATTCGTTGCGAACAGCAGCTTTGCAAAATAATACAAAGTAATCACTCTCTTACATTCGATTAACTGATAATGGTACAAAGACGCGACGAAAACATAATATAATAAGGCCCTAAGTGTGAAATTACAGTGGGAGCGGCGCGGGAAGCGGAATCCGCTGGCTTGTAAGATAAGCACATACTTGTGTACCAAGGTGCACCAAGTGCGGGCGGGGCGGGCGAGCGGGTATCGCGGCGGGACAAGCGTGTGTCGCGGGCGGGCCGGGTGGACGCAAGTCGGTTTGCGTTTTCCGCTCGGTTTGTTCAGACGTCATGCCGTTGTCGACAGAAGATTTAATAAGTGCCGTATTGGTTCGGCCACCAAACCGCTCAAATGCTCCGTTGCTACTATGTTCATGTATTGAAATGAGCGTTTTCCGCTCGACGCGTCACCCGCTCATCCGCCCCGCCCGCTGCCACTGTAATTTCACACTAAGGGTCTCATCATACGACGCGTGGCAAATTTGCAACGGACGCTCGCAATCCGCTAATATGATAAGGCCCTTAGATGGTGTGTGAATTGTCCAGCATTACATATTTATTATTGGTTTGTAATGTTCAGGTGGGCGAAGTGATAGGGACGTGCGGTCAGATCGCGCTGGTGCCGGGCAGCATGGCGCTGGCGGGCGGCGGCGCGCGGCGCCAGTGCGCGCTCGCACTGCGCCACCTCACGCGCGTCATCCGCGCCGTCGAGCCGCGCGCGCACATCCGCTCCGTCGTACAGGTACATACTAACTATATACAAGGTGAACTGTAGAGACGGGACAGTAAGGACAGTGATAGGGACGTGCGGTCAGATCGCGCTGGTGCCGGGCAGCATGGCGCTGGCGGGCGGCGGCGCGCGGCGCCAGTGCGCGCTCGCACTGCGCCACCTCACGCGCGTCATCCGCGCCGTCGAGCCGCGCGCGCACATCCGCTCCGTCGTACAGGTACATACTAACTATATACAAGGTGAACTGTAGAGACGGGACAGTAAGGACAGTGATAGGGACGTGCGGTCAGATCGCGCTGGTGCCGCGCGCTCACATCCGCTCCGTCGTACAGGGAATACGGCGATTCAAAAACCTCTAAGGCACTAGCGCCACCACTTATTTTATCATATAATTACGATATACAAAGGAATTTCCAAAAATCAAACGTTCAGTTTATTAGGCAGATGAAAATAAACCCTTTTCAAATAAAAAAATCATTGAAAATGATCCGGAACGTAGCAAAGTGCCATGAGACGATATTCTGAAACGTTACGTCACATTTTTGACTCACACGTCTTCGATTTCGGGATGACTGTGTGCACAACCTTTTTTATGGGCTGGATCCGTGCATGTTACTTAAGTAAAGTAATATAATTTCAGAGTGTATGCTACGTAACGAACGGGTGCGCAGTGAACGAAGCCAGGAGGCAGCTGGAGCGGCGGACGGCGGGTGCCATCGTGCAGTACGCGGTCGTGCAAGCGCTGCCGAGGCAGGCCGCCGTCGAGTGGCACGCCTGGGCGCATTCACACAACACTAGGTTTGAATGTAAGTACACACATTATATATTATATAGGCCTATGCATGCAGTGGACTAATATAGGCTGATGATGATGATGACACACATTATAATATACCGCATGCGGCTTCGAACGCTTTTTTTCTATGGAAACGTCTCAAGGCTGACGATAAACTTAATTCAATACACATATTTTATTTTCATTCTTGTTAAAAAAATACATTTTTACTTCTTATAGAAAATACAAAAATATTATGTAACTATTCTACAGAAAAAATATTATAGATATTATATTATTTATTATGATAGTTACATAGAAAACAACCAGAACCGAACGCAAACCCCAAAGTTTGTAGTGATGGAAGGATTCTTGTACCTCTTCACCCAAAAACGACTGAAAGGATCCGGCTGAAATTTTGAATAGATGTAGTTCTAGTCCTGAGATAACACATTAGGTACTTTTCATCACATGAATCAATTCCCATGGTATAAAAAATGACATTTCCATAGAAAAAATACTTGCGAAGCCACGAGCAGATACTAGTAGTAGATATGCGTAAATATATAGTTCTTATTGAAATATCTTTTGTTCAATTTAAAAATTAATAGAAATGAAGATGTGTATATTATTTTGTCTGTTTCAGATGAAGAAACCGGATGCAATGTCGGTGAATATAAGGTGGCAATAACAAGAAGGTGGAACTATGAAAACTCAGTCGCCGCCTTTGTTTGTTATGTCGCTACAGGTACTTAATCATATAATATAATAACATAAGTATATAATCGCACAATATCTCTTTCTGCACATTATTTAGTTTATTTTTATTTATTTGGAAAACAAACAGCTTATTCTACAACAATAGTTGAAACTTATGGGTAACTTAAGCTTAACAGTTTCCGCTTTTCTATTCTGTAAAAAATTATCTTCAGCTGGTCTAGATAACCAGTAGTTTGAGTTATTATACTATATTATAAAGAGGAAAGATTTGGATTTTTGTATGTAAGTATCATCATCAGCCTATTTTAGTCCACTGCTGGACATAGGCCTCCCCTAATGAGCGCGTATGTAAGTATATAACATTGAAACTCAAAAACTACTGGACTATTTCAAAAATTAACCATAAGAATGCTACATTATCCCTGAGTAACATAGGCTATATTTATTAATATAAAACATAGGGGTCCATACTAAATATTAAATTATGTAAACCAAGGTGTAAAAAGCCCCAAAATGTCTTCATCACATTAAAAAGTATATGTCTACCCGTGCGAAGCCGGGACGGGACGCTAGTCCTTAATAAATAAAAAATATCAGCCTAACCACAAAAAACAAAATCACGACTTAGACACGTGTTTAACAGTTATTTAGGAAAAGACATCCTACAAAACCATGTTAAACAACTATTAAACAGGTGTCTAAGTCGTAACTTATTTTTTGTGGTAAGGCCCTATATGTCCACCCGTGCCAAACCGGGATGGGTAGGACGCTAGTCCTTACTAAAAACATAAAAAAAATATCTTATGATGTTGGAATTTTTAAATTATGATAGTTCACCTATCAATTTTGAATTTTATTATAATCTTTGTTATTTTCAAGGTTCATCTCCCTCAACGTGCCAACTTTCGTTCCCTAACGAAGAGGCTTGCACGACGCACCGCGCGCTCGCCTCTCATATGAGCCGCGAAGATTTAGAGGAGGTTCTAGAATACGCGCTCAAGAAACTAGTCAACAGCAAGGAGCAGGCTTACACTGCTGTCAAGTGCCGGATATTTTACCAGGTTCGTTGTTATAAGGTTCACTTTTGCTAGCCTCTTATTAGTTGAGAAGATTGGAAATGAGAATACGCGCTCTAGAGAAACTATTCAACGGCAAAGAGCAGAGCAGGCCTACACTGCTGTCAAGTGCCGGATATTCTACCAGGTTTGTTTTCTTCTTATATTAATTTAAGGTTTAATTTGGCTTACTTCTTTAGGAAGTATTTAGAGGAGGTTCTAGAATACGCGCTCAAGAAACTAGACAACAGCAAGGAGCAGGCTTACACTGCTGTCAAGTGCCGGATATTCTACCAGGTTTGTTTTCTTCTTATATTAATTTAAGGTTTAATTTGGCTTACTTCTTAAGCAAGTATTAAGAGGAGGATCTAGAATACACGCTCAAGAAACTAGTCAACAGCAAAGAGCAGGCTTACACTGCTGTCAAGCGCCGGATATTCTACCAGGTTCGTTGTTATAAGGTTCACTTTTGCTAGCCTCTCATTAGTTGAGAAGATTGGAAGTTAGTTCTAGAATACGCGCTCAAGAAACTAGTCAACAGCAAGGAGTAGGCCTACACTGCTGTCAAGTGCCGGATATTCTACCAGGTTCGTTGTTATAAGGTTCACTTTTGCTAGCCTCTCATTAATTGAGAAGATTGGAAGTTGGTTTTAGAATACGCGCTCAAGAAACTAGTCAACAGAAAGGCGCAAAGCAGGCTTATTATGTTGTACCAAGCTAACCATAAGACAAGCTATGCTTAGCTTGGAGTCTAGAATATGGTGTGTAAATTGTCCAGCATTATTCATTTACATGGCCAAGGAATGGAATGGAGGTGAATTTTTGCACCAAAATAGAACAAAGCAAAATAAACTTTCTGTCAATTATTTACCTCACAAACTAAATGCGAGAAAAAAAAGAGCTCTTGCGGGGAATCCTCGCGCATTCTGAATTCCCATAGCTAGTAAACTTAGTTTGTGTTAAATAATTGACAAAGTTCATTATGCTATGTACAATTTTGTTGCAAAAATTCGCTTAAATGACTGATGAAATTAGATGACTCAAATAATAATACAATGCATTATATATAGATATTTTTCTATACAAAGAAAACACCCAGAACCCCGGTTCAAATATTTTCAGATCGTAACTTTTTTCCCAAGACAGGAATCACACCCGAAACCGCCAACTCCTCCACATTGGCCATAAATTAAGCCTTAAAAAGTATGAAACGGCAACCATTAGAACCAGACTTAAACAAACTCAATATCTATATTTGTTCCGTTGGTCTGGGTGGTTTCTATGTATAATAAAAAATATCTATCTATGTAATGTATTGTATTAAGTATATCAGTCATCCAGAACCCATAACACAAGCTCTGCTCAGCTTGGGGCTAGATGATGCTGTGTGGACTGTCCGGAAATATTTATTTTCATTACTAATACTCGGAAAGTAGGTCTGAAGTTGCCTGAAGAGTGGGTTGAACGAGATACTTTTCAGCCCTAGGAAGAATCGTTTTCAACTGACAGCTATAACATTACTATTGAACCATGATAAAGGCAGAATAAATGCAGAAGGTAAAAAAAAATTCGCCTTAGCGACAATTCACTGAATTCAAAAAATACGAAAGATAAGGCAGTATGGCTTTCGCCTGTCCTATGTCTTTTTCACCTAGGAAGCGTTCCCTGACAGATGGAATGCGTTTCATTTCAATTGACTAGGATTTTGGCAAATTGAAATTTCGAAAATTCAAACAATTTTTATTTCATTTCAAACATATGAATTAAGCTATAGAAGTATATCACGCACGACACACAAATTATCCAATAATAAATTTATTTTAGCCTCCACGCGTAATAAAAAATAGAAATCAATAATTTTATGAAATCCGAGGCAATTTGTTTTGCGTAGAACAGAACGTAATAGAGTTGAGGCAAACAAATATTATTCCAGCTAATCTATAAATCGATTATCGTAAATTAAAATCGTAACTTTCAACATCATCATTTTAAAATTTTATCACGGAAGTTCATTCCTATGATTATTGTTGATTATTTGTTATTGATTTTCAATTACCTACCTATCTGCTAATATTATTACCGTCCTATTTCTAGGTTATGACGCATTACCTATTGGAAATGTAGATTTTTACTATTGTTTTTATTTATAAAGACCTAATTTAATGTTTTACTTTGTTAAAGTCATTTAAAATTAATGAAAATATTTTACGAATAATCGATTTTCGTTACTAAATCAAGTCAAAAAGGGAATCAATTTTTTACGATTACACTTAGCTCATTTCTATAATTGTCAAACTGAAACGTCACGGAACGCTTCCTAGGTGAAAAAGACTATAGTTAGACTTATGTATAAAACAAAAATTAGCGGCAATTTGATAAATTTGTTTTCTCATGTCGTTCTTTAAATTTCCTTGTATTCGTAATGAAAAGCAGTGTTTACCTCGGGTGAAAGTAACTTATTTAGTCCCTCGAACTATTGGCGCCCTCGCTACACTCGGTCGCCAAACCCCGTATCGGGACTAAATAAGTTACTTTCAACCCTTGGGTAACAATATACTATTATTTATCTCCAGGTGTGGAGTGCCCCAGCCGCCGCCACAATCGCGGCGGCCGTGACCGCCGTCAGTGCGCGCACCGGCATCATGGCGGCCGCGACGGCGGTGCCCGTGCTCGCCTTGCACAACGCCTTCACCTTCCTCTCCATCAGCGGGCTGCGGCTCGAAGAGTGACGCTCATACACGGTATGGTACACCATCCTATCATTACATAGAAGGATTCCGCTTCACTACATAGTATAAAACAAAGTAGCTTTCTCTGTCCCTATGTCCCTTTGAATGCTTAAATCTTTAAAACCACGCAACGGATTTTGAAGCGGTTTTTTTAAAAGATAGAGTGATTCAAGAGGAAGGTTTATATGCTTATAATAAAAGCGTGCGAAGCCGGGGCGGGTCGCTAGTATTTACTAAAGTAAGGTTGTGTGTCAATATCTATACCTACTATAAATATATGATGAGCTCAAACAATAAATCCTAAAATTCCAATTGCTATTATAGCATAAATTATTCGTAAACATCCGAAAGTTTCTTTTTTACCTCTTTCTTGAGAAATAATATGAGAAATTATACCAAATCCCGGTAAAATTAAAAGTAAACTTGACCTTACTCTAATGTTGCATACTATTTTCAGCTTAATCTGAATGAACCTACTAAGGATGAAATTTTAAAAAAGACTTGAAAAGTGCTCGAGCCTTTTTTAGATTTGATCCTGAATTGATCTAAACGTATCGCTCTAAATGAAGCACTAGCTTCTGCTAGTCGCTTCGCACGCTCTTTACCGAGATAAAAGATTATTCATGTGTCCTCGGAATATCTAGATCCCTGCCTTTCATTTAAATCCATTGAGCCTTTTAGGCTCGAGAATGTAACAGACAGTCATAATTACTTTTATAATATATGAGTAGACAGAATGAAATCCATCATTCTGTTCAGCTTTAATCACAAGATCGATAAGCGAGCTGTAAAAGTGGTACTAATATTAATTTATTAGTGTCCATTTCAGAAATACCTAACAAGATGTTTCTATGCTTTCTGTTAATTTCGCACTTCTAAACAACGTTTTCTGCTTGTCCACAGATTTCCTCAGTACCTACGGATACAAATATGCTTTATTGCCAGTTTATAAAATATATTTGCTGAATATTTTCAGTGGTAATTATAAAATTTTGTTAATTATGCTACCGAGTTTACCATACTGTAAGTCAAATTATATACATTATTTTTTATTGCAAGATGTGTTTGTCTTGTTTCGCCCCAGCTCGTCAATCAAAAAAGAAAAACGAAAATTGAAATTAAATTTATTTTATTTTATACAAAATTGACCGAACAGTGCGAGATTTCTAGAACGTTTACACTTGCATTAAGTAGACATAAAGTTATAATAATTCTCTTACAAGTAAGTCTTAATAATTCACCTGTGTCAGTAAGCAACGTGAATAATTTTAAACAGTCTAGACGGTTGTGTATGTATAAAACCATGATTTCTGAAACTGATAACCTGAAATAGATGATAGATACGTAAATTTTTGCTTAATCCAAGTAATAATAAAAGTAAGACCATACAATTAATCAGTATTCGGTCCCACTGACTATCCTGCGCTTACATACTTCTAATATAATTTATAATACACAACACTATGGGGTCAATTGCACACAGCAGTGGTTAAAAGTCGATAGCAGAGATTTATCATAAGTACAGCAATAGCAATGCTCGCACATTGACCTCGTTACGTATGCCGGTAACGCAGTACGACTATAGCTTTCACTACAACACAAAATACATACTTCCCGATCAAGCCTTATTTGAATACTATCAGAATATCGTAAATATATAAATATACCGAAAATAAACATGTATACTCTTGAATAATTTGATCATTCGTATTTTATATTATCCTTTGGGTACAAATAATTTCAAAATAAGGGATTAGCCTATGTGATTTGTACTTTGAAAATAAGTAAACAATTTGTCATAAAGAAGAGCTGCTGAATTTTATTCGATATAATTAAACTACAAAAACGAATACAGGGAGATTCACGTACCTCGGGCTATGTTAAGAAAGCGGGGTGGTAGATGGTTGACAGCGCGGATATTTGCGTTTTCTAGAAGATCAGGACTAAGATCACCTCAAAAACATAAATTAGGTGAGTACATGATGTACTTTTCCAACACAATAGTAGTGACTCAGTTGGTACAAAACCGAAACTAACCTTAAAATTTTGCCATCACATTGATAGTACATTTTTAGGCTTAGTTTTGGTGCCAACAGAATCGACACGATTGTCTGTGCAAGGAAATTGATGGTCAAGTAGTTATCTATCACTTGCTTTGTTTGCTTCCAACTTCCAAGAAACGTGAATCTCCCGGTTTATGCTTAACGTACAAAACCTTAAAATATTATATCAACAATTTAAAAAGTGCACATTAGGGGGAAACAATAACTCTAGTTTTCATAAGTGAATTTGTTGTAATAAAACTATGTTAGTTTGTTGATTAGAAGTGAGGGATATTTTGTATACAGTCGTATCCGTATGAAAGTACAACTAAAATAAATAATACCTTAGTATCCAAAATTAATGATAATCTTAAATTATACTAATCAAAACATAAATCAAAATGCGCACTGTTTCTGATTGTTGTGCACCAATAAATAAACAGTGACAACTCAAAACAAAACAGCCAAATGCATTAAAAAGGCAAATTTTATATCCATATACGTTTATTTTTCTTTTGAAAGTATTCGTAGAGGCAATTCAAAAGACATATTTCTTCTATTTTATAGATAAGTAGGTACATGATAATATTATAACACACTCAAAAATTACCATACAGGGGAAAATACGAAATCTCTATATTTCAAGATACTGCAACTACCCACAATATCTTACATTGCCTACGCTTTCAATACAAAACAATACAATCTGGACGAATACACAATACATGATTGTCTTGTAGGATACTTCGAAACAAAATCTACGAATATTAAATATAGTATGATTGCCCAGCTACCCATACAGTGAAGTTAGTAGGTACATATTAAGTTACTGTACATTATAAATGTTAGTGTCTTGCAATCTACAGCTATCTATCTAACCACTTTACGATGTCATCGTCGTAATCAATTCGATCACCCACTAGGGATTATATTACACAGAATAATTCGAATATACTGCCGCATCTTAGATCAATGCATAGAAAATTAAAAATATGCAACGTTAAACACAAATAGACATACAGCTAGTATCTCCACTATCCGTAAACTTACACTACAGTTATATTAATCAGATTTATGCAACAGTTTACCTTACAACCGTATTACCGAAGCGAAGTACACGTAAACTAATAACAGCTAGATATATTACATAGTATATTACACGCTCACTTATTCGCTCATTCGTGAGTCGGCGCAGTCGAGTGGATCGCTCGCGTCGCATGTTTCGGGATCGGAGGGTTCGGCGTCGTCTACACGGTCGCTTGTCACCTCGGCCTCTGGCCCTGCGTCCTTGATGCGGCTCTGCATGTACTGGCGATGCGCGTACTTGTTGAACCGCCGCTTGGCCATGAAGAGCGTGGCGATGGTGCGCGGGGCGGCGCGCACGGCGCCGGCGCGCGACGTGATGCCGCCCCGCCGGCACTCGGCGCACGTGTAGTCGAGCACGTTCAGCGCAGCCACCAAGGGCCTAACGCACTCTGCCGAGTTATAAATATATTGTAGTACGTACAGGGAATAAAACTATTCAGGTAAGGGTACGGCTTTAAGGCTCAATTTACATCGCCGCGGAATGGAATTGAAGCGATTTTTAGCAACGGAATTGGTACAAAACACAAACTAAATACGAGCTAAGGGAATCCTTGAGAATGCGCGAGGATTCCCTGGGAGACGCACGACCTCTTTTTTGTCTCTTATTTTGTATATTGTCATCATCAACCTAGTAATAGGTCGATTAGTCTACGTCTGGACAGAGGCCTCCCCTAATGAGCGCCATAGCGCCCTGTCTTATGCTTGCCGCATCCAGCATCTGCCTGCAGTCTTTAGCTGATCGTCATTCCAGCTGTACCTGAATAATCAATACAACACTGCTGGGTAGCAGTGTTGTATTGATTATTCTATGTACAATTTGGATGCAAAATTTCTCTTCCATACCGCGGCGATGGAAATTGAGCCTAAGTAACTAAAACAAACTGCGTTGCCGGGTGACTGACGCAGCTAGCGAGTTAGTAAATTATAGCCCTCGAGACAATTTCACCATTACTAAGAGGTAAGAAGGAATTTGATGTTTATTAGTATTTTAGATACTGGGACTTTACGGTAGTGTTAAATCTTTGTGGTTTGAAAATTGGTGAAAAAGGCCCTTTATATTTCAATTTATAAATGAGCCTCGATTTGATTTCATTTTTCAATTCCAGCAGTGAAATTTTAGCCAGTCTGCAATTTGAAATTATTTTCAGATTCTTAGTTATTTTATAATTTACATGATCAAATAGTAAATTAAATTCCTCAACATTGCCGATTGGCTTCATTTCATCGATCTTCTAAACCTAGTACCTAAGACAAGACAATGCATTGCACACACAGTTTGAACATTCGACGCCCCACCCTCTTAAACTTGCGACCATCTCACTACCGTACCGGCTAAACGAAGCAAGTCATTGTTTTGTGTATATACATCATGCTTACCTACATATAAACACGCATTTATAACATAAGCTGTCTAAAATAATCTTAGTATAGTTTTTTTTGTATTTCAAGTATATTTTTCAGGCGTATGGAAATGACCTTTGATAAGGAAAGTAGCATGCCATTAAATAGTACAAACTTATGGTAATGGATAAACACCAAGCATAATGGAGATCAAGGACAGCATTGCTGTAAGAATAACATTTTTGCGTTTAGGATAAATTTGATATTATTGCACGCAAAAATCCACTCTCACTAACACCAAATGCAAGCAAAATGCAAAAACAGCCAAGCTTCGAGATGAAACGCCAAGTACTAAATCGATTTTTGTAATAAGTCAAGTCGCTTAGCTCATTCAGTGCCCATGACAAGTTGAACATTGATAGGCTCAGCAAAAATAACTTTGAACTTGTTTAGTACACAAGGCGTTTAATCCCAGTTTTGTGTGGGGAAATAAGCCTTACGCTACGCGTGCGTCCGTGTGATCGCGTAGTGATAACAACACGTATACAATCGACAATCACATAAACTAAATTAGATAATGAGTCATTGAACTTTTAATACAAGATAATATCTGGGGTGCTTCAACCGTTTTCAGGGCCGCGCACTTTGCTAATAGCGCGAATTTGATTTCTCATTTTATGGACCATTTAATGAGTCTCCCAGACAGGCATGGCTTGCGATGGCATAATTTTACAAATATTAGGTAAGTCTAGAAATTATACTGGCCGCCGCCACCAGATGGCGTCTTTCTGGGTGAGACGTAAAACAAAACACAAAGTGCTGTGACAAAAACGCGTCTAAGTTCTTCGGGTCTATCATTTGCTAACAAGCAAACAGATAGATCGGATTCTCGCCTCCAAAATTTATTTGCGGTCGAGATTCTCAGTTCGAGGTTGCTTTTTGAATACCTGCTTTCGGTCAATCGCAGTCGGTTGCAAACCGTTTGAATAAAGCTCGTTAGATGAGTTTGTCGCTTGTATAAGCCTGTATCCGCGTTCGCGCTATGACATACCTTGATGCAGTTGCCTATCGCAGAGCTTACAAATGACCAGCTGCATTGTCCCCTTTGGCCCGATGAAGGAGCGCTCGCATAGAGGGCAGTAGCGACCGATGCGGAACGCCCTACGTACGCACACACACATACGCGCAACCACCGGAACAGAAACACGCTATTAGTACAACATCGAACACTATGTACTCAATGCTTTTTGTTACTCATCTTCGGGGCTCTTTTGTGTTTGTGTAAGTCTATTCGTATTTGAAGAACAAGGTTTGCCAAGGCCGCCTTTTGTACTAGTATGTTTGTTTTTATTTAGATAATATAAGACTTCAATTGTATGTTACTTTTAATTACAATAAGTATTCATTCATTCACTCATTTATTCAATGTGTTTTTGTATCACATAATTTGAACAATACAGCCTTCTTTGTTACCAGACTGCATCGACGGTTATGTTACAAATTAAGTCGAAATTTTGGACAAGTTGTTCTTCAAATATAGATAGATTGTGGAATGTGCAAATAGTTCAATGTTAGGTGCACTGTAAAAGAGCAATTATGTTATGCGTAAAAGAAAAGTAACAAAACGAAGTTATTGAAAAAATATAAACATTATGTTATGATTAGTTATTACTTTTTTAAATAAAATAATAAAAATACACATCAATCCAATAAACACCAATACATAAGTATGTTATACTGTGTTGTTGTGTAGAGCCCTAAGAATAGTAACAAATTATAGTCAAGTTAGTAATTGCAATTGGAAAACTGGGATATGAAATGGTAGCTCATTTGCCTTGTTAGTGACTGAAATACTGAATGTAAGGATGAGTTTAGTCTAAATCGAGCTGAATGAGATGTAGACACACATTGTTTATGACTTTATTGAAGCAGTACCTTAACTAACATAAATGGTATCAGAAAGTCAGCTAACGTCCTGTGACCGCTGACTAACAGAAGAACTATCTATTGTACTTATAAGGTAATGCATCAATTATACCCATTCCATGATCTTATTTACTTTTTGGTAGTAGACTGACAATCAAATTTATCGATTCGATTTTTTATAGCAATCGATTTGTTTATGAAGAATTTATAATTGATTAAAATTAGGGCTCAAAAATTAGACATAGATAGATAGGTACTCATATGACTATTTTTAGAATCAGAATATTCCATAATAAATATAATATTCCATAATATTCCATGTTTGTTTTATCTGCTACTTTTCCTGATAAAAGTAAGACAGATTGAGTCGCTGTGATGAACTACAACTTTTCTACTAATTTCAATACTATATACTACTATGTATTTCATGGAAAAATCATCTGGATTTATCTTCGTTACCTACATAAAAGATACTTTAAATATATTTAACTCTGTCATTCAGCTTTCATTCACTCACCTGTCATTGATTAGGGAGTGAATGAAATACTCAGTGTCGTGTACCAAAAAGAAAATAAGTTCTCGGACGAATTTTAGGCCCAGAAATGTTGAATGAAAAGTACCAAGGTAAATTGGAAAGGAACAGTAAAGTCCTACAATACTGATTGTGTATGCCAATAGGTTCTTTAGACCACTTACTATATTTACATAACACAGTGAAACAATTTAGTTATTTGATTTTCGGGAGTCCTCACAATGGGAGATACTTTTCTGTTCTTTTGTGAAACTATTTGCTTATTTCTCTAAATTTTGTTAAGTTTAGTGTTTTTAGGTCAAAATAAGCAAACAGTGATCCGTGGTAAAAAGATATGGAATGGAAGGGCATGCAACTTATGGAGTACAGAAAAGTGCGCTGAGTTTAGAATGCTGCGTTTGGGGTAATAGTTCATTCTGCGGGGTCAAAATGCTACGTACGATATACCAAAGACAAAGCGGATCCATTGAGCAGATTCCAGACGAGACACAAAATGAACCAGCTTGTGTTAGTTCACATCAAACGCATGAAAATGACGTGAGGAACACATAAAACTACCAAGATCAGTTTCTTAAAATTAAAATACACATAATTTAGAATAGTGTATTGAAAACCGTGTACTTTTTTCTGGATCCTCGATAAATATTCTTCTTCTACATGGTACGCTATTGATCACGTTTTGTTGGTGCCCCTCTTGGTTTTACTTGAAACACAACACGGAACTGTTTTAATGTTTCTGTAATTTCCGTTGTTATGATGTGAATTTAAAGGCAAATAAGGAACAAAATTATATTAAGTGACAATCAATTTTTCACACGAAACACCTGTTCAAGCAATAATTTTCCTTATTTATTTGTTCGGTTTAAAAGGTGTGAAAAATCGATTATGTTAAAAACATTTCCTGTTTTAAACTACAGCATGATAACTATTGGAGAAAGTTATGTTGGTACCTAGCACTCGTGAAAATACCTTATTACCTTATTAGTTTTGATTCTTCAGTTTGTTAGTCATATGTGTATTATTGAAGTTATAGTTGATCCAAAACCAGAACAGTTGCGGTTACAGAATTACATTTGGAACTTTTTTACATTGTACAATTATGTACCAAGATTCAACCAAATATCTTGGCTGATAATCTTTATAGACAGGGATCTAAATGTTGCCTTTAAAAATCCTCTTGTCTTTATAAGTAAACCTCGTTTCAGCAAAACGTGGGTTTTCACCACTGCTTAATTATAGATAGTAAAAAATTTGGTAATGCCTAAAATCTTGACTTGCATCTTGATGAATTCCATTGATGACTGTCATTTGGTCAAAGGTAAATTTTAATGTATCGCCCTTTTTAACTTCTATAATAGGCACAAGGCTGCCACTACATTCAGTTCAATTATTCTCTTTCAATCTTATAAGCAAGACAAAATTATCAGAAATAAAGTACTTTTACACAATTCAGTATAGTGGCAGAAAAACGTCAACCTTTAATGGACTTATGGTCTGTAGCAAATAAATAAGGAATAAAGTACTTTTACACAATTCAGTATAGCGGCAGAAAAACGTCAACCTATAATGGACTTATGGTCTGTAGCAAATAAATAAGGAATAAAGTACTTTTACACAATTAAGTATATCGGCAGTAAAACGTCAACCTGTACTGTATGGTCTTTGTACCAAATAAATAATTTCTAACTTTATTATAATAGTGATAGTGTATAGTTTACCTTGCGCAAGGCGTGCAGAGCGAGTGTGAGTACACCTTATGTCCCCCCGGGCCCCGCTTCGTCTGGTGATGCCACTCGGCGTTGTCTTGCGAGGGGCCCGCGCTGGCTATTGGCAGCCCACTCGGCTCGCGAGCACCGCATGACCGGCAGACTGAGCATTCTACGCAATGCCATCGACCTGGAAATAACAAAGACATTGGTATCAATAAATATATTGGTGTTAGTTCATAATTGAACATAACATAACGCCTATAGGTGGGTACTGACCGGCGTTACGGGGCGTAATGTAACTTGTTACACTGCGAGCATTCGTGCAGTACGTCGTGTTACGGGTTAACCAGCGAGCAACGAGCCGCTCGTTGCTCTCTTTGAGTGCTCCACCCGACTGTCGGTTTTTTGGCGAATTCTTTGAGTGTTACGCGGTTCTGTCAGTACGCTCTTGCAAGTCGTCCTCGCTGTCGGCCATCTTGCACTCAAGAATACTTTCAAAACGGTACTCTGTGAGTTTTGACGAGCATGTTACGCGGATTTTAGAACACAGCGTAACATGCTCGATGCGTAACACTCTCGATGCAAATGTTACATTATACATCGTAACGTTGTTGGTCAGTAGTGTCAGTACCCACGTTCAGACTTTAATTGTCAACATAATATATTGTTGTCAATTCATAATGCACATAATCCCTAAGAAGTTACTTGTCAACATAATGTGGTTTCAATTCACAAAAATTTAACTTGATCACGTAATGATATCAGTGTCAATTCACAAAATGTTTCATATGGGACGGGAAATCATTTAAGTTTTTGCGATAACCGAGTCAGACTGTTTAAGTTATTACATAGTTGTGGTTATTATATTTATGAGCCAAAATAATGCCACTGCGGGGCCAAAAGACAGGACATAAATCTAGATGTAATGTGAAATTTCTAGAATACCTGCAACTGTAATTGAGAGGGTACTTAGAATAGAAGTAACCTTAGTATGGACTGGACATAATCTATACTTATAATAAAACTGTAACAGGTCGAATTCTGTACATTGAAGATATTTTGAAAAAAATTTTTGGAGGGCACTTTATTATCGATTCTCAAGCCAAAACTGTAATTTTTTTCATTCATGTCTGTCTGTCTGTCTGTCTGTCTGTCTGTATCGTAAACGCGCATCACGCCGAAACTACTTGATGGATTGAAATGAAACTCGGCATGATTATAGGCCATACTACGAGGAAGGACATAGGATACTTTTTATCCCGGATTTCAGTAAGGTTCTCATGGGAGAGGGTATGAAAGTAAAATTCCTTTACCACGCATCACGCCGAAACTGCTTAATGAGTTGGAATGAAACTCGGGACGATTTGAGTTCATAGTACAAGGAAGGACATAGGATACTTTTTATCCCGGAATTCGGTAAGGTTCCCCTGGGAGAAAGGGTGAAAGAAAAATTCTTTAACCACGCATCACGACGGAATTGAATGAATTCGAATGGAACTCGGGACGATTGGACATGGGATACATTTTATCCCGGAATTCAGTTAGGTTTCCCTGGGGTATACGGGTTTTCAAAAAATTCTCACAGCATCACTGAACGACGCGTACACACGCGTCGTTCAGTGATGCTGTGAGAAATTTTTGAAAACCCGTATAGCCCAGGGGAACCAAACTGAATTGAACTGATAAACGCGAAAGTTTGTAAGTATGAATGGATAGATGGATGGATGTTTGTTACTCTTTCACGCAAAAACTGCTGAACTGATCTGGATGAAATGGCACAGAGATAGATTATAAGCTGGAATAAGAAATAGGCTTTATTTTATCTCGAAAATCCCACGGGAAAGGGAATTACGCAAGTAAAACCGCGAGTACTCCAAATACTAATCATGCGCAGACGAAGTCGCGGGTACCAGCTAGTACAATAATATAGACGTTGGTAGCAGTAACATTGGATACATCTACTTAAATATGGAAAAGGAAAAGAAAACAAATACGCACTTATACAGGACTTTGGGAAGCCGTTCTAAAATTAAAATTATACCTATATATAAATACCGTACTTAAGTGTAGTACAATACTTATACGGTACTTGTATAGTAATTTTAATTATAGAACACCTTCCCACAGTCCTGTAAACTCTCAAGGAAATAAATCACTCGAGTTTCCCTCCATCGTACTCTGTCGAGACCAGAGTCACCGCCTTTGAATATAGGCCTCTTCAAACTCACCGCTAGGTACTTGAGTGAGCCCCACGCAGTGCAAGTGATGCGCTCGGTCGCACAGCTCGCAGGACATCGCCTTCTCCTCGTTGGCTGGCTTCAGACAACTGCTGCAGACTTTGCATTCCGGACACTGCCACGGATACTATACTACTTTTGAATATAGGCCTCTTCTAACTCACCGCTAGGTACTTGAGTGAGTCCCACGCAGTGCAAGTGATGCGCTCTATCGCAGAGCTCGCAAGACATCGCCTTCTCCTCGTTGGCTGGCTTCAGACAACTGCTGCAGACTTTGCATTCCGGACACTGCCACGGATACTCGCGGCATTTGCGAATTGTGTCTGCTCCTAGCTCCGAGCAGCCGGGGTGAACTGGAATATAACATGAGTTTTAAAAGCCGCTCAGCGAGCTATGGAAAGAGCTATGCTCGGAGTCTCTCTGAAGGATAGAATTCGTAACGAATACATCCGACAGAGAACCAAAGTTATCGACGTAGATCAAAGAATTAGCAAGCTGAAGTGGCAATGAGCCGGCCATATCTCGCGAAGAACCGACAACCGTTGGGGTAAACGTGTTCTTGAGTGGAGACCGCGACTCGGTTAACGTAGTGTAGGACGCCCTCCGGCCAGGTGAGATAACGATCTGCGAAAGACTGCTGGCAGATAGTGTATGCGTCTAGCTGAAGACAGGGCGCTATGGCGCTCATTGGGGTAGGCCTATGTCCAGCAGTGGACTAATAAAGGTTGATGATGATGATAGGGTTAAAGAGCTTACACAACGGCAAGTTCAAGTTGAAGACAGGGCGCCATCACGAGTTTTGCTCCAACTCTAAAACTAACTACCCTATTAAGGTAAAGGTTTCTTGTTCGCTTCTTAACTTTACCTTAAAAACATTGAAGTAAACAAAAATCAAAGTGAGCACTTTGTTTCATAATTTTAACTGTTTATGTATTTTTTGACGTGTCCAAGAGTCCTGTAAGGTCTAAAAGAAATAAAGCACTTTGATTTTGATTCTTGATTAGGGCCTATGTCCAACAGTGGACTAATATAGGCTGATGATGATTGTACAACGAGTTATGTTCTGATGAACTGTTTGACATCCTGCCTGCGGCATCGCACCACTCGCCATCGGCAGAGATATCATGACCATACCTCAGAGCCTTTTTATTCGCAGATTGTAAGGTTCATGAGGAATTTCATCACGCGAATTCACAGGTTAATGATCTTCCTATGAATCTAGGACAAATAAAATCACCTCCCTAGAAGGGAAGGTGTGAAAATTGTGCAACGATGTATAATTTCTAAACAGTTTAGCCAAACTAGTAGTTAACAGAGGCAATTTCTGCAAAATTTTAGGAAATAAAAATGTTTGGTATTGGCATGTTCATTTCATAATAATTTAGTTTATTAGTGAGCATATTTTGTAAGCCTAGGCCAAGAAAAAAAAAATAATGCTAGACAATCTACACAGCATCATAGCCCCAAGCTAAGCAGAGCTTGTGTTATGGGCACTAGATGACTGATATACTTAATAATACATTAACCCCCGGCTTCGCTCGGTTTTATTATACGTATAAACCTTCCTCTTCAATCACTCTAAATGATATCAAAATCCGTTGCGTAGTTTTAAAGATTTAAGCATACAAACAAATGGACATAGAGAGCGAAATGAAAAAAAAAGCTTTGTTTTATACTATGTAGTGATAAAGTATTTGTAGATCATACAAACATTCCCCCCAATGTCCCAAGGCGAGAATCAAACCCGCAACCTCCTGCGTCGCAGTCGAATGTTCACCCGCCGCGCCACATCGGTCGTCGATAAAGATTTTTATATTTGGTAACAAGCGACCCGCTCCGGCTTCGCACGGTTTTATTATACGTATAAACCTTCCTCTTGAATCACTCTATCTATAAAAAAAAACGCATCAAAATCCGTTGCGTAGTTTTAAAGATTTAAGCGTTCAAAGGGACATAAGGACACAGAAAGCGACTTTGTTTTATACTATGTAGTGAAGTACTCACATTTAGCATTACACTGCGCGCAGACAATGAAACGCTCGTGCGTGTACTTCCTATTCGCCTCGAGCCGTAGCTTGCACACTCGGCACAGGTCAACGACCTCCTCGGGTGCGCCCGCCGTTCGGGATTCTTCCTTGTCTAACTGGCTGGTTCGCTTCACTTTCGTTAGCTTTTTACGCTGTAACAAAATAATAGGTATAGGATGTTTCTACAATTGTCTTTGTTCCTATAAAACTACTTGAAATCATAACTTGCAGGGTTAGACTGCAACCACTTTGGATACGAATGTGTTCGTACGAATACATGTATACGTACGGCTAATCGCACGAAGTCTGAGCGCTCTCATAGTTCTTGGAAGGAAGGTCATCGTTCGAGCGTATTCGTAGTTTCCGCCTGAATCAAATTCGGACGTAGGGGGAGTTCCCGTAACCAAGAATGAATGAATACTTTATTGTACCTTTTTGAAATATAAAACAATACTTAAATTAACTCATATCTAATAAATCATCTTATAAATAATAAAACGGTACAACAGGCGGCCTTATTGCTGAAAGCAATTTTTTCCAGGCAACCTTAAGGACGGCACCTAGGTTCGGACACTCGTACCATCTCGGCAATTAGCAATACATTTGATTAAAAAATGGGTGAAAGGGGCGCGGGGGAGCGTATCGAGGCCCGGATTGGCACCTGGTGTGCCGGTGACTCGTGTGGCCTAGGTGGGAGAGGTTGTTAGCTGTTTTCGACGGGAATACAATGTGTCGCAGAAGATCTAAGCGGGAACGGCCTTATGCTATTGACATTTTTTTCATTCATTAGACATTTTAATGAATTACCTTGGCGGAATGATGCGGTCCATGCGAGTCTTCACTGGACGAGGAGGACTCAGCCCATGAGCCTTCAGACTCGGAGCTAGATTCGACCGGCGACGGCGGCACGGGCGGCGCCGCTATCGCAGTGTTTAGGGGGAAATACCTGGAGACATAAATGTTAATTACACTAGTGCTTGTGGGATAAATAATGCTGGATGGTTAACACAACATCCTCTAGCTAAGCAGAGCTTGTGTTATGGGTACTAGATGACTGATATACTTAATATACAATACAGTACGTAGATGATAGATATTTTTATTATACATATACAGTAGAGCCTCGCTAATCCGGACCCCGGCTAATTCGTTGATCCCGGTAATCCGAACACCCACGCGCGGATGAAACGAGGGTGTTCATGGGGGCGGGGTTTAAAAACATCAGACTGTGCTTTTGAATAGAAAATTGAAGCACTAAGCAGCACTAACAAACTTTTTAATACAGATACATACATAAATTTGTTTATGTATGAAAAGAAACATGACATGAATGAAAGTATGATTATCTAAACAAGTTAGATTTATTTCCTTTGAAAATTCATATTGCAGACTATAATCCGGACGCCTCGGTAATCCGCTAAAGGCGTGATTTTTGCCTGTCCGGATTAGCGAGGCTCTACTGTAAATCATTTGTCCCAAGGCGGAAATCGAACCAACAACATGCGTCGCAGATGGACCTTCGCCCACTGCGCCACATAGATCGTCAATATTTGCAAAGTTTTTAAATGGCTGTAAATTATCTGTATGACAACCATCATGAATTTTCCAAATAAAGTGCTAATAGAGGCCCAGCGGTGGGCGACAATGAATCGTAGTCAACTGTAGACACAGGGCTTTGCCAACACTTACCGCAGCTGTTCCGGCGTATAGCTCCTGTAAGCATGTTGGATCTGGCCCGGCAGGATGGCATGCGGGTAGAAGCCCAGCGGTGGGCTACAATGGATCGCAGTCAACTGTAGACACAGGCCTTTGCCAACACTTACCGCAGCTGTTCCGGCATATAGCTCCTGTAAGCATGTTGGATCTGGCCCGGCAGGATGGCATGCGGGTAGAAGCCCAGCGGTGGGCTACAATGGATCGTAGTCAACTGTAGACACAGGCCTTTGCCAACACTTACCGCAGCTGTTCCGGTGTATAGCTCCTGTAAGCATGTTGGAACTGGCCCGGCAGGATGGCATGCGGGTAGAAGCCCAGCGGTGGGCGACAATGGATCGTAGTCAACTGTAGACACAGGGCTTTGCCAACACTTACCGCAGCTGTTCCGGCGTATAGCTCCTGTAAGCATGTTGGAACTGGCCCGGCAGGATGGCATGCGGATAGAAGCCTAGCGGTGGGCGACAATGGATCGTAGTCAACTGTAGACACAGGGCTTTTCCAACACTTACCGCAGCTGTTCCGGCGTATAGCTCCTGTAAGCATGTTGGAACTGGCCCGGCAGGATGGCATGCGGATAGAAGCCTAGCGGTGGGCGACAATGGATCGGCGCGGACGTAGGCGGCGCGCGGCGCCGGTGGATCGTGTTCGACTGTAGATCGACACAGGCCGGCCGTCGCCATGCGTTGGCCATCGCGTTCCATTCTGCTGCCGAGGCTATAGCCGCTGCTGCCATGTCCTGGTACAATTTGATTTAAATTATGGTAAGAGTAATTTCTGATAAATTGAAACCTGTGCGAATTACTAGGTCACTACTTGGAACAGACTTGTTATACAGTCAAGAAATTAGAAAGAGACAGAACTTCTATCTCTTTTTATGTATCTTAAATGCGGACTTAACAGAGTGACACGGATAACAGAAGTTTGTTCCGCTAACACACTAAAATGAGCCCACAACAAGTACACTAATGTTATAAATTCAGCTAAAACAAACAAACCTGTCTCGTTTTCTCCGGATCTACTTTCGGTGGTTCCGGCTTTTCTGTCTTCTCTATTTTAATTTCTATCTTGGTGGATTTATCCTCCACTTTCACGTCGGCCTCCAGCGATTCGGTCAGCTGTTTCTGCCGCTGATACGATCGGTACTCTTCGTATTTGTGAGGGTAGTCGGATAGCATTATATCTAAAACGTCGCTGGCGTCGACAGCTGTGGAACCTGCGTACAAGAATTTGATGATGAAATGCATGCAGATGTCTTTGATCAAAATAAGAACCATTTTAAAAATGTCTAAAATATAATAACTTTAGAACTTCTACTAAATATCCATAAACCTACTTGTTGTTTGGTTTGTTTTTAATTTTGTTTGACCTATCTTATAATATTCCTTTCTTTTTGTGGTTTGTAAAAATTTTATAATTTTTAGTGCGAAAAATGATATGATATGTACTCAATAAATAATAAGAATTATATAATAAATAGTTTAATTAAGAATTATAGTAAGGATATATACAGATTTTTTTACTTATTTAAGAACATTATTATAGTGTTCTTAAATAAGTAAAAAATGAGAAAAAGATGACGATATAAAGGGAGAGGTAGACCACAAAAGAAATGAACAGATTTGTGAGACCTGACAAACAAAAAAAACTGTGCATAATAATTATTACGGGCGGTTTTCTAAGCTCTATTTATTAATTAATAAAACATGACTGCCAGAGAGTAAAAAAAAATTAAAAAAGAAAACTGAAGGAGTTTTTTTAGGCGAAAGGTAAAAAAGCATTCCGTTTTTTTTAAATCATATGGCTCCAAGAGAAAACAGGAAGAGGTCTTACCTAGATCACAAAGAGCTTCAGTGACAATGCCTTTGCTAAGGCAATAGTCTTTCTCTTCGCCTACAACCGGCCGCCGTTTTAGTTCTGGATATCGTCGCTTGAAGCTCTTCACTCCTAAGAACATCGCTACTTGTTCTTGGATCATCATTACCTGGAAATAAATGTATAATGCATTAACACAAATTAATTTAATATACCTAATAGTAGACCTTCCATGATATATAAGATTTGCGTAGTTCATAATCGCGCGGGAGCGGATATCTTAAAAATAAAAAAATCTGTGACCGAATTGATACTATTGACAAACAAAACTTAGGGGTCAGATGACTTTTTACATACCTAACACTAATACACTTGGAATTATGTTTGATTTGATACTTCTGACAACTAAATTTGTAAATGAATATGAACTGATGTGGTGTAAAGTAAGTAACAATTTGATGGCAAATCTACGTTATTCTACATTAGTATCTGCCCGCGACTTCACACGCGTGGTTATATGGAAACGTTTCAAGGCTATTTCTATCTTATACAAACTGATTTATGTGATGAAAAGTAGCCTATGTTTTATTCCAGGCCTAGAACTACGTCTATTCAAAATGTCAGTCCGATCTGTTCAGTAGTTTTTGCATGAAAGAGTAACAAACATTCCTACATACATTTCCTACATACTTTCACGTTTATAATATTAGTAATGGCGCATCCACACATGCCGCCGGGTTTGCCGCCGGCTTTCAGATCGCCTTGCCGCTGAATTTGCCGCCGGCCTGCAGATGCGGTCATTTCGTTATTTATATGAATACGACAACACTACCACTCCGTATCGAAGCCGCTAGCAAAATGACGCAGCACCAAAAGCCACGCGTGCCGCAGGTAAAAGATGCATGTGCCGGCGGCTTGGCCGGCGGCCTGGCGGCCGGGTTGGCCGCCGGCCGTGCCGCCGGGCATGTGTGGATGCGCCATAAGGATATATACTAACCTGGTGGTCTACGTTAGGCACGTCGCGAGGTGGCCACGTATACTCCTTTACGTCTGACGCGATCCATACCTTATTGCTGTAACAGAGCACATGAAATATTCAGTTACATTTACAAAATAAATACAATACTTATTCTCTTTGGATAAAAGTCTATCTCTTGGAAGGGAAGGTGTTACCTGTCAAACAAATCAGCGAACTTCGATTTCTTCATCTTACTGCTGCTTTCGTTTGTCGAGCTCTTTACTGAGCTTTGAGAGTCTTCATCTAGAAAGTGTGAGGGTCTGAAAGGGCGAGAATCATTTAGATTAGGCTTTTAATACAATAGAAAGTATTATTTACTAAAGATAAAAGCTACCATACTCACTTAGGAGTAGCATTGTCGTCCATCATACATGTTTCCTCCTCGAATAGTTCGACAGTCGTCGTGGCCGGGCCACAAACGCGTCCATATATACCCATTGTCTCCTGAAATGGACAAAGAATTATTACAAGATGTTACGGGCATTAAGAGCAACTGTCGGTGGTTGAGTCAAACTTTGTTTCAAAGTTAAAAATCAAGTTAAATGAATTGGTTGTATCTACCTTCATGTAGGTAGCCCCTTTCCCGCCCCCCCGGCCTCGGCCCCTTCCCCGCGGCGTCCGTCCCCGCGGCGTCCCGCGACCTCGGCCGCCCCTACCCCGCACTCCCTTCACCTCAGGAGACTTCATATACTCCTCCAACTTCACTGGACTTTCGAGTATAACTGACGGTTCACCGAAAAGTTTCATATCTGAGGAGCTCCTTCGTCGGCTTGACAGCGGCGTGAGGCAGGCTGACGATTTGTCGAGAGCCTCCGTCATGCGAGGCAGTTTTATTCGCGAGCTTGTGGGGTCTTCCGGGGTAGGGGGACGCGGGGGTGTCGCCGGGCGGCGCGGCTCGTCATCGTCTATCGTCTCGATGACGATGAGCGTTTCGGAGGAGTCTTCTTCGCTGGCCGGCCGGGGTGGCGCGACCGGGCTGGCGACGACGCCGCGGCGCGCGCCCCGGCCGCGACCTCTGCCGCGCGGTTTGGTGACTATTGCCGGTCTTTCCCTGGAAACAAAGAATAGAACAGTTTTAGTTGATCAAGTGCATTCCCATGTAATTTCGTGAAAAACAATCAGAATAAAACTCACCGCATCAGTCGGAGCGATCGTTGAGGGCGCTCTTCTAATGCGGGCACTGGCAATGGCGTGGGCGTTTTGACAGGCTTGGCACCTTCCGATAGCGGAATCTTTCGAGGCCGGCCGCGCTTTCGAGGTGTCGGAGTGACTTCCACGGCTTTTATACTCGGAGGCTCAACTTCCACCGTCCGCAAGGCGTCTACTTCCAATGGATCCTGCGATACTCCGTCAGGCGTTCTGATGTCCCGGAAATCAGAGTTCTCGTTAATTATCATCTCTTGGACATCTGGATGGCAGTTATCTAACCGGGAAATCTCTACGATTACGTCTGAACTTCCTGTTGATGTATTCGACTCTGCATCTGGTAACATTGGGTCTTTATTTGTGATTGTTGCTTCACTCAACTGTAATGTTTGCATCTGTTTTGCTTGGAGATTCGACAGTATATTGTGCAACTTGGAGTTACCGTTTTTAGAATTTTCATTATTCAAAAGTGAATGGATTTTCCTTTCATTCTGTTTGATTTCTGTTCTTGGTTTAAGAGGTAAGGTCTGCGTAAAGTTTGATGCAACAGGTGTTATTGTGAGACCCTTGTTTACCGATAGAAGTTGTTCTAATTTTAATCGTTTTGAATCTATAGTCGATAAATCCTTTTCTATATTCGATGTTGGGCTTGTTTCTGATACAGAAGTCCTTTTGACCGCATTTCTTTTTAAGATTCCAGTACATTTCTCTGGAGTTTCTACAACTCTTGAACTTCGCAATCTTTTCCCTATTGTGAGGCTTTTTGCTTCTTCTGCAGCTAGTTTTTTCCTGTTAGCTGTGTTATAGTGTTTTTTCGGACTTGGCTTTTCTTGCACAGTTTCATGAGTATTATCGGCATGGTTTTGTGGAGTTAAATCTACAGGTTTATGAACTTCTTCAGTAATAATTTTTGCTGAAGGTCCATGATCAGTCTTATTAATTTTCAAAATTATTCGCGGCGAGTCTTGTCCAGAGCTTTGATTGGATACTTTATCTGTAATAATTTCCAAGGGTTTTGTAACACTCTCGTTCACCTCATTACGTAATTCTTGGATTGTTCGTGTCTTCGTAGTTTTCGATGCGCTCAACAAATCGTGTGGAACTTCTGGAAATGGACTCCCACTAAGCTCAACAGATAAATTAGAATTTTGCTTTTTGATGCCATCAACTAATGCTTTTACAGTAGTTGCAGGATTGTAATTTATTACAGGCGTTTCTAATTTATCAGAATGTGGTAAACAGTTACTCATGCTCATTTCTCGACTTTTCTCAGAATCATCTTTAGTATTTGACAAAAGCTGTTTCAACAGAGTACAATTTTGCAGCGATTTTTTTTGTCTCGCTGTTCCTGGCGAAATTGGTGACGCATTGACGAGATCTGCTTTCCATTCATGTACCTCATTTGTAAGTATCGCATTATTAGATATTTTATCATATACAGGTTTTTTATCTTTTAATTGATTTTCCTTTGAAAGTGATTTGCCAATGTCTTCAGGATGACAATTGTGATAAGTTGTAAAAATGGAGCTATGTGCAACAGTTGCTAATAAGTTTGGGCTGTCTGGCCTAGTCTCAAAGTTTCTTCGAGCTTGATCTCTATCTGGTGTCATATTTGCTTTCCTAATTTTTGGAGACATGGGTTGTCTTGGAGATTTGGTTCCATCTACATTGTTTGTATACTTTTGTTCTGATGCATTTTCACACACATTTTTCATGTTTATTTTCATGACAAGAGGAGGATTTTTAGACTTATCCACATTATCATCATTATGTTTACTATCATTAATAGTTTCTTCAGGTTTCACAATGGGTTTAATGTTTAGTTTTGTCACTGTTGGGATACCAGAGCTCCCTGGACTTTTCAATGTCTCTTTTTTTGGTGATAGGAGACCAGTATTTTCCTCAGGCTTAATGATTGGTTTTATGTTCAGTTTAGTAACAACAGGAATACTCTGTTCATTAGAATTGTGTTTTGTCACTTCCTCCTCTTCACTTGGTTTTATGATCGGTTTTATGTTTAGTTTTGTCACAATAGGTATGTGATGATCAGAATTGTCATCACTAGAAGTACCAGTCTCTGATGATTGATTCTCAGAATCTTTCAAACTTTCATTTTCTTCAGGCTTAACTATAGGCTTAATATTAATTTTTGTAACAACAGGTATACTTTTATCAACCTTGTCATCTACATTTTCATCACAGTCTTTTTCTTCTGAAGAATTTTCTTCAGGGTTTTTAAGGGGTTTAATATTTAATTTTTTTATTTTAGGTACATTTTCTACACTAAAATCTTCTACTTTATCTATAGGTTTTACTATAGGTTTAATATTCAATTTTGAAACTACAGGAACTTTGTCCTCTAAATCTTCAGAGGTTTCTCCACAATCCAAAGGCTTCAAAATAGGTTTGATATTTAATTTCGTAACTGTGGGGATGTGATCTGAGCTATCACACATTAACTGGGTTGATTTTTTTGGGGTTTTAGAAATTGTTTCTGAATCTGTTTTAGATATTGCCTTTATAGTGATTTTAGGCACATGCATATTTTCTTTGATCTCTGAGCTTGTGCCATATGCATCTTTTGTTATTTTGAGTTTAGGGATCTCACTATCGTTTTCCGGTGGTTTTATTGGTTTGATGGTCAATTTTGGACTCAGTGGCTGGCCTTCCGATTTAGCTTTTGTTTTTATAGTAAGTTTAGGTACTTTCTCCATTGTGGTGGTTTCCTCAGATTGACTGATAACTAAAGTGAGTTTAGAATCATCATCATTTTCGTTTTGTTGGATGCCTTTGATAGTGAGTTTAGGGATATTTTTCTCTGTATAGAACTTGCCTTCACTTTCAGTGCCAGGCCTTCCCAATTTAATGGTCACTTTAGGTACAGTATCAGATGGTCCTTGGTCTGAAGCTGAGGCTTGGTCAGATGTACTTGTTTCATCATTTTCCGAATACTCAGATTCTGATATTTCACTACTGCTGGATTTTCTATGCAATTCATTTACCTTTTCTGCTGGTTTAGGAATAGGTTTTATATTTAACTTGGTGATGTTTGGAGTTTGTTCTTTTTTATTATCTTTATCATTTGTATCTGTAACAGTTTGCCTTTCTCCATCATTTGGCTTTACAATTGGTTTAATATTTAATTTTGTCACATTTGGTATTTGTTTGTTATTTTCTAAATTACTTTCTATGTTTTGATCTGTGGTCTGTGGTCGGATTGGTTTGATGGTAAGTTTGGGTACAGGAGATTTCATTTCATCACTTTGTTTACTCCCCAATTTGATGGTCAGTTTGGGAACTTGCTTTGTTGAGTCAGGATTATCTTCAACTGTACTCATTTTTTGTGGACTAAGTAAGGTGCTGTTAACATCTGATGAAGGAAGACTTAGTTTTATAGGTGGAACTCTCTTTTGATCACCATGTACCTCACTTAGTTCATTTTTAGTAGAACTATCACAGATCAGAGTTGTATCAACATACAAAGCAAGATCAGGTTTGTGCTGAGTAGAGGTATCAAGAGCATTTTCTTTTTTACTAGAGCTTGAAGCTGCTATATCATTTGACTTCTCAACTTTTGATACTTTTGTCAATGTTAATTTGATAGGAGGTAGTTTTTTCTCAACATCTAGTTCAACAACTTCATCATTTATTGATTCCTTAAGAACTGTGTTTTTTTCACATACTTCTGGGCTTAAATCAACTTCCATAGGCTCTGTTAATTTAAGATTAACAATAAGTGGTGTTGCTTGGTCTGTTTCAAGTCCTATTTCTTTTGGTAGAGACAGAGTCTGTTTTTCTGAATCACTTTGTTTTGCATCCAGAGACTTAGAAACAGAAGTTTTAATCTTTTTTGATTTGATTTCTGCTGCTTTTGATTCTTGTTCATTTAAAAGGTTGCTATCTGATTTAACATCCTTAGACTGAACTTGTTGGGGTGTTTCCAACTGTGTCTCAGCAGGAACAAGGGTTTTTGTTTCAACTGAAGTTTGAACTACCATTTTTACTGGCGCCTCTGATAGTTCAACTTTGGATTGAATTTGAGTTGACTCTTTTGATATAATTGGAATATCATTCACAGGAATTTCTGTTGATTGAATCAGAGTTGGTATCAGTAATGGGAGAGTTTCTGAACTTTCGATTGGTACATCTGCATCTTCATCAACAGATGTTGATTGCACTAGACTTGGTAATTGTTTTGTGACAGTATGTGAACTTTCTGTTGGTTCTTCAGTTGATTGAAGTAGCGTTGGCACCAGTTTTGCAACAGTTTGTGAAATTTCTGTTTGTCCATCTGTAGATTGGTCTAAAGTTGGCACTTGTTCTGTTTCAGTCTGCGAACTCTCTGCTTCTGTTGATTGAACTATTTTTGATACCAGTTCTGGTACATTTAGTGAACTTTCTGTTGGTGTTAACTGTCTCTGTCTTTGTTCTCTTAGTTTAGGTCCACTGTCTGTATTTTCATCATTCAATTGAATATGAGACAGAGTTTTAGCGCCTGATTGTTCCTCCGTTGATTTATTTTCAATTGTAGAATCTACTTTTGAATCACTTTTGGTATATTGAGTTGGTGTATAGGTTGATTCACTCTTGGCTTCTTTCTTGACCTCTGTCTCATCCTGGTCGATTTGTTTCTGTATTAGTTCTGTCTCAACTAAATTCAATTCTTCAGATTGGCTTTGTTTTAGTGTCATTTCTTCACTTTGATTTGCAACAGGTATTGATTTCTGTTGTCCCAGGCTTGTAATGTGGGATTGTAAACTTTTAGGATCTGGTTCATTTGATTTACTTTCTAGTGATCTACTAGAAGCCTCTTGTGATCTAGACTCTTTTGTTGGTTCAGACTGTATTGTTTCACATGATGCCAGTTCTGATTGTATTCTACTTGATTCAGATACTTTTGATGGGCCACAGATTGATTCAAGCTCTCCTGAACTAACCTCACTAGGAGCTTCCTCAGGGGCTGTGTTTGATTCTTCGTTTGATGGTTTTGCTTGTTTAGTTATGCTCATACACAATTCATTTTGAATGCTATTTTCAATAACAATTTGTGTTTTAGACTCAGTTGTCTTGTCTTGTGATTTGGAAGGTTCATGAACTGTGGCAGTTGTGTGTACCACAGGGAATACTGGTGCCGCTTGTTCATCAGACGATGTTGACTGACATTGTTCTTTGTCGGGTGTTAAAATTTCAGGTGATTTAGAAGTGTTACTCAGCTTGGGCATAGCTTTAGGTCTTACAAGTCTTATTTTTTTAGGAGCTGTCGAGGTTTCTGCTTTGCAGATACTAATTTCACTTACATTGCTAATCTCTTCGGGCTTAACATTACCAAGTTGATGGGATACTGCATCGGATGAGCTAGATACATCCTTCACTTTGACATCACTACTTGTTGATGGAGTTAAGTGAATTACAGGGGCTTGAGAGTCCACCGTTGATGATACTGTAGAGTCTGGCCGCTTATCACCAAGTGCTGGCCGGACAAGCCGTCTTTTTAGTGGTGACTTGTATGATGGTTCCACAGAGAGTTCTTTGCTTTCACTTACACTACACTCACTAGAAGTAGATTCTGCTTTTTCAACAGTCACACTGTCTCTATTATCACTGGATGTCACACACTTTAGTGTCCTATTTGATTGTTCTGATTCTTCACTCTCACTAATATTACAATGTTTTTGCACATTTTGTATACTGCTTGAGGGAGCGTCAAACACTGGTTGTACAGCCAGAGATTCTGGTACTGCACTTTCCACTGCACTAATGTTTTCAGTTTGTTGTTGATTTGAAGATGTTTCTGTTATATCAACACTAACAGGACTTCTCTGTTGTGATATAATTTTGCTGCTTGTATTTGCACATATTGATTCTTCACTGTACTGTGTACACTCTGAAGACCTTACAGGGGTACTTTCACATGTCTCTACTTTATCAGTGCAAGCAGGCGGTGGTAATGGGGGCTGTTCGATGATTTTGTCAGGTTGTTTTGATTCGGTGTCACTGAGAGAGTCAAAAGCCTCATTCAACAATCGGTCGTTATCTACCGAGAACGGTAAACGTTTCGGAGCACCAGGCCCGTCGACGAATTCATCAATCATGTCGAGTATCGCCTCGGTGCTCGTGTTGACATCTTGCGCCGACGGCGACGGAATGCTGTCGCCGTCGAAGTTGTCTTCCGACATCGCGGGGGTTCGGGGCGCCGACGCGCTGGCTTCAGGGGGCTCGAGCTGGGTGTTGCGACTTGGCTCGACGTTTTCCACCAGCCCGTCTTTTTCCCGCGCCGATGCACGGCAGGACGCGCTCGTCGCGTTGCCCGCATCATCTTCCGAACTCTCCATTATCTACTGTTTTGCAACGCTGTCATATCTGAAAGATAAAACACTCGCTGGGTGATATTTACGTTACGAATGGGTAACCTGACGACGTGCGAGATTGACAAGCCACAGGCACCATTCTAATTCACCATAACGCTACAGAAATTCTTTCACGGACTCCACAGCGATGATTTATACCTACACATGTACTTTTGTTTCATATTCACGAAGTTTACGTCTCGTAAGAGGACGCGCGAGGTCTTTGAAACTATTCAACAGCGTAAACCGGCAAACAAAAAGCTTGTATACGCCATTTTTAAAACCAAAGACATGGCAGATTGGGATGTATGGGCCAATAAAAAATATCCATCCCTACAATTCGGCCATTGTCGTGTTGGTAAACTGCAAGAACATAGATAGCTCTACTTGAGCTTGTAAAAGAGTAATAAATATACTTTCGACATGTGATAGAGCGAGTCAGCTAATAAATCACATTGACCTGCTTGTTTTTTGTATATGGCAAGTTTTAGAACATACCATTTTTTTTCCTTTGAAGATTATGTTTATTGCTTGATAGTGTAGTTAAAACCTAAACTTAATCCATAGACGTAACAATCGTAATCGTTTAACTTCAACTTCTTGATTATGTCTCTTTGTCTGGTTTGACGCAATTTTGCCAAGCACCATACAGCGTGGTAATGCAGCCACCAGTGTCTTGGCGACGTTTCCGACTGGTATTGACATGGATCATTTGAGCTACCTTTAGACTGTTTGCAACCGTCTCCAGTTAGCTCAATGGTTTCAATTGTATATACTTTTTTTCTATTCCTTGATTGTAATTTTCGTTGTTAATAAAGTTTATTATAGCACCATTACTTAAAAAACTCACGTTTTTACGTTCTATTTTGGCACCTTTTCATGTCATGTCCAAAATGTCCATTATCAAACACAAGGAAAAAAAAACAGTAACTATTTAAGTATGTTGGTTCATGAAAACTAAATCCATCGTCGGAAATTTGTGTCATATCGGTATCACTCACCAATCGTCATCAAATTACCCATCCTCAAATGAATCAATTTGTAAAAATCAAAAAAATTAAGTTTCTATAAAAGTAATAATGTATAATTTGTGAATTATATGTGTTCTGCTTTAACCCTAACAATAAGCCCTGCTGTATTTTACTAACAAACTATGGATTCAGTTATCCGAAATAAATTATGTTTTTTTTTAATTTTATCATTATGTTTTTAAGTTGTATTGTCTTTTTACATAGACTGTGTTGTTTTTGATTTAGAAAAATCACTATGGTACAATACCTTTTAAGTTTTCGTAAAACCGATCAAATTCTATTTTGGACACTACTAGCTAACACTGAATAGAGTCGTAGCGAAAAGCAACGAATATAGAAAAAAAAAAAGCAAGCGGCGCGGCGCGGCGCCCGCCACACAATAAGAAGTTGAAGTTCCTGAAAAAATCACAGAAAAATTGCTACTTTATTTTTTTCAGATTTCATCACTATTCTTTGGAAAAAGCTATTTCTGAATGCGTAGACTTACTTTTCTATCAATATGACTACTATTCGGCCCTTTACTTGTGAAGATATGCTGAAGTTTAACAACGTGTAAGGAAACTTTATTTGTCGGTTTGCGTTTTTTTGCTGGTTTGACGAAGGGCTTTACCAGTGTAAATTCTATAAAAAAGTGATGCTTTAGGGACATCTTTAAGTTAACAAAGAGTGGTGATGCACCTCTTATTATTTTACAAAATATTTTTCTACTTGTAGGAATTTAGATCCATTGACAGAAACCTATGGCATATCATTTTACACTCAATACCTAGCCCATTGGCCAGAATACTTTCAAGTATTAGAAGCACCCAATGGAGAAATCATGGGGTACAGTAAGTATTATTATTCAAATTGATAAATCTACTCAAAACTTTATTAAAAAAGAACAAAACATGTAGTCGGTCTGATAAAATTACTTTTAAGCTTATTTACTCTCATTCAAAAATCCTAACTTAAAGTTTGTTTTCTTTAAAGTTATGGGCAAAGCCGAAGGGCATGGGGAGACATGGCATGGGCATGTGACTGCTCTGACAGTCAGTCCTGACTACCGGAGGCTAGGATTAGCTGGTAATCTGATGAACATCTTGGAAGAAGTGTCTGAGAAGTAAGTAAATACTTTGCACATTGAGGATTTATGTGGAGGGGATGTATTGTATTATTACATCTAGTACCAATAACAGCTTCTGCTTAGCTTGGGGCCTAATGATGAGTCCAGTCCAGTCCAGTGTTATTAATTTATTTATTGTCTTTGTTTCATACTCGGCATCATTTATCTTCATCCGCACTGGTTTGTAGACTCAGTCTAGCTAGACTAAAAGACCTGAGCATAAAAAAGAAGCCTAACTTTATTATAGTTATTGCCTTGATTATAATTATTGGTAGGTACTCATTTGAGTTTCAATTGCCCACAATCATTTCATAATTCCTTTGTTGTTGTTTTTATGTTCATTTGTTGGTGTAGTTTCATGTTTGTTTCTTTCTTATTTCTCACCAAGTTTTTTGTGTAAGTATTAGAATAAAATTTTGTTTTCTGTTACAGAAAAAATGCATACTTTGTTGACCTGTTTGTGAGAGTTAGTAACAAGGTGGCCATAAAAATGTACAAAAACTTAGGATATATTGTGTACAGAACAGTTTTAGAATATTATTCAGGGGACCCTGATGAGGATGCCTATGGTAAGTAAGACCTAAATTTATAAAATAAATAAGTTTCTAGACATTAAATATAAAGATATTTGTTTTATTTTGCAGATATGAGAAAAGCTTGCTCGAGAGATGTAAATAAAAAATCAGTAATACCATTATCACATCCTGTTAGACCTGAAGAAATTGAGTGATAATATTTTGCCTATACTGGAGACATGCCAATTTGTTGTGGTTGAAGATTCCATAGGTCTGAATAGGCATAGTTTTAAGATTAAGTATATTAAGCTTATTATACTTCAAAAACAATGAAATAAAATATAAGCTGATGTGAAATTGTATATTTTTATGAACTTATCAGCTATTGTCCTGTTCATTCGGTTGGGGTGGGGTATGCCCATCTGCTTCGTCATCTTGGCTTTCAGACTCTGTTGTTTCACTTGTTGGAGCGATCTCTGTATCTTCCTTTTGTTTTCGCCAATTTTTAGCAGCTGCAAGCAACTTCAAATTAGGTCTGACCATTTCATCTTCAGGGAATATGTAATCAAACACCTCCTCCCATCCTTCTTCCACACCAGTTTCATTGATAATCTTCTGTCTCTTTTTAACTCTCCTGGGCATTTTAGCCAACACCTTCTCAAGCTTGATCTCCTCTCCAATTTCTGTCTCGAAGTCCTTCCAGGCTTCAAGTAAGAGAACCCTTGCTTCTTTTTCACCTGCACTTCTAAGGCTGTCATTGGCTCTTTCATAAACACGTCGCGCTAGTTCTACATTGATATTGTCAACATTCTCTGCATTCAGCTCAAACTTTGCATAGGATAGCCATACTTTCACATGTACTGTCCTTTCCAGCAATCTTTCATAGAGCTGCCTTGCTTTCTCTGTTTCACCTTGTGATACTTCAAAATCAATATAGCTCTTCCACAAGAGTTCTGGCATGTCCAATCTGGGTTGTCCTACAGCTATTTCGTAAATTGCTCTGGCCCTGTCAATGTCACCTAGCAGAGTTTCCAGCTCAGCAAATTTGATCCAAGTTATACAGTTTTCAGGGCCATATTCTAGGAACTTCTGGTAAAGAATCCTGCATCTGTCAAACTCTCTCAGTTGTATTTCTAGGTCAATGTAACCTCTGTATATTTTGTCTCTAGGACACATGCCCAAAGCCAGACCTAAAGATTTTCTTGCTTGCTTCAAGTCCTTGCATCTCACTTCAAACTGAGCATACATCAGCCATATCTTGGAGAATGTAAATATTTTATGTGGGATTAGTTCTAAGCATGTTCTGTACACTTGTCTTGCTCTCTCAATATCCTCAGCTTCAAGTTCTTCATAAAGGGCGTAATTTATCCAGAGATAGATATAACGGCGCCAAAACTGCTTATCCTTGGAAGGTGGTACATTTGCAATGGCCCTTTCATATGTGTCTCGTACATCATCAACATTTCCTTCATTCTCAACCAATCTTATGTAATCAAACCATGCATCATAGTTAGTAGGATTCTCAATAACTTCCTGCTCATACATGTACTTTCTTTTGTTGACAATGACATCTTCAATCCCAGATCTGTCTCCGTATTTCTTTTCATGTATAGTATAAGCTTTATACAATTCTTTATTTCTGTCTTTGGGTATGTGATCTAAGGCATACTTGTAAATAACTCTTGCTCTATCATGTTCCTTTTGATTTTCTTCAAACTTGGCAAAAGCTATGAACAGCCTTTCATCTAGATCCTCATCTCCAAAGAACTCAACTGCTCTTTCAAACACTTTTCTAGCGCCATTGATAAATCCATGATTTTCTTCAAATTTGGCATATTTGATCCAGTTTTTGACATCAGGATGTACCATTACAAATCTTTCGTATATTTGTCTGCCTCTATCAAGTTCTTTGTATCTCAATTCAAAGTTGATGTATGTTTGCCAAGCTTGTTCGTCAGGTTGCCATTCCATCCATCGTTCAAACACCTGGAAAATTAAGTAACAGCTACCATTAAATGAACATAACAGGTCAACAATATTTATGATGACCACCAAGACAGATTCGAATTGTGGATGTGCAGGTGTTTGAGAATTAGAGTTAACTAATACATACCTGTCTAGCCCCAGCTACATGTTCCAACATTTCTTCCATGTAGGTGTATTTGTACCAGAACTGTGACACTCTTGGCAGTATCGTAACAGCTCTGTCCCAGAGATTTCGGGCATGATTCACTTGTCTGTTGCGCATTTCCATTTCAGTGTATTTCAACCTGAAAATTGGCATACAAATGGGTTGGTCAGTTTGAAAATACGTTATTTTTATGGCTTTATAGGTAAACATAAGAGGTAAGTATGCTTTCCTTACCAAAGGGTAATGTTCCTGTGGTCCACATCCAGAGCTCGCTCGTAAATAGAGCGGGCTCTTTGCACCTGCTTCTGAGATTCCTCCCACTGTGCATATTTGAGCCAGTTGCCAATTACCTGTAATTAGAAACATAACGTTGTGCTTAGAACGTTAGGATGATAAAAACTGCTTTAGGATAAAGGTTTAAATATTAATAAGGTTTATGAATAGTTACCATACGATTTTTCCTAATGTTATCTTCGAATGCTTTTCTTTTCCGATGCTGGTATTCCCTCAGTTCCTCAGGATCAGAGATCTTCTGTTTTGGCGGAGGAGGTAATATTTCAAGATCTCTTTCTTTGGCTTCTCTGAGCAGCTGCTCAGCTGTTATCTGTATCTCCGCTGGTGCTTTATTTTTTACCTGTCAAGAGGATTGCAAATAAGTCGTGAAAATAATAAAACAGTAAATGAAAGAAGTTACAAACATATTTGAATCGAATGTTACCTTTGCCACTTTGGGCATTTTAGTGGGTTTTGCATCCATTTTTGGGAATGTTGTTGTCGTTTTATTTTATATCTGAAAACTTATAGTAAAATGCAGCAAAATAGTCTGAGGCAGCAAACAACAAAATCCTAAAAAGGAAAATGTCCAATCCACCAACTTCAACTTCTTGATTTTCACAGTATTTAAATTCTCTTTGATTTTCAACCACAGATGTTCTAGGGATGCCATGCCTTGACTCTGCCTGCGTCTAGTTGAATTGCCAATAGCATCACAAGGTTTTCAGAAATATTTATATATAACTTTATGTACAAGAGTTTTTGAAATTTACTGATGAAATGAAATTAATAAAAAATAACTAAACATTCTGTAAAAAATAGATAGGCTAATAGTAAGAACAAAACAAAGAAGGGAGTACTTTAATTTATTTCTATTTCGTTTTTTAGAAAGTGTTTTTTATAAAGGTACTTAGGTACCTACAAACAAATATTGTAAGGGGGCATCCATAAATTACGTGAGGCATATTTCAGGATTTTTTGACCCCTTCCCCCCCTCTGATGATTTCGTAAGATTTTCCTCAACTCCCTCCCCTTCCCCAAATCTCATGCTAGTTTTTTTTATTAATTTGTATTTTCGCTGAAAACGACTTAGATTATTATAATACAAAAAAACATAAATTGTTCCATTACTTCTCTCTCGTATTTTCGCCATATTTTCATTCTAGATTTCTTTTTTGACAGATTACTTTAACCTTATTAACAACGAATATTTGCTAAAACCCTGCCAAATAAGCTAGCTTCTCCCTCCCTTGAAGACCTCGCGTAATTAATGGAAGCCCTCTAAACATGCTGTCAACTCGCTTTTTAATCAAGCAACGAAATAAGTAACTATTATACCTACTTAATAAGATAGGTAACAATTCCATCTGTTTTGACTAGAGATCGCGATTAGCATTTTTTTAGTAGACGTTTATGTATTTCAAATAATTTCTTTAGTTTTTGAACATCGTTTGCTCGCGTGTATTTTTGAGACTGACATTATCAATACCAATACCTATGGGATAGCTATGTCCAGCGGTGGACTGATTTAAGTTGATGATGATTATGACGACCAAAAAACTACTTTTTTGCTATGTTTAGCAAAGTTTTTGTTAATTTTTTGGCCTCGTTGGTAGCCTCCAAAACCTAAAAACATTAAATATGAGATGCATAGAATTTTAGTGATGAGATGAAATCAAATTAAAACTATTTCATGGGGTCTCTCCACCAAGGGGTCCAAATAAAAAACTTTTATTCATCGTTATTTCATTTTAGTCTGCCAACCTAACAAAATCATACAAAACCACGGTGAAGCTTTCAATCAAGTTTTTACACAATCAAGCCATTTATGAAATGAAATTTACGATCGTTCAATTTCATTCATGCATTTGTAATAGTACCCATTTCTAAAGCTTTCGCCTGTCCTAAATGGACGAATATAGAAAAAAAAATAGGTACCCATTTCGATCATGTAAACATTTTCATAACCTCAAAACTATGTACTGAATTCCTTGTAATTGAAATAATGCATAATGTTTTCCCTATTATCTCGATCGATGACAAAGACTGTATGTGAGTATGTTTGCTAAATACTTACTACTGTGTTGCTCTGTGATTTGCACTTTTTTCATTTGTGACTGCATAAAGTCTTAAATGCTCAAGGTATGTTCTTCTGTTAAAGATCCTTTATCTTACTCGAAAAACTATATTTGCAGACAGCAGACTAGCTTCTGGGATTAGCAAAGTAGCTCCAGGATTCCGGAACCGATCAGAGGATCAAGTGGAATATCTAAACGCGGTTATTGAAAACTCTACTTTAGATTGGCCTTCAATAAAGTCTCATGTACTTTCCCAGCAAGGCAATATAAATCAGAAAAACTTTGAAGGAATTGTACTTAAGTTACTAGTTAATCGAGAAAAACTAGATGTTGCTCTTTCCTTTGTTAATCACATCAGAAGTAGCAGCGTAGAAATGACTTTAGGCTCAATAAATGGAATACTGGGCCTTTATTATAGTATTGGGAAAACTAGAAAACTGTCCGATGAAGAGAAGTTAATTATTATGGATTGTTACAAAAGTCTCTATGATCAATACAAAGTTTTGGATTTTGCAACATGTGAAAAATTAGTTCGGGCATTATGTATTGTTGATGAGTGGGAAAAAGCTATGTGGGTATTAGAAGATATTCATCTAAGTAGTGTTCCATCCCACTTAGCCTTTAGTATCCTGGTAGGAACACTTTTTAGGAATAATAAAAATAAAAAAGCATTTGAAGTCATAAGTGAGAGTTTAAAATACAAAAGACCATTGCAATATGAAGCATTTGAAGAATGGATCAACTTTATACTTCGGAAATATAAAGATAGAAAGACTGTTCTTAAGCACTTATCTGAAATCCATTATCATATTTCAAGAAACTATGCTGTCGTAGATAGAGACACGGCAAATAAATTAAAAGACACTTACTCTAATCTTGGTTGGGTTGCAGAGTTTACTGAAATAAGAAAGATGAAGTGAGTAAGATGTACATACATATTACATTTAACTCATCTTTATTGATTTATTACTATAAATATTTAAATCAGTCATGAATATTTAGCACAAAGCTTAAGATGAGGATGGTTGGTAAACTAACTTAAATTTTGTTTTCAGTGGAGAATGCATGAAATGCAAAGAGAAATTAGACCACCTGAAGCTAACAGATGATGAGTTTTCCACCCTACAGCAAAATGTCAAAGAAAAATTAATAGTTGGGTCTGATCTTTTCCTCAAATCATCACCAGAAGAATTAAAAAGATTCTCATACTTTCTGGAAAAAGCAGGCCCGTTTGATATTGTTATAGATGCACTAAATGTTGCTTTTGCATTGGGTAAAAGTTCCCAATCAGAAAAGATTGACTTTCTTATGAAGACAGTGAATTATTTCAAGAATAAAAAGATTTTGATCCTTGGGAGGAAACACATGACCAGATGGGATAGAGGCAGTATTGAGAAACTTACTCGAAGTGCTAGTACTTTCTTCACCGATGATATGTAAGTTTTATTTATAAATTACTAGCTGATGCCCGTGACTACGCCTGCGCAGGATTAGTATTTCTTATTTTCTCGCGGTTTCACCCGCGTAATTCCCGTTCCCATAGGAATTCCGGGATAAAATATAGCCTATGTGTTATTCGAGATTATAATCTATCTCAGTGCCTACTTTAATCGAAAGAGTAACAAACATCCATCCATCCATAGTTACAAACTTTATAACACACATACTATATTTTAGTAACACATAGGCTATATTTTATCCCGGAATTCCCACGGGAACGGGAATTAAGCGGGTGAAACCGCGAGGCGCTGCTAGTCTATAATAATGTATTAAGTATATCAGTCATTAAGTACCCATAACACAAGCTCTGCTTAGCTTGGAGCTAGATGATGCTGTGTAGATTGTCAAGCAAAAAAAAACACAATATTAACCGTAATTAAGGTAACGCCATAACTGTATGCAGGTCCTTTCAGATCCCAAGATGATCCATTCTTCATAACGGCAGCTATTTTGAGCGGACCACACACAGACATAGTATCAAAGGATTTGCTTCGAGGTCACCAATTCAACCTGCAAGATGAAAACCTAAAGTACATTTTCAAGAAGTGGCAGTGGCAACACCAATGGATGGTCTTTGTTGGTTATAACAGGGGGATCAAAATACAGGTAATAAAATGCAAGTCGACCTTTATGGCGCGTAGTGGGCGTAGGTAGAGTCATCTGAGATGGAGGTTGCGGGTTCGATTCCCGTCGCATTTGGTTTTGTTTTGTTTAAGCAGTCTATTCTCGACTATTGCTTGACATAAAATTTTTGATATTTCCTTTGTTTGTATAAGTTATATTAATACTAGCAGCGCCCTGCGGTTTCACCCGCGTTATTCCCGTTCCCGTTCAAATTCCGGGATAAAATATAGCCTATGTGTTATTCCAGACTATAATTTATCTCTGTGCCAAATTTCATCCATATCCGTTCAGTAGTTTTTACGTGAAAATACTAACAAACTTCGTGTTTATAATATTAAAATAGGATAAGGCGCTGCAATTTTATGGGCGCTAGTTTCTCATGTATATCTTCACTTTATGTAACTACATATCTAACTACAAAAAACAAAAGTAAAGGACCGATCGTGTCGTAGATGGTTGCAAGTTCGATTCCCGCCGTGTGTGGTGTTGTGGGTTTTTGCTATCGTACTATTAGGTAAGTATATATGTAGTAAAAAATAAAGTAAATATGTTATCATTACCCACAACACAAGCTTTGTTAAGCTTCGGTCTAGATAACGCTGTGTGGATTGTTCAGCATTATTAAATAAACTAGCGACCCGCTCCGGCTCCGCACGGTTTTATTATATGTATAAACCTTCCTCTTGAATCAGTCTATCTATTAAAAAAAACCGCATCAAAATCCGTTGCGTAGTTTTAAAGATTTAAGCAGTCAAAGGGATTTAGGGACAGAAAAAGCTACTTTGTTTTATACTATGTAGTGATTATAATAAAAAATAAAAATTAAATTATGCTGGACAACCCACACAGCACCATCTAGCCCAAAGTAAGCTACTTACTTATTATTAAGATAACTAAGAGATACATAGCTATATTGATAAACCTTATCATTTATCCAAATCATTTTCTTCCAGGCGCCGCTAAAATTCACGCCTTGTGCCCAAAAGAACTGCAACAATGGCGGCTATCACATCCCGTACCAAAAAGAAGACTTCAAGACCGTGGGACTAATTAACGATGGCATCCCAGACCTTACTAGTTGGCTATGTATAAGACGGAAAGATAATAAACGAATTAATTAAAATAGAAAACGTTAACATTTTAAGAAGTGTTAGGTTTATTGATAGTTTGTAGTTGGGTAAAAACAATTTTGAGGAGGTTAAGAGGATGATCCAGCTAGGCTTGGCAGCGTTTGAAAAACTACGTCAAGTCTTCTCGTCATCCATACCGCAATGTTTGAAAACGAAAGTTTTCAATCAGTGCGACCTACCCGTAATGACCATCGGATGTGGGCACTCACATTACGGATAGTCCACTAGTTCAAGAGCTATAGAAAGAATTATACTTGGAGCATCTCTGAAGGATAGGATTCGTAACGAATACATTGAAGAGAGAACCAAAGTTATCGACACAGCTCAAAGAATTAGCAAGCATGAAGTGGCAGTGGTCTGGCCATATCCAGCGAAGAACCGACAATTTAACTGTTGGGGTAAATGTGTTCAAAAGTGGAGTTCAGAAGTGTCACAAAAATAGTTTTTTTTTAAATATTTCATTTCCTATGGGTTTTTTGCTATTTGTACTTATTTTCAATATTGTAGAATACAAAATTCTCTACCTATGGGAAATGAGATATTTACAAAAAAAAAGCGCAGAAAACTGATTTTTGTTACCTTTGACCTTGAAATTTAATAGTTGCGCACACCCTACCATATGTAGGTTTTGAGACAACTTTTAGGGTGCCAATATACAAGTATTTACAGACTTACAGCTGGGTATCTCGAATTCCGAGATTCTTACCAAATTTAAGCTTAAATGACTGGACTATTAGTGCACTTAGACGAACGAAATTACTCCCCTACCAAAACAAAAAGGTAAACAAGAAACCTCTTTGAACATTATTTATTTCGACCTCCTTGCAAAAACCATGGTTGCGTGACATCCGTCATTTTTATTAGTTTACTTACGCCACTTTTACTCTTTGGTTTACAGAAATCACGATGTTTGCGTAGTTTTATTTTTGCAAGTTTAAATTTTAAGTTTTCAATCATGCCAACAGCAGGGGAGAGCAGTAGTAAATTGTCATCAAATGCGAACCTTTTGACTCGGTCAGATCAAAGTGTTAAAGTGAATGGTGAGTTTTATATAAATTGCTCCTACTTAGCTACCAAACTAGGAAGCCTATCCCTACTTAGAGGTATATTAAGTTCCTACCAACAACTTAGAGCGACGACGCTCGTCAGCTGAACTAGGTTTAGTAACTATAACAAGCTAAGACGAAGATAGGTACTTAGTACCTACTTACCTTATGGTCTATAAGGTGAAGAACTAATAGGTACCTACCTACAATTATTATGTGGGTATTGATACTAGTGTCTGTGTAATTTCAATCAGAATTGCACATTTTCATAAGAATGCTGTTTATTTCAAGTGATAATTGAACCTTGTTCGATGACTTCATTATAGAGCTTTTAAACTCTATTAATTTAAAATATTAAAAAAGACGTATGTAATATTTAAGGAATCTGTCTACGGAAGAGGATCGCACAGTAGGTATGGCATGAATAATTGAAAGGCATACCCAGCAATGTATGTATGTATGTCAAGGGGTTGATAATTTATTTATTTATTTATACAATTTTCAGGAAATTAACAGCTAACTTAATGATTAGGTATGTGACTAAATACTAATGGCTAATTATAAATTTCCACAAAAATAATGGTGATGATTCGGTGCAAAAATGTTTCCCAACCTGCTTTCCCGCAATATTTTAGGCGGCTTATTTGCACTCACTTTCCAAGATAAAAAAAGCTTTAATGCTTTGCCTACCTATCTAAGCAGAATTAAGTATAATTTCCTATTATTTGATCCGTGTTGGTAGTTCTAGCGTTGACATCACGCAAATATCTCTCAACTTCACTCTACTTTCGCCTTATAACTAAGTAGTACCTAGTAAGTAACTGACCCGTAAGTGATTTTATTTGCGTGGACTTTAGTAATAGGGTACTTCATTGACCCCTAAACTAACTTAACTTGTACCTTAGAATACGAATTTCCAAAAACCCGTTAGCGAGTGCCTACGTCCTAAAATGAACCTCCATGCAAAATTAGAACTCCGCAGCTCCGTGGTTTCAGAGATGAGTAACAATTTTCTCTTTTATGAATTATTAGCGACCCGCCCCGGCTTCGCACGGTTTTATTATACGTATAAACCTTCCTCTTGAATCCTCTATCTATTAAAAAAACCGCATCAAAATCCGTTGTGTAGTTTTAAAGATTTAAGCATTCAAAGGGAAAGGAAGGAGGAAGGGAAAGGAAGGGAAGGAGGGATTGACACCATAACGGTCATAGGGACAGAAAAAGCGACTTTGTTTTATACTATGTAGTGATGATAAGCGTCAGCTTCGCAGGGGAGTATTATAAGTATAAACCTTCCTCTTGAATCACGCTATCTATAAAAAAACCGCATCAAAATCCGTGTACCGTAAACCGGGGTTACTTTGCGCCAAAAATTGGAGTGATTTTTGTATTGTCCTTTAAAAGGTACAAAAAATCTACTTTTTGTACGGGATATGGATTAAAAGTATAAAATATGATGTTCAAAATGGTATATTCAGTAGTGCTATCTTTTAACACGATAATCAGACTTTTATTTTTTAATCAAAGTTTGGCGCAAAGTATCCTCTTTGGCGGGGATACTTTGCGCCATATTCTGAATCCACCTATAACTTATCCATTAACCCAGATATTACTGAAACTATTTTTTATCTTCGATCATAGTGATTTTTTAATATGTTGTTTAAAATGCCCTAATAGTGTTAGGGAAAGAAGTAAAAAAAATCTTACTTTTCTAGTAAAGTCGGAAAATGGTGGCCTTTTAAAAGGCCTGTAGTAACATGGGGGGTCGATTATATGCAATCCTAAAAGTCAAACAAAACATCGAAATTTCAATTTTTATTTATCAAATTAGCTTGAAACACTAAAAAAATGGTTTTTTAATCCTCAACACGGTTTGCAAAAAAAAACAGTGTTTAGGGTGTAAATTTATGTCACATTGTTTGCAAATAAAATTGCACCTTAGCTGCGATGCTCTGTATTCTATCAGATGATTCGTTCCATCATATCGAGATACTTCCTGATGTGATCTAGCTGAACGAACAAAGCCTCTCCTACTTCTTCCTCTTGCTAAAGCTCTTCGAAAACCAAGAAGATCATACGGTCTTCCACCTCGTTTGTATACAACTGATGCGTTGTGTTCAGTCATATCTAGACTGACAGACAAGCATTAGCAAACTAGTTTATGTTCCGGTACATTAGATTTTTGTACTGATAGGTACCCCTGTCTCTCTTTCTGAAGTCCTAGTTTGACGGGATTGAATGCTCATCTTTCATTGCTAAATAACTTTGGTTTCTCACAACTGTTGTCTGAATGAAACTCGAACCAACTCGGACTTTACAGTTTCAGGAGAAGCAGCTGTCGATGTCCACTACTTCGCTATTATCAGTAATTGTACCTGTTGTCCGTCTCTTATAGCGTAGCTTAATAAAGAATCATAATCTTCAAACTGTCACCAAAATTTAACTCAGCTAGATCTCTAAGTTGCGATTCTGACTTTAAGAAAGTAATAAATTCTTCGTTACCAGCATCTTTATCTGTTACTAAAGAGGCAGAAGTAAAATTGTTATATAGCTTGGGAATGAACTTTCTTCATCACCACGCTCCAACTCGCCAAGAATCTCATTCAGAATGCGTGTGCCAGTCTACAACAAAAGTGCCTTGATACATTCTACAGGACTTTTAAAAGGCCATCAACTTTAATTGTAAAAATGGTTCAAAAAAGTTAACTAAAGAATCGAAATAATGACCAAATCCTAGAAATAAGACATCCAAAATCAAATACTTAAGTGAAATATTCTCAAATTCTTCTTACAAATATAAAAAAATCTTACCTTTTTACAGCCACAGCAATAAAATATCACAGGCATGTTTTGAAACATCAAAAACTTAAAAAAAATGCATCTGATTGTCAATACTACTATCACTAATCAAGTATCAATATGTACTGGTTAACATGACTATTAAAAAAATCATGTCCACATAGAAAAAAACAGAGATAAATGCGGGTACATTTAATGCATTTTTTGGGCCTTTTAAAAGGCCGGACGCTTTATCTGGGTTAAAGCAAAGACTTCTTACGTGCCATTTGGCGCAACGCCTTTCTCCATGTTGTCCAGCTCTTTGAATTCGCGTTTGATCATTTTTGGAGGGTCAATGCATCCAATGACGTCATTTCATCTAAAATAACATACATCTTTTTTCTGTGGTCATTTTCATGACTTTATCGGACTCTGCATTGCATCTACAGTTGCTTCCTCTTCATTGAATTCAACAATCATACCAAGAAACAATTTACCGAAATATTTTACGACTACAAAAGCGTCTTTCTCAAGTCTAACATCTTTGAATCTGGTTCCTTGTTCTGAAGGCACCTCATCAGGACTAATGGTTCTATAAAGTCATTATCGTAAGATCCCTTATGAACAGAACAATTATCTGAAATCCTGGCTAGTCTGTGGCATGCGCAAAGAACCCTCTTCTTTTTCCATATTTTACAGCAGCGATTCATAGCTGTAATTGTTCTTTAGTGTAGTGTTCATACTTCCGTACACCCAGCGTTCGTTTATAAACTCTTGACAGGTTTTTTTAACTGAAAAAGTTGAGGGTAGTTGAAAATAACATGAATGGGGTCATCTTTTGCCAGGCGCAAAGTAAAGTAAAGTAAAGTAAAGTAAAAGTATTTATTTTGTGTCACAAAATTACAAGTAATACACAGTTGGTACAAATATATGAAGAGAACGTAACAACAAAAAAGGTCGTCGCTCAGCATTATGCACAGCAACGATGGTGCTACTGTGCGCTGGTTTTATGCGACACCTAGAGGGCGTAGCAGCAGCAGCTGTGACACGCGTAAAACAATAAAACAAAGACAAAGAAAGAAGTTATACAAAAAGTTATTGAAATATTTACAAGATGAAACGAAAATAAAGGAAAATTAACATAACATAATCAATAAAAGAGGTATGTACAAAAGGTGAGAACAAAATTTTATAAAATTAATATCTTAAATGATTAATTAATTAATATGACTATCCGATACAAAATGTACGCCCAGAACGACTACCCATTGGTGGAATCTCCTGTGATTGTAAAACTAATAATTTTAAAGATCTTTTAAACGAATAAACTGATTTAGAATTTCTTAAAGGAGGAGGTAAGTTGTTCCAGCATTTCGTGGCAGCATAACGGAAGCTGCCACGAAAGGCAGACGTTCTGTGGCGTGGACAAGTTAAGCGTGTAGCAAAGCGGATGTGCCGGCTCGAGAAGTTAAGCTTCTCGAACAGGTATGATGGTTGTTGGAATTTGACAATGCCAAAAAGCAATGTTGCAAAATGAATATAGCGGCGTGATGACATATTCAGCAATCCATTAGCGTTGATGTACGGTGAGATGTGGGCTCGGCGAGGTATCGGGAAACAAAAGCGAACACATGCATTTTGCAGGCGTTGCATAAGCTTTTGTGATCGACCGAGCAAACACCCTCCAAATACATTATCCACATAGCTGAGTTTAGACAAAATCAGAGAATCACATAGCTGGATACGACGATCAGTATTGAGGAAGTCTCGCATTTTATACAACACAGACAACCTATAGAAACATACCCTAACAACTGATTTTAAGTAGTTCTCAAAGTGGAGTGTACCATCCATGAGAAGACCTAGGTTACGGGCCTCAGAGACGCGGTTTATAGGGGTGTCATCTACGTTAACAATCGGATTCTTCTCAATAATATTTGCTATTTGGTGTTTAGATCCAAGTATAAGGTATTTCGATTTTGTAGGGTTCAATACTAAGCCGTTGGCACTACTCCATCTTACTACTCGGTTTAAGTCTTCATTTAAATTACAGACTGCCTTATGTACCCCATCCGGCGTACAGGATATATACAGTTGAAGGTCATCAGCATAAATATGGTATTTACAGTTCGATATTTGAGAGGTTAAATCCGAACAGTAGAGCACAAAAAGAATAGGACCCAAAATGGAACCCTGTGGAACTCCACGCGTGATTGTCAAGGGCTGAGAGAAAGTACTTGAACCGTCAATGTTTTTAAGTTCGACAAATTGTGAGCGCTCAGAAAGGTAGGTGGCAAACCATTTAGTGACTTTGGGATCGAATCCGTAGTATGTTAGTTTAGAAAGTCAAAGTCAAAGTCAAAGTCTCCCCATATTTGATAGTTTTCTGACCTGACTCATAAAAAAGTAAAAATATAATGATTTGCAAATAATTGTTGCAATAAACTTCCAGAATCAACTAGAGGAAAACATAACAGATATAAAAACAAAATCTTACCGATATTGAGCCGGTAATTATGCAGATACACTACAAATTTCATAGCCATCTTTTTTAAAATTTTTATGCAGTTTCACTCAGCGACTCATTCCAGACGAAATAACACTACTAGAAACCTCATTTTAAAATTTAGAAGTGTTCTGGTATTTGGTTTAATGTTCGGATATCAATTATTCCGTTGAAGCAACAAGTTTTTTTTTTAATACGACAAAATCATTCATCCGATTTGGCGCAAAGATATCCTGGCAGGCGCAAAGTAACCCCGGTTTACGGTAGTTTTAAAGCTTCTAAGTATACATAGGGACAGAGAGCGGGAAGCGACTTTTTTATACTATGTAGTTTGAACTTGATTTCAAAAGGTTCATCGTATGACCCCTAGCTGGAGAAAATGTGGAACGTCGACTAAAATGCAATCCACGACTTCGTCGTAACATGGAGCGAGTGGAAATGCTCGCCAGACCCAACGCTCGGCGACTCCGTTCGCTGTGGGACGAGAAATGTGCCATCCTGCCGAGGGACAGGCGGGACAAGATCAAGAGTGCACTAGAGGATGACTACTTTCTAAGTCCTGAGTAAGATACTTGCAGTTTTATGATTAGGGAAAGTATCGGATGATGATTGAAAGAAAATTATTTAATTACACGCACACATAAAAATAACAATTTATAGCCGAGATCGTGGTAAGTATAGGCCTAGTCTTACCTACTTTATTATATAGGCTTTGTGACAGAGAAATAAGAGATAACACACTCTCTCACAACCTGACGAGACGAGACGAGAAATGTGCCATCCTGCGGAGGGACGTACAGATCAAGAGTGCCCTTGAGGATGACTACTTTTAAGTCCTGAGTAAGATACCTACTGGTAGTTTTATGAGTGGATTGGCTATAGCGCGGGTTTATGATTTGGGAAAGAATTGAATGATGATGATAGATGGATAGAAAATTATTAAACACACACAAGTTAAAATATCGATTTAACTTTTCTTAGTGTAATCTCAGACGATAGAACTATCGTGTAATATCATATTAGTGTACTAAGAGAAAAATTTAAGTAGAAGGTACTTAAATTTTTCTCATATTACATACCTACACAAGATTGGATTGTAGGTAGGATATTTTTGAAGAGGACAATGCGCAGTCTGATTTATTTAGTTGAACCACTACAGACGATACCAAACAAATTACAATATGAAATGTAAAACCTAATCATAGGAGTAGAGTGCCTGTGCTCCACTAGTTATAGCTGTGGTACATCGCTGCAATGATAACAGGAAGGTCTATTAGGTCTGCTTTTTGAAATGATGATTGTTGGAGAGATTGGATTCGATACCTATCTACATATTAAGGTAAATATCGTGTACCTACTGGCAAGAGGCTTAATCTTCAATTTGTAAGCAAAAAATAATAATTCTAGACAATCCACACACAACATCACCTAGCCCCAAGCTAAGCAGGGCTGGTGGTACTGATATACCTACTTACTGCAATTAATTACATAGTTAGACATAAAAACACCCAGTTGTCCCAAGTCGTCCTAAAGTCCTAACTACTCCTACACATCATAACATAGCATCATAGCTTTACCCTCTGCGCCCGCCAAAAGTCTGGAAACGCTGTCATGGCCATCTGCGGTCAACACCATAAAGTCCATTAGAAAAAAAACCTAACTACTCCTAAAAGGGGTATTACACTACACTTATTCAGGGACCCTAACCCTAAGGGCTCAAACACAAAACTGCGAGCTCGCATCGCATCGCAAATATCTCCGAGCTCGCACGATAACGTCAGATCTCATTTGCATCGCGCATTCCTGTCATATTACGTCATACTTGGTGACCCCCATTTTAGTCCGCTCTGAGACAACTTTAGCGAAAGATGCGCGGCGCCTGAGCCGCCTTCTTTGTGTTGTAAAAAAAAAACTGCTTCAGTTCTCAACTCATAGTAATTTCGAGTAAAATAGTTCCCTTCAGTGTTCATAATCGTATTAAATGGATGAATCCAGAATCTTCTTTTTCTTTTATATCTATTTAACAATAACAGCAGTGCAATTGGACCGATTTATGCAAAAATTATCCAACCCACAACCTAGTCAATTTCGAGTTTTTTTAACCTATGTAATCAGTATAAGGTATATTTTAACATATCAAAGACTCACACCTCTATGTTCACAATTGTTATTTATTTATTTATTTATTCATGCCACTTGAATCATTTTTGTGTTGCTTTGGTTACCCTAACATATAACCGTTCTATTTTGCTACAATGATTCAAACTATAATATTAAGCTGGTCCATCAGTTCAAAGAGCTCAGAAAGCTATAGAAAGAGCTATGCTCGGAGTTTCTCTGAAGGATAGAATTCGTAAAGAATACATCCGAAAGAGAACCAAAGTTATCGACATAGCTCAAATAATTAGCAAGCTGAAGTGGTGGCAGTGGGCCAGCTATATCTCGCGAAGAACCGACAACCGTTGGGGTAAACGTGTTCTTGAGTGGAGACCGAGACTTGGCAAACGTAGTATAGGACGCCCTCCGGCCAGGTGGGATGACGATCTGCGAAAGACTGCTGGCAGATGCTGGATGCGTCAAGCTGTAGACAGGGAGCTATGGCGCTCATTAAGGGACGCCTATGTCCAGCAGTGGACTAATATAGGTTGATTATGATGATGATGATATAAAACAAGTTAAGCTTTGACAAGTTAATATTTGAAATTGCTATTCCATCTAAGTACGTAAACGAAATAAACCATAAAGTTCAAAACACACAGAAGCCGGAGGCGTGGCGGAGGCGAAGGCTTCTGTGTGTTTCGTACTTTAACGAAAAATAAATAAATATAATAAAATAAGTACAGGGCCAGCAGATCTAATATTAGATACCAGATGATTGCATTGATTAATTTAAGAAACCGAAGGGAAGCTGCAATAATAGACGATGTAGATGGTTTATGTGATGAACCTTATTCTGATTTGGACGAGGAGTAGGGCCAATTTTGTTTGTTTTGTCTTTTAAAACACAAAAATGATTACTAATTTTTATCACACTTTGAATCATTTTTGCATTTTAATTTTTGCACCCTACATAGCTCTTTCCATACAAAATTAATTTTGTAATAATGATCCAGGCGCAAGTTTTCCCAATTATCTACTAAACTATTACAATTTATTCTTTATATTATTTATAGCAAAAAAGTTGAGTTTACATAGCATTAAATTAAATTAAAATAACAACATTTTGTATTACAAAGCTAGAGAAATACCGCCACAAACTTAAATATCGATTATCTCGAAATGAGGTTTGTGTGGGTTGGATCATTTTTGCTTAAATCGGTTCAATTATCTTTTTGGGATCCATCTTACGCTTCCTAAAAACACGTCCAATACGGCTGACTAAACTTGAAGGTATGGTTACCCTACAAAACGGTTCGCCGCAGAAATTCGCATCGCAGAAATTCGCAAATCAAGTTCGTGTGACATCGCATGAAATCGCATGAAATCGCATCGCATCGCACCAAATCGCAGTTTTGTGTGGGAGCCCTAACTAAGAGTGGTGTAATAAGATTTAGGGTCCCTAAGGGACGGACCCGGACCCGGACGATATTCAGGGCCCGGTAGTAAGGGTCCCTGAATAAGTGTAGTGTAATACCCCTTTAACAGTAATTCCGTTCCATAGACAAACCGAGCAATACTTCCAAGCGCTAATGGAGTCGTCCAAACGCTGGTCGGGTCCAGGCGGTATGTACGATCGCAAGGAGCAAGCGGACAAGAGCAAGGAGCTACGGCAGCGGCAGAAGTGGCTCGTCAACTTTAGTGCACAGGTGAACGTCTTACAGTCCACTAGTAGGAGTACAGGGTGGAATAAACGAACGTTATCTGTATACATCCTGTTCACAAATGTCGTAGAATTTTAACTGTGAACACATCTTACAGCCCACTCGTAGGTGTACAGGGTGGAACAAACGAACGTTATCTGTATACACCCTGTTCAGAAATGGCGTAGAATTTTAACTGTGAACACATCTTACAGTCCACTAGTAGGAGTACAGGTTGGAACAAACGAACGCTATCTGTATACATCCTGTTCAGAAATGTCGTAGATTTTAACTGTGAAAACATCTTACAGTCCACTAGTAGGAGTACAGGGTGGAACAAACGAACGTTATCTGTATACATCCTGTTCAGAAATGTCGTAGAATTTTAACTGTGAACACATCTTACAGTCCACTAGTAGGTGTACAGGGTGGAACAAACGAACCATATCTGTATACATCCTGTTCAGAAATGTCGTAGAATTTTAAAAAACACAATTGTGAACACATCTTTCAGTCCACTAGTAGGTGTACAGGGTGGAACAAACGAACCTTATCTGTATACATCCTGTTCACAAATGTCGTAAAATGTAGCAAAATGTAAATAGCTTGGGAATCATATCTCGCAAAGAACCGACCACCGTTGGGAAGGTAAACGTGTTCTAGAGTGGATACCGAGTATGTATGTTTGTAAGTATTTCTTTTTTAAGCAAAAAACTTCTGGTTGCTTTAAGGCACGTAGAATTTAATCATAAGCAAAGAAAATCGTGTGTTGGTAAACAAAATAAAGCACTGAGTAGATATTTGAAGAATACTAACCTCTGGTGAGATTTACCAAGGTATATTATTAAGGTGGTCGATCGATTTAGGTACCTTGGCCATATCGTTACTTCTAATCTGAAGGATGACGATGACATAGACCGGCAACGCAGAGCGCTATGCGTAGTCAGAAATATGGTAGCTAGAAAGTTTTTTAAAGCTGCACCTGACGTGAAAATTACACTCTTTCGATCGTTCTGTCAGTCGTTTTACACCTGCCAACTCTGGACCAACTACACGAAGAAGTCGCATGATGGTATTAGAGTTACCTATAACAATATCTTTAGGCACCTCATGGGCTATAAACGTCACTGCAGCGCTTCTGAAATGTACATGAATGCACGAATTGACTCCTTTCAGGCCATACAAAGAAAGAGAATTGCTTCATTTATGTCCAGAGTTGACAGGTGTAATAACACTATTATAAAAAGCCTGTCCGACCGACTTGTGTTAACGAACACATATAAACGATGGGTGGAACTTGCCACCTAGATATTATTAGTATTAGTAGATATACCTAAAGTAGGTATGTACTTATTTTATTTTATATTAATTTATTGTATTGTAGTAAGTACCTATGTAAGAGGCATGTGTATGTGTACTCATATGGATAATATTGTCTGAAATAAACGTTTATTATATTATTATTATTTCACTTTATTTATTTTAATACTCGTTATAAAATACATTTTTTACTATAGAAAATACAAAAATATTATAAAACTAATCTACAGTAAAAAATATATCAAAACGGTGGATCACCGGCCGCGAAGCTAGGCTCAAGCAGCCGGTGACTAGGGTTGCAGACAGAGGAACTTCCTGACGATACGCGCCGAATCCAGGAGAACCGCTTTTTGGATCTGACCCTTGATCCAACTTCCTAGCGAGAGTCTCTTGAGATGTTTATCGAGGCTCTTCGCTATTACCCCGTTAACCGAAACGACTATCGGGACGATGGTCGCTGAATCAACATCCCACATGCTGACAACCTCGTTAGCCAAATCAAGATATTTACTGAGTTTATCTTTCTCAGCTTTAACGAGGTTAACATCATGTGGTATGGTGACATCAGCAAGCACCGCCCATCTTTCTAACCGGTCTATCAGTACAATATCAGGCTTATTTGCAAGAATAGTCCTGTCTGTAATGATAGACCGGTCCCAATAGAGCGTGGCACGGCTGTTTTCGAGAACTGGCGCTGGTGTGTATTTATTATTTAATGTCACATTATTATTATTATTCCATCCCGCGTTTCCTACAAGACACGGAACAAGCAAGTACGTAGCATAGTTAGGTACCTACTACCTAATTAATTGATGATGAATAGCAAACATCGTCTAAATCCAATCAATTATCTAAGTAATCAATTAAATTAATTTACGAAAGTATGAAACATTTTGAAGTTTATAAATCATAAGTCACGCACACTAACTACTATTACTACGATGTAAGTTAATCCTGCTAACCAAGTACTATAGGCATCGGCATATTATAAAACGATTGTCTTTTTATTATATTATGATTTCGACAATGATATTGTCGCAACATCCTAGATGAGTGATAGGTGATTGGTTTCAACCGTGATACTTTGATGTGCATTCCTTAGTGTTTAATTTCTTTCATCTGAGGTTGAGTAGAATACCAAAATGTCACACTGTCCAATATACTAGTGAAGCGACTTGATAGCAAAATAGGACCACTGGTTTATTAATATATTTATATGTTGCCAAGCGTAGCGAAGTGTAGATTTGTTAAAATGGGTAGCATAGTTCTAAAATATCATTCTGACATATTACCCTAACTGACGACCGATGAATTTGACGACCGATGTGGCGCGGTGGGCGAAGGCCCGCCTGCGACGCAGGAGGTTGCGGGTTCGATTCCCGCCTCGGAACAAATTTGTACACGATCTGCAGAAATTTGTTTCGATGGTCTGGGTGTTTAATATGTATAATAAAAAAAAAATACTATCTATGTAGTATATTGTATTAAGTATATCAGTCATCTAGTACCCATAACACAAGCTCTGCTTAGCTTGGGGCTAGATGATGCTGTGTAGACTGTCCGGAATTATTTATTTATTTATTTATTTATTTATAACTACGTATTTGAGATGCCATTTTGTGATTGCAGGTGGCATATCGGCTGTGCGACTACATAGCGAAGGGAAATAAGGAAATGCTGGTCTCGAACAGACTTCGAAGTATTGCTGATGTGGTGTTGGAACGTGTGGCTGAAATATTGGGTAAGTACTAATTGTAACTAATTTACCTATTATTTGAAGCTTTTTTTACAATTAATACCTACCTACTACTAGCTTTTGCTGGCTGCTGCGCATGCGCCATTCTAAAACAAAAATAAAGCATAGTACCAATTTCATCATCTTCACAAACTTTTGCCTTTAAAAGTAGCCTTACCAAGTCCTTACCTGTCTCATTCCTTTTCTTGAAGTCGATTACTGCTTCTACAGAAGAAACTCGATGTTCTGTTCAGCATTGCTTTTTATCCGTTTACACTAAGCGTACCTACATCAGTACAACCTATATGTAGTGTAGTTAGACGGGAGGTTGTTTCCCCAACGAGAAATCAATTCTGTGTGGTGCATAAGCTAGTTCCTAAACGAACCTACGTTTTCAGGCGAATCAAAGCCGTCCCGCACACACACAGGCCGACTACCCCGTTTCATGGTAGCCATCTCAGACCGCATCGCCGTTTGGATAGAGAACGCGGTGTACCGCGCCGACGCGGCCGAGCCAAGCGAGGTGGGCTCGCGGGCGCACGTACACATGAAGCTGGATCACGAGAAACCTATTTGTTAAAGAGGTTTGTGTCTGTTTGTACACTAGCTAGTCTAAAGGTAAGGTACAGTGTGGACCTTCATGGTGTTGCGATCTAAGACTGCATCGCCCCGTTTGGATAGAGAACGCTGTGTAAAGAGGTTTGTGTCTGTTTGTACACATAGGTAAGGTGGTAAGGTAGGTACAGTGTGGAACTTCATGGTGAGACGATCTCAGACTGCATCGCCCCGTTTGGATAGAGAACGCAGTGTAAGGAGATTTGTGTCTGTTTGTAGGTACATATAGGTTAGGTGGTAGGTACAGCGTGGAACTTCATGGTGACACGATCTCAGACTGCATCGCCCCGTTTGGATAGAGAACGCTGTGTAAAGAGGTTTGTGTCTGATTGTACACATAGGTAAGGTGGTAGGTACAGTGTGGAACTTCATGGTGAGACGATCTCAGACTGCACGCCCCGTTTGGATAGAGAACGCAGTGTAAAGAGGTTTGTGTCTGTTTGTACACTAGTCTGGTACATATGTGTGGAGTGGATGATGCTTTTTCAGACCGCATCACCATCGTGTGAATAGCGCAGATTACGACGCCGCGTATTCTAGGGCACAGTGATTTTACTTTATAAAAAAGTACTGTTTTTTTCAAAGTACCTATTTCATACGACGGTCATGGTATTATCATTGCTATACTATACCGTGTATCTAATTAACTATCGCAGATTATAAGAACACCTATTCGGTTGATGCACAACAGTACAAAGTAGCGTTGGTAAACAGGAGCACGCCTCTCCTAGTTTAATTGTAAAATGCAATAAAGTCTTATATCTGAAGATTGCCCGAGGTCTTACACTCTCTTGCCAGTTTTTTATTTTTTATTCAAAATGCGCTTACATGTATTGTCCACTTAGTTACAGAAGCTGTGTCTTTGTTCGTATAAAATTGATTCTGGATAATTATTTGCAGCGATATAAATAAGCGTTTAACGGTAATAATGCTGAATGACTAAATAATAAGCAACGCCTACATTTCCATCTGGTTTATTGAATCAGCTCCTAGCACCTTGAGAAAAATGTCGCATGACTGATCTTGTTTTGTATTAAAAGTCTATCTCCACGGGCAAAAGTCTCGCTTGATATAAATTATCGCCGCGTTAATATCGTCGCAATAGAAACACATAAGTACCTGCTTTAAAACTAAATTACACGGATGATTAAAATTTTGCGAGAACAAGGAAGCTAACTAATGTTGTTGTTGGCGCGTTCTGACCGACTGAAGTTGTTTTTCAAAGTTGTGTTGACCCCATGTGTAAGGCTTAATCGAGAAATCCCTAAATTTAGTGGCACGTTAATAATAATAAATTGAGCCGATTGCGTGGACACCCGTGGTCCATAAAAAACGTTTTCGTAACAAAAACAGTTTATATTAATTCTTTAAAAAAATCAGCACCCATAAGAGGTTAAATTCTATGTAATTGAAATTGGTACTTTCACCAAACATATAAAAAACGATAAGGCTCACATACCTATTTCAAAAGGTCAGTACGCAATACTAAGTAAAATCTGACTGCAAATTATCTTATATTAAAGCTTTTAAGCTCTATAAATTCGTTGAACTGACTGACTTTTATTATAGGCAGGTACTTAGTCATTATTAAGTTTAGATGTTTACTAGGCCAATTTTGGTATAACTTAAAGAATTTATTCCTATAAAGGTACTTACACTGCTACGCGGGTATATATGTAATACACTGCTACGCGGGTATATATGTACCTAATCACAACACAAATAATAGGTTAACGTTACGTTATCAGTATCTGTACTAGAATTATTATTTATTTATTTTATAGTAAGAGATCAAAAAAAAATATTTCACCACATACATATTTCACCACACTGTATGCACAGTCGAAGGAGATTCACAATCCGTGGTTTTGACAGCTTTCATCCATTGGTCTCTTATTCGTTATCGAACTCGAACTTGCTTCTTTTTCGCTGTGCTTGAGCAATTATGCGTTGTTGAAGTTTTTGTTTTAAGTTTTCAGTTGTTATCTTGCAGTTACCCTACTGTTGTTTGTTATTCTTATCAGTTTTTAGTTTTCATTCATAAATTTCATTGTTTACAAAAATGTCTGATTCTAAATCAGTATAGGTGTTAGTCGGTACCTAACCGTAACTACTAAGTATATCAATAAACTAGGCACGTAGTTACTCAAGTAAATATTAATATGCACTGTCCATAACTAGATCTTACAAAGTTTACAATCGATTTCTTTTCCTAGACTGGTATTTTCATTACATATTCAGATATTATTGTGACCTTAGGAAGTTCTGATCTAGTCTATATCTTTATTAGATAAAGGCAGCCCTAGGCAACCTTGTAAGGACCTATATATTGAGCTAGCTTCCTTAGGTCGGTACAGTTGCTTGAAGGCTTGATAGCAGTTCTAGTAATCTCATCATCATCATGAAATCCGCAGTGAGTATAGTTTCAAAATAAAAGTAGCTGATATAAGTTTTCACACTTTCTTTCCGCTATTTTCGTTTATAAATGAAGTAAGTTATTATTATAATATAAATTATATCTCATTCTCAATTTATTTTAAATACTTTGTTCAAATTCTGCCACCGAGTAATTACCTAATTGGGTACTATTAATTACTATTATTTGTCCCACAAAAACACAAAGAAACCATTTATTCAAAACTTTCATTTTATTCAGAAATTCTAAGTAATTTTAATTTTATGACAATACTCATATATGTATATAAAACCAAGAATATTTTATTTTATTTTTATTATTTATTACCACGCTGTATGGCAATGCTGATGCCTGCGCCAGATACTCACCAGCTCTCGGGTGACGCGTCGCATCGACCAGACGCTCAATTATTTTTATACTTTATATTTTTCCGTATAAATAGAAAATAATTCATTCGTTCCAGATCTTCGTCCTCCTAGTGGTGGTGGCGATGGCGATGGCTGCCCCACAGTACCTCGCTCCGGGCTGCATTGGACTCGGCTGTCTCACCGGCTACAACACCGGCCTTATCAACACCTACCCTAGGGTAAGACACTTAAATTTTAAATAACAAACCTAATAGGGTAAGCCAGGAGTTTATTAAAAATGTTTATTGCATAAAAAGTAGATTATAATATGACTGATGACGGCCGATGTGGCGCTGCGGGTGAAGTTCTGCCTGCGACGCACAAGGTTGCGGGGTCGATTCCCGCCATGGGACAAAACAAATATTTGTACGATCTGAAAATATTTGTTCCAATTCTAGGTGTTTTCTATGTATAGTAAAAATGTGTATCTATGTAATGTATTGTATGTAGTCATCTAGTACCCATAATACAAGCTCTGCTTAGCTTGGGGCTAGATGATGCTTGGTGAATTATCCAGCATTATCGATGAAATAATTTTTATGTTAGTTCAAAAATGTGACATAACTTTTCCGAATATTGTCTAATGGCACTTTGCTACGTTCTGAATCACGCACGATTCATTTTCATTGTTTTTTTTTATTTTGTCATAAGTAGCGTTTATTTTCCTTAGCCTATTGATCTCAATAGTCCGTGAAGACGTCACACGTCATAAAGCTTATTAGTTGTGGGCATGCCCATCGTGCCCACAACGGTGGATCCGCCCTTGATTACTGAATAATTGATGACTAGCGACCCGCCCCGGCTTCGCACGGTTTTATTATACATACATATAAACCTTCCTCTTGAATCACTATCTATTAAAAAAAACCGCATCAAAATCCGTTGCGTAGTTTTAAAGATTTAAGCATTCAAAGGGACATAAGGATATAGGGACATAGGGACAGAAAAAGCGACTTTGTTTTATACTATGTAGTGATTTTCTAATAACTAATGATTTTCCTTTTCCTTTTTCCCAGACTCTGGTGGCTGGCCCCACAGTCTGGAACGGTATTGGCGGCCGTATCATCGCGCCTGGCGTCGTCGCTCCCATCTACTAGAATACCACGCACGCACTGCACTACCCATTGGCTGTAAACTTAATCTGACAATAAATTTGATGCTTTTCTAGTCATTTGTTTTCTTTGCGAGTTTAAAGCTGGTGTTCACCAAAAGATAATCGGACAATTAGGCTACGTAGGTTAACTACGATGTATGAAGTTTTGTGTCAAAAACAACATTTGACAATCTGTTGATCTTAATTTATATCATGACTAGGGTCCTGTCCTGGCTTCGCACGGTTTTATTAAACGTATAAACCTTCTCCAACCTTCCTCTTGAATCACCCTATCTATTAAAAAAAACCGCATCAAAATCCGTTGCGTAGTCTTAAAGATTTAAGCATACAAAGGGATATAGGGACATAAGGACATAGGGGCAGAGAAAGCGACTTTGTTCTAGACTATGTGATTTTAGCTAGGAAAAGGTAAGGCTAAAAAAAGGTAGTCTTAATCTTATGATAGGTGTGAGCTCTTGTATATTTATGAGACTACGAAGTATCTGCTCGCGGCTTCGCACGCGTTATTTCTATCACGTTTCAAGGCTATTTACATCTTATGGGATGAAAAGTATTGTGTTATTCCAGGGCTAGATATAGTACTACGTTTATTTAAATTTCAGCCAGATCCGTTCAGTAGTTTTTGAAAGAGGAGCAAAAATCCATACTTGCAATGTACATCCACACTTCTATACAAACTATTCGTTTATAATATTTGTAAATATTTATGAAAGTATTTATCCGACGGGAGGGAGTATACCTAGCTCGTTTCATGAGATTAGTAAATCGCCGTTCTCATTTAATTATTTAACAAATGTGCAACAACTGAGTACGGTTCATTTCTTACTCAAATCATCTCGGATAAAATACACAAGAATTATGTTAACACTACATGGTACATAATAAATAATATTATGTATGTTGGTAAATCTATAAGTAATCTATAAGTAATCTATTTGTCCACGAGAGCTGCTACCGACGAATTGTTGCACAATTGTACCATAATAATCGTCGTGTCTGTGTTTATTTGACTTTCATTCAATAGAGTTTGAACAATAAAATGAATTTTTTTATACAAAACTAAAACTACCTCGATGAATAAAAAAACCATTTAATAGTGACAAATATCTTATTTTAGTTGTAGTTGAAAGGAAAATTAACACTTCTATCCTATCATATCTCAAATTGAATAGTGTTCAAACGGTTGCTTATTTTTATGTGTGGCACACTCAGTATTTGGTGTTACCTCCTCTTGCTGTCAAAACTGCCGAGGCCCTCCGGGTCTTTAAAAAAATGTCTGGGCATTTTCGTAGAAATTTGTCCCGGTTACAAAATGGAGTGAAAAAAATAAAGATCATTTTAGGAATATCTAACTTATTTAAAATGATTCGCCTTTCCTTAGAGATTTATGTGATAGCAGCAAAATAACAAACAAATAGCATTTTCAAAAGTTATTTAACTTTTAAGAGATCAAGAGGTACACCAGGTTTCCATTTGGTTACTTTTTTTAAAATCAAATAAAATAATACCACAATAATCCTCAATGAATTTAATATATTTAATTGCTTTAAAAACATGATATTGAATAGAAAATAAAACCTAACGATGAAGAAAACCATTAGTTATTTTTATTTAAGCCAGAACATATCCACTTTGTTACTTTTGGGAAACTTTGCAATGAAAACATTGTGTTTTAAGCATGGTAAAGCAGTCTCAGGGACCGCATTTTTTTTCATCAAATAGCTCTTGTAATACTACAACAAAAATAAAAAAAATATCAGCGAGTGCCCTTTAAAAAAATCGAGAAAAAAATTATTTTCCCAATTAAAAATATGAGACAGTTACAAAATGTAAAGAAGCAGTTACGTAATGGAAAACGTAAAGCTGGCTTTACAATGTTCGAAATTTTTCTCCTGAAAATCTATTATTCTTGTAGTTTTACTTTTTTCGGTATTTATTATTCCTAACACATTAATCAGGGAAATGTTGTGTCGTGGTTTATTTGTCGTGGGTTCTTCATCTTTATCAAGTGCTTCATCAGCACAAAATCGTAATTTAAACATCAATAAAACTTTTAGATTTAAATGTAAATTATTTTTTTAGCATATATACGATTTCATTTTTGAAACCAAGATTTAATCAAAAATTTTATATATAATATCTTTGGATTTAATACGCTGGAACTCTTTGATGCTTTGTCAACAATTACTGGGTGAACTTGCCTTTATATTTCCATTTCGTAACTTTATCATTCCACATATACGTAACCAAACAAAATGGAGGTAACGTTCCCACGTCACCCGATCTAAAATTGCGTCTATTTTTATTTTCAAACAGTTGAGACCTTTGGAGACTCAATAATTCATTTAATACATTATACAGTAATCATTTCGTTGCTTTTATTTTACAAAAACTCAAGCCTTATCAGTCTAAATCGCAGTTACAAACTGGAAGAAAAAAACGCCACGGTAACGCTCTGCAAGTTCAGACACGAATAATGACAGAACGCTCTTTGACAACCAATTTTAAACTGGTGGTATCGATGAGTCATGTTACCAGGAATAATAAATTATGTGATTATAGTAGTTTTTTCAAAATAATACGGAGATATTGCAGTTACAAAATGGAATTCCACTTATGTCCAAAATCATGGGACACAATTTAACTGATAAAAAGTTATTATTTTTGTATGAAAAGTCCCGCATTTTACGTTTAAATATGATGGCCTTCATATATTTAAACATAAATAATCCAGTTTTAGTCTTCATCCAAACCGAGTTAAAAAATAATCTAGAGTCAAAAGTCGGTCCACCGCTGTAGGACAGCCATTTTTAAGGGGTCTCGGAAGCTATTTTACTCTTATTTTACAATTTTTTGTATTAAAAAAGTTCTAATAATATGATTTTTTATCGCAAATAAAACTATAAAACATAAAATAAGTATTTTAATATCTAGCAATGGACTAGTTTTTATGAAAAGTATTAATGAACTTGTAGGACACCTAAAAAAACGCAGGGACGTTTTTTAAAAAAAATGCCCGTCTGAGCATCAAGTCTGGCGCAGCGCATCAGTATTGCCATACAGAGCGGGCAATGCAGCCAGCATCTTGGGGACACGACGACTAGATTGATGTTAGGGATCAGTTGAGCTACCTCTAGATGGTTGAAACAGTCTGCGGTTCAATTGTTTAAATTGTACTACTACTGTTATTGTGATTCTATTCTTAGGTTGTTCTATTGTTTTTTAAAAAACAATGTCATAATTTATAAGATGTCTAGCGAAAGGCTAGAAAGGCAATAAGCATTCTATATTGGTTCTAATAAAACTAATGTTACCTAATCGTGGCAAAAACACACGAGAAAGTGTTATTTTGTAGAAAATCTAGTTATTACATCATCTAAATCCCATCTCTTTATCTAATTAGCATCTGTGTCTGCTGAATTTGGAATGCAGAAATTTGCGGTTCATTACATTTTTAATGCTTTCAATTTGATTTCTTAAACATTATTTCTATACCTATCTTCCAAACATTAACAACACCGTTATTAAATTAAATTACCAAGAAGGCATCTTAATAAATAAAGGAACATGTGATTTTCGAAAACAACCAGCACTAACCACTGAAGCTTGAAAGGTGAAATTTGGAGGTATACCTTTTACATGACATCCGATAAAAAGGGATTTTCGGGAATTATATTGATGCTTTTGGTGTTTTTGTAACTCCTTAACCAGTGCCCCGATTTGCTTGAACCTTACAGGATTTACTTAAAAAATGTATCAGGTTTTTCAAAAAACACCTGAAAATTGTATAAAACGCTATAATAAGGTTTGACCTGCATTTTTCAGTATTTTCTGATATAATTAACCAAAAATGAAATTACATGTTTCAAGGTTTTTACAATTATTATGCAAAAAACGGAAGTCAAGAAATTTAATTCTACGCGGGGTAGGTAGACCAAATAGATAATTTATGTTCATTGTCTTTTAATTATTTCTTAACGCAAGCAAAACAAAGGACTGATTATGAGATGAATGATGAGAAGTCAAATTATATCATTTCGCGGTTTATTGGACCTCGTTCGACTTTCAGTGTTACGTATGCGGTGTGTGAGTCCGTGTTTGGACAACTTGCTAGATAAGTAGAGCTCTTCTTATTGTGTTCTTTTTATCGATAGCTTTTGCTCTACATTTGTCATTTGTCTCTACATAAGTTCTTAAAAATATTAACACATTAAGCACTTTATAGTAACTGTATAAGCACCTGGGACAGTTATAAGTTTTGTAGGATTTAGGTAATAAAAGCTACCATTGTTAATTCATTTACATAATTTCTCTCGATACCATAGAGTTAAACATTTCTTATGTACTTTCAGAACTTTGGTTTGGCTAGGTTTTTGCAAAAGGATCGAAACATTGAGATCAAGTGAGAATCAAGTTAGGTAATTCTTTAACATATGTTTGCAGTCCATCGTTTTATGGAGCGAAATAGGCGTGGCTCTAACAAGAACGCAAGATTGACATCATCTTTACATAACTCCGCACAAACTAAGTCATTCTCCATTCCATGCGATAGTAAAAGTGGATCGTCTGGAAAAAAACATAAATAAAAGTCGACCATTGACGACCGACATAACGGCCTTGTCGAACAATATTTATAAATACCGCTGCGGAACTAAAACTTAACAGTTTTTCAGCTCTATTTATACCAGTTTAAGAGCTAGAATACCAGTTTTTTTAGAAGTTTCAACAGCAAAAGGGTTTTGTCCGATATCCAGTTATGCAATAATGATCACAGAAGAATTAGGTCAGTTTACTTAGAAAGGCTTGAATGGGAAAGACTCGGAAGTGATAGGTTTAATATTTATGTAATGATAGTGGTTAGTACAGGTAGATAGTGAAAGATAACATGGGTATGCGGATCACTATCTAAAATGAAAATAAATTGTTAAAATATAGATACGATCTGTGTCCGAATACCAAAAACAGGCGTATTAACTTTAATGTTCGTGATTCATGCTAATCTCTACCAAAACTTTTACTGACTTTGGTATACCTAAAATTTAACTAATTTCAGACAATTTAATTGGAGGTAGGTACCTAGCTCAATTGATCCAAATCGGAATACCAGTCGGAAGCGTATCCAAGACGCTAGGGCAATGCTCCGCAAAATGATATTCAAAAAAGAATTAAAAAATTATACTAAGTGCGACCGCAGTTTTGCCAGTGTGAAAAATGAAAAGTAGCCTAAGTTTTATTCTAGGCCTAGAACTACGTCTATTAGAAAGCTCACACTAATAAGTAACAATTATTATTATAGAGGTATGTGGAGTGTTTTAGTGATTCAAATGTTACATAGACTCTGTATAGCAATAGAAAGCATCCCCAAGACGCTGCAAGCTGTATTGCTACGATGTTAGGCAATGCCGATATTCACCCGTGGCTTCGACCATAGTCTCTGGTCAAGCGTTTTCGGGTTCCTCAGTACCCCACCGACCTAGGGTCACGACTCCAAAAGGAGCAAATGCGAAAGCTCTGTCATGACCAGACCTGCATATTTGCGTTTCTTGATCCTCAGCCCAATCCGTCGCAGCACCGGCATTTACGGATCTCATCGGAAGACGGGAAGACTCAAATGTGACGCACGTAGCGTCCCGCACAATGGATCAATTTCATTGAGACTTTTTTTTAGTTACTTAGTAGGTTTTTTTAGTTACTACTTTTTTTTTACTTTTTAAGTTAGTCGTGCTTTGTTTAGTGATAGTGTGATACCGTCGGGTCTCTTGTCTCTTGCCGTATGGCCTGTCACGCAGCAGGCCATACGGCTCCAGAATAGCTGGTGCATTAGCGGTGAGGAAGGCCCACCGTATGAAGTCGTTGGCTGGCATGACAAGATATCCGCCGGCGGCGCAGGCGGATGTCTTGAGTTCGTACCGACTTTTCTAGTTCCCATGCATGGATTGTTTAGCATGGCGAACAATATAACCCGATCCTTGTTACATCAAACACACGTGTTTTGATTTCTTTGTAGAATATAAATAGACTATCTATTATTTCATCAGTTGTCTATGAATTTGCAAAACATAAGTATTAGGTATGTTATTAGGCACGAAACTAAGTTTGATAACTCTGTTAATGTTGTAGGCAAAGGTTTATCTAAGGCTGCAGCCAAATGAGCGTAATTTTTTGAGTCGTGTCTCGCGTATTTTCGTATTTTCGTAGTCGAGAGATAACTCATTTTGCGTCGCCGCGCCGTGTGAATCAAACAGGACTTTTCTATGAAACCTAATGCAGCAGAAATTATGCGACCGAAATTACGTGACTGATAACTCAAAAAAATACCCTCGTTTGGCTACAGCCTAAGTGTTATAATATAATGATTACCATTCTTACTAATTATTACGCGAAAGCTAAAAGTTTGTAAATATGGTTGAGTTACTCTTTCCCGCAAAAACTAATGAAGGGATCGGGCAGGAAATTGAATAGACGTACTAGTTCTAGCCCTGAAATGACTCATAATCTTATAAATCAGTTCCCATGGGATAGAAATAGAAAAGTCTTGAAACGTTTCCATAAAAACAACGCGAGTAAAACCGAGGGAAAATACTAGTTAATGTTATAAAGTTTTATTATGTTTTGATAAATCCATGAGGTAGATTGATTATCGTTTCATGGCTATGGATCAAAAACATGTTTTGGCCAATTAGAAACTAGTAAGATGATACAACCCGTATATTTTGTTACATAATAGTCTGTTGGAATAAAATTAGACGAATTAGATTCAATTTATTGCTGCACTGAGATGGAAAGTAGGTTGCGAATTCAATGAATCAGGTTTCGCACCACTTATCTTACCTATGATTTGTTCCCAAATAAAAAGATTCATAATTTTTAGAATGTTGCTACTCAGAGCGAAGATAATTATTATATTTTTTCCCTATTTAGTTATATGTTTAACTCAGGAAAATCCAAAAATATTTAAGTTTTTTTCGTAGGCCTCTAGGGACAGAAATAAATTAGTACTTATCAATAATACCTTCATAATCACTGCTGTAAAAAGTTAAGCAATAGTAACGTATAATATATTATAATGTTTTAAATATTATAAATCAATAACAAATTATTTTATATCACAAACATATTATGTTATAAATAAATATAAATGATCTATGTAACTTTGTAATTTTGATGCTACTTTTATCCATTTTGCACTTTCAATTCAATAAATGGAAATTTCTCAAAATCACAAATTTATATTAATAAAATATTAGCTAACATTACCCTACTTTTCAACGTACCTAAAAACAAGCCTCAAGATGACTAAGCTCAGGTTTAAAAAGTGAAAATGATCGCGAACGTTTCCGTGGGAATTATATAACAGATCCAAAAAACAGACTGCATTGTAGGACGCTCTACTTGTTGCTAGAATTAGGGACAAATAAATAAAATGTTAATAGATACAACCAATGATTTGCTATGGGGTTGACTTAACTGAGTGAAACCATGCTCAAATTGATTTAAAACTACCTTCTAACATTATTTTTATAGACGATAATAACCGCAAAATATGCGCTGCTCTTTCGGATGTTTACATTTTTACTCGTGTTTTAGCAAATAAGAGCTTAGATAGAAAGAAAAAAAATGGAAAGTAGTATTATAGAATACTATTATCTAAGTTCTCCTTTGCCATTTCCGGTCTGCATTTATTATTTTTCGATTTATGTTTTGTGAATGTATAAAAAATACTAGGTGCGCCCACGGCTTCGCCCGCATGGAAATTTACTTGTCAAATTTCAGAAAATTACTGCACGCTTAGGGGTAATTTCGTAAAAATAAAAATAAGTGTTTAATTATTTACTTTGCAGTTTATTTATATTGAGTTTTGACTGAATCAAACTAAGTCATAATAAATTTCCATACAAACTTTACAACCATATTTAACCCCCTCAGAGGCTAAAATTTCTTATATAAATTCAGTCAAAAAAGTATCGGGAATGGATAATTTGTTTATGGTTCCAAATTCAAATTTTTGTTTTTTTTTTGTTGTTGTTAGGTTGGCACAACTGTTTGCCATTTTGGCGCGGAGTTTGAGTTGCATCTGTTATTTATATTAAATACAGTGCTGTTTTTAGTTACATCATATCTAGTGTGTATTGCGAATTTCATAATGGACAAAAACATCGAACAAAGAGTTTGTCTTAAGTTTTGCATCGCCAATGGAATTTCGTGTTCGGAGTCACTGAAAATGTTACAGAAGGCTTTCGGTGAAACGACTTTATCAAAAACACGTGCTTATGAGTGGTACAAAGCGTTCAAAAGCGGTCGAGATGTGATGGAAGATTTGCCTCGCTCTGGTAGGCCATCAACGTCTGCAATTGAAGTTAACATCGCAAAAGCCTCATTCAACTTTGCGAGAGATAGCCACCGAACTTTCTGTATCTCACGAGTCGATCCGTACCATTTTAAATAATCACTTGGGTATGAAACATGTTGCCGCTGGACTAGTCCCAAAAGACCTGAATTTTCTCCAAAAACTCAATCGCATGAGAGTCGCTGAGGACATGCTAGAACGAGTCAATTCCGACCCAACATTCATGAAACGCATTATTACTGGTGACGAGACGTGGGTTTATGAGTTTGACATGCAAACTAGTCAACAAGCTTCGGAGTGGCGCCTTCCAACTGAACCGAAACCGAAAAAACCACGCCAAAGTCGATCAAAAGTCAAAGTCTGTGACTGTTGTGACTGTTTTCTTTGACTCTCGCGGTGTTGTGCACTCGGAATTCTTGCCGGAAGGTCAAACGGTAAATAAAGAATATTATTTGAGCGTTATGCGGCGTTTAAGAGAGCAAATTCGACGAAAAAGGCCAGATTTGTGGAAAGAAAATTCTTGGATTTTGCACCACGATAATGCGCCTTCGCACAAGGCCATCATTGTGACTGAATTTTTGACCAAACACTCAACAAATACCATCGAGCAACCACCATATTCACCAGATATGGCTCCGGCCGACTTCTTTCTTTTTCCTAAACTCAAATTACCACTTCGTGGCACCCGTTTTCAATCGGTACAAGACATAAAGGAGAATTCGCGGCGAGAACTGAACTCAATTCCGGAAACAGCGTTTAAAAAATGTTTTGATGATTGGATAATTCGTTGGCGTAAGTGTATCGTTTCTGAAGGAGCATACTTTGAAGGTGATAAAATAAATTTGGATGAATAACAAACATTTTGTGTATTATTGATCTTTTCCCGGTACTTTCTTGACAGGGTAGTATATAATAAAAAAAAGAATAGCCTATGTGTTATTTTAGGTCCTTAACTCTCTACATACCAAATTTAATTGAAATAACTTAAGTAGTTACGGGGATTACTCATAAAAACATTCACACAGACTTTCCCATTTATTATAATAGTAAGATAATCTATGTTTATATGAAAAGGTTTTATAAAATGTCTTTTTATAAACCCTTTTTAATGTCTCGTTTTTGCTAACCTAGGTAGATTTTGACAATAAGGTAGGTACTTATCTAATATCACATATCAGAACTAAAAAGAATTGTGAAAGTTATTAAGGTAGAGTCAATACTAACACTGCTTACTAGCTTACTTAGGAAAAGTGAGCTTAACCTTACCTATACCAGCTTATCTATTCTTTTCTTGATTCTAAATCCTAGATTATTACTTAGGTAACTTAACATCCCATAATAAGTCTATCATAATTACTCCGTAATATCACGGAAGATAGCTCATAAGTAGGTATTCATAACTTCTAATGAAGTCTAAGTATAAGTAACATTATAAGGCTAGAGTTAGGATGTTTAGATTTTGGATACTCTACGTAAAAAGCTACAAACCTGATTAGATCTATCTAAACTTTGCGTAAGTACCTAAATGTCTTATGTATCTCCAGTAACAGAACATACATACCTAAAACTGTTTTATAAGATTACTAGCGACCCGCCCCGGCTTCGCACGGTTTTATTGTACATATAAACATTTCTCTTGAATTACTCTATCTATTAAAAAAAACCGAATCAAAATCCTTTGCGTAGTTTTAAAGATTTAAGCATTCAAAGGGACATAAAGATATAGGGACATAGGGACAGAAAAAACGACTTTGTTTTATACTATGTAGTGATTCTCTGTCATTACAAAAAAATGCGAACGGAGCCATGGCCATAAGCTATAAGAGACTTGATTAGGTAAAAAGTTTGCTTAGAAAATAATTTACATAATCATTAAATACAATTATACTTATAGAATAAGACTTAGTTACTACAAGTTCATTATACTACGCGTTACGTTTCGTTTAATATCTCGCGAAGAACCGAAAACCGTTGGGGTAAACGTGTTCTTGAGTAGAGACCGCGATTCGGCAAACGTAGGACGCTCTCCGGCTAGATGGGATGACGATCTGCGAAAGACTGCTGAGAGATGCTGGATGCGGCAAGCTGAAGAGAGGGCACTATGGCGCTCATTAGGGGAGGCCTATGTCCAGCATTGGACTAATATAGGTTGTTGATGATGATGATGAAGTTTAGAACGGCGATGCTCTTACATGACCCCTATCACCTTACGTTACATTTGGAAAACAATCAGGATATCTTATGATTTATAATACTTTGCTAAGACGTAATAAGCTAGCTGCTTTGTAACACAAACCTACGCCGGTAAATAAATTAACAAATGCACATTTCATCTTCGTTACCCAATCTGGCAATTAACGTCTGTTAATTGCCAAATTAGGTATGGCTATTTATCAGTCTTGTACCAAAACAGGGCCCGAATCTCACTAAATAAATCGGTTCACCATTTAAATAGTATTGTGTTTGTCAAAATGACAGTGTTAAACTCTTTTTGGTATTCTACTAGCACAAAGTTTTTGAGGTACATTCATAACTGCTGACGATTATCTTTATAACTACCAATTTGACATTCTAATTATGAAATTCTCTTCAATAAATAGTAGAATACCAAATGCACAAACGTCATTTTAATCATCTTGATTGAATGGCACTATTGAGACCTTTGTTTTGAAATTAGTGGAATTCGGCCCCTGGCAAGTCACGTGGACCTTCAGTATTAAATTTGGTTCAATAATATGCAATAGCTCCTACAAAAAGCTTACGATGCTCAAAATCAATAGCAAAGAGACAAGATTAAACATAACACAGAACAAACACAGCTTGATCCTTTGATTCATAGTGTCGATGGCGACGCGACGACGGCGGCGTCTGCGGTTTCGCCCGCATGAAAAATGATGAAAAGTAGCTTATGTATTCCAGGCGTGTAACTATGTACTCAAAATGTCAGCTACCGGTTCAAAATCTTCGTTCTCTTCCTCTCCGAAACGTTCGTTCAGTAGTTTTGACGTAGAGGTAACAAACATCCATCCATACAAATTTTTGTATTTATAATAAATAAATAAATAAATAATGCAAATACAAACAAACAATGCAATCCACACAGGACCATCTAGCCCCAAAGTAAGCTACTCAAAGCTTGTGTTATGGGTACTAGATGACTGATATATTTAATAATTTTTATATTTATATATATAAATTAAACACCCAGACCAACGGAACAAATGTCTGCAGATCGTACACAAATTTGTTCCGAGGCAGGAATCGAACCCGCAACCTCCTGCGTCGCTGGCGGACCTTCGCCCACCGCGCCAGATCGGTCGTCTTAGTATGATCAGGGTTAAGATTAAAAGATTGAAGATCAATATACTGTTCTTGGAATTATCTTCGCTGTGAATCACTGAGGATTTTTGAAAAAACGTGTGCGTGCATGAACTGTAAAATTATTCCATAAAACATGTAGTTCATTGATACAAATAGATAACCGATATAATACAGAATAATAATACTTTCTCTTTTGAAATTGAGCATTACAATAAATTATTGAGATGACTTTATTACTGAGAGGTGTACAGCACTCTCGGCAAATTAAGTAAATCAACAAAGAAAGACACCACAAAATAATAAAAAGAAGGGCCAAATTCAGATATCAATCCTACTTCATCACTACATAGTATAAAATAACGTCGCTTCCTCTGTCCCTATGTCATTTTGTCCCTTTGAACGCTTAAATCTTTAAAACTACGCAACAGATTTTGATGCGCTTTTTTTAATAGATAGCATGATTCAAGAGGAAGGTTTTTACGTATAATAAAACCGTGCGAAGCCGGGGCGGGTCGCTAGTAATATTATAAACGCGAAAGTTTGTAAGTATGGATGTTTGTTACTCTTTTACGCAAAAAGTGCTATATGGCCTGGATATGGATGAACACACACAGCACAGTGATAGATATAGTCTGGAATAACACATAGGCTATATTTTATCCAGGAATTTGTCACGGGAACGGGAATAACCACGGGTGAAACCGCGAGGCGCTGCTAGTAACTAAATAAATAACTAAGGCAAGTCCAGTAGTGGATTTAGGTGAACTTATGAATTATCTGTCAGACAACCTTTAGATCATCGATAGAAAAAGTGTTGTTCGCAAAATGTTTATCTAAATTGAATTTAAAATAAAAAAAATCCCTAAATATATAATATGTTATTATATAATATGTACGCATTATAAGTATAGAATACTAAGTAATTTATATTCATAATGAATTCATCTCAATGAATGACCATTGTATGTATTCATTGAGATAATGTTATTGCCATGGTCATGAATGGAGATGTCTATTACTCGTTGTAATGAAGATAAGTAAGAGTATATTCTTGCTAAGTCGTGTTTATGAATACGTGCTAAATATAGTAATTAGAAAATAGTATGTGGGAAGTTGTAAAATAGTATTTAACATATGTTTTATTACCACTATGACTATTTGATAAGAAATTTGAACATGTCTAGGAATCAAATACTTAACGGGATCACGCGATTAAGAAGGCGCCCCTCTACTTTGCGAGAATATTTTACAAGAAAGTAATATGCATAATTAAAAATAATTTAGATTACAATTTTATAACTCTTCCATCCTCAATTTTACGACTGATATGGCGCTGCGGGCGAGGCCTGCGCGACGCAAGACGTTGTGGGTTCGATTCCCGCCTTGGAAGAAATGTTTCTATGATCTGCGCTTTTATCTATGAAAAATCTAAATAAGTCATGTTTTTATTTAGGAAGTCATTGTACCCATAAAACAAGCTTTGCTTAACTTGGGCTAGATATGGATAGGTAGATAGAAAATGCTTTATTGCACACTTAAATAAAAATAACGAAATACCATTAAATTACTTAGACTAAGTGACAATAAGCGGTCTTATTGCTGAAAAGCAATCTGTCGAGACAACCTTGATAGATATTTCTGTGATTGTCCAACATTATTTATTTTATAATTCTTATTTATCTTGCTCCTTTTTTAGTATCCATATTTAGAGCCGAAGGCTTTATAGAAAAGATCAATGTCAGATCAAAATACACAATACATTTATGTAAGAGCATGTAATTGTTTTGTTAGACTTCGCAAATAACTTCCAGACGAAATATGACAATGGTGCTATTAGGGTTTATTTTCAAAATTATACAACGTAATAATCAAAACGATGCAAGATGTTGATGCAAGATTCTGTATGTTTGTAAAAGTAAATGTAGGTCGATATTTAGATTTGGCCAACCAAACCCACTGGTTGGTATTCTGTTAGAAATGAATTTGCATCGCAAAAATTTTAGATTTTTTTGTTTTAGTATTTTATTGACTGAGCCATAAATTGTTCGAATCAAAACTTCAAAGCTTTAGTTAAGGAACTAAAATCTATGCACCTGCCTATGCTTAGCAGCATGAGCTGTCTATGCTTAGCTAATCTGCCTCTATGGAGGTAGATACCGTACCGACAGATACTATGTAAATAGATGGAATTAACGTATGCACCTCTCGTGCATGTTTGTAAATAAAATCAATGAAAGTGCTAGTAATATGGCATTCCACTCGCATTTAGCGTTTATGTCTGGTTTGTGGCAATCCGCCAGTAGATTCCTCATCGGAAATGGAATCAAGAATACCTTTTCGGACTGGCTGATGCTTAAAAGCCTGAAGAGGTCTATAGGAGTAGCTCAATAATATATAATATCTAAAGGATATTTTGGTAGCCAGGAGCTTCGATTCGATCAAGTTTTAACTTGATCTATTGCCTTAGAGATTAAAAGTGATCGAAATACAATGTATACTAACATTTAATATCTATAAAATGAGTGTGAGCACCAACACCAACCTATTGTGATTTTATGGAGCAACATTGATGAACATTACGTTTACTTTCTAAATAAATATTCTATCTAAGTAGGTACCTACTCTATTTAATTTTTTTTGTGGTAGTTCGTATTATTACTTGCAGATACCTTTACCTGTGCCTTGAATCTATAGTTATAAAAAGGATGAGTCAAAATACTCAAAATCTTCACATGAATCAGTGCAGGACGTACTCAACCCATCTTTCGCGAAAGACACCTGAGCCAATAAGAGCAGCAAACCGTGATCGATCCATGATGTAATGCTTCCGGCACTATTACCTCATTGTCGGTTCGGAAGACCGGTGGTTCGCTCCCATTCTTTCAGCCAGTGAAAGGGTCCTGCGATACACTTTTACCCTACCGAGCGCGCTGGTGATCTGAGCCGTTGAACGGATGCGATGCGCACGCTCTTATAAATTCCGTGTAGACTCTGCGACACTACATTACGAATTCGGCGGCTGTACAAGTCAGCCGACCGATCGCACCGATACATTTTATTCGAGCTGTGTATCTACACCGTAAAGTGATTTAGTTTCATCAACTAGAAGGACGTTCAAAATAAGCATCTCAAAATGAAATTCACGGTGAGTGCGGGTTTTGTGATCATTGAAATGGAACAAGTGCAGTGTTGTCATCAAGCGTTTACTGGATTTTATCATCAAATGATTTTTATTGGATTCTATTAAAATCCGCCAGATATCATGTGTTAAACAATAATCTCTGGGACACTCAATTTATTACAATAAAATAAAAATAACAACGCATTAATCCGTTTTCATGACTCTAGTAATTGCTTGAATGTAATACTGCGATAAGAGCACAGATTAATTGCATACAAAGTAAAAGTGGAAAAAGTGAAATCAAATTAAATATATGAGGGCTTTTATCTTGATCGGAGCATGCGGGCCAGCATTAAACTTGGCACTTGCCCGGCGGCGATACTTCCGTTTTTAGGAAACTGGTTAGAGAAGTTTGCAGCCGCTACTGTTTCCAATTTTGTAAATATTATGTGTAATTAAATAACTTTTTTTGATTCCAGGTCGCCTTCATTGCTCTTTTGAGTATATCATCAGTGCTAACCAAACAAATCGACGATCAAAAGGAAAAGAGGGAGGCCGCGCCTAGCTATCCCTCTACATCAGGTCACTATCCATCAAGCAGTCACTCAGCGGCTAGCTTTCAAGCCCCATCTTCTTACCTGCAGTCATCGTACCAGCCTCAGCAATCAATCGCTGGACATGGAGACGCTGCTAGCTCTATCAGCGTAGGTGCCGGCTACAGCATTGGAGGTGCTAAGCCAGCTTACAGCTTCGGTGCACAAGGGTCTGGCCTCGAAGGATTGCAATCTAGCGGGCAGACTATCAAACTAGCTCCTATTACTCTACAGCCCAACCAGGGGCTTGTAGGCACTGACCTTGCACAGATTATGAGCCAGTTGCAACACAGCCTCAACTCAGGAGCTATCTCTCTACAGCCGTCTAGCAACGTTGCTGAATTCCACGTCGACGGACAGACCGGCCATGATTCTCAAGGACAACTCAACTACGGATCTCCTAATCTCCAGCAATACGTCCTAGCTGGCTCCGTTCCAAGTGCTCCTTCATACGCCGCTGGAACTAAGGGATTGAGTTCCTACGGGTCAACAGGTCCTGTATTATTTAGCCCCTCTACACACGCAGTAGCCCAAGGTAGCCCAGCCGAACTGTCTTTATCTGCTCTTAGCGCCGGTCAATCTTACGGCGAAGCTAGTCCTCACGGTATTAGACAATCCTTTGTATCTCTAGGCTCTGGACATAAGTCTTCAGACGGAATTGCGTACGGTGGCCCTTCGGGACTTTCTTTGGGTGGACACTCCTATGCTTCTGGGATATCTTTGGGCAGTGCTAGTCCATCCATCGGTGGAATAACTTTGAAAGGTACAGCAGGACACTCCTTCAGTGGTTCTGGGCATCCTTTGAGCTCCGCGCTATCTCACAATTTCGGACACTCTTTAGGTGCTTCACAACCTCAGGGTAGCTTTTACAAACTTTCAAGTGGAAAATACGGACACGGTGCTCCTGGAAAATCCTTTAGGCCATCTGCATTCCTAGGTTCAGTAGCGTCCGGTGAATCTGAAATATCTCAGTTCCCGTCATTCAGTTCTCATTCTGGAAGCCACGGACATAGCTTTGGAGGATACGGATCTCTGAGTGGTCCATCAAAGGCAATCTCCCCGCTGTTCACCAGAACTGACGGTCACTCAGTACATGACTCTGCACCAGCTTACTCCCACGTCGGACACTTTGCATCTCCTCCCGCTACGAATTATGGCTTCCCTACCGCCTCCTACCCTGCCGAATCCGTTCAAGGAGCGTCTGCAGCTGTATCCCAATACTACTCTGCTAAATACCCATCTAACTCTAAAGGACACTTCTCTTACAAAGGTGCTTCCCCTTACTCCTCAGGTCCTAAGTACCTTTCAGGAAGCCATGGCCCCAGTGCCCATTACTCTTCTTCCGAAGACTCGAATGGTGCTTACAGCGAGAATGCCTATAACACCATCAAGTATAGCGAGGAGCTCAAGCCCCGTAATTAAAAATTGAATGATTGTTTGTGTAAATAGTATGATTGTTTGGGATATTGAAGTAGCGTGGTTGTCTCAGAGAAAGTAAAGCTGGGGTGTTATTTATTTGCTACGTTTCCGTAATAAGATGCAAGCGAGTGCTTTGATACTTGTCGTGCTTTCTTTTCGACACGTGCAAGATTATGCATCTCGCCGCATTGACATCGGAACAGGTTTGACCAATTCCAATTGCGAGCCGTGAATTTCTGTAAATATTAAGCTTATTTATTATTTGTTACGTTAGATTTTAATATTTTTATAATAAATGTTTGACGAATTTAAATGGTATTTTTTGTGTTTTTATCCACATCCTGCTATTGATGTAACACTAGCCTGATCAACTGAATGGAAAAATAATAACGAGAGTGTAACTTAAGAGTTGAAAACAGTTCAAAAGTAAACATAATATCAACATTACCCCTGCTTGGGTAATCGACGCCAAGCATGCCTACATCACTGGTTTCACTTGTAAGAAAGTGTTTACCGAGGAAATTAAAGTACCTACCGAACTACATAATAACTACTGACGACCGTCTTTGATCCTGCTATGACTTTTTACCTAGAAAACTTAGAATGGATCTTTGAAAAGTGCTTTGATTATAAAGAAACAAATAAGCAACCAAGTACAATGATAGAGTACGTACCTTTGTAGGTATTTCCTTACATACATAGATGTAGTACGTAAGATAGATAAGATAGATGTTGTAGGTAGTAGGGAAACTAAAAATATCTAGTCTAGAATAAAGTTAACCTTTACTTTAGAAATATGGGGAAAAATACAGGATACACTTTCGTTATTTAAACTTGAGCTTAGAACCTTTAGAGAATTATGTAAGAAAATATTAATACGTAGGTAAATGTAAGTCAATTTTAGTGTTTTGCTTTAGCATCGAGCAAACTAAAATTAGTAGAGTGCCTTGAGAAAACTTTAACAAAGTTTTTACTAGAGAAAAGGTACTTATAAAAAAATATGTTCTCAATAAAAAACATCATCAAACTACATAAGATGGATATTAATCAAATCCATACTTTCAATCGACATATTAAAGTCTACAATTAAGATTAGGTAAACACTTGATCTAATAACGTATTCTACCTAAAATATGTAATTTTGATTATTCCAATTACAACATAAACAGTTGTGTATAAGAATGCATAAGAGTGTTATTTGTAGGTACATTGTGTAAACTGTTACTTAATGCCTTCACGGTCGTTGACCACTGGTGGAAGCGAGCGACTTCCGAAAATGGAAATCTCTTTTTAGTGGTGTACCTGCGCTACATTCTATTATACTACATTCTATTGATATTACATTATATATATATTGTATTATATGTATATACATTACATTATATTGTACTTACTAATATATATATAATATATTTTGACAGTTGTTTACGGCTTTTACTGTTGAAATCATAGACTTAGGATTTTTAATAAATCCACGAACGCTGTTTAAATTTATATTAAGGCTTCCCCATAAATAAGTCGCCAGAAAAGAGTTCCAAAGATCCATCCACCGGCTCCTGTGATCGCTGTAATGTCAATAGCCTTAAACATTTTTAGTGTTCTTCATTGTAAGTCTAGTCTGTGATCTGTCCAACATTATTGACCGAAATCGACACCTGCTATCATTTATGAAATAAACTCGAATGTTCTTGTTTATTGTTTCGATTGCTGTTTTATCAACAATACATAACAGAAATAGTCTAAATCACGGCATTACATTTTTGTAAACAAACGCCTTTTGCTTTAAACATATTTTTTTTTTATTAAACCTTTATTAACAACGAAAATTACAATCAAGGAATCGAAAAAATTACAACTAGTATATACAATGGAAAATGTAAAATAAGTAACTTTATAAAGTAAATTTATAAAAGTAGGTAGTAAAACTATACTTACATGAATTGAGAGCATAATAATATCAAGTATTTGCATCAGATTGTTTTTTTTATGCAAGTATACACAGATTTCACACTACAGATTTCAAGCCATAACCCGAAAAACGATGATGGTGGTATCGTTTGGATTTTATACTCATAGGTATATAATGCCATAATAATGCCTCTCATTGTAAAACAAAATGGGTTTATGATCATATTGTTGTATTGTAAGATTTTTGTTCTGTTTTTGTTTTCCTATCCAAACAAAATATTATAAAGGTACATCGGAGTGTGTGCAGATATGTGCAATGTGTAATTGTGATGACTTGGTTAAGATATAAGTCATTTTTCTTCCGTGTTTATGCGTTTACCTACTTATGAAAACAAAACAAAATAGCAAAAGCATCGGTAGGGTTAAAATGAGTCTCATTGTGTTTATTTTTGAGACCTCCTGAGATTTTTGCTCAGGGTGGACACTAGAGAAGAGCTCAAATGTGAGACTCGCTTTAGTTCCGATTTTTGATGATTTTGGATGATAGCTTGAATTGTTTTATTGAAACATTTTAATTTATTTATTTTACGCGTTTCCGTGAAAGAGTCTTGCAACTGAAAGATATACGGAGTCATGGACAATTACTTAATGCAATGATTTTTACTTCTCTTTGAAACAAAAAATCTGGATCTGCTCTGGAAATCTCGTTCCGCTGTAGGTGACGGATTTTGGTTAAAAAAATTAACAAATTATAACTAGTATGAATATGCTAAAATAAATAGGTAGGTACTAGAAGTACGTACATAGGTACGTATTTGCTGGAATAAATAGGTAACTACGTACCTACTTGATGTCCGATGTAAATACATGACATTTGCCATGTACCTAAAAAATTGCACCTGGTGAAAATACATTAATCTCAATAAAATCCTTGGTGTCCTAAATCCATCTAGGATTAGTCATCATTAGAATAAGGTTTTCAATTGAGCTTTTGTTTTGTAGTAGGTATCAATAATGTAGATTTATTATGTTGGTTCGTAGGTCTTTAAAGGTGTTAATATTAAAAAGGCTCTATCTATTGAAGTTTACCCAAACTAAACATTGGTAGAGCTATATGAGGCACAACAGGCAGCTATCTCGGTGCTATAACGATATGATACTTTCAAATTGGTTTCAACTTTGTTTGGCTCTGACATAACGTTAGATGGCGTTGTTATAGTGTTACATTACACGGTGAACATATAAAAGGTATAAATTAGATTGGAAATGATATAATCTAGCCCCAAGCTAAGCATAGCTTGTGTACTGATTAGCATAGTTTTATTTTATAATAACTGATTTAAAAATATTGAACAAAACATAGATAGATTTATTATAATAGAGGTATAGAATTAGATAGACTCTGAACCCCGGCACAAATATTTGCAGATTGTACTAACGTTGTCTCAAGACGGGAATTTAAGCCCTTGAGCCGCAGGTGGACCTTCGAAATACATATACCTATATATATATGTAAATGAAAGCAATTTTTTTTGTAATGTTTACCAGCGAGCTATGGAAAGTGCTATGTACGTTCGGAGTTTCTCTGAGAAATAGGATTCGTAACCAAATATATCCGAAAAAGAACCACAGTTATCAAAGCTCAAAGACGACATAGCTCGAAAAGAAGCAGGCTGTGGCTGTGGACTGGCCATATTTTGCAAGGAACCGACAACGTTTGGATAAAAGGGTTCTTGACTGCCCAACTAACATTTTGGTGTCAGTTACAGGTATTATTATTACTTTTAACTGTTTAACGGAGTAATAATGATCTCAGTTGTAACTATGAACTTTATAAGGTAGTTAAAATATAAATTGAGCTCGAAAAGTGTTAGTAGTATTATACTGAACGACGTTAAACAACTTTTAGAGTTACAATACTGCAACAAGTATACTTAAGATGTTATAGGTTTAACCTGTTTGTAACACCCAAATCTATACAACGGTGCTCGCTGACTCTCGTTAACACTTATTGTTGTTTAGTTTTTTCAGTAAAGTGCCTTATAAGTATTTTGGTGTTATATTGGTTATAAGGTGCAGACATTACTTTTAAAACAGAGTTTGTCAAGAGTATAAAATTTAAAGTTCAGAGCAACTTATTTATGCAGTTCATTTTATGCTTAGCCGGTAGTATTGTCTTGGCTATAGTAATTGTAGTTACTTAAGACTATTAATACACTGTAAAGAATACTAAAGACTGACAACATTCTTGACTAAAGATGTTGTATCTCGAAATGTGTAATAGAACACTTAAACAAAGACATAAAGGTTTAATGTTCGGTCGCCATTGTTTTGGTCAATTTACTTATATATTGAATAGGTTATTCAATATTTGACAACAAAATACTTCATTATTTATGTAACTTCTGTCATTCTACTGAAACCACTTAATTTAACATGCTACTGGCTAATAAGGAAAAAAATAAAAAAATAAAAATTTGAAATTTCTTTATTATTCTTCATAATTTTTATTTAAAATCTTAATTTAATCCAGGGCGCGTTAAAATTGAGATGAGAAACATGGTATACATTTACAGTAAAATTACCACGGCAGATTATGTTCACTTCACAATGAAATTTTAACTCCTTAGTATTTGTATATTCTTTTACGCCATTCACTGATAGTCACATAATTTTATTAACCCTTTGAAGTTGTCAGTGCGAGCAAGCGCGCGCGATATGTTACCGCCACTCGAACACCTCTTTTTTGCCTCACGGCGCCAGCCCGGCGAGACCACTTGATAAACTTATCATAAAATCTTAAGTACTGAACCGATTTGTATTCTGTAAATGTAGTTCTGATGAAAAATATATTACCTATCCGATAGGTGACAAATATACAATTTTTTTAAAGTTATAAATATTGATTTTCAAACACTAAGTCAAAAATAGATGAGTTTTTTGTCAAGGTAATTTTCTCTCATTCTCGGCTCGATTTTGAGGCTAGAATATCTACCCCGGCACTAAGAAGGAACCATATTTTCCACCAAACCTCCTTTTCATGCTAGTTTATAATAAAAATCAACTAAAAAAATCAAAATGAAATCGATTATTTGTCTCCGACTGATTTCGTGCGTGGAGGTCAACTTCACAACTGTTTTTGTCACAACTAAATAGCACTTGACTTATGAATGGCGGGCTTATTTTACAGTTCATTCTCTTAAACAACAGATGGATATAAAATTCCCATGCTATAATCGACTCTATACCCTTGTGAAAAGGTTTTAAATGACCTGTAGTACGATGGTTCAAATCCGCACCATTAGCCATAGACGGATGCAAACATTCTAGTATTTTTGTTGGTTCGGATTGGAATCATTAGCCGTCAAGGGGTTAAGTAACAAAGTTCATAGACTTCCCGTCGTAAGATACAAAATACCTACGCTTGAGATTATTCTAACTAACTACTAAGCGATTAAGTGTCAAACAAGTATTTTTAATAGGTCTTGTAATATGTTGTGATATTTCATTCTTAACCGAAATGATTCTAACACCTATAGTATTAACCAACTCATCTACAAGACATTTATACCGGTTAAAGTATTAGCTGAGAATGAATAAACACTCTTGTACAGGCACTTAACACCCTTATACCACCCTTATACAGGCTTTATAACACCTCTACCTGCAAAATCGTGGGCCTCTTTCGTGGTTATATGTGAGTTAGAGCATGCTCTAACTCCATTGTTACAGGTATTTTTAACACTAAGATACTCGATTGGAACCGATATAAGTATAATATACAGGTTATTTTAACGCCAACGTGCTAGTTGGGTGGGGACCGCGTCTTGGTTAACGTAGTAGTGCACCCTCGGGCTTGGTGGGATGACAATCTTCGAAAAACTTCAGGTAGATCCTGGATGCCGCCGCAAGGTGCAGACAGGGAGCTAAGGTACCCATAAGTAGGGGCCTATGTCCAGCTGTGAACGCTTAAATCTTTAAAACTACGGAACGGATTTTGATGCGGTTTTTTTAATAGATAGAGTTATTCAAGAGGAAGGTTTATACGTATAATAAAACCGTGCGAAGCCGGGGCGGGTCGCTAGTAAAATATATTTAAATAACTGGACTATCTACATAGCATCCTCTAGCCCCAAACTAATAGTGATAGTACCTACTAATAAAATACATCACTTAGATATATATATTTAATGAACATAGAAAACATCCAGAACCCTGGAATAAATATTTGCAGGTCGTATCGAAATTTGTCCCAAGGAGGAAATCGAACCTGCAACCTCCTGCGTCGCAGACGGTACCTACTTCAACAGCCGCGCCATATCAGTGTCGACTCGACTTTCAATTTGTTATTTGGTTTTTGAAATACTAAAAAAAAGTGCAGGTAAAAAGCTCAGTTCATTTAATATGGTCTACATTCGTTTTAATTAATGTCTTACATAACCAACATACCTACCTATGTTTAGATTCATACATAATAGCAGTAACGCCTTTATTACTGGTCAATTGCAGCCTGCCTAAAAGCCCCATTATTGTGCTACCAACAATTACCAGCTCACGATAGAAAGCTCTAGATTTGCGATTGGGTAGAAGCTTAGCCCTTTTCTCTGCGGGCTGTTTGATAACGGTAGTCACGTTTCTAGGAGAATACGATTAAATTGTCTATTTTATTATTAAATAGTAGAGAACGCAATTTTAGATATCTATATCGTATCAAGATTCAATAGCAAATAATCACTAAAATGTAACAGAAACTGCGTGTTATGAGGTTTCATTTATCCATGCTCGAAATAAACAAATGAAAGTCCTGAGATTGATAAGCTTCTAGTAGATAGGCTAGATAAGCTAGAAGACTTCTTTCGGCTATCGTTAATGATAATGGTCGTAGTCCGCACACGTTACGTGTGTGCTTCCGGCTCGACCGGCGGCCAGGAAGGCAGTAATCTCGTGAACTGGATATGTTCCGATAAGGGACAAAGACCTATCGAGCGGTCATTCCCTCACGAGATCTGGAGCCGACGAAAGTTGTCCACGGCCGCACATATAAATACATGAACTTGATACCGCCTTACACTTTTCCGTGCGCCCCCGAGTAAAGCACTTTTCCTTTCGCACTTTCCTTGGAAAATAATGTGATTAGTATTTTGCATGCGAAACACAATGGCGAGAATAGAGATTTTGGTAAGTTCAATTTGCTTGGTTCAATTGTGGTCATCAATTTCTTTCAAGCAATTTGTTATCTGCTATGCAAATATACCGGACGCTGATGGATTGTCTTCCACGCCTTTTCTGAGCGCTGATTGATAACCACGTGTTTTCGGTTTCAGGTCATCATCGCTTTCGCTGCGCTTGTCTGTGGTAATGAAGTCGACGATGGCGAGCAGAAGAAGCGAGGAGCGGGGAAGACCAGCCTAAACACGATACCGACGGGCGCTCAGAAACAGGACTACACATACAGTATATACTCACAAAACCCCAGCCTGCAGAGCTCTGGTTCTGCTTCGTACCAGCAACCCCAAGTCTCGAACTCCTTCTACCCCAGTCAAAGCAATAGTCAGTACTATTCAGCACCAGTTCCCCAGACTGAGCAATCGTATGCTCAACCACAAATAAACTTGCTGCCACCGCAGTCATCGTCTCAGTTCGTACCAATTAATTTCGTGCCGAGTCCTGGTTACCAGTCTAAGTATCAACTCGTTCCATCTAAGCAAAATGGCAACATTCAGCTAGCTCTACTTCAGCAGTCTCCGAATTTCCCTAGTCAGTCACTGGTCCAGTATCCCCAGTCTTTGTTCGCGCCACCGCCTACCAGCCCGATCGGTCCTCATCAGAACTTCTATAACCCGATAGCTCCTCAGGGTCAATACAATATTGGTCCTAATTTGCCTTTGCAGCTTGGAAACTCCTATCTGGGACAGCCTTCAACTATGCTGTTGCTGGCTCAACCAAATCCTTCTCTCTACAATAATGTACTTTATCCAAATCAGTATTCCAACCCCCTTCAAAGCCTGTACAACTATTTGCCTCAGAACTCCCAGACGCGGTATGGTCAACAAGTGTCTTATTCTCCTCAGCCTTCTTCTGATAGTCAGGTGTCTCTGGCGCAGAGTCTACCGAAGGAAGACAGTGACATTAGCACCCACTCGGGTGACTACACATCAGCACCCTCTGATACAAGTTCCAGTTACAAGACTGCTTATGCCTCCAGCCGATCCTCATACGCAAAACTTTGATTAGGTATACCTTTAAAGCTGAACGCATCACTTGCTGAGCCGAAAGTCTCAAGGGAACCGAAGAAATGGAATCTTAGAACTTATTTATGAAACTTGACTCATTTGTTTGCGTTACATAAGACAAATCGTTCAAATTTAGATTCTCTCGAGTCCTTTTTGCTTTCAGTTCAGCTTAGCAATTACCCAAATATAGTTGTTTAGTTTGTTATCCATGTATTATCCAGGCCATTATAACGCCAATTATATTTATTGTCGGCAAATTTACCCATAATGTACGTTTATTGTTTACTTGTTACCTGATAACTATAGTTAAATAAATTGTTTCATGTTGTGTTTGAAATAGTTCTTTACTTTAAAAATGTGAGTTTCAAAGAGAATGGCGTGCGCCTTGTTTATTATGATATTCTCAAGAGCCTGCTTATCTTAATTGAAATCATATCAAAATCCTCTCACTTTTACCTTCTTGAAAATTGTACTTAGTGCTCATTAGCAAAAATAACATATTGAAAATATAAAACCGTCATGGAGCCTTTTCTAACGAGAAGAGAACGGATTGCTTCATAACTTAGTTTAACGGATAACTTTTTTGATGGACGTGAGAATGGAAAATCTTGTAATATTACATATTATTATGTAAGTGCAATAGATTTTACACATAGTTAGCTAGCATAAGTACAAGGTGGGTCAGTGAAAGGAGCGCATTAATTGATGGGCTTTATATTTGTATCACTGCATACGCAATCGTACGCACCTGCTTCACAAATCTACTTTGAAATTAATTTTGTAGAAAGGTAAATTTGATCTCAGGTAGAGAGACTCAGTAGATCGTATTAGATTAATACCTCTACTGTCAATTTGGGTTTCATTTCACGGCTCTCTTTTCTCCACTTATTGTTGCCAACAAAACTAATCCACTTTTTATTTTCTTTGAGGCAACCAAGATGTTATGTAGGTATTTATATGCCTTTGGCAGAATTGTTGTAAAAGTTGGTCGGCTAACTTTAGCTAGTAATGAATATTAATTAGTAGATTATGAACATTCCTATTAGATATTTAAGTAAAATTTCAATTTGATAGGATTCTGATATATTAGAACAGATAATGATGCGAAATCCATCCATCATCTGACTCAAAGGGCTTTTGTTTCATCATCATCAGCCTATATTAGTCTCTGCTGAACATAGGCCTCCCCTTATGACCGCCCTGTCTTCAGCTTTTGTTTAAATTAGCTTAGTTATTTTGGGGTAAAAAAATCTGTCTCTCTCAAGTCTTGAGCTTGCTTACTTTGAGAAAGCATGCATAAAGTAAGCATTCTTGAGTAATGGGTACTAACATGGGTACTAAATAACTGTAGTAACCTAACTCTACCTTATAATAAGTACACAATGTACGGGACGTAGAACGACTATAGTCGATCTACGTCCCGTACTTTGTGTAGGTACAGACTATAGTCTGTACCTACACTAAGCATTAGCTACATATAATATAAAAGGTAAGTATCACGTGAGACACACGCAACATGAGAATTAACGTAGACCTAAGAGGAAATGCTGGCTGATGACAAGATTACCAGCAAAAATGCTCATCTTATTGACCCAGACAAATGTTATGTTATGGTACATCTACTTATGTATATCACGGAAGTAATGAAACTTTTAATGTAGGGAGTACTTTTCCCAGATTAATACAGATATTTATCAAGTATTTATCGCGGTAGGTAGGTACTTGTGTTTTTTTCTTTATGGTTCTATCGCATTTGGTAGTACCAACGCAGTAACGCGGGGCGACTGATACGTAACTTCAGTATGTCAACAAATCATGAAAATTTAAAAGTTTTACCTGATTGTACAGTAGTACTAAAGGTGCGTTCAGGGGGTCTAGATCAGCAGCATAATTGCCTGGGAGAAATCGCTCTCAGCTTTTTATACCAACTGTGAGTTTTATGTTAGGTTCTTTCTACTACCTACAGTAAAGTTTTCATTCATTCAGGGACGGGCTGTCCCTGAATGAATGAAAACTTTACTGTAACAAAACAAAATTTAAATAATCCTTTCTTCGGATTACCTCAAAAGAAGCCTTTAATAAATTTTTGTATTCTGAAATATATTTTTTAATTTCTAACGTATTGGCAGTGTATGAAGGACATCATCCTTAAAACTAACCTTTTTCTTTACTCAACATCTCTACTGTACCTAAGTTAACATTTTCTATGAATATTTCTCCCATCACAAGCATCATGCATAAAATTCGACCTTATTTCATATTTTTACATACTTTGCCTATCCGAACAGTATTGTATGTAAATAAGAAATGCAATGATGGGCCTATTTACATAACTGACCGCTGTCGGTTATCAAGTAGATCAGCTGTCATAAGACGGATTGCTGTTTCTACTGTGGAGGCATGGAGATCATCTAAAGGTTATCTTGAAAAAGGTTTTCTTTGAGATAAATGGTTTATTTTTAAGATTTTAACAAACTGGCTGGTGAGCTGCAATCGTTCGTATCATCATCATCAGCCTATATTAGTCCACTGTTGGACATAGGATTCCCCTAATAAGCGCCTTAGCGCCCTGTCTTCAGCTTGCCGCTTCCAGCATCTGCTAGCAGTCTTTCGTTCGTATGTCAAAGACTAAAATCCTACCAAGTTTTTAAAGCGTACAAAATTTAAATTTGTTCACTGCATATGACGAAATAATTATCAAAAATATGTTGCTCACCTTCTAAATCTAACATGGAAAAGAATTTGTTTGCAAAATGCCTGATACAAATTGGATTATGAAATGTAGAGCAAAAAAAAAAATAATGCTAAAATATCTTTCCTAAACATGCATCACCTTGAAACTTTTTATCGTTGACGACGGATTAAAAGGCTTGTTCATTCATAAGTTTCATAACAGAAAAATAAAGCGCTATTTTGTTTTTTTTATAATAATTTATCGTGTACCTTTTTAAACCGCCAGAGAAGGCACAGAAATGGTGTTTTATAGTTACACCTTTTTGTTCAGATATAAACATTACAATTTTTATTTTATTTCGCGTCCTCTTTTGGGTCTTTTTGTATCTACTCGCAAAGCCCAACCGCGGAATGGGACGCAAACACCGCATATGTTTAAATACGCCTTTATAAAGTAAAACATTAGCGGTAAAACCACTAGTCTAACTGTGGTAATACAAATTTAGTAACTTATGGTAAAAAAATAGAGCACGGATTATTGCTTCAATTATTGTCGGTGTGTTGAGATTTTTGATTTTCGAACTTTAAGTTTAAAATTACCTACTGGCTTATTTGTTATCAGACGTATCTGAATTAACCAAAGAGTATTTATAGCATAACAATTTTCTCTATGGTTCGAAATGTACGTTATGTCCGCTATGTAATCAACTAAACTTGAAAGTGATTGATACCTCAATTGATAAAACTAGTTGGAAGGGGTCCATCCGACCGGTTGCTCATCTTGATACGACGCAATGCCAATCGAACTACCCAATAGCCATTTGCTCATAACAAACCAGTTGATAATCCAAATCTTAAGATTTATAGGTCGAGGCGATTTGAAATTGTATGAGTTAAGCAAGTAGGTACTACATTTCAGTCTTCATTGAAAACGTATTCGGATATATTGTTGGGAATGTTATTAGTAATCGATTCCCGTCTCGGGACAAATTGTACGTTTTGTACGTTCTGCAGATATTTGTTCCGAGTGTTCTACGTATTTTCTGTGTTAGTAATTTAAAAAATATCTATTTTTAGTTATACATTTACATATATATGTATTGTATTAAATCAGTTATAGTATTAATAATATAATAGTATAATATATCGTAATAAAATAATATATCGTATATAGTAGGTACTTGTAACACAGCTCTGCTTTTTTTGGGGCTAGCTAGATAATACTATGTAAATTACCATGCATTATTGTTATAATTCAATTATGATTTCATAATCTATGATTTTTTTTGTACTTACCCAAGTATTTGGAAGTAACTTTGGACACATCCACAAATTAAAGTAAACAAAAAACCTATCATGTATCTTAGTATTTTTGATTCTGAAGTACTTCACTCGATTTAAGTATCATAACTGTGTTTTCCGTTAGGTTATCTATATTTTCAAAGAAACTGAAATACTGTTACATACTTGTCTAGGAAATAATATTTAATTCATCTTAAACCCTTGAGTTTAAGGATGATTGTGCGATCAGTATTAGATAAGTACCAAACAACTTTCTCATCTTCTAGATTAACGACGTAGTTTTAGGCACTGTACTAGCAATTATGAAATATTAATAATTTAAATTTGGTTCGTCGAAAAAGATGCGCTTGATCAGCCTGAAGCAAAACTACAAAACAGTAAATCTATTATACAGCGTGTTTAATTTTATATTCTTTCATTTGATATATAAATAGAGTACCCTACTTCAAAGTTTATACGTTTATATACAATATGGTTCTCTTTATTTCAATTTATTAAGTCGTAAGTTACTGTAGAAAACCTTTAAATTATTAACTATTAAGTTTGTATTTTTTCGTCTATGATTGTTAATAACTCCATCATATTAGGGTTAGGGTACATCTCGTCCGAATGAAAACTTGTCCGAGGACGAGATGTCCTCTTCAGTTTTGGATTGGGGTACAACTCGTCCGAGTCCCAAAACTGCTGATTTTAGATTCGGACGGTACTCTAAACAAAAAGTGAAGTTGACAACTCGTCCGAGAGAAGATCCTCGTTGCTCTTCAGGGTTCCGTTATAAGGTAGAAAGAAAATGTAAATGGCATGCACAAAAACTCAAAGAAAATTAAATTTTAATAAGTCAGTTCCCTAAAACACTTTTCTAAATTAAATTTTTTGTATTAGAAACCATAAGTCATTAGTGCTTGCTTATTTTTATCTGACCAGATTGTCTTTCTAGCGTTGCCATAATAATATTATAACACTACCCTGTATAACAAGTTAGTGTCCGTATACGTATTGGCTGGTGTCTAGACTTTAGCATATTGCCCAACATTATTAACCGTTTTATGAGGATTTTATTTTCACACGACGTTGAAACTATCATTATAATTTATAGCTTATTAATGTTACAAGCTAGCTGTTACCTGTGTTTTCATTCACATAGATAATATCTAGAAATAGGACTTCCTGTTACTGCTATTCTGCTTGCTGCTCAGACCAACTGAAGATTATGTATGTGGCAGAGCATGGGAATATCTAGTCAATTCCTAAAACAAGGCAGGGCTGACCTTCAGAAAAAAAAAGATTAGAATTAGAATAAAATGTTATATTAAATGCAAACAGAGCGACGTGAACGGAATGGCTTCTGTTTTTCTATTGAATTATTAAATTCCTTTTGTACAACGATCGATGTGGCACGGCAGGCGAAAATCCGCCTGCGACGCGGAGGCATAAGAATAAATAATAACTGACTAGAAGGGACTCTTCTTTGATCTAGTCCCAAATGCCGCCATTTATATACCTACTTCCCCCTTCACCTCGTTACGCCCCTCTGTCGTCCAGGCGTTTTGCTAGGGTTGCTACTGCACTGTACCGCCGCGCCCCGCCCGCCGCCGCCATCGCGAGGCGAGGCGAGTGAGAAAAGGTCAACGACCGATGTTCACGTTCCTTTGATTAGGTACCTACCTATAATTTGTTAGAAAGGAACCTACAAAAAGACAATAATATTTAGAAAATATTACTTTCATAGGGTATGTAATTATTGATATTCATACACGATGTAAATTGTTTTTGAATAAATGAAATGATATGTATTATCATTATCTTTTATCAATCTAAAAAAACTTAAATGTGTCTTCGTTTTGAGTTATTGTTAAAACCGATCACACCACAATAACTTGACCGTGACGTCATATGATAGAGGTACGTACCTAACTTACACAAATATTAAAATCAGCGTGCGGCATTGCCGGCTGTGACAGCCCTACTGAATGGGCCCGCCCTCTGCACGTTTAACGTGCAGAATTGCGTAGGCTAATATCGTGACCTTGAGCGCGTTCGGAGCGAAGTTTCCCTTCTAGTCTTGTCTATTCTTATGGCGGAGGCCTGGATTTCCGCCTTGGAACAAATGTATGAACGAACCCCAAATATTTGTTACGGGGTTCTGTGTGTTTTCACAGAAGAATTAAAATAATATATATCTCTGTAAAGTATATTATATCTTATATCAATTCAACAATACATAACCATAACACACACAAGCTGTGCTTAGCTCGGGGCTAAATGATGCTGTGTGGGTTGGCCTGCATTATTTATTAATAAAAGAATATTGCAGCATGCAGCTGCTGTATTATGCTGATTTGTAAAGATTAGGTTGCACCTCATTTCCATTTTAAGTGAATTTATAAGAGCTTTGAGTGATTTATTAATTAATTGAAACCTCTGGAAATTTGCTAAGGTTATATTTTAAATAAATATATCTTTGAATGATGTCAACAACATTTATGATCCCCATTTTGCAATTTGTTAGTTTAATAATGTTTTACCTACGCTATCCACTTAGTTAGGTAATAACTTATAATTCAGTTAGGTACACATCCACAAAAAAATAAGACAAACTCTCTGAAAATAGCATTCATTCAGTCATTCGAAAACTAAACTCGACGTTGTAAGAAACAAAGATTCTAATAGCCTACGCTGGCCTACGCAAATGAAACTATTCCAACGCCATCAAATTACGTAAATTAGTTCTAAAAGGCTGCAAGGCGCCAAATGTATTAAAATATGCAAAGATTTTATTCAGTACGTTGTCAAATTGAGCTGGATTCAAAGTTATTACTGGACAAAACATTTTTCATGCAGATCATTTGAGGTACCTAAGTATTCATACATAATTGATTGGAATCATTTGTATTGTTTTTGTTCTTGTGTATAAATAGAACCATATCAAATCTGTTTTTGTTTCAGTGCGAAATGGTTCCATCCAAATATCGCACGCGGCTAGTTTAATGGCCCTATCATTGATTCATTTATTAGTGCCGATAAAGCTAGGACTGCAGGAGTGATGCAACACGAATACGCCATTATGTGTTATTATAGTCGCACGTAACAAGACCCTTTTCCTGTGAAAGTAAGGTCTTTTGAACCTGATTGATGTGTAGGACAGGAAAAATGTAGGTATGCTAGCGCGAAGGAATAACGCTGTTGGAATTTCCTTTAGGTGTCTACGGTTGAATAACTTAAATCTCTGATAGGTTTGCTAACAGCCGGTGGCTTGTGCTCAATTACCTAATCAAACTGTGCTTTCTTTTGCTGAATTTTTGACAAGAGATCCTTAATTTTTTACATAGAGAGATTGTCTACTTAATAATTTGCTGAAAAACTTCTAAACTAGAGGAATCGATCGATCGATTTGACTCCTATGTGGTGACGGGTTATCTTTGGGTAAAGCTGATTGAGACATCAAAGTGAGGATGCAAATATCTAAAAGCAAAAGGCATGGTTAAGGTATGCTAACAAATACCATGACAGGGCAAATCGAGATAGTACTATTTCAAAACATCGTTGATTATTGTATGCACGTCATGCGTCGTAGAGTTTGCTGCTCAATCCATCAATTTGTCATAATTGTGGGTAAGTGAAGGATGTTTGTTTAGGTTTGGAGTTGAACTGCAGAATAACTATACTAATATAATTCCTACGTTGAACATTGGTCAAGAAGGCGTTTTCCTTCATTGGTCAAGAAGGCGTTTTCTATATACCTTACAACTGTTGAGTGCTGGGGTCTTTTAGGGAAGGAAAGGCTGTGATGTTGTGTCATGACAAATCGATCAGGGTCTATGCCATAATTATTTACGTAGAATTATTTATTGACATACGGAAAACTCATTGTTTGATGCTTTTTAATATATCTGACGCATTTTAATCGATGAATTTAGTCTATGAGGCAACTCAGAGATGAACTTCTACCTCTAGGAAATGAAATGAATTTCTTTACAAAAAACAGTTGATATACTTTCTTACAAACTTATTTACCTAGTTGATAATATGCGATCAATTTCTTGTCAGGTTCATAAATAAATAAAATATAAATAACAATTTTGTCTATGTTATAAAATTAAATAAACATAGAGCTAAGAGACAAGCTGCAGGCATGCGGTCATATAGTAACGATATTGCCTTCATCTTTATTGTTATCATCTTGGCTGTAGTCCTTATGTAAAAACTCACTTACATTATAACGACGGGGGAGAGTAGCACCGCCTCCTGCAGAAAAGTCCCACCACAGAACTGGGTTCACTAACCCACCTTCCAAGCGTGACTATTAAGCCAAACCCGAAATAGCAATTGTTTAAGATTGAGAGTTTTTCGGCTGAGATGATTGCGCGCCGATTTCAGAAGGATGTTTTTAGGAACAAGGTCTGAAATTAGTTTAAGTTTATGTTCAGCTTTTAGTTCGGACCTCTCTGAGATAACTACACGCGCGGGTCAAAGGTGCTCAACCTTTGACACGCGCGTGCTTCGCGGGTTACTTTTTTGGTGTAGGCATTATTATTATTGCCGTCGTACTTTCTACATTTAAAATAGACTTTACCTCATTGATCATGTGTATTAAGTATATCAGACATCTAGCACCCATAGCTAACACAAGCTCTGCTAAGCTTGGGGCTAGATGATTATAGAAATATATTGTCCAGCATTATTATGTGTTATTCTTATCAGAAAGGAGAGGTCAAAATTTTCATTTTTTCGACGTGTTATAATATTTTAACATAAAAACATTTACTAGATTAGTAATTCATTATGAATGTAAATGAGTCTACTACGAACCTAATTAGAAAGGATGAAACGGTTCTTCCAACTAACTAGGTTCGTAGTAAACCCGCATACAGTCATGAGTTTTTTACTAATTCAGTTTTAAATGAGGTTGACGTTACAAAAAACGTAACAATCGCCTTGACACTTCCGTTAGCTGGCTGACCTATAGTTGTCCGTCTTCGAAATTTAAAAACAATCAGAATTGGAATATACATAATAATCATAGTCCAGTCATTATATACATTTGGAAAAGAAAGTGAACCGAGAAAGCCAAATTTTTGATATTACGTGGGGGGTGGCTAGAACAGCTTAAGTTCAAATTGTCGACCAAAATAACCTTGTGCAATTTCCGCCATCTTGAAAAAACCCTTAAATTCAGTTTTTTCATCATAACTCGGTTCCCCGTTGAGATACGAAAATTTTTATCGAATACTTTTTTGTAGCTTTTTTCACGATCTACAATTAAGGTCCTTTACATTTTTCACGTATCGATCGTCGTTTTCGAGATATCGATCAAAAATATCGAAAATTTTAGGAGATTTTTTTTTATTTCGCTATTAACTTTTTTTTATGGAAGATATCAAAAAATGTTTGAAATAAGACTTGTAGAGCGAAATTATTTTATCAATAAATTTCATGTAAAATTATTCATGTAAAATTATTTTATCAATAAATTTCATGTATTTGATTTATAATTCGGCTGGTTTATGATTTTTTTTTGTATTGCAATAATTCCCTGAACCATTCTCCATCCATTTCGACGTGTGGATACAACCGAGCGAGCGGCTAAATGAAAACCGGGCACAGTTTTACTGACTTTGTGGCGCGCTGGAGGTCGTAATTTTTGTCGGAAATGAAAAATAAAAGGGAATTTGAGAGAATAAGACTTGTAGAGCGTGTCCAGACCTACAAATTCGTTTTTTTATTCCCTTCCTCTCAAATTCCCTTTTATTTTTCATTTCCGACAAAAATTACGACCTCCAGCGCGCCACAAAGTCAGTAAAACTGTGCCCGGTTTTCATTTAGCCGCTCGCTCGGTTGTATCCACACGTCGAAATGGATGGAGAATGGTTCAGGGAATTATTGCAATACAAAAAAAAATCATAAACCAGCCGAATTATAAATCAAATACATGAAATTTATTGATAAAATAATTTTACATGAATAATTTTACATGAAATTTATTGATAAAATAATTTCGCTCTACAAGTCTTATTTCAAACATTTTTTGATATCTTCCATAAAAAAAAGTTAATAGCGAAATAAAAAAAAATCTCCTAAAATTTTCGATATTTTTGATCGATATCTCGAAAACGACGATCGATACGTGAAAAATGTAAAGGACCTTAATTGTAGATCGTGAAAAAAGCTACAAAAAAGTATTCGATAAAAATTTTCGTATCTCAACGGGGAACCGAGTTATGATGAAAAAACTGAATTTAAGGGTTTTTTCAAGATGGCGGAAATTGCACAAGGTTATTTTGGTCGACAATTTGAACTTAAGCTTTTCTAGCCACCCCCCACGTAATATCAAAAATTTGGCTTTCTCGGTTCACTTTCTTTTTGAAGCCGATTTTTCCGACGTAATGACTGGACTATCATAATAATATCATAAATTTAGTAAAGTAAAGTAAAAGTCATTTAGCATCTGTAATTTGTAATGTATAATGCCCATTTTGTTTGTAGGTACATTTCGTACGTTGGTATGTCATACCTACTGCCGCCATACTATTGTACGGTTTGGCATAATATATAAGTTTAATTTAGAAATAAATAAAAATGGTACAAAAATGGAAATAAAATCTAAGTGGCACTCAACAAATGAGGCTAAGGTTTTTCGTGGAGTTTTCTGTAGGTGTACTAACAACATGTTGTTTTTCACACCTACCTTCACTAAAGCTACGCGTTGGTTCTCGTTATGGCTTGCGACCACGTATCACCTGACTTGGCATGAGGCATCGCTGCCAAAAACACTTGAACCATGAAACTGCTGTCAGGTGGAACATTTTGTAACCATGGGTTATATAATGAAAGGATTGATGTTTCCTGGACTTAGGATGCAGATCGCAATAATATCAAAGAGAGAATGGAAATGATTCCATTGTCCAGAAAGAAGAAATAGGGCAACTACACGTAATTTTCTTTTTCTAAACTATAAAATTTAAACGTAATTATTAACAATTATATGCCTTACATGTAAACATATTTAATAAACATAAATTCAGTTTTTTGGATAGGTACTTAGCTAAAAATGGCCATCTACATATGCACTGTTTTTTAAATAAGAAAATGAAATAGTATACTTTATTTTCCAAAATAAATAAAAAATTAATTAGGTATTCAAAGAAAGCTGATATTTTTATAGAAAACATGTTTGAAACTCCAAATTCTATAGTTTAGAACTATCGAAGTTTTAAACATGTGATAGGTACTTAGTTTTGCAGGTCAGTGTATGTACCCTTTTTGGTTCTAATTAAAATACTCACATAATATGGAAGTACTTACTCTGAAACTGGACTCTACACATTTTGCTAACTCATACTAATTTCGAAACTAAATCATTTCTCATTGTTCCACTAATTTTGACATTGATAGTGAAGTAAGGCTATTGTACAGAAAAAAAGTATGTTCGTTACTGCAAAAATAGTAGGTATATAGTGTGTCCTATGTCCAGCTGTGGACTATTGGTTGATGATGATGATGAGTTAATAGTACAAGACTGACGAGGATTTAGTGCGACTGCTATGAAGATACTTTAAGACAATATTAAATCTACGTATTTACTTACGTACATTTAATTACTACAAGTAAATTTAATTACCACTGGCTTTAAGTGGTAAAGCCTTAAAGCCTGTTTTAAGACTTTAAGATCTATGAGCAAGCATCAACTAGGTACTTAATAATAATTTATAGAAGAAAATAAAAGAACGAAATTTCAATTCAGGAATAGATACTATAGATAACAAGGAACATTACAATTAAGGAAAAGCAAAAATAAAATAAATCATACAAAACTAGCATTAACTATTCAAACAATTGAGCAATTGCAGACTGTTGCAAAGTAAAAGGCTAGAGGTAACTCAACTGATCCATATAACCAAGAACTACTAATGCCATATAAATACTACACATTATTTTGAAACTAACGTCGTCGTTTTATAAAAATATGCTTTAGTGGATGGATCTCCAATAAAGTGAAAAGCTAGTAAAGTTGTGGTACGAAACTAACTAAACTAGGTACATCTACCTCTATATTCTGATTTAGAATCATGGATATTTTTTGTAAACATTGATATAATATATTAATGAAAACTTAACATAAAATGATAGTAAAAACAGACAATAACAAGGTAACATCAAGCGAACAACTAAAAACCAAAACAAAATTTTCAACAACGCATAATTGCTCAAGAACAGCGATAAAGATGCAAGTTCGGGTGTGAAAACGACTAAAAGAGCAATGGAATGATGAATGAAAACTATCAAAACCACGAATTGTTTGGGGCTCCTGCAGCTTGCTCTGATAATACCAGTGTCGTAAAATATGTTCCACCAATATTCCTTTGGTTTTGTACCTCATTTGTTTACAAAAAATATCTATGTTTTTGAATCGCGGTATAGTAAAATAGTTACCACTAAATACACTTGCACGAATTACAAAACATCTGACTATGAATGTAAACTGTCAGAATTCTCACATGAAGCCCAACTGAATGTAACAAGCATTTGATAGCTGACAAGTATTTATGTAACAACATTCCTCGTTACAAGTGTACTTTGAAATCGGCCTTAGAGGTATTATGACTAGTTTATTTTTATAAAATAAGCTTCGGTGTCCTAACAATGATGTCAAAATGACACTTGACGAAGTTGCCTTTGGTGGACACCAAACTCTATTGTCGTATCTCTTCTTAAAATAGACAAAATGAAACTACTACAGATGCATTCAAAAAAAGCTTGTGATAGGTTTAACAAACTGTACTACTGAATTTTGGAAATTCCTTTCTTTATCACGCCAGCTTAGGTGCTGTTTGCGCCTTAAAAAATAATATAAATAAAACTATAACTCTGTCTGTGGTCACATGATCAATATAGCCGTGTTACAGGAGAACTGCTTTTCCCATAATTAGATTTTTGACATGACAAGACTTTATTGATATTCTTCTTTCTGCTTTGGTATAGGAATATGTTTTAAGATCACGTAACTAACCCAAAAAAAAAACATTTCAAATTGTATAAAATATCCGAACAACATAGGTCTTGAAATCATAATTTTGTAACAATAATTTTATCCATTATAACTACTACCTACCTAGTTATTAAAAAACTGTAATTTGTACGTTGACATGTTGTTTATTTGATTCTAATGATATGATATAAAACTTTTTTGTCAGAACTAAAACTAGAACACTTGAAATTAAAGAAAGCAATAAAAGCTCATACTGATAAAGGCCAAACTTTTATGTAGTGTAAAATATAGAGTAAAAATTAATAATTTACACAGATAGCAAATGGTAAGTTGTTATATTATACTTTTTTGTCAGAACTCAAATTAGAACTCTTCAAAATGAAGAAAGAAATAAAAGCTCAAACTGAGATAGGCCAACAAATAGGTAGTGTAAAATATAGAGTAAAAATAAATAATTGACACAGATTACAAATACCTACCTAATTAAAAATGGTGCCATGCTACGAAGTAAGTGCGTTTATCTTTATTAAGATTTTCCAAATTCGAATGTTAAAACGAACGCCCTACTTGCCCATAAAAAGGATATTTGAGCATTTAAATGCAGTTTTAGGCAGGATCATGTAGTTTATTTTGGTAGGTTTCCTGCAATTTTTCCGTAGGAATAAGTCGTCGAAATACTCAAGGACATAGCAGAATAAAGCTCAAGAATACAGTAAGTAAGTAAACCTTAATATATGATCACAAAACCGCTTATAAATATAAGCTTAGTTTACAAAGCATGATACAATAATAGAACAAAAAAATTGGAAGTTGAATTTCCAATTGAGATAGGAGGTAGGCAGGTAACTGCAGATTGTACAAACGATTTCCATATCAATACCAGTCGGAAGCGCCTCCAAGACGCTGATTGCGTTGTTTCATGTGCATTGTTTATCCTAATAAGTACTGTTGTACGGCAATGCTGATACGCTGCGCCGGATACTCACCAGCTTTTAGGTCTTCACTCGAGTAAACGTTAAAAAATTAAGGTCTCGGTACCCTACGGACCTAGGGTCTCCACTACATTAATGAAGCAAATGCGTAGGCATCAATATCGAGACCTGTATATTTGCGAGACTATCAGCCAAATATGCATCGCACCAGACCTCTTAGTGTCCATTGCTTATCATTTTCTTGTGGAATTATTTGGCGGCCTCTGTACAGTAATAATAGATGTTAGATGTTTCTTTACTAGATGAGTTAGCAGCATATCCCGTACTGAGGGCGGGTCGAGAGCTCAAGTCCCGCCAAAGTCGAAAATTTTGCGATTTTCTTTAATTTCTTAGATCTGAAATTGATGTTTTACTACATTTATTGGGCAGAGGCTATCTCTTCCCTTCATATAGGTAGGTACATCCCGATTCGTGGGATCATTATTACGTTCAAAATACTTT